>OY987206.1:41196491-42398991 GCA_963920795.1 Eutolmus rufibarbis | reverse complement strand
AAATAAAAATAAAAATAAAAATAAAAATAAAAATAAAAATAAAAATAAAAATAAAAATAAAAATAAAAATAAAAATGAAAATGAAAATGAAAATGAAAATGAAAATAAATAAAATAAAATAAAATAAAATAAAATAATTTAAAAATAAAAATAAAAATAAAAAAAATAAAAATAAATAATGTAATAGATAAAATAAAATAAAATATAATAAAAATAAATAAAATAAAAATGAAATAAAAATAAATAAAATAAAAATAGTTTTAAGTTTTCACTTCTGTCGGCAGTCCTCATGACTGCCCAGTTTTTTTTTAATGAACGAATAATTCATATTATGTACTTTAAGTTAAGCTAATACAAATTAAGGAAACTTTACTGCATGTAAATAGGCTGGTTTACATTTTTTATTCTAGTAATCAATCCTACCCTAATTGCCAAATTCATTATTAACGTCTTTTATTATAACACGACAAGGATGGTGAAAATAATCTCTAAAAATATACACCATCTTAATTTCGAAAAATCGCAACCGTGTTGGTAAATATAATTAAAAATTGTTTTCAAAAGAACACCCTTAAAAACACACCCTTAGTGTTTAAGTGTCAAACAATTTACCTTTTGTCATGTTTGAATTACATCTTAATTAAAGCTTTAACCCCGCCCAAGGCGCTAGATGTGACAAATATATTATTCATAATTAAGAACCCATTAAGCAGCTCATAGTCACAGCATGCCGCTGATGAATTAAACAGAATTTATGAGTATTATTAAATATTTATAATAACTAGCAAACAATTTCATTACTAAATCATCTAAATGGCCTTAGTTACTAAGTTAAAATCCGAGTGTTAGATAATCACCCAAACCTAGATTTAAAAATAAAATTTCAGCGGTTTTCACGTATATTGGAAAACAACCGGCGATTGTCGAATTTGCGCTCTAATGCTCTAACCGCTGAGATATCGTGGTGGTCAGTTACCGTCCTTTTTGTAATTCTAAGAACTTATATATGATAATTAGTTCAACAAAAATCTCATTCTACCTCATTCTAATTTGTGCAATAAATAAAAGACCTGTTACATCCCCCAAAACGTAATCCAATCCTGGAAAAGCAGCCAGACAGCCACTAATATGCATTTTTGTTGTAGCCGACTCCCCAGTCCAAATATGTGCATATCTGTAAATCTATACCATAGAAACGGGCCCGAAATTAAATCCATTTAGCCATCACGCATTCGCTGGCATTCATCCCTTTTGTTGGACCACCGCCGCCGCCGTTTACTGACACACCAGACAGTCTGAAGAACAACCAAGAGATAATCTGGGCATTAAAATTTTTTGGGTCATCTTATTCATGGTATGGCACAAACGATGGATGGGTTGGACGTGAAATGAGAGCTCGGAAGTGTACACAAAGGCGAGTACGTGTAATTGAAATTGAAAACTTTCCCCCCATCCCGGGCGAACAAAACCCCGGCAAGATAACGACCAAAGTAATTTGGGGAAAATCACTTCCTTGTAGATGGTTGGTACCCAGCATCCACCCACTGCCGACGCCCTCTCCCTTTTCCGGGTACCCATCCATCGTTCCGCCGCCGAGCAGCTTCTTTGTGATTTTAATTTGGCTCCTTTTCTCCATTGTACGTGATTTTGTGCTGTGCACATCTACTTCCTTCGCCTTTTTTTTCTGACCTGTGTAGTAATTTCAGCTTCTGAGACCATCACCAGAAAAGAAAGAAAATAAGGGTCTAAGGTTGAAAATCTGGAAATTAAGCGAATTTTAATGTTAAATGGGTCCGGATCAATGGCCCAGTTAACACAACCAGCCATTCATAAGAAAATATAAAGATCCTAGCTGAAACATTGGAATGGTGTAAAGTATTTTACCCACCATCCTGAATTTTTCTGGATTCAAAAATCTAAAAAAATTTCCCTTACTCCTCATATTTCAATTTTAATAGATTTGAAGTCAAAAATTCTAAAGACTTCATTTCCTTTGCCCGCAATAGAGCGGTTCTTAAAATCAATGTTTTAAAATTCTTAAAGGCAACTTTCTTAATTAATTTTCGCACGCTTAGATATGTGACTAATTTTTAAAAAATATCCATATCATAATAATTATGTCGTCTAGAGTATTCAAAAATACAGGGTGTCCCGGCTAAGGCAGAAATGCTTAATGCCACAAGCCTTACTCATGTAATATGCTTCGAAAAATCTTTTTGGCATTTTGAAATAACTTCAGATTTTTAGATATGTTTGTATTAATTACCCTGTAGCTTTCTTATTATTCACCTAAGAAACTAAGTTAAAGCCTTATTCAATAGTCGACACTCCAAGGTTTCCTCTGATTACTTAAACGATTTACTATTCTACTTTACTTCAAAAATTGTATAAACTTCTAAATTTGAACTTTGCGATTTTGAATATAGTATGTATGTATACATATAAAATGTACATTTGAAAGATTGAGTTTGTTGTGCGGAAACTTTTTTATTATTTTATATGTTTTAGAAATGTAACGTCTTGAAGTTTATATTACCACTTAGAAACCCTTAAGTAAATACTTATGCGTCTGCTCCTTATCTTATGATTACAGTGCGTTATGGTTGTAAAGGTCTCTTACTCATTTTCTTGAGCAAATATTTGTTAGAGCGAAAAATCGTGTTCTTATACATGATAAAACGTTTATGAGCCAACTTTATGCATTTCTTAGAGCATTTGCCAAGAACACTTGGGTTTGATTGAAAATGACTAAACTACTCGTCGTCGTACGTCGTCGTAGCCGGAGGAATTGCCTCATATTCTTCTAAACAATTTGCATTTTAGAACCCTCTAACTGTGGAAAGATGACGGGCATGAGAGTGCATCTTAAAAGTTCTCTAACTTTTACGAGAACTATAATAAAAACCGCACCGGCCCCCAGTATCTAAGGGGAGCATCGGTATAAAAATATATGGTGAAGAATCCCTTTTGCTGTGGATCCCGTCCGACAATGGGAAGATGGAAAGAGTGCGGTCTGATGTGGCGACACAGCGCATATTTATATATAAATTTTTTTTCTCGAGGACCGCCATAAAAGTGCCAAAGTAATTTTCGAGCAGCTGTAAAGCTTTTTATTTTTCTAAGGAGTACTCAACTGGGGATGTGCTGAAGATTTTCCCCCGGTAAAATTGAATTTGATTTTGATGGTATGAAATATTCAAATTCCAGCGACATTCTGCATAGAGTGCATATTCTTTCTGGGGCTGTTCTTGGGACGCCCGAAGCACCAGCGTACCTTTGTATACAGCTCCTCTCCCGATACAATAAACTATGCAAATTTGCGATGATCTTATTTTTATGGTATGTCTCTATCATAAAGCCGAATCCATCAAGGACATGGAAACAGGGCACTTCGCGTGCATCCGAACGGCTTAAAAATTACATACGAATGCGACAGATGGAAGGAGCACTTGGGCCCCATCTCCAGGACAGCACCCACTGCATCCAGCGCCCCATTGTCAGCCGGGAAAGAAGATCCTTCTCGGATGTAGTCTAATGTAATCTGCATGCCATAAGATGGTAAACAATATGGTGCAAATGCGGAGGTGTATATGCGCCGCCCGACACCCGTCCTGCAAAGGGCGCTCCACACTGTGGGGCTCACGCACATACAAAAGCACAGAGTCGGTGGCTGGGATTCTGCACGCAGGTGGAGCTCCCCGAGCCCCCTGGGCAGCACGTCCTGTTTGCATTCATCTCCAGGTAATCTCCTTATCCAACCTGCAGGATTCCAGGGATGCTGCTTTTATATGCATACAAGGATCAACCCTAATGCCACTGACCTGTCCAAACAAACTGCTTATTTTATGCAGAGCTCGCAAAAGGATGACTTAATCTTGATTCACATGTTCGGAACAGAAAATTGCATCAGGAGAAAAGTTGCGCCCGGGCGTGTCTGGCCCCCGGGAACCTGGGACTCTGGCGGACGGGGGGAACGGACAGCCTGGAATTATTTCGCACCAAGTAATTTATGGAGTTTATCGTGCACGTCTGTGGCCGGAGCCTTATGAGCTACTGGATTATGCTTGCATTCAGACCGCAGGTGGTTTGTGCACGAGGCGGAGGTACTCCCAACTCTTTTTGAGTCACCTATTCTGCTCCTTTCAAGGAATCGGACATGCTTTCAGTTTTTAGGAGCGGAAAGTGGAATAAAAGACAATTAATGTAAATTACAGGACAAGAAATTCTTACCAGATCCACCCTCATTAAGTTAATTGTATATTCTGAGCAGGTAATCTTTTGCTTCCATCTGTGTCTATCTTTAAATATAACCAAAATTCAACTTTTCATGGTCGTTCCCGAATCCACTTATTTTTTCTATTTTTCTTTTGTATTACCATTTTTATTAGACATTTTATAGCGACACTTTTTATGAAGATCGTAATTTTATCAGTTTTTACAGTTTCATACCTAGAAATGTAAAGTCGGAACCCTTATAAAAGTACTTTGTAGTCCGTCTGTCTGTCTGTCGAGACCCTTCTTCTTAGGAGCGGCTTCAAGTTAAAATTAATATCAAACCGAATGTACAATTCAATTACTCTAACGACAAAATATGATAATCGTGGTTGCGATCTTGCTGAAATGACACGTTCTATAATCACGAAAAGGTTTTTATCAGTCAGACTTTCACGCCAAACATCCAGTCAAATTTTAAAATTTAACAGTTTTAACATTTCCTAATTTCTCGTTTTTTCTATTACTTTTAGTATGAGCTTCCAAATGGACCTTTGGTAACATGACATATTTTATTAGAAACAAAATATACTTAATTTGATGTAAAATAAGATAGTCATAAGTAATATTTACATGAAAATGCAACAATATTTTTCAAAAGACTTAAAGCGCTTGTCTAACATGCTCGGCCGATCGCTAGTTTAGTTTTTATTCTAAAATCAGTGAACATGTGAGACAATGCTCGATTAAAATAATTTTGTCGAAAGATTTTGAAATGGCGTTTGAAGTGTCCATTGACCACCTCGGACGACCCATCAACATATAATTACCAGTATTAACTTACTAACTTGCTTTGTTCTGATCAAGACCGCGTATCCATGATCGAATTTAATTTTATTATTATTCTTTTAGATATCAGCTGAGTGTTTAAGTAAAAGTGAATCAACTCAAAATTATCTATTCAATAACATTTAGTTTCGCTCCAGGTCCAATTCCCATACATTTTTGCCCTTTACCACTCAAAATTTCCCATCTATAAATCTCTTTATCTTAAATTTCAAATTTCAGTCGTCTATCGAATTGGACCCACCAACTTTAATTTTTAAAATTGATTTCTAAAGTTGAAATAGAGACTATAAAAAGCATTATATAAAAAAAATTTGGAATAAGAAATTCTAAATATTTAGATTTATAGGTACTATGTCATTTAAAGAATTTTTAAAAAATTGAACCCATTGTCTTATAAAATATATATACATTACAATCCAAATTTAAGAATTTTCATGAGATTTTAAGTGTGTTTATGTTTTCCTACGCAAATATTTTAATTTTTAATAAAGTCAAGAAATTTCGAATTTATGGTCAAAGAAAGTTAGAGAATTTGTCCGAAAAACTGTGAATACGATAAACTTTCTTTAGTAAAATCACAAATACCTCAGGATAAAACGCACAAAGTAAAAAATTGATAAAGTTAGTAAGCATTTTGGTACAATGAAATTATCCAAATAGTTAAGTATTCCTCAATTCATCCCACCGTTTTCAACTCGCTTAAACTTTTTTATTATTCATTTCATCGGCAAAATTATAAAGACGCTTTTTGTAACTTCCTTTTTCAACTTTGCGATCCATTAATTGGACTTTACATTTTAAAAAATTTATAATTAAAAAGGAAGTGAAGAGAAAATGAATGGTCCAGGCATAGTTTTATTTAATGAATAATTTTGATCCTTTCACATATTTCTCAAGTTTTGAACAGGTACCAGAATTTGCACTTTATATTGTAATTTGTAAAAGTACTTGTGGGATTCGTATTAAAACCATGAGTCTGAGTTTTTAAACATGTAAAAATTTGATAATACAAGAACTTACTGGTTAAGAAAACTGTTAAAATTACCTTAATCCCATTTGACGATGAGCGCACAAGGCACTCTTTAAATAATATTTATGTTTGATTGTTTAAAATTGCAGCTGTAATTTCCTGCGCACTGTTTACTTTTTCAAAAAACAAAAATTCTCGTTAATTTGAGGTACAGCATTTTACTTATTTTTGCTGGCAACTCTACTTATTTTTGCAATCTTACGAAGTGTCACAACTTTAGAGTAGAAATGAAAGTTAATTTATCCTCAAAATAAGCTGCAAATTCATTAATTTCACCAAAAGCTCAAACATAAACAAGCCATTCAAAGACAAAACTCAAATTCCACAATTTAACCTCAATTCCTTCCATTTGTGTTCAACGTCCAAAAAACGAGTCTTCGTCTTCAATGCACAGATGTCGCATGGGTAGCTAAAAACCTAATTTTATTTTGACAGCAACCATCCTTGTGACAGTTGACAATTAAAAACAAACAAACCCTCCAAAAAATGGCAAAAAGGTAATTCTCTATTTTCCTGTTTAAAACAGTTTTTAATCATGTAAAAACTTTCAGATACGGTTTAATAATTCCCGGAAAAAAGACAGAGGTAAGCCAACCAAAAGCAGACTTTACAAAACCGTCAATTTTCGGAAGCGAGAGTGACGACGATGAATTTGGGCCCCCAACAAGAATCCAAACAGCCAGAGTCTCAATGGGGCCCGGTAACGCGGAAAAGAGGCAGGTACTCTATCAATGAATATTGAGTTAATCTCAAAATTTATCACGTTTCCTATTTTGAAGGCAAGACAACTTCAGGAAAAGGCACTGCAGGAAGACCCCACCGTTTTTCAGTACGACGAGCTCTACGATGAAATTGAAAGCAAGCGGGCCGAGGAGAAAAAGGCAAAGAGCACGGAGATAAAGAAGCCCCGGTACATTGGAAAATTGCTTGAATGCGCGGAAAGGCGAAAAATTGAATACGAGCGGAGGATTGAGCGATTAGCGCAGAAGGAGCGGGAAGCTGAAGGTGATCAGTTTAAGGACAAGGAGTCTTTCGTTACTTCTGCTTACCGGAAGAAGTTGGAGGAGCTCAAGAAGGCGGAGGAGAGGGAGAAGCGGGAAGACTACCTCGAGGCAATTGGAGATGTTACAAAACAGCAGGATTTGGGAGGATTTTACAGGCATTTGTACGAACAGAAGTTGGGACCGAAAGAAGTTGTAGAAGAACCGAGTAAAGAAGAGTCTGCCTCCGCCGGGAGTAGCTCAGCAGCCATAAAAGAGGGGGACAAACCGGAGAAGATAAAGTCAAAGAAAACGAGGGCTTATAGGAAGAGAAGAGCCTCCGAGGATGAGGACGACAAGGAAGAGTCACCGCAGAAGACGGAAACTGTGACAAAGAAGGCGCATTTGCAATCGAATTTGGACGCTGATTCTGACTTCAGCATTGATTCGTCTTCCGACAGTGAGGAGGAAGAGGCAAATAAAACTGTAGAAGCTGAGGAAAAAGTTGAAGATGAAGCTGAGGTTGTTGTTAAAAAGGAACCGGAAGAAGAAAGTCCTGGAAAAGTAGCTGCAAACGGGGAGAAGCAGCCCGAGGTGGACTTAAGCAAGGTGAAAGTCGAAAAAGAGGAGGAACCACCAAAAATAAAGGAAGAGAAGCCAAAGGAGAAAAAGGACATCTGGAAGAAGAGAACCGTTGGGGAGGTGTTTGACGCCGCCCTACAGAGGTACTACGAGCGGAAAGCTGCGAGAAATGGGTGAATAAAAGCTGTACATTTTTCAAAGTAAATAATATTAGATTTATTAACGTTTTTTCTTCGCAATCTTTGGGTTTGCGACGCCGTAATGTTTCGAGATTTCTCCGAGTTTGTCCCGCTTTTTGGTCTTCGGCTTTTTGAACTTTACAATTGGTGCGCCTGTTTGTTTCTTTCCCATCTTCTTAAGCTCGAGTTTTTCCTTCCTGATTTCCTGCGTACGCTTCTTTTCCGCAAGAAGTTCTTTATAATTTTTACCAATTTTCTTCGGGGGTTTTGCTCCCAACTTCACAGCAAGAGCCACTTTTGCCTTCCGCTTGCTCTGTGACTTGAACCCGGTGAGACCGAAGTTCAGAACCTCGTGGCGGGCCCTCTTTATGTCAAAAACAGGTCTTTCGTCGAGTTTTGTCTCTCGCTCACCTCCGCTGTCAGAATCATCCACCTGACGTTTCTTCCGTTGCGCATCATCACCGTTTTTTGGCAGAAGTCGCGGCATCTCAAACACCTTTGCCTTGAATTCCGTTTGTTTGTCCTTCTTAAAAAGTGCCGCCCTCGTAAGCACCGGTGCAAGAAGCTCGGAATCGTCCATTTGCGCAGGAAAACACGTGTAGCGAAAACGTAAACACGCCTCGTTGAACTGTCACCGTGACAAGCGTCACCTGAACGGTTTCGTTCAATTCAAAACCCAGGGCGTGTTTACATGCGGGAGTTTCCGTCACCTCGTCCGCTGCTCCTTCAACTCGGCTCGCTAGTGGTGGAACTTGGTGTGGCTGAAAAGGCACTGAAAAATAATCATGTCGGCGACGGAGCAAACTCAATCGGTCCCAAAACTCATCTCGAAGCAGCTGAAGGCGAAGGCGAACGACTTTCTCAATTCCCGACGGAACGCAAACAACCTTTTGGACATAATCAGCCATGCGGAGGTAGGTTTGCTGCGAATTTTCCTCGGTGATCGCGTCGTCGTCGGTGGGACTCGAAGCCAGCCGTCAGCTGCGTGTTCCTCCGCCGTGTGTCGCGGTGCGGGGCACCTTTCGGCCGTTCATAATGTTTTTGCGACTCTTCCAGGAGTGCTTCAGTAGGCGACTGCCCGTGACGTCCGCCCTCCTCACCCTCGAGGTTATCTTCGCGGAGCTGCTCAAAAGACGCGAGATGTTCATCGAAGTTAAGCCCCTCAAGCCGCGAGGTATGAGTTCCGAGTTTTATGTAAGAGGCATGGCTGCGCTCGTGGAAATTCCAACCCCAGCGTTTGTCGTGGCCGCAGCGGGGCGGCCGTGGGGCCCGCCCGATTGGCCCGACACGTGAAGGCTGCGAAATTTTACAGTGCGACCCATGCTCAAGTTGCAATTAGCAGGGGACGTGCGAAACGCTGGTCTGGATCCAGAAAAACTAGCTTCTACTTGGTCTAAACGAGTTTACTTCCCTGGATCTCTGCACTGAAAAGCCATCAGTCGCAAAATGATTTAAATTGTACAATTCCAGGTTCATTAGCTTTCAGCCTCATTTTAATCTGAAACCCCAGAAAACTAAAAAAAATCCCTGAAATTTTGCTCTACAAGATGGAAAATCCTATGTAAACTGGAGCTTTTATTTACTTTAAGGCAAAATAAGTTATATTTCGTCTATGATTGTCTAGGAGTTAGGGACGCAAAATTTACTTGATTAAATAATCATGAGTTTGGCTGCCGTCCTTGGTTCCATTTCAGGATTACAGGATTTAAAACTTCTAAAAAAACCGGTTTTTCCGAAATATATCGTAATCTGTTCATCGAATAGCAAAATGTAGGGTGAGGAACGAATTTTGCTGCAAATGGAAAAACGAATATCTCCGTGGTTTTTGAATTATTGAACAGGGTTAGCGAAGAATAGTGAAACGATTTAGTTTGTCCTGCCATGAGATTCGTTTCCTACCATACGCAGTATTTTAGAAGGCTTAGTTTCAGTCAGATTTATTTATCTTACAGAAGATCTTCTGCATGTTCCTAAAAGTAATCATTGGTACATATTTGTATTTTTACAAATGGGCAGAATAAACACGACCAAATTACATCACAAGCTAGTCTCTAGTATTGGTACAAAATGCTTTTCGAACTAAAAGAAACCGCCATGCTCCAAAGCGTTGAACTATTATGTGTATTTTTGAAAGGTTGGAAATGTCCAGAGGGTATCCCACCATTAAATTCCAACAGTATGAACAGCAAAAATCATCTGTAAATAACAATCACCCAATAAATATCACTGCACAGTTCAAAATGTATTAAACCTTTCAACAATTCAAATAAAAATCCAATGCCTTGAAGCATCGCAATTTCTTCCCCTTCAACAAGCTCTCTGTACCAATACTGAAAATGATATAATTATGCAATTTAAGAAATTTATGAATTTTGTTCGTTTTAAATTTCTCACGCAAACAATCATATAATTTTAGAGGGGAAATTTTTAAAATATTGAATTTTTTAAATTGAAAACCTCAAGACCCCTATAACTTTTTTTTTTATTTAGAATTTTCGTTCACACTATCTTAAATTTCAAAATTTCAACGGCAGTCAAAATTTATCTTCCAAAAAAGAACGTAACCATTCCAATATAAAAAGAATTTATAAAATAACTTCGAAATTTCCGGAGATTAAAATCCAGTAAATTCAAAAATTTTCGGAAGAAGTTAATTGGTCAAATTATTTATAAATAAATAATTTATAAACTTCGAAATTATTAAATTCATATTCTGAAGACGAAATTAAAAATAAAATATATTAATTAATTAATGTGCTTATAATTTGGCAATGCAGCTGTGACTATCCGCCAATCTAATTCACTAGAAAATCAAACAATTTTTTTTTAAAGTTCCAGAAATACACAACTCTACAAAGAGTAATGACCACCAGATGTTGATTTCCAAAGAAGGTATTTTGTATCAAAAATTATTTTTCTGCTCTATTGCAATCCTTAATTTATCTGATGAAGTTTAGGGAAAAAATTAAATATCATAGGTACCCTGAAATAGACTTGCATTTTAAAAAAATTGAAAGAATTAATAAAGAAATATCATGTTATAAATGATGATGTATTAGTCATATAATCTTGATGCCAAATAAGAGAGAGCTCACATTTTATGTGTCTTTAACGTCTAAGAAAACAAAACCAATAATTCTGCAGACTTTAATTCAGTTTTAAAATATTAATATTTTTACTGTTTATATAGTTTGTGGATTGCCTTATATAAAATCATTAATTTTTCAAAGCATTAGAAAATTAGACCAATAATAAGTTCAATTGCAGATTGAGTTTGGGTATTGATTTATAGAACTATGTATTCCCAAATCCAGCGACCAACTCGAACTATTTCCTAATTTAATATGCTATCACAGAGCGTTCTAACTTTCTTTCGTTTCAGATGAGAGTCCCGAGGCTAAGTACAAGGAATGGCTGCTGCAACGTTACAATGAATCCCTCAGGCTAATTCTCAGATGTTTTGATTCAGAGAAACAGCAGGAAAGCACACAAGCGCTAGTCACTGCAATGAAATTGCTCTCGTGGGAGGGCAAATATCCAGTTGAACATACTGCCCCAGATGCATACTATTTCCCAATTAATAGATTTAGGCATATTCTTATCAAACTGCTGCCTCTAGACAAGTCAAATAGCCATCTGATCGGACGCTTTAGAGAATACTCGGAATACATAGACATTGTATATCATGCGTGGAAACTTCTTCCAGGCGTTACACCTAAAGGGGCTGCACCTAGTGAGCATTTTGCACATAACTACCTAGACCTAATCAATGCAATTCCTGTTACGAAAGACGTCCAGGAAAGTAGGCGACTGTTTTGCGCAATAAATAGTAAGAATTTAAGATGAAATTTGTTTTAGTAGGATTTTAATGATTTTTTTTATTTAATCGCAGATCCAGCATCGGAGCAGTTTGATTACGCTGTTACCAAAAAATGCATAAACAAAGCCTGGAACTGCGTGATGCTGTGGGAAATGAAAGAGACGATCCATAAACAGGTCCTCATCGTCCTGTTAGAACGTATACTACCTCACCTCGACAAGCCAGTATTACTAACAGATTTTCTTATGGATTCTATGGATCTAGGTAAGTCTATTAACATTTATTTTTATCAATAAAGTCGCTGTGAACATTTTAATCTTGGCAACTTGGAAACATTGCGTCAAATTTCGAGAGTTCGATTTCTACATGCAGCTGCACAATTCAGCTATTGCTGTATTGAGCAGGTGACTTTAGATATAGCCTGATTATACAGTGCAGCGACTAAATCCACAATTATTTGTTCATCTTTAAAATAAATCATTCCTTAACAGGTGGCGCCATAGGACTGTTAGCACTCCAAGGCGTATTTACACTTATTCAGCGATACAACATTACCTACCCGAATATATATGAAAAGCTTTACTCCATGTTCGAGCCAGAAATATTCCACACAAAATTTAAAGCTCGTCTTTTCTATTTGGCCGACATATTCCTTAGCTCAACGCACTTGCCAGAAAGTTTAGTCGCTGCTTTTGTTAAACGCTTAGCACGGTTAAGTCTAATTGCACCGCCTCAAGATATTGTGATCATTCTGTATTTCATTGGGAATCTGATAATAAGGCATCCCGGCCTCAAGAGGCTGATATGTCATCCCGCTGGAGGAGAAGGTATGTTCATAGTTTTATCCTGTTTTTTAAAGAGTTTTTGTTCTGATTTTAATCTGTATATATTTCACAGTTTCACGGGACCCTTACATCATGGATGAACGGGAACCAACCAAATCAAACGCTCTGGAGAGCTCTCTATGGGAAGTTGTAGCTCTTCAAAGTCACGCCATACCTTCAATCGCAACAGCAGCTAAATTCATATCTCAACCGCTTCCTACCAATGAATGGGATTTGTCCTCTGTTCTCGAAATCAAAGAAGATGATGTAAGCATTTTTAGCTTAAAATTGCTATTTAAACTTCCCTTGGTGTTGATCTGCATTAAACTCACCCATTTTTTTAATTTATTCCTCCAGATCTTCGACCAAGAACTAGCTAGAAACTCGAGAAAGTGTGCTTTAGCATTCGAACGTCCACAGACAATGTTTTTACCAAAAGGGGACAAAGTGATACATTATTGGAAGCTGTTCTAAGTTCAAAAATTGGGCCTGTACGCTCCACGAACCGATGGAGGATTTAATAACTAATTTAAAGCCCACATCCCGGGGCCACCTATACTTATAGATGTAACACGGTTCTAGAGCGACCGAGGGACGTTTTACAAGATATTTGTGTTTCTTATCTTATACTTTTTCTCGTCTAAGTAGTTTAGCAAAAAAGAAAAAAGGAGAATTTTTATACATCGTGTAATTATACGTTTAGTAAGTTAACCTGTTTTTGTTACTGTTGTACGTTGCATTTCACATTACCATAATACAAAAATTCATGAATTACGCTTTAAAAAAAAAACAGACACGTATAGAATGTGTTTTATTGCCTAAAACCGATTGTTAGATTTGATAGATTTTTTATGCCAAAGATTCCTTATTACCGTTCGCGAAAAATTTATGGGTAGTCTGAGAAATTCTTGAAAAACGATGTTAATTTGAATATTATATTTTTCTATTCGAGTAGATCCATAAAGAATGCAGCAATTACCACTGATGGTATCAATAAAATTGTTTATCAACAACAATAACAAGATATTCCGCAAACTCGATATCGAAGGTCGTTTGTCCTGGATATGGTCCACTGTCTGTTGGTGTTTAAAAGTGGAAAAAATGTAAGTATTATTGAATTTTAAAGACTACAAAAAAACTCCCATACTTACCAACAAGTCAAATCAGCTCCGATTGGTGAGCTCTTAGTGAAGAATATGTTATTCATGGAGACTTTGATCTAAATCATTTCATAAAGGCAATAAATTTTCAGTTGAAAAACAACGAATTTAGAAGCCTTTGAATTTAACAAAAATCAATTCGACTTCAATCGTATCGTTTATCGTTCGAATAAATGAATAAAGCGCTTGATCGAAACATACGAGTGTAAATTCAAATTTTGGAAGTTGCTACAACTATGGCTTTTTGCAGTTCTAACCTACTTCCAAGAAGGATTTTCAATTATTTCCTTGTCCAGCATTCATACTCTTCCAATTCGATATAAAATTAATTTGTTTGAAATAAGGTACAGAAAAATCCAGAACATTTATTTAAGCAGTTAGTCATCAAATATTTTAATTTAGAAAATTCTTAAAAACCTTCTCTCATTTTGCAGCAAATTCTTCATTGCAGTTAAACGTTTTGAGCAACCTGCGATTGCAATGCATTAGCTTGAATAAACATACTGCGATAGAACTGTCTTCTAGATCACGGCCTTAATTCCAAAATGCATCAAAACCGCATCGATGCACGGCCACAATTTAGCGTAGTAGTCTCTGATTGTGCATCGAGGCGATTTTGATGCATTTTGGAATTTGCCTATCTATTTTTACGATGCTGACAATTCAATTCAAGAAAGGAAAATAACCCTAGAGTTACCCTATCGATAAAAAAGAAGAGGTCCTTTTACAATCAAGCTTAAGCAGAGTTTTGAAGGGATTCGAATAATATAATTAATATGTCCTTAACTAGTATGGAAATGAAACAAATTAACATAAAATATTTCGCACATTTTAATCACGAGAATCAATGGATTAAGAATAGTAGTACAACACGAAATAATTTCACAAAACACATCTCAAATTTACCATCTTTTATATTACTTCAGTTCCTTTGATTGTTCCTCAGGACAGGCCATTTGATACAAAAATTGTATTATCGTTCGCGTGGGCCTTCCAGTCATTCTTTGTGGCAGAAGGTATGGTACACCACCATATTTAGAAAGCATTCCAACTCCTCTTATGTCGATATGAGCCCAATCAGCACATGGGACAAATTCCTGTAAGATTGATAATAAGAAAATTTTTCATACCAATTTGTTTTTACACAAAAATAACACTCACGTGTAAAATAGCTGCGGATAAACAAGATGACGCGGGTCCGTGGCCTTTGTTACTCAAATCGCAATGTATGTAGTCTGAAAAAATAATATTAAGAAACAAATTAAATAAAAGATTACAGCTTTATTTTTATACAATTAATGTTTTGGCTATTATAGTTGAATTACGTGCAAACATTTTTAGAAAGCTTTATGTAAAGAAAATTAAGTCCCAAGCAATATTTTAATGAAATGCATTTTTAATAATAAATATTCCTTTTGAACTCGAACATACCTCGGACCTTCTTCTTGTAATAGTTCCACAAGGGCAGACGCCATAGTCTGTCTCCAGTTATTGCTCCTGCCTTCTGGAATTGCTTCCAAATGAAGTTTGAACTGGAAAATATACCTGCAGCTCCGCCTCCAAGTCCCTTTGTAACACCAGTACCCATCGTAGCAACATCCACAACTAATTTGGGTTTATGAACATTTTGTCCATACAAAAGTGGATCAGCCATTACAAGAATACCGGCACGATCTGTATCCTAAGGTGTAATGAAAAAAAGCATCGTCATATAAAATTCGTGAATTTATGGAATAGGATAAATTTTAAAACATAATTTAAACTATTAAAAAAAGATTATATGAAAATTTTAATTGTTTATTGCAAGCAACCACGACATTCGTTACGAATCGCTGTGTAGTTTAATTTAGTTATTTTTAAAAATTCATTCATTCATTCATGAAAAACTAATTCCCCTAGATGAGAATTCAGGCTTTCGTTTGAGCGTTAAGAATTATTTTATTACCTTCTCATAATTTTAGAATTTTCAGAAATGTCGAAAAAATGATTTTATGAACATTTAACACCTTTTTGTTCAAAAATGTGATATGATAGTTAAAATAAGTAAAAGAAGATATCAAAATGAAAATAATTGCCTATTTTCATATGTAGACCTGTGTAAATTTATAATAAAGGGACTCTAGAGTCTCTTATAGAAGAATTGCATCTGAAAATGTGTGAAAAATCCTATGCAATTCAGAGATTTGCTTATTTAAATTTCGACAATATTCACTCATATTTCATATATTTCAAGAATTCAATCATTACCTGTATGCAAATTGTTTTCCCATTAAGGCAAGTGACAACATCGCCTGGCTTGCAAGCCATTCCTGAGGGCATATTTTCGCAAAGTGGAATTATTGCGGTCACATTGATTGGTAATGAGAGAGCAGCTGCTGCTCGTATTGCAGCAACACAAACAGCCGCACCAGCCATTGCACCTCGATATTCATCCATTCCATACTTTGATTTCAAGCAGATTCCACCACTGTGTGTAAAACCTTAGTTAAATCAAAAAAGTTCGGTAATATAATAAAGATTATGTTGCCTGTTAAAGGTTATTCCTTTTCCGACGAGCAGAATTGGTTTTTCATCAACACTAGCACCACAATATGAGATCTCTAGCATAATTGGAGGCTCACATGATCCTCTAGCGATAATCAGGAAGGAGTTTAAGTTATTCTGTTCAATCCAATCCATAGTTCGGACTTCAACAGTCACACCACACGGGCATAAACAATCCATCGTTGCCTAATAAATACGAACAATTTTATCTTTTTCTCCTATCCCTACTACCTTAAATTACCTGTGCAAACGCAGTTGGGGTCATTTGATTAGCCGGTGTGTCAGTCAGACGTCTAGCCAAATTCTGAGCTTCAGCCTTAAAAAGTCCACGAGTCCACGCTTCCAGGTCAGGTGAATCGTAAAGGTCCAATTTTGGAAGAGAGAATTTATCCTGTTTACGTTTATTATCCTGATAAATATAAACAGCTAGCGCACTCCCTTCAGCAGCTTGTTCAGCAAATTCAAAAGATTCCACATAGATTTCCGTACATCCTTGTTCTTGCAATTTTTTTGCCCCACAACCTGCGGCCACTCGAACATTTTCCTGTAAATTTTCCAAATCGTTCATAATTTTAAAAGTTATTCACTACATTCAGTAACTTGAGCAATTTTTATCAGCAAAAAAAAGTACAACTTCAAACAATTCAGTTGAGCTAAATAGCGGAAACATATTCAGCTATAGAAGATATAGCTGAATTTATTGTACATTACGGTAAAAGTGAAGTTAAAGATTGCTTACCATGCCCTCGTCGATAAGCTCTAGTTCATTATACCCTAAGCCATCTTTGCCAACCCCGACAACAGCAACGGCCCGAAATTCAGGATCTATATTGTTAAATATCTTCCCTTTTCCAAGTCTACCTGTTATGTTATATTCCCTTATAAGTTCCATTAATTTTCCATGTAAACGATCGTCAAATTTTTCTGCGGTTGGGGTTAGTTTAGGGTCATCGTTATCACCCTCTTTCGTATAAACGCCAAGTACCACACCCCTCTGCAATATTGATTGGTTCAAAATAACAAATATTAGTAAACCGACATATTAATCATGTAAAATAATACGTACAGATACTTTAGGAAGATCTTCGGTGCCATAATTTCGAAGTTGAGATCGAAAAATATTCAATAAATGACTTGATAGCTTTCTTAGTTGATATACCCTCCGAAGAGCCATTTTCTGAGGCGTTTTTTATTTCTTGTTAAATTTATAAAAATATATATAATAAATACTGCATAGAACTATATTTAAATTAATCAAAAGAGCCCACTAACGTTTAGTCCAGAAACAAAATTTTGTATCGATAGAAAAATAAATTGTTCACTGCCTACGCCTACGTCGGCAAATATTAAGAGTTTTCAATGAACTAATGATGAGAAATTTTCAAAGTATGTAATACGAAAGTATATTGCCTAGAAGGTAAACCTAAATAAAAGTATTCAAAATGCAATAAAATGCAGCATAACAACGATTGCATTAATTTTTAAAAAAAGGGCCCAACTTGGAGATTAAATAAATTTTTGTATCAAATTTACATAACTAAAAACGCATCTTAAAGGCTCGTATGCTAAAAAAACTGATCAAGTGCGAGTTAGACTCGCGCACTGAGGGTTTCGCACTATGGAAAACCTTAAAAATTATATAGTGAGAAGTTTTAATCATGATCAGAAATTATCTCAACTTAGTGATCGATAATCTAAAATTTGTATTTTTTTGTTTTTCTAATTTTTTTCTTTTGTATAATAAACTAGTTTTAGTATTATTTGTTGTTTAAGTACAGGGTATGCGTAATATTGTACATAATTTTCAGCTCATTACGTACGCCATTTTCGTTGTAGACCTGGTAACAAAATGTGTCTAAAAACAACAAATTTGATAGGGCGTAAAATATTTATTTTATGTCAAATATTGAAAATAAAAAAACATTCATAATCTACTCAAAAGACCCTTTTCAACGATATCCCACAAGAATAGGTAACATTTTTTTTTTGCCCCCCCATTTTCTTGTATGGACGCCCACCTACAAATATATTTTTTTATACTTTTCTTATTCTTTCCGTCTTTGGGCCGCGGTAATACAAATTTTGTGTCAATTTTAAGTTCCTATATCATTTCATTTAGAAGCTAGGGGTCTGCGACAGACAGACAGACATCGTTGGCACACCAATAGGTACGGAACCCTAAAAAGGGAGCAGAAGCTCAGACTCAATTTTTACATAGACAAAGTGAGCTTGATCTCAACTTGAAACTCGTTTTACAAAAATCGAGTCTGAGCTTTTCCACACTTTTTTAGAATACGAGCCAATGTTTCTTCAACCATGTGACTAGTCTATCACATTATTTAAGTTGTTGATCTGTTTGGACTAGAAAATAAAATTTGGCACAGATTAGCAACTCAATCCAAAATTAGGAGATTGATATTTGAACATCCACGTTTTCTCTCCTGTTTCCTAATGGATGTTTTAAGACATTTTAAAAGAACACTATTTTTAATTTTTTAAATTTCCAAGTTTAGCTCGAAATTTTTTTTAATAGATCTGTAAATAAAATCGACAATTTACCTTTTAGGGATAGAATAATAATAATAATGTAAAACGACCAATTTTTGTTTGCTTTCAACTTTATTTTAGAAATTTTTAACACTCAATAATACCAAAGAGTTGTAAATAGAACAATGTTCCTTAACTCATAAAAAATGAATTTCTACGAAACTAGTTCTATAAATATCTAAAATTAGAAAAAAACCCTAACAAAAAAGGTTCTTCTGAAAAAGTAATAAAAGTTTTACAAAATAACGCAATACATATTCTTGTTGACTAACCATAAAGAAATCAAGGTAAAATAAGTAAAAAAACAGTTTATTTTTATTTAGAAAATATCCTCAAAAAAAAATTAGTTAGCAATTTTTTTGTATTTTGCGCCGTCATTTTAAAAAAATACAATTAATATTTACAAAATACAACAACATATCGCTAAGAAGTCTTTTGGTTGTTCATTGTTCGAAAAGGGTTTTATTATTTTTTAATAGGTTTTGTTTTGATTTTCACGTAAAATCTAATATAAAACAAGTTTCCTCTTCAAAAAAATATCAGCGTCAATCCTCTTTAAAGAGGTTTTCGGTTTTCTTGCTAGATTTTCAGTTTTCTTTTGTCTTCAACAAGTCCTTTAAGCTAAACGTATTGTGTGTACTTACTTAGACTCTAAAATGAGATTAACGCTTAACGGTTTCACTTAGGTTACCTAATTCAGCTATCTCAAGAAAAGAACGCCTTAACTAAACTTATCTCAGTGGTGTAATTTATTGCCATCAGCTTTTCAAGTTTTCTCCTTTTGAATGATTAATTTGCTTGTTGATCTTCAACAGCTTTATTTTTTGCGGGATGCAACATCTACAGAAGCGTAAATTAACACTAGAATTTAGTCAAACATTGCCATCGATGTAGTTGGGACCACTTCCAACAAAAGTTGGAAAAATAAAGTTATTTTATCTGGAAAAGTATACAAAATTTTTGTTGATAGACTCAGTAATATAAAATTTGTTTTCAGCATACCCATAAATCTTGGAGTTAATCCCATCTTAACGAATGGCACGTAGAACAGCATCCCGGCAAGAATGAACAGAACAGCGTAAAGATACTCAATCTGTGGCTTATCAATGATCGGAGCAGCAACGAGGTACGCTGAAACAACCAACACCAAATATGGAATGATAATTGGCACTTTGTATGGCCTTGGATAATTTGGTTTGGTGTGTCTCATTACGATCAGTGCAAGCATTGCTCCGCCATAAAATATCCACGCAGTAAAGCTGAAGAAGTCAATTAAGGAATCGATTGTTCCGTACAGTACCATCGCGGCAGCTATGAGAGACTGGAGGAGATGGACAAATTAATTGCGGGTTATTTAAAAATCTTTTGATCGAACATACATGAAAGATAAGTCCAGGGGCCGGAGTGAGCCGACGTACGTGCACGTATGAGAGAATGTCCAGGAGGTGTCCTTCTCGACTCGCTGCGAAGCAAAGTCTGAAATTAGATAAAATAGTTTATGTTTATGAAAAGACTTTTCACAAAAAATTCCACTAACTTCCATGTACATAGACGTTTTTCTTAAATAGTGTTTTTTAAGACTATCTTGAGACGTTTTAAACTTTTGCAATAAATAATCTGTTATTTGGATCAGTACAGGCTCCTGGCAAATTACATCAAGAGCATCCCACTGTGATGAATCAAAAAAATAGATTTTGTTTTTATTTTATTTTTTTTTTCTTCTAAAAGTGCATCTTTTCAAAAAGCGTAATATTCTGGTTAGGCTATAAACGAAATTAGGAACTTTTCATTTTTCTGTACTTGATCTTTTTATATAACATTTTACTCG
Organism: Eutolmus rufibarbis; assembly: GCA_963920795.1. Taxonomy (NCBI): domain Eukaryota; kingdom Metazoa; phylum Arthropoda; class Insecta; order Diptera; family Asilidae; genus Eutolmus; species Eutolmus rufibarbis. The sequence goes on along the minus strand of OY987206.1, from coordinate 42,378,436 downwards.
ACCAGGAGGGAATCGTAACTCTAGCTACAATTGTATTTTTAAAATTCATATAACAAATTTTAGTAGGAAACTTTAAACGTAAGGGTTTTTTTTTTTTATTATTGGAGGCATTGAAAACGCGAACACTTAAGATTTGCTCATTATTGTTTTTTTTTTCCCGAAAAATCAACAAAATGTGAATCAGCAACCCAAAAAACGTTTCTGAGCCTTCATTTTTATTTCTAATTTTTAAAATATCGTTTCGAAAAAGGCGATTTTTTGTCCTTCACTGGGGTTGGACCTTACGAAAAGAGATTTTATTTAAAATTTCTCCCAGTCGAATTTATTAAGTTTTGTCATAGTACCCAAAGATGAGTCTAAGGAGTGAATTAGACTCATGTTTTAAGTAATTCGACAAAAAATTAGGAAACGTTAATCTTATTTCTAATGTCAACGCCACGCCCACGAACCGCGTACGCACTTTATATCATTGATACTGAAATTTTAACAATTTTTTAGATAGTGACTAAAGACGTCACGATAGTCACGAGAACTTTGTCAGACTATTTTTAGAAATCTAACCAAAACATTTTAGGATATGTATTTTCAGTCTTTATAAAGGTAATTCATCTCCCCTTTCACCAATTAGCAGAGAATTTTAAAAAGACATGCCGCATGCTACTCTAAACAATTGGCTTTAGTCCAAAACTCTCAAACACCAACAATAGCTCCTTGCAGATTGATGTATTTTTAATAAATGCTAATTTAGCCAGAGCCAACACGTGACCAGGAGGTTAGCCATGTCCAAGGGTTTCCCGAACCAAAAATAATCAATTGTTTACTACAGCCAGAAGAGAACTATTGTCCGCTTTTCAATGGCGTACATCGACATTATTCAATGATCTTTAGAAAATGCCAAAAAAAAAAAAGATAAAAGGAAAATGGCGAACCACATGAAAAATGCACCCTGCACTTATTCAATTAATTGCAATTGCTTCTTTGATTTATGTAAAACAACGAAAATGTGACAAAAGAACGACGGGTTCATATGCACCGAAATTAATCAGCCCATGAAATTAGTATGGCATAAAACTGCCGAATGAATTTTACGAAAATTTTGGCGGTCTTTCCCATGACGCCGAATCAAAAATTTGTACGGAAATTTATTTTTGTTTTGCGTGATGCATTCCACGGCTGTACGGCTGGGATATTTTTAGCGGCAATATCGCACGCTCTCATGCGGTTAAATAACCCGAATGGGAAGTGAGGATCAATCAGAGTCGAACCCGATCATCAGGCGCTCTATTTAATAAACTTCCTGAAATTAGTAATGGCGCTAAATATTAAATAAATCAATTATTTAGGTCGTTTGCACCTAATATTGTTTGTCTAATTGCAGATGGGTGGGTTTGAATGGAAACGAGCTGCAAGAAACAACCGGATCAGAGCAGTTCCACATGGTGGGCTCTTTAGACAATGCTTAAAAATAGATTTTGAGAAGAATGCCAGGTATTATGTCGCGACAAGAGCAATTTAATTAAATTAAAATAAAATTCCCGCCAAACATTTTATGATTGTACTCACCGTCCTGCTGCAAATAGAGTTCCATTTGCACTCCCAAATGTGCTGATAGTAACACTTAGAGGCATTAACCAGGCTAATGCGCCCAAAATCCTATTTCCGAAGGTCACAGCCACAGCCTCTGATTCTACCATTTCGGTGGGAGACATAACTGCCAAGTAAGATACGTTGATAAGTGCATAGCACAGAGTTACAAGAGGTATCCCTATTACAATTGACCGAGGAAGGTTTCTGCAAAAGAAAACATATATCAAAATAAAATATCACTAAAAAATCCAAATTTTTTATAACATCAACATTATCGAAAAGTAACATTTTTTCATCAAAATGCTTAATTTTGAATAATACTAATAAAAATAACTCTAAAATATTTTTATAAATTATCACACTTTTAAAAACCTATCAAAATTTTCATCAAACTGTTTGAACAAAAACGTATACATACTTATTTGGATTTTGAATTTCCTCTGTTACATAATTTAAGTTGTTCCATCCATCGTACGCCCATAAACCTGTATAAAAGGCAGTTGCAATAGCGCCCAATGATGGTGGCGGTCCATTAAATGCATTTTGCAAATGTTGCGTATTCCCTTGAAATAATTTATATGCACCGCCACAAATAACAATTAAGACGGCAACAAGTTTAGCTGATGTGAAAATATTTTGCACAGCCATACCTAAGTTTACACTATAACAGTTCACAAACAGGATCATAACTACATGGAAGAAGTAATATTATACTTTTCATTTCTTTTTTAAATATTTGTTTTTTGTATCTTACCTATCGAAACCAGAGCAACCATCTTTACCACAGACATTGGCGGGTCACATTCAGAAACAAATGCCTCAACAGCATATTGCGCAAATGATAGACAAATAATTGCCATTTGTGACGGTTTTAACACCAATGTCGATACCCACGAGAATAAGAATGCTGGGGGTGCCCCGAATGCGTCCATAAAATAGGCCCATTCAGCCCCAGACGATGTGTTCATTGTGCCTAACTCGGCATATGCCAGCGCGCCTAAAAGGTCAAAAATGATAAAATTACTATTAGAATACATCTTGAAATTTCCATCAATGAATTGGGGTAAAAAAATCGCGCTTGTGCGAATTGTGACTAAAATTTAGACATTGAATTGTTCTTTCAAACACTGCAAATTGGTTTTCCAATGTAGTTAAAATTTAGTCTCGTCGGAACAACGCTTAAATTTACCCAATTACATTATCGATATAAGTAAATTTAATTCGAAATGCATACATCTCTCAAACCCTAAATTTTAGTCAAAATTTGCACAAGCCCTTTATTTCTGTATTAAAAAAACTAAAGGTAGTTATAAAACATTGGTCACAAAAAAGCTTTTATATAAACAAAAATTGGCTTCATACAAAGTTTTGTTTATTTAGAAACATTTTGGTATATTTTTATACAAAAAACACTATTATGTCTAAAAATTAGACAATAAAGCTAAAGCATTCGCCTCCAAATCTTAACTTCCTTATCATTTGAAAAAGTAGATGTAATGATTAGAAATACATCACTGCACCTTCAAGTTGGTGTGAAATACCAAAACTTTATAGAGCTGGATCTTAAGACACATTTCGGAAATGTGCTATAAAAATAGACAGGAAAAATATAGCGCAAACACACTGCGTCACAGGAAATGCACCTAAAGAATTGTTATTTAGTTTACTTTGTCTCAGAAATCTTGAAGATATGTATATAATATTTTTATTATTCTCAAAATATCCAATATAATAGAACTGTTATATCTATTTAATTGGTCTAACATTTTGCCATGGGAATAAATTACTTAATGTTATAGAGTAGTTCTATCTTTTAGTGAGCTTGTGGAAAATAATTTAAAAATATGTGTATTTTAATGACATGCCATAATACCGCGTTGCATGACTTCCTCTACAGATCAGTTAATATTTTGTTTATTACTTAAGAACTCAACAAATGTCCCATATACCAAAAATAATAATTTCTTAATTTTACGAGCTATCAAGATTTGAACTTCAAAACTCATGTGATTTATTAATATTATTTATTTGCATTTCTCATTTTATGAGTTTAGAAATATGTTAAGAGAATAAGTGTTTTATTTTGCACAATCATTGTAAATAAAAAATAATTAGGTAAATTTCAAGTAAGTACAAGGTATGAAATCTCGCTGAATATTTTTTCAAAAACAAGAAAAACAGGTAAAATCAAACCGATCTAGAATTTCGAATTGAATTGAATTTTTTAAGCTGTTACCTATAGCAAAGATTTTAAAATTTGTAAAAAGTCCATGAAATTATTGGAATGATTTTTGCCTATCCAAACTTCAAGTCGAGAACTGAAAAAATTATTGGATCTAGTTGTTGATGCAAAGTGGGCAATGCAATTTGATGTTCTTTTCACAAAATTAAAATGTTTTGTTAGGTGTCACTATTTGCAAATTTCAATTCAATACAAAATTTGCTGCAAAATCTGATCCGGATCAGATCATCCAAAAAACACAACTATTGTAAGGAATAAAATAAAAATTGTTGCATCTCTTTTAAATTCCATATAACCTGATATAAGGACGAGAATTTTCAATTAATAATATTTTTGTTTTTATTTTGCCACTTGTAAATATTTTGGCCACAGTGCGCCTTGAAATTTTATACTCTGTCTAGCCCGGAAAGTTTGCTGGGGTCCAAAAATAAATGTTTGGTTTGAGAGCAAAAAGCTGTCGAAATAATTTAACAAGACAAGTGTCCCTTCATGCGGTATTAGTTACAATTACATATATAAATATTTATTTTTTATTTTTTGAAAAGTCTTTAATTGAACAAAAAGTTTGAAGTTTTCGGGCGCAATTGATTAGTCTTTGGGACTGCTAGAAATTTCATTTTATAACTTTGAAAATATTTCAGGATTATAAAAATCATATTTTGCAGGATAATTATTGGAACTATACAAGTTCAAGACATGCAAATAAGTTTGGAAGTTTGAATCCCTATTTTGGGTCACCTCTGAGCGAATTTTTGGTTGTCTGCTAGATAAGTTACAATAAAAGCTGTTTAGTGTATCTCTAAATTGATTAAATTAATGAGAAAGTTTATTAGGATACTATTTAGCCATTTGGCTTCAGCCCAATCAGAGCAGTCAATTAAGTAACAGAGCCGGCTTTTCTTTTAGTCCATAAATCAAACTAGTCAAGGTTACTATGACAAAAAGGACGTTAAGTATAAACTTCCCATTTAATAAATCCGTGCCGTTGACTGCGACGCTATCAAAATTATATACCCAATAAAAAAAAAAGGAGATATTATAGTATAGGAAAAAAACCAAACAATTCAGCGAAATTCCACTCATGTCGCTCTACTTTATATTCGAAAAACGAAAACAACACTGGCAATGTTCCAAAATTAACTTGATATTAACTTTTTTGGGTAGGACCTCTTGGCTAAGTAAGCTAATGCTAATTAACAAACGAATTGCGAGAGATGGGACAGTGCATTCAGGCAATACAAAAGCAATAAAACTAGAAAAGAATTAGCAATCTCGTGTTTTACAACCATTTCTTGTCTCGAGTGTGGCGTTTGGCACCCTGTCAAGAGACCGCAAGCCAGTGAAATATATAAAATTGAAACTCCTCCTCCTCAACTGACATACATCTATTAATTAAGTAAAAATCTTTCGACTTTGTTTATACATTTCTTGAAAATTTTGTAAAATTATAAATATTTGAAACAAATTTTATGAGAAAACAATAAGTTCTTGTTTTTGACCGTTTTGGTATTTTGAACATGAATTATTCTAGAAGTACTGTATTTTTGGGTTTTTGGCGTTGAACTTTTCTCTTGTTTTCTAAGTTTTGTGTATATGCATTATTTTTTTTCTAGAAATTGAAGTACATATAATCCTTTTCTAATTTATTACACCACGGTCTAATGGCAAATTCTTTTGTAACTACCCTCGTCACCCTAATGGATTTATAAATAACCTTGTCCACCTACAAAACATTAGGCATATTCATCACCATATTTACTTAATCCTATTTCTTGCGGAAATACATAAATCCAAATTCCTTTTCTCTTTCAAATAGAAAATAAAATCACCGCATGGTGTCCGGGGATAGGTCAATCTAAAGTCTGAGACGCCACATAAATTCTCAATCTTAAGAAATTTACGAGACAACAATAGTATCCTGCTATTGTGTGCAAATATTGTGATTTTTCACACTAAACTTTCTTTTCTATATAAACTCTGTATGGATGACGACTTTGATATAAAAAAAACCGAAAGTAGCTAATATCTCTTATCTAAAAACCTTAACTTGTCAGATATAAATTTAACGAAATTTTTGCGATCTCTGGGGATGATACTTTTGATGAAATTTTACTGACATGACGAGTCGTCAACGCTATTTTTGGAGCCTCTGAATAAGCAATGTCGAAGCTATTCGAGTAGAATGCTTTTACGAATTGTTTACCCAAATTAGTGAGGGGTTTTTAGGAAATTGCAATCAATAAAAGTTTGTTGAAGGACAACCGAAAGTCTGAAGGAACTCTAAATAGACAGTGTAAGTGCTTGTTTTTATATTAAAGGTAATGGTTCGGAATGTTTTACTGGTTCTTAAAACTTAGTACAATTTCTGAATATTCAGGAAATGTATTAAATTTTAGCTTAATGAGGTGTTTACTTAAATGTTCTGAATAATACACAGCAAAAATTCCACCTCGCAAAGAAAATGAATATATAAATTCTTTCTTTGGGTCATTAATGATCCCTTTTAATGTTAATTAAATAATTAAGAAGGTTTAACACTGTGCGGCTGTATCTTAATTTACATTATATATAATGATCATTATAATTTACAACACGTGATTCCTTTTTCCAGGACAATTTCATTTACGGGAAGTTAAATTTTTGAATAAAAATAGGAATTTAGAGGCTCTTCAAAATTTAACATTTGTTTCAGTTTTCAAAATTTAAGGAATCTAAAGCATAACAGATAATTTCTTAATAGGTATTTAAATTCGATCACTGATAATTTTCATTGTTTAAATAAATGATCGTTGTGGTTTAATACTACGACGTAATACGCTTATCACAGCATGTCGATTCTATATTTTACGGCGACATTAATTGGCGAATAAGATCATGGGACTTAACTTCTCAAGATTTCTTTCTCTTGGGTTATTTGAGCAAAGTCCACGTGAATAACTCGAATATACTGAAACAAAAAAATACGACGCCAATTAGTCGATATTGATTCTGCGTTGTGCCGCGATGCCATTTTAGGAAACTTTTTGAGAAGCAAGTGCTTGTGATAAGCATTCACATAAATAATTATAATCTTAGTTTTATATAGAGTCTTAAAATGAACCACCCTACATTGTTCGAAAAATTCATTACTATGTATATGTATGTATTTTCGTTATTTTTGCCTTTCGGAAATTTGAACATTTTGATTAATCTCATCCAAATCGAATTATCATAAAAACGTTGAATAACAAACTCAAAATTTGAATTAGAAAATCAAAAAGGAAATAGAAATTTCATATATTTTGCGCCATTTATACTTGATAATAAAGGAAAGATATTATTTTTTTAATTTAGATCTAACGTGGTACACTATTACTATTATTTTGAAAACATTTTGGACGGAACAAACGACAAATAATGAAAACAGTTTTAAATCCAATCAACAGCAAAATAATAGTGGGTAAATTAGAGTGAAATAAGCAAAATAATTCATAATAAGGTATCTTTCATAAAGGTAGTGTAAAACGAACGCTTTTGGCTTCTGAATTGTGTTTAAGTTTTACCACGTTTTACTCAATCTCATTCTCTCATTCTTATTAATACGTTTGGATGATATACTCTCTAGGGTTTAATGTCCCCTACGAAAATAACTATTTTATTTTTCTTACAAAATTAAAATTTCGTAAGAAAATGAGGCGCCAAAAATATCGGGAAATGGTACCTACCTACCCCAAAACCATTAAAGCTTCTTGGTATATTTTTGTATTTTGAAAATTTTTTTTTTCGAAAAGAAGAAGGAAAATAATTTCATTAGTAACATTATATACATAGGTAAGATATTACCATATCAGTCATTTTAGATAACATTTAGTTAATTTGTAAATAATTGATTAAAAAATAAAAAAAAAATAAACTGACTGTATTTTATTTACGAATATGACTTTCGGCGTGTTTATAAAAACATATCTAATTTTAGATTTTCTGAAAATTGTTTCTTTTTTCTTGAAGTGGTGTCTTATGGAAAATGATAAAGTAAGAAATTTATGAAAGTATGTACTTACCCAACAGCGAGAGCAATCCACAAGCCAGCCATATAATGAAGCTCACACCAACGGAACCTGTTCTAATAAGCAGTCCAGATGGTGACACGAAAATTCCAGACCCTGCGTATTCAACGGATGATTAGTAAGATCTAGATGGAATTATACAATATTGTTCTCTGAATCACCCCAGTTGGAAATGATAAGCAAATGAACTTGTGGCTTAACATATTCCCCATGGCATCGATTTTATACGTTCGATTTGATGGGCAAAAAGTTAGGTAGAGGTCCCTCTCTCGTCATATCCCACTGGGATGTCCTTATCAAAGCGTTTTGGTCTGGTTTTGGTATTTTTGAGAATTTTGAAATTTTTGAAGTCATATTACCTATCATAGTCCCGACAATTAAAGCCACCCCACTGAAGAGTCCCACCCGTCTCTTGAGGTGAACAATGTCGTGCGGCGTTGAGCCCGCCCCCTCCAGCGACTTCCGCATCCCCCCGGTCCCTGATGAGTCGGTCTCTGTCGTTTCGGGCCCTTCTGACCCAATAGCACCGTTGGCACACGTTGTCCCATTTGATGTGGCTTTAATTGGCACATTATGTCCTTTAAGAAAACAAGCAAACACAGCGGATGATAAACAACAGCGGCACAACTACTTTATTAATTACATTATAATTCTTTATTAATATTTTTACTTAAACTTAAAACTAATCGCATATTGATCCACCAACACTTATACAGCACCATTACGAGCCTCACGGCATCGCTACTCATTCTCAATTTTATATTATTTTTAAATTGGATATAAATTTCTCAATTTATTATATTATTATTTTATTTTTAATATTAATTTTAATATTCAGACCTTGAATAACATCTGAATTAAGTTTGCATACGCTTTTCGGCGAGCAAAAGAACTGGGCAAGTTTATCGCGCATGGCATGGACGGCTCACAAATTGTTGAAAAGTTCCTTCGCGATTAGACTGTTTAAAGTAGACTGAGCCCGATCGCGATTATCTTCTCACTTTTCTAGACCCGAATGTGCAGACGACGAATAACTTTTCCGAAAATTAAATTATACGCTTTTTTTTTGCCACAAAAATAATTCTCTTCGGCGATGAATGTATTTCGCTTTAAAAAAAAAAAATAAAAGCTTAAACAAATCCGTGAAATGTCCGTTAAAAATAAAATTCGGCACAATTTACGATCCGTGACGACGACAAGAGAGAGTGCGGGCAGAGCCCCTCAAAAAGATTTAAAGGAACAATATTTGAGAAAAGATAAAATATATTCGGATTTTCGGTATATCTTCTACTATAATTCGCGCGCGACTAAAGTCGTCCGTCGTCTGTCTGCCTGAGCTCCAAGACTACTAAAAAGATCTGAGAGTCGGACAGAGCTTCTATAGTAGACGTCTTCATACTTATTTTTTCTGCCCTTTCGATAAACCAATTAGCGAATTACGAAATTTACGATTGGAATAGTGTTCGTTGTCGTCTACACTCATCTCTAGTGCGAACAACACTTAAACCTACTTTCGAATTCAATGGGGAGAGCAAATTCGAAGAGCTACCGTCTGAAGACGCCGGTTTTGAGATTTTATCCGAAGATATTTCTGTAACTGTGGCACAATTACAATGTCCACGATGTGTGTTTGTACCGCCAAATCGACCAAGTGGACGTTTTTCTCTACGTATAAAACGAACGAAGGCATATATCCATGCATAGTTACGCCATCTAGATCGCCAATATTCGTCTTCTCTGGCGGCTGTTTTAAAAATATCTTCAGACGTTCGTCCAACAATTCTATCCGTCTGCACAATGTGTACGCCTTTTTTTAATTTTATTCGTATTCCTCGCGGCATTCTTGCCTGACTAGCTGACTATGTGACGTAGAAGACGCCAGCGAATATCGCTCAAATAAAATTCATACATATATATTTTTTCCCTCCCGATCTTTTACATAGACGAAGATTGGCATTCTTCGTGATAGTTACGAAATCGAAATGGAATAGGATTTATGGATATTTTATTGGAACTAATTGCCTGGAGAAGAGTTCTCCTCATGCCTGATGCATCGTCGTACTCTGATCGACATGTGATCTTGCAGTGAAAACGATTTTGGTATAATATTGTAATTTGTAGATTAAATTAGAAAATTTTGTTCGTTAATTTTCTACAATTGCAACATTAGCTGCACGTTTTCGTGAATGAAAGATTGAGGAAGGAATAAATATATAATTTTATTTCTACGAGGATTGAAGATCATAAAGCAGAAGAAATAATTACATATTTAATTTGTTTTAAATGAAGCATTTCAGAAAGTAAAAAGAGACCTTTTTTGAAATATTCAGAGAATATTTGTAAGATTTGATTACTCTTTATAAAAATACCAATGATTAAAATAGGGTTTTTTTTCTACCCCTAACCTCTATTATTTTTTTATTCGAATTACTTCCTAGAACTTTAGAACAAATTGAGTTTGTGTTTTACTGAGGGATTTTGATTAAATGTTATTTGCAGAAAAAGATATCTCACATGTTCTATTTTCATGAAAATGACTATACTTTATCAGGGGTTTCAATTTCATAAATATCAAAGAGGTATTTAAAATATAAAGTAAATAAAGCCGATCTATGATTTATTAAAGTCTTTTGCAGTTTACGTCCTTTATATTGAATTGAAAATTTTCGGCATAGATTTAAAAATCTGCAATTATTTTCATCAATTAGAAATATCAACAGAATATTTTATATGAAGGGAGTTCTTAAAGTGAAATAAGGCTTAAAATCGTAATAAACTCTCATTAGTTATTTTACGAAATTTAAATAGATATTTTAAACATTGTCTATTTAATCTTCTTCATAATTTCAAATTAGACAATTGTAGTTTCAGTTTAACTTATACATAATTCATGTACGTACATTGAAGGTAGAAATTGATAGATATATGTATGTAGGTATATTGAAACATTATTGCGTAGCATCTTCTCACCGCGCTTGTAAACAAAATTCCTAAATTCTGCCACAATTATTTAACATCACCAAATTTATACATTTCTGTAAGTATGTTTAATTATGGTAATATTTCATGCTGTCAAAAACAAGCAACCAGAAAGTCAAGTAAGGTTCTATTCATTATATACAAATACCAAAGTATGTACTTCGACATAAAATAAATAATTGCTCCAAAGCCATGTGAAGCGGCATTATTTAAGCTTCTGACTGCCGGATTTCCTTTTAATTAATTACTTTTGTGTCTCAGATGTTTTAACCAATTAAGATTTTCTGCTCCGTCAATGTGGGATAAAAAGCAGGCTGTTTTCCACCCCAACAACACTGACCTTGACACTGAATTTTATCCTATACAATTCATTTGCATTAAATAGTCTAGAGATAATTTCTGTTATTATGAATTTCAAAACTGCGCAGAAAGTTTGTTGAAAACACAAGCTTCTCGATCTTATGCTTTCCACAAACAATTTCAACAGTTGAAGAGACAATTCGTTGAAATGCAAAAATTATTTTTGTGCCAATTCCTTGCGGATTGCTCACATTTACTTGGGGAGAAAAATTGACGATGAATTTAAAATAAATGTAAATAATAAATAACTGCGGAGCAAAGTTCCATTCATCAGGCAGTTGTGGGACGGACGTCTCAGGCAGGAGTAGAGTACCAACCTCCCCCGCACCCGGTTGATTGGTATTTATGGAGGAGCTCGTGTGTCACCTCTTGCTCCATTTGGAGGACATATGAGAGCCCCATTAATTCCAATTAGCGCCGCCAACGGAGCCGCTGAAATCGATCTGCGCCGCTAATTGTGAGGAATAATGAATTCTTTGCATGTCGCACTCCAATGAAGACACATCGAGCAACATGTTTCTGCGCGGTGAATTTTTGCAGGGAAAAGAGGCTATTTTGTAGCCTATAAGAAAATTAGAATTATTTCGGCAACTGCAGGTGAAAATTGGTTTTTTTTTAATAACCCGGCACCTCTAAGTAAATTGAACTTATCTTCATCGTCATTAGCGCTATACTTATTTTTAAAAGCGGAATTATCCGGCTAAGTTTCTTTTCGATTAGATTAGGGTTTGAAGGTCGATTGAAAAAATCAATTCCGATAGGGGATTAAGGGAAGTGCTGTGTTAACATTTAATGCGACGACGACCGACTTACACCAACTGCTGGTATGAAAAGTGGGTAATTTGCATTTAAATGAACCAACGACAAGAGACGCCAGTGTCTTCTCGATTGTAAGCCGTGGAAGGAATATATTTAGGTATTCGATTCGAAGCGATAGGTGCTTCAATGCCGTAGAATCGTTTTTTTGCTTTTTAAGGAATACGTGCTTAAACGATAGGCTATTTGCCCACTTACAGAAAAAACGGTATTTTAAAATTCATGAAGAACAACGCGACATACATCTAAAAAATTGAAAAACTAACTATCGTTTAGTCGTAGAAGAACTTTAGGTAAATTTACGCAGAGGCAAATTGATTGCATAATCTACATATTCGATTGCATCATTTAATTTCAAAAAAATCTTCAAAGTAAAATATGTATTTTTTTAAATTATACCTAGTATAAAAATGCTGATTGATTCAGCCATAAAAGTGACCTCTACAAAAGCTTTAATTTTAAAATAATAACCTTGAAACACTTACCTGAATATTAGAAGAAGTGGAATTATAAAATATATTACATTTCGAAACACAATGAAGCTATTTTTGACTTGTTGTTGGTCATTGACCTTGATCTAATTATATCAAAAGTTATTTTTTTTAAATACATATATCAACTAGGTATTTGGAAAACATATGTATATGTGGTATTGGATTGGAATAAAAATGTTTCGGAAAAGCAGACAAACAATTTGATGTATGTTTCTGCAAATTTCGGTACGGAACCCTAAAAGTACCACAAATAAACCTTTTATATAAAATTATGTAAATCAAAGTTATATCCTAAGCTTAACTGACCTTGCAAAGTAATACATACGCAGAAATATAAAAATGATTTATACTTATAAAAATATTTCGAAATACATTAAATCTATTTTTAAATTGTAAATAAAAAGTAATTGGTCGTTGATCTTGGCCGCCTTATCTCACTTCTAAAAAAACAATTGTTCAACCTTACGTCCATATATTTTGGACTCATCCTATATAATCCTTTTATAAAAAATTCGTGCCAAAAAAGAGGTCAGTAAATAAATTAGCGAAAATTCCCTGGAAACAACATCAAAAAGACTCAGAATATACTATAAAAACAAACATTATTGCATTTGGCATCGTGTATGTTATGCCTATTGTGGTGGGAGAAATCCTAAATAAAATATCCTAGTTACAATTCTCTATTTCCCTCGCAAAAACAAAGTAGTTCCGAAAACAAATCAAAGCATATACCGCGGATATCCCGAGGGGTATGAATTTCATTGATCGAACTAGCGAGTGGGGTCAGATTGAAAGCGGAGGATTATAAATGGTTTTTGGCACCATCTCAAAATTCTCCTTTGCCTTTAGAGACGTACTCGTGATTATGATTCGGTATGCTATTTTTGGGACGCTGTAGATGTTAGTCTGGTCGCACCGGAATACCAGGGAACGCAGGGGCATGACTTCAGGTACGTGGATGGATTTACTATTGCATACAACCGCCGGTTTATGTAATTCGAATATCGACACGAGTATAATAAATCAAGAGAGATCATGAAGGCATTTATAGAGACAATTTTTAATGGCCGTAAGAAAAGCGAAAGTGAATGAGCCAAAGTCTGAATGGAAATGGCGCATGGACCATATACATCTTGCTGATTGACGAATGATTACGAAAGCGAATTTGGTTTTAGATCGATAAATAGACAGACAAGGTGGTGCAGCAATTCAAACTAAATTTGGACTGTTTATCTCGGTAGACAATGGAAATTCCTTAATATTTTCCGTCGCAGTTCAACAACATTGTATCTTTAAAAGCACGTAAAAAAATCAACAATGTCATTATCGTAATTAATTTTCCTGCCAATGCACGAAAACAATAGGTTTACTTTAATTTTGGGTGTTTGCGATTTACGCAACACTCTCACGGGGCTCCCTCCTGCTTAAAACATAAATTAATTAGGAAACCTTACGTCAACCGAAACGCAAAAGCAGCTCTGTTGTTATACCTCCAAAAGGCTTAACTCCAAAGTTCCCGCTCGATATACATATGTATTTCCGCATAGGGCCAAAACATTCGACGTGTGTTTACAACCACTTTGAGGGTAAGCAAAGGCTGTGTAGCTAGTTCTTGTAATATCCTAACCTTTACGAGATTGATCCATTTTTCAGGAGCCTGCCAGCAGGTTCTGAGAATCCTTTTAGGCCCGTAAAGTGGAAATCATACATCAACAGACTTTTATTGTTTTATGTTTTTCCTTTCAACTGTTGTTTCCACTCTGAACACCTTATGCCCTTTCATTGACATTCTTGTAATAAGTGCTTCCTAGCGAATTGCAAGGACATTGCAAGGATAATGGAAAAGGCTTTTCTGTTTATTCACCTGATTTCCAGCACGGTGGCTTATTTGTTTGACATACATCAGCTCAAACTTTGTCACCGTTCTGCTGCTATGACTATTTATTGTGGCGAATGTAGCATATTATGTATGACGGATGTTTTTAAAGGTTCTTGAAACATAAATAAATAATTCGTTTTGGAGAAAAATTGAAAGAAATGTGACACACATATTATTTTTTTTAAATTGTTTACCAGCACATTTTGAAAGAGATAAAAGTATGACCTTCAATTCAACTTTATATTTTTTATGTGTTGTTGACAAATAGCTGTTTTATGAAAGTTGTATTTAGCTAGCCTTATAGTGCAAATCTTGGTCAAAAAGGTCGCGAAATGAAATAACACATAAAATATTTAGACTATAAAACAGATAACAAATGAACTATTTTTTCGTTAAAGTAAAGATAAATATCTTAAAGATACATATAATTTTCTTCATAATAATCGATTCTAAAAGTACAACGTTGGAAAAGATTTTAAAAGGCTTAGGAAATATTAAAAAATTAAATAATTATTTGCACATTTTAAGCTTTATGTGAACGTTGGTAGTTAAAAGTTATAAGTTCAAAATGTTATGCAAAACCCCTGTTATATAAATGATTGGCAAATTGATTTGAAAAATTGTGTATAATAAAAACACTAATAAAAACAGGTATGTATGTAACGAAGGTGGTTTTATTAGAACCGAAATGATAATAAAACCACAAAAACTAATATCATCCTTGTTTTAATTAGGCGGAAAACTTTGAATTGAATTTAAAATTATATAACCTCAATGAGAAGATGAAGACAAATCTATATCTTAACCATGAAATACTACTACATTAATAATTCAGATTTTGCGTTTTAGTTTCGTGCTACGAATAGCTCTTCTTCCGATCAGTTAATAAAGAAAAATTGGTTCAAATCAAATCAATTTGGTTTCTATAATATTCCCATCCCAATATTTTGAACGATATTTTTGTCTTCACATCCAAAAGTTTCGTATTAGGTTCATGTTTACGTAAAAATAAGAATCCTATCTAAAATTCGCTTCCCAGATGACGTAAAACTCAGCATAGTTGGGCAACATAATCTACTTTGTGTAGTCTGTCTATGCGTATCTGAAAAAAAGGAAAATAGAAGAAACTCAACTAGAACCGCTCTACCCTAGTCACGCTAATCCATTAGTAGTCGAGCACGTCTTTCAACTTACGCCCTGGTTCCAAATCTTCTTGTATGACGCAAACAATTTCGGTCCATTATAGCAATTCTAGCTAAAGAGGTTTTCTTGCGTCTCAAAAGTTCGCCATCAATCGTTCTCGTCTCCGCAATCGGCCCGGGAGCCCCTACTTTGTCTTTGGACTTACAGACGAAGTCTATAGTCCCTTTAGTATTTTTATTAAATCAATTGCGTCTCCATCACTCCCCCGCACACACCAGCCCCTGATAGCTCCGTTGATGTGCGATGTTGGGAGTCAAAAATCGCCGCACCAGCCAGCCGGAGCCGTTTTATTGCATCGGCTGAGCACGAAATTTCATCAAATTCCATCAATGCTGCTAGAAGACCTAGCCCATTTTTGGGTTTATGCTGGTCGTCAAGAATTACGAGATGCTCTATCGTCGTTGCTCGAGGGCAAAGGGCGAGACTGATCTAGCGCCAAAATATGTTAAAGGGTTGTTGACCGCAGCCCTTCACATACTTCAAGTCATTTTTAGTATCAACAAGGAATAGAAATTTCTTTTTCGATTGGAATTGCCTTTTCTTTTTTTTTTTCCTAACAAAAAAGGTCGCACAGGACGCCCTGTTGACCCAATTTCAACGCCCAAGTCAAAGAGTCACGAAGAACCCAAGATATTTTTGCGCAGAATGCGCTACTCTCGTGCAAATATCTTCTTGTGTCGCTCCTCTGCAGCACCACCCCCGTTCAAGTCCGTCGAATGAAAGCATCTCAAGAATGGAACAAATTAGTGCCAATTTATTGCATGCCTAATTAAGTCACAAAGAGGATTCATTTAATTGGACGAAGGTGCATTGCGCGGCTGGATAACTCTCTCAAGAGCTTCATCAGCGCTATTTTAAATAATTTTGTATTTATAAATTTTCCTGCTTATAGTAATTATGGCTTACTTAGAAACTATATCAGATTTTGCTCAATGCCAAAGATACAAAAGATTTTAGGATTGTATAACATCCTTTAATTTATTAATTAGACGTGAAAGATTTACAGCCCATAGGAGGTGCCAAACAAGGAGAAAGTTTTATTTATGGCTACGGTTGTCAATTTTAGAATTATTTTGTGGACAGACAATAATGTTTAATGTCCGACAGTCAATCAAATTGAGGTTTGCCTGAAAGATTGACAAAAGATCGTAAATCATCAGACACGATGATTAATTACTTATCACAAAATAACAATTGCAGTCGAACCCGTTCAACTTTCTAAGTTTAATGATAATATTTTTATTTATTTATTAATTTTTTCAATTGCTCTTAAGACTGAAGCTTAGCCTTTTTCGATAAAAAGTCCTTAATAAAGTTTCTAAAATTCACACAAATTCATTAGTTATACCAGTGACACACCAACCGAAATTTAAAATTTCGAGTATTCTCAATTTTAGAAATAATCATATAACCTTTGAATATCTGAAACAAAATTCAGGCGACTATTCTATTAAAAAAAGAATTTTACATAAATTTGACTTTAATTTCAAAGCAATGTAATAATTTTAAAATTGAATACGCTCGAAATTCTAAATTTCAGTTGGTGTGTCGCTGGTATACCTTTGAATTTATTTAATTTTTCCGTACATAATGTCAAATTATTCGATTGGATTTTTCTATCGAATTATTTTAAACACTTTAAACGAATAAATTAATTGAAGTCAGAGCTAACTGAACCAAATTTGTTAAAAAATTAGAATCTTTATTAAGAAATTCAATTTAAACCAGTTTTAGTAAGCTCTTTTCAATTCGATTCGAACGGATTCAAGAATCTAATCAAATTAATAGAAGAATTTTCAATTGAAATAAAAAAAAAAAATAATGAAAATTTTATAGATGTAGTAGGTCGAATTTTTAGGTATCTTTACTATTTTTTTCATTCAAAATTGTACATAGTAGTACACATCTTGAGAACTCTTTAATTGCTTCTAAATAGAACTTTCTAACTGTTTTCTTTCCTTTAACACAATTAATTAAAGTTAAACATATGAAAACAAAAACAGTCAAATTCATCGAATTATTTACTATCTATATTAAGGAACCTTCTTTAGATAAACCCTAGAAGATAACAAAACTTTGACATTTCGGATGGAACTCTAACAATTATTTATACTGTTTCTTATATGGTCCCAGAGGATTCTGGATATAAAATCCACATACTTATACGAAAGTGATGTTAAAGTAAAATGTCTATTAAATGTCCTTTACTACATAAATCCAAACGTAAGCAACGTCATTCCGGGGATTAATCAACCTTTCGTTTCAAATGTGGGCAGCCAAATGCTCCTACAGTTTTGAAACCCCAAATCATATCGTAACTCGAATTTCATTAGTGTCAATCTCATATTATGACTATTACGTAAATTAAAACCGCCCCAAGGGCTTGTATGTTGTTTATATCCTGTTCACCGCATTTTGTTGAAAATCCTGAACCTTTCCAACCTATTCTACAAATGTCCACCCACTCAAGTCCAGCCCTCCCACACCGCGGTATGGTGAACCCTTGACGTCATCGTCCAATCCATTCCGTAGTCTGCCCTTGAAATTCTCCACTCGGCTAAGCTTTTCAGATTTAGATATGCAATCTTAAAAAGGGAAAAATCCGTCAAGTGAGGATAAAAAACCTCGTTAACTAGTGGCTACCACGAGCTAACCGAGATTCGGAGGATGGCCCTAGAACGGGTGCAACTTGGTACTTAGCTCGGAACTTGCCCAAAGTTGTGGGAGCATATCTCAACTCGATCTCTCAGTGGCGCTGTAATGTCACTCCAAGGACGGCCCTAAACGCAGGCGCTCACAACCCTGGGCCCTAGAAGTCCTTTCTTATCGATTTATCTTGTCTTAAGCGGGGAAGAGGACGAGGAGGCGTGGGCACTACGAGGGCATTTCACGCTACCCTCGTAAGTACAAAATGCGTGCGACGAAAAATGCACAATGGACCACCAGAGCATCCTTAAGAGATGTTAAGTTGCCCCGGGAGTGACTTTCGTTGTTGTTGAAATGATGACTGTAACAGATGTAGGATACTGCCGCTTTAAGACGACACACTCCTAAAAAAAAAAAATAAATAAATAAATAAATACACTTTTTTCATCCTCCGTTTTCACAGATTGTCGTGAACGAGCTTTGAGTACGTGTGTTGTAAACTCATTATACTTCTGAAACCACTAATTTTCTAGCAGCTTCGTCGTAGGCTCAATCAAAATCGAATTGTTCGATTGAAAGGTTTTGTTTCCTTACAAATTCATGATATACCCACGCAAATAACATTAATACTGTTGCTACCCGAAGAAATGTATTTTCTACAAGTTCATTGTATACTATGCTTTTCTGTTTGAAAATAAAAAAAAATATATGAGTATTGATTTGCCTTCGGTATATAATAGAATCAGAAAACAACCTCTTAGAGGCCTCCAAAGATGAAATGGGGCGAGATAACTTTGTAATAATATGGTAAATTTGTTTGTTTTACGATTTCAAACTATATTTGCTGGTCTGGCGCCATAGTGGGAATAATCGGTAATTTTTCCCTCAGTCAAATCCGATATGAGTTTAATATTTGTTTAACCCTTTTACTGCCCAGGGCTTTCGTTGAATCACTGAGGATAATAGGTCAAGCCTTATCCTAGCTATAAATCGATTGTTTTAAAATATTAACGTACCAATGCATTAAAATAAACGTGATCAAATGGGTGATACAAGGATATTTATGGCGAATGACATGACGCACTAATTATCCCTCTGAAATGCTTTTAAAATAAATATAATACCTAAAATTAGTCTGCCAGGATATTTCGACAGTCTAAAAAATAGAACTATTTAACAACAGAATTCTGTCATTGGTATCTAATTACATATAATTCTTTTAGTACCTATTTAAATAAATTTTACAAATAGGTGAGGTTATTTTAACAACTAAAGCTACAACAATAAATAGCTAAAGGTCGTTACTGAATTGAAATTGAAATACTCTTACGACTATTGGATTTGAAATTTTTATTGTCATCGTATTATTTAAATATGTTTTTACAAAAGACAGCAAGTCTCAGAAATATAAAATAAACGTAAAAAATATATAAAAGTGTACTTGGATATGGTACTAAACTTTAATACGTTTGTACTCATTTGCTTTTGACGTTTTCTAAGAGAATTTTTATTTTTGATTTTTCTCATTTATACAGATTTTTACGACGATTTGCTAACGTATGGCAACGAGAAATAAACTGTCGAAACAAAAACATTTTATTTTTATTCATTTATTTTAAATGTGCCAACGCCACGGAATTTAAATTACACTACATTCAAATATTCCTATATTGCTATACTTTTCATAAAAAAATTATTATTGATTTTGCTTTACACATTCTTTGAAAGAATGTAAAAACATACCTTTTACAAGCCATTAGTATAAAATTGTTTAAATTAAAATCTTTTTTATTTATGAAATAGTTATTTTGATGTTCTATTGATAATTGTCATTTAATTTAGATAATAGAGCATAACTCTTAGATTTTCTTTCCAAATTTTTATTGCTACTGCTTCAAAAAATATAGGGATAGAATTCAATGAATTTTTAGTTTTTAACTGATACTCCAACACGATTGGATTAAGAACTAAAATTAATTTAGTAACCATCTAAGCTTCAGCTTTAAATTGCAAATTTAGAATTTTCTCCTCCTTTTGTTTCCCTCTTTTTTGATTAAATCACCTTAGTGATACCATATAGTGATTCAATTTATTCAAAATTGTATGCGGAATACCAAAAATTAGTAGAATTTCATTAATTGCAATTGTTCGCTCTAGGCTCAATAGAATTTCATTTACTTGCGTCGTTATTTAATTGAAACCGGAACAACCCGGACAAAATTTACCATCCCGATTTCATGCTTCGAGTATTATCAGGGCCATTCTAACGAAATTACTTTTAACAAATTCATAAATTCACGCATGCAAATTTTTATTTACTTAATTAATATGTTGGCCACTGCCTGCCATAAATTTTAATTTAACCATGTCAGTGACTTGGTAAAAACTCGAAATACATACATATGTATGTAAATCCTTTATGTATGTATATCACATGATTGTTCCAGCCCCATCAGGGGAATTATTTGAATTGTTTCGCGTGGTGTAGATAGTGAAATCAGCAAATGGCGCGATTTTACCAGTTATTTTGTCTCCATTGTCCTTGGAAATGGTTTTAAAGGATTCAGTTCACTGAACACACATTGAAAATATCTGCAATTCGGTCATTTGAGGTCAATGCTTTTCGCGATAGCATGCAACCTACTCCTGGGTATTGTGATTACCTCTGATTGTTTTGAAGTAACAATTTTAATAATTAGCTTCAATCCATGCACTCTTACTGCAGTCACTTTTATTTTAAAAGAATTTTAGATTAGAGATTAGGTCATCATCACTAATTTATTTTAGGAAAGGTGTCACGGACAAATATCAGTATATGTACTTTACATACATATCTACAACTATTACGTTCTAGAAAAGGGAAATGAATTCAAAAATCCATTTAGACTATAAAATTGGGTTTAGTATCCTAAGCCCTGAGGCACGATTGCCGCACATGTAGCCATAAACTAATTTTATGAAGAAAAACATACACCTTATTGGGAAGAATTCTTCTTTATGCAAATGAAGGGATACTTGGAAAATTTAACAAAGCTCAAGGATCAACCTATAGTCCATGAAAATAAAAAATGAATGAAAGATATCAGTAGCACATGAAAGGAAGAAACTTACTTAAATAAATTCAAGGAGCATATTCGTTTATATAAAAAAAAAAAACCAACCATCTAGCTGAAATGATGTTTCCTTTTAAGCAAATGCACTAAACACATATTTAGATGGCTACAGTTAGAAGACCAAAAATAGTTTAACCTCTTCAGGGACATTGGCACATATGTATGTGTACGTTTAGTTTTTTAGAAATTAAAATTATTCTAACTGGAAAACAAACCAAAATCTATTAAAGAACTACTCATTAGATTATATTTCAACAATAAAACCAAACAATTTGTAGTATGGCAGCATGGATATCATTTTATTCTACTTAAAATTAACTGCTTTCAAAATATTTCAAAGTTGCCTCTGATTACCGCGCGATTTTTTTTAGTTTATTGGAAAAACATCCTAAATTTCTGATAAATAAACTATGCAATGTATAACATTTGGTTAGTTTAAATAAGTGCTTTATTTTGAAAAAATAATCTGCAAAACTAGGTTTCTTATTTTTTTACTAAAATAGCACTTTACTGTGAAATATTTGAACTCAGTTTTCTTTTTTATACTAATTATTTTTCCAAATTTTTCTTACTTACTGGGTAGCTGTCGATAAAAAATAAGTAAATAAGTAATCAAATAAAACAAGAAAGCACTTTTTCCACCTTTACAAAATTCGTCCCTGAAGAGGTTAACAAGCTCCAAAAAACTCAATAATCATGAAATATAGATTTTGTCAAAAACAGGAGGAGCGCAAAAAAGGAAATATAAATTATTGTTTACGTAGTTTACAAGACTATCCGAAATATTAAAAATTCCTCCCAAATGAAGTATATTTTATTACTTTCTTTATATGTGTTTCACTATTCAAAATTTATTCTTTACAACCCATTTTACGATAATGGTTACTCATAAATAAATACTGAGCTTTGGAAATGTTTTTCTATGACAACAAGTAATTCGAACAAAAATAATACCATCATAAAAATTAAAGCAATATATATAATACAAAACTAAAAATATAAGTTTTAAAATATTTGCATTTTTGAATGAGTAAAAACTTTTGAAATAAATATGCGCATTTATAATTGTCAAAAGCATTTGTATATTACTTTTTTATGAGTATATTTTTATCCGTGTAAAACACTGAACAAAACGAACCTATTCCCAATTTTACATGAGCTCAGGTTCTTTTTTCTTCTATTGGATGTATAAAAAGAAGAGAAAATACAAAATACAAACAGATAACAACGAAAATTCTGCTTACCCACCTAATTAGCCAGTACTAGAGTCTAAACCCATGAGAAGAATCGACACCGCATAAGATTGACATTAAAATCTCATCAATGCAAGATCATGAAGCCTGGGGCCGTCGCCGTCTTTGCGCACTCAACGACTTGGCATCACATCAAAATTTTATACCCGACAAACTCCCCCAATAGAACGACAAACAAAAGTTAATAGAACAACAGACTGAAGACTTTTGTTTTGTTTTTCGAAAATCTTATCTTCCTTTGATTTATAGCGATCCACCTTCATCGTGTATTGTCTAAAATTAACCGCAGTACTACTTTGCTGTATGATTGCCGCCTTAAATTAACAATTTACTGTGAAGGCAGCTAGATGCAATTGCAAAATGTTTTTTTTTTTTTTTTAGGAAAAATATGCAGGTCTATTCCGGTATTCAATTGAAATCCAAGACGCTCAACCAATCAAGAAAATTAGCTTTAAAAATGTGTAAATTGTATAGACGCGATATCGAATCTCAAAAGTATCGATAATTTACTCATGACTCATGGAAAATATCGAATAAAAAGTATCGCTTTGAATAAAGTATCACATAAAAATTATTGATACTTGTAAAGATTTTTTTTTTTTTTTTTACAAATATATACTGGTCACCTATAGTAAAATATCCTATTCATTTTTAATTTAACGATATTGTTTCAATTTATAATATATCTGCGCAAAAACCACACAATAAAACGAAGTTCGAATATTAAAAATTCGGGAATAGGGCGTCAAAATAAAAACCGGACCAGTACGAATCTGATCTCTAGTACGAGGCAAGAAACGTAAAAGTTAAAGGAATGAGACACAGCAATAGCAGAAGATGTTTGGTTGATACCGTGAATACTGCATACACGTGTATTTCCGTTTAATCACTTCAAAGGACTCGTTTTTAAGAATCAAAGCTTTATGAGATATGTATGATTAATATCTTGCTTTATTCCCTTTTTCTTTTATTCGTACGTTCGAACTTTTGATATTTGGAATACAATATACAGTGCATACACTGAAAAACGTTTTCTTAGAAATATCTTCAGAAAATCTGGTTTCATGCTTGGATAATGATTACTCTTAATATCATCCTTATTATCTTTTATCGGTCTAAAAGAAATATTAAAGAATCTCAACCTTCATTTCTACAAAAAAAGTTTCCTTTTCAAGACGAACACAAAAGTACTTCCTACTACCAAAAAGCAATTATCTATTATCTAGAACCGAAAATAATACTCATTTTTGGACAGACAAATACGCCCAACACCCACCTCAAAAAAAAAACAAATATATATATATGAAATTACCAAAGCCCATGTTTGCGGGCAACATCCTTTAATCCACAGAATACCTTTGGTAGTGGCAGCCAATAAAATCAATAAAAGTCGATGTGCCGGTAAATAAACGCTTCTTGACGTTTTTGATGATCCCGACCGTCGCCTATAATTAATTGCTGCACGGCACTTCAAAAACTGCCGTGCCGTGCTCCCTGCCAATCAATTTACCTTCCAACGCTTATGTTCAGGTGGAAACTGGTGAGCTGTGAAAAAAAACACTTTACCCACCAGCGATATTTTTTGAGCCTATCATTCTTACTTATGGTTGAATTATTAAAAAATTTATACACGTGGTGAATTCACCAAAAATACTCATGTACGTGTATTTACGGAGTCCTTACGCACTTTACTAGAATTTATTTGTTGTTATTAAACAAATATAAGACAATGAAATGCGATGCATGGCGTGGAGCATTGTCATATGAGTTGATATTAAGACTTTATCTCCTTTTGTGCCCTCTTGTTAGATTTTATTATGATCGCAATTGAGCCCCCTTTTCTTTTATGAAGCTCAGACAGCGACAACTGGAGGAATCCCCTTTTGTTAATCCTCATGGGAAATCAATGGCGCAATTTCCCTGTCGGCCTACGTGGCCGTGAAAATTGTTCTCCCTTTTCTACGATTTTTCTTAGGGTTTTTTTCTGAAATCATGACCAGGCCGACATGGAAACCATTCAACCTTTCTCAATGTTAAAAACTTACGAGAAGCTTTTTTTATGATACTCTATCACGCAGAATCACGTCTCCGTGAAAATTGTTCACAAAAATTACGGAGGCGCGAGATGGACGCCAAAGATTACGGCCTGAGTTGCGGGTGGGTTTAGGGATATTAAATTTTACGAACGGATGAGCATACGACCGCACCACGTGCTTTAATTGCATATTTGCATTGACGAAAAAGCAATGTGGGAAGTTCTCAAAAGCAGTATACTAGTGCTTTTATTAGTTGAGGCTGTAGAACTTATATTTCCTAGTAAAAAAGATAAGGCTTCCTACCACTTACACTCATAATAAATATGAATGTTTATCCAGGAAATCTACATACATACATACATGTTCATACATATGTAGCCATATAAGTACTATATTAAGGTGCTTGAAAAAAACACAATATTTTTTTTAACTTCTCCATTGCTTAAAAAGCATCTTTCATAAAATGAAAATTTTCGCGAAACGGGCATAGTTTTTTAAAAGGACACGAAAGCCACTCGAAAAACTTAAGAAAACAAAACTTAGCTAAACGATTCCTAAAAATAAAAAAATTGTCTTTCGTTTTCAAGTTCTTACGCTGTCTATAAGTCGAATAAGTTATTTGCCTTTAATTCGTTTATTATAAAGATTTTTCCCACAAAAAAAAAAAATGTTTAAGGAAAAGAATAGAAACCTAGTTACCTTATGAATTGACACAATTTCAAAGTGTAAAAACTTAGTTACCTTATGAATTTACACATGCTCAAATTGTTTGGGAATACTGTAAATGTACAATGGAAAAATGTAATTTTTCGAAACTTCTAATTTTAATATCTCACGAAGTACAAATGACCGACAAATTTTTGTTTACATATCATTTTAATAATATCTACCTTAAATCTTGTGATTTTTTCAAAAAATGATCTTATACCATTTTTGATTTTGCTTCTTGTCATTTCTTAAAATCAGTATATTATTCCGTATAAAACTTTAAAAAATACATGTACATATTAAAGTTTTGTTTCTTTATGTTCAAAATCTACTATACAAATTTTGAATTCCAAATATTTATGCAATATTTAATGATTAAGAATTAATTTGAATTTTATTTTCGGATGCATTAAACTAAAGAAATCAATTCCGTGGTCCCCATATTTTTAAATATTTAAATATTATAATCAATTCCGTGGTCCCCATATTTTTAAGTATTTAACTAAAAACTGTAATGTAAAAAATTTCACAAATCATTTTATTTTTCAGCTGTTTTATCAGAATGACTTCTTTAGAACCCCAAAACTAACGAAGCGTCATAAAAGAAAAGAAATACAATTCACGAGTGTATCAAACGTCCCACAGTTTAACGCCAATTTAATCTTGTCCTATCATTGTTAAAATCAGTAAAGGTAGCAAAGATGTCAAGCTCATCAGTCTACCTTCTACGCACTGTCGCTGATAGTTTCCTATCACCAGCTGTTGTAGGGTCCATAGAACTGCGTAATACACAAAATAATGGAGCTGAATGCAAAACCCTATTAACGTCACACGAATTATGTAATAGGGCCTGTATCTCAGAACTTCCTCCTGGCGGCATAGATGCAAATCCAGGCATAGGTACGGCAGTTACGAGAAAGTCAGCTCAATTACATTTCCCTCAATTTACATATATTTACATATCCCAAGTGCGAAGTACGCAGAGGTGATATTTCCTTCATGAAAACTGAAAATTTGTTTCCTATCGGGATATCATTTCAATTTTTAATAAGGTTCGCGCGTATCTTAATGGAGTTGCGATAATTTATGGAAGGAACAATTTAATAGAGATGAACTACAGACTGATAGTCTAAATATTTTTAAAAGACTGAATTATAGAAAACAAATTTTGTTGTCCAATTCTAGTATTCGTTAATTTTCGTATTAATTTTTTTTGGTTTGTGTAAGAGGCACTTGTATTTTTTCATCTGAAGCAAGAATTACGAAAATTTACTTAAAAAACAAGGGAAGTAAGTTCGGGAAGTCTGGATACTGTCGGACTGAATGTACCTTTTGGTTATCAGAAAAAGTGTGCATATGTGAATACTAGGGATACGGGGGGTTGTATTGTACCCTTAAAACCTGCACAAATACACGCCCAAATTGCATCATCACGCATCGTCTTAGAGAATAATGAGCAGAGCCGCCTTGGAGCGCCACCGAAGCGCCCCTTAAATCGCACTGTATTCACGCAACCAGAGTATCTCATCACTATAGAAACCACTTGTTAAAACCTCATTTAAACAAACGCCCTCGGTGAGATTCGACCAGTCTGCACTTTTATAGTCAGAGCCGAAAAGAAAAGATATTTTTTTCCCAACCATGCGAGCGGCATTCATTGATTTTTCTTCTGGCACCGAAAATGAAAAGCTTCAGCCGGCAGGAAAATCTCATGGTAGCCGGGCGTTTCTCGTTAAATTGAAAATGAGAAATTTTCGTCACGTTGGTGCCGCCTTGCAGCGGCGGTACATAATATTACTTATTAAATTATAATTATTTTTATTAAACTTACCATTGGCGAAAATATTTGCTGTTGGAGGAAGGGCATGCTGATACATGACTTGCAACGGTGCACCAATGTCTTCACTTTCATGTCACTTTAACCACTAAGAGAATGAGCCTCAGAGAGGCGTTACACGCGTATATATCTGGGTTCTGGAGCGACTCAGGGGCTTTATTATGGGGGTGGAAAACTGTTGAACTTCGGACGCCCCAATGATGGAAAAATATTTCGCAATCCATTGCCAGGTTTCGGAAAAGCTTTTCGAATTCGATGGAAAAGCTTTAACTTGATGCGAATAACATAAAAGTGGACTACGTAAAGTATGTTTTGTCGAAATATGAGGAAATTTAAAAACCTTGATTCAAAATACTCTTTTATGGTTTCGCACGCCCAAAAAATAAAAATGAAATCAAAGGTCACACTATCAATAAGTAGGGTAGTCAATATAAAACTATAATGAAAAATCCAATAACATATTTTTTCATAATCGACTTCCAAAAACGGGTTCTATAATCATCAATTTGTATACAAAATAGCTGCATGGAGTTTCTTGGAATTGCAATTTCAAATTCGATAACCAATGTTGAAATTTCAAGATGGAATTTGGTTTAATTTCACAAAATTAGGTATGTTGGGGTTTTTAAGATAATTAATTTTAAATTTAAAAACAAATTTTAAAGCCGGTATATTAAACAATTACAAATAACTGAAATAAAATAAAATAAAAAAAATGACCGCAAAAGTATACTTTTGCAAATATCCAAATGATTTATTGCCTTAACATAAAAACAACAATTTTTATTAACAATATTATTAATTAATTAACAAGCAAACCAATTTAGCTAAATGGAAATTTTTTTCGCGAATTGGTCAATTAAAAGGACAACAAATTCTCCAATTGCATAATATAAATTACTACTCTTTCGGGTGCGATATTTGGAAGGTTTTTTTTTAAATTTATTCATCACGCACATCATTCAGAATAAATGGAATTAATATAGCATATTAATTAATTAATTAACCATCACTCGCAAAATATGCGGGAAAGAAAACTTATGATTGACATCTTTTCTACATTTTAATTTATGATTTTAAGATTTACGGGCATTTTTATTATTCTTCTAACTTCACCTGAAAACGCTGAAAGCGGGTACTACAATTTTTTAAATCCCAATTAATGTTGAGTTGTGAATCTTTTCTTTCTGAGAAGTGCATCAAAAACGAAAATTAAGATAATCGGCCTCAACCGAAAAAATCTTCTTTAATAACTTAGTGAAATAATATTTGTAGTGTAAATGTGAAGTCATTTATAAATTCATAACATATCTTTGCATCTTATTTCATGTGGTTAAACCACAAAACTTGACGCTTTTGCCGGACGGTATTCGGTATTCTTACGAAACACTAGAACTTTTTTATTGAATTTTCGGCTCGAAAATGATTCTAAGGCCTGCATATTCGCAGATTAATAGCCCAAGAGAAGAAATTGGGACTCTTATAATAACTTTTTTGATAAGTGATCTACATAATCTAAAGCCTAAAGGACGCAATATTTTTATCACACTATATTCAACACAAAAAAAAAACTAAAAAGAAATAAAGCCAAACTAGTAAATGGTACTATTAAGAATAAATCTTCACTCAAACTTACCATTTCTCCAATTCCGTGAAAAACACAATTTGCCTCTATTATTCATTGCACCACTTCATTCGTGAAGACGTTATGCAAGATCCAATTGTTTTCTTCCTCCAGAAAGATTTTCTAGCGAAAATGTTCACACTTTAAATTGATGCCTTCTAAGCGCGTCTTCTTTCTTGATCCGAACGATGTGGAAATAGAACTGCATTTGAAAGAATTGTGCGACACTTGAGAGGCATCCTCCCATTAAAAAGCAAGATGATGATCCCAGGTGATTGGGTGATTGCTTTTTGTATTTTTATTTGTGTAAAATTTCCCAACTGTTTAGATGAAAAATTATCTCGTTTGAACTTCTAGAAACTTAAGCTCATCTCAACGTAGATTCAAACTTATAATTGAGTTTTAGTAAAACTTCCGCATTCCACAAACAAATGCTTTATTTGTTTTTCAGTAGTAGAAGACTTAGGATAGTTTGCTCAGAAATTAAAAAAAAATTAATGTTAAACTAAAAAAAGAAAAAAAAAACTCATTCTTGATGATTAGAACTGTAAGAAATTCTGTAGTTACCGGCTGTTTCTTCCTCCTCCTCATCGACTAAGCGGTTTAGTGAAACAAGAATTGTTTCTTTAAATTTCCGCTTTCTTCTAGCTGAAAGTTTTTGAATATCCGGAAAGAGGCTTTGGAAGAAGGCCAGATCCGCATTCCTTTCGTCGTTCAATCTGTTGACATCCTCCTTCTCGTCAAGTTTTGCTGGAATCTCATGAGCCTCTCCTACAGGCTCCTGTTCCACCACCATTTCGTAAGGTTCGACCTCGCGTGGAGATTCCTGATGATTGCTGTATTCGTCGTAAGCAACTGTATCTTCAAATGTTTCCTCTGCCATCTCTTCCACCTCCAACTTTGGGGTGGTCTGCTTAAATCTATGCTCACTTGTTTTGGGTGATTTATTATACCTTCTTCTGTAAAAACATTTAAAGTTGCTTTTGGTTATGAACAAATTTTAACTTTAATTTAAGGTAGGCGCATTAATAAGATAGTAATAAAATAGGATTTTTGCAAATTTGACCCTGCTTTTAACTTATATTGCATAATACTTACGATCGAGACTGTAAAATATTCTCCGTCAAAAAACTAAGAGGTCTCCTCAAGTACCAAATACTCCTTTTGGATAAATTCTTCTCACAGCGAAGTTCTCTTGCAAAATTATTCCTTAATTGATGCCATTTCGCCTTGCATTCAATAACTGGAAAATGAAAATATATTATTGTAGTTACAACTATTGTATGAAGTTCTTGTAATTTGCTAACAAATTAATTCCTCTACTTTAAATCGGACACTTCATTTGTATAAAATTGTTAATAAAATTTAATACTGTAGATTGACAATATTAAATATATATTTAGCTCAAAGTATGCGAAACACACACGTTTTTATGAAGAGATTCAGATTTGAAACATCGAAAATTAGCTTTGGTCAGTGATGTAAACTGAAACTAAACGATTTTAATGAGTATAATAGCAATTTATATAGTTGTTAAGACACACCCTATGAAGTTTACTAGCGTTTGATGAAAAGCTCTTTTTTTATTTAAATGAGCCCTCAGGCGATTCAATAACCCTCCCCTAGAAAATGCAGTTTTTAGTATTTCAAGAACTGCAAGCTTTTCCCAAAATTTGATACTCGAGATGGGAGTGACGCACGTTGAGACTTGATTTAGGAATTATTGGGGAAATAAAGCAGTTAAAGGGGCTCAAATGTTTTTTTCTCCCAAAGTTTTTATCCACAACTTTTATTACAAACAGCAAACGCGCAATAATTGTGTCACGATTAAATCTGTAGGTACAAAGTAATTTATTATAATCCAATTCTAGTCGCTGGATTAACTGAAAATCGTTTTTTATCGCTTTGAGGTGACATTTTGGCGATAGTCACCTTTCGGAAAGACAATTTTATGAGTGATCGGTGATAATCACTTACCACCTTACTGAATGCCACCCAATTTTTCAAATGCTATTTTCAATATAAACTGAGAACTGGACCCATTGCACCCTCGTAAATCCGTAGTCCATAAATATATTTCGTTTATCCCATCAACTAATTGGTATCATAGTATAAGGCTTTTTAAGAAGCTTCCATTGGTCTGAATTCATTAAAAGTAAAGATTATAGCGAAATTAAAACGAAGTCTCACTATCATAGTTTTCGAGAAGCAGCACTCTGCCATAAAGTATCGATACTTTTTATCCGATACTATTCATGAGCAAAGTATCGTTATTTTTCGATTTGATACCGTGTTACTCTGAGGCACTAAGCAACAAAATTTAAACGTAAATGTGGTGGAGCGACGAGAGCGAATCAGTCTCTCGAAATCAACAGAATCAGCTACAGCTACACGGCGGAACGCCAACCAAATGACTCAGGTAGAAATCAATAACTTGACTGTCGCCAGCGAAAGAATCAAATAAACCACCTGAACAAACAGCCGAGTTGGAGCCGTTTATTGCAAAATACAGCGAATGCCGCGAATCAAAACAAAATACGTCAGCACTTACCTGTCTTCTGCATTTCTTGAGCGACTTCGGCCCACAAAGAGTCGACAATTTGGCGGTTGTGATGGTCTCTGTTATTCACCGCGTAAATCGCAGTCCGCGCCTTCACCAGCGCGATGAATTTTTCCAAATCGAAGCTGGTGTCCTTCACTTTCATCGTAGCCGCCAGGTTTATTAAAACCCTTTTTTGTCCGTTGATTTTGCAAGGAATCACAGCGACTCGAGCAATGCGCGACGAACCCAAAATGAGTCAAGCGGCGAGTGACAGACGAAATTCGGGATGATTTTAAACCGCACGCACACAATCACCCAGCTGTGCCGACGATGATTCGCTCTCTGCCGTTTATTTGTAAAATTTGACTCACATCGCACTCGCAAGGGCTGAGACGATTCGTGCGGAAATGTTGTGATACATTTCAAAGGCGTAGAAGACTCACGTAAATTATGTTGATTTATAAACGGAATGTTGCTCAAATTTCTGAATATGTACATAACAAATCCAACGTTATTCGGCTTCAACCTCTTCAGGGACGAATTTTTTAAAGGTGGAAAAAGTGGTTTCATATTTTATTTGATCACTTATTTACTTATTTTTTACCGACAGCTACCCAGTAAGTAAAAAAACTTTGGAAAAACAATTAGTATAAAAAAGAAAACTGAGTTCAAATATTTCACAGTAAAGTGCTATTAGCAAAAAAATAAAAAACCTAATTTTGCACTTTTGCACTTATTTAAATAAACCAAATGTTATACATTGGATAGTTTATTTATCAGAGATTTAAGATGTTTTTCCAATAAACTAAAAAGAAACCACGCGGTAATCAGAGGCAACTTTGAAATATTTTGAAAGCAGTTAATTTTAAGTAGAATAAAATGCTATCCATGCTGCCATACTACAAATTGTTTGGTTTTATTGTTGAAATATAACACAGGACAAAAAATTTAATTTTTTTTGTTGCAAAAGAAATGGCACATCATTTCTATAGGATTTTTTCCGTAGGTTACGAATTGGTAAATGAAAATGCTCAATCAGCTCCCATTTTCGAGAAAAATAGAATCAAACGACCGTATTTTGGTAGTTTTTAAAAAATCATTGAAAAATAAAGGTTCATCATAGAAGGTTTTAACATGGCTTAAATGAAAGCCTGAGTCTTAATCTAGGAGTATCAAATACAATTTATCTCTATAGCCTTTTCTACACATCTTGACGAACAAGTTTTTCATAAGTGTGCACTTGCCGTGTTCTTTATTCGTCATCCATATGAAATAATCAGCTTATGGAATAAAGTAAAATTAACTGATTATTTCGAAATGTTTCAAAGCTTTTTGTATTTTTATATAATAGCTTAATATTTCAGCTGTCATTTGAGCAACATTATAAGTTTCTGGATCAATCCGTTACTTTCTAATGATTTTTCAAAAATGGTAAAAAAAGGGCATTTTGTACTTTTTAACCCTATTTTTCTCGAAAATGGGAGCTGATTGAGCATTTTCATTTACGAATTCGTAACCTACGGAAAAAATCCTATAGAAATGATGTGCCATTTCTCTTGCAACAAATTTGGTGTTTGCCAGTGTAATCTAATGAGTAGTTCTTTAACAGATTTTAATTTGTTTTTCAGTTAAAACAATTTTAATTTCTAAAAAACTAAACGTACACATACATATGTGGCCAAGGGCGTCAAGAGGTTAAAACATTGTTCCCCACAATTACAGTATAAATTTATCAATTTAAAACTTAGAAACGTGCAATATTCGAAATTTTAGTTTTTGTAATTGGTTGTTCAATTCAGCGATGGCTTTTCTTAAAATGAATTTAGCAATTCAGCAATTACCTTTCTTAAGCTGAATTGAATTGAATTTGAATAATACAATATGCATTAATAAATACTGAAGATACCAAGAAACATGAAACTTCGTCAGGAGCTTGATTTCATCACCTATACCTGAATTATCTGCTAAAACTCTAATAATAACTATCATTCGTATATTTAATTAGATTGGAGATATGCATACATAAAGTGGTAGTTACGGTTTCGTAATTTATATTAACGAGTCATTATAGTCCACAAGTTTCAAATATTAAAACAATTCTTCTTTTCATCGGCAGAAATTTGAACAAATGATTTGCAGCTCTGAAATTAAAGTTTTTTGATTTAAGAAACGAATAAGAACAAATGCCAACCTATCTGTAATCTGAATATTTGTGTCCAGGCAAGTAATGCCGGATTGAAAAGGCTTGATATTTTTTAACTGTCCGTATTAAAAGCAACGAGGAAAGAAATATGTACAGATTTAAGATGGAAAATAAGAATTTAAAATTATTTGCCACAATCCAATTACTATTCGGTTTAAAATACCATTATAGCATTACAGTAATTATGAACATCAGGTATAAAAATGCACTTGTAAAAAAACGATTAATATTAATACAAACGTAAAGTTCTAATCTATTCGTTTTATTTCTTTAGAATGTCATCGATTACAAATTGCTCGTATTAATTACAAATTCAATAATATCCTTACGCCTTACAAAATTGGTAATGCAATATCTTCACAAAAAAAAAAAAAAAAACTATATAATTAAATAAGAAAAATAACTTTAATTGTAAAGACATCTTAAAATAGACAAATAAAAATATTATAAGCAAAGGCAGAAAAACAACAAAGTGCGATTAAACTGTTACGTAAACAACAAACGAACGAATCAGCTAATTAATTTAATTAGTTCTTTTAATTTATTATCCAACTAAATATTAACAGTAGTAATCGGGGTGGTAAGTCGTAGTTTTTGTATACAAATCACTAGATCTCTTCTGCTGCTGCAAAGTACAGAACTAAACAAACAAAACACACTGACATATATCACAATTTTTTGGTTTCCTTTTTGTTGAGTTCACCTATTGATCACGATGAGCGATTTATTGTTAATTCATTCGCGCCTCTTTTGTTTTAATTTTTAATTTATTTTTCTTTTTAAATTTAATAACTCCTTTCACTATGAAAAACGGACAGTAAACAGTATATAAAAATAATTTGCTTTTGTGTAGTCTTATCTCGTATTTTTTAATATAATAGCGTTCTTCCCACCTCTTGAACAAAGCACCGTTTATTTTTTATGTTTTTGTTTACATTTTCTTTTACAATCTTTCCTACCAATGTTTTTTTGATTAAATGGTGGTCTAAGGCTCAGTTATTAAAAGAATACTCATTTTTTACCCTATATTGTTTCTGATAACAAAATTGAAACTAAGTGTTTTTTGTGGCAGTTTTCAGATTAACGCTTTTAGGCAGTTTTCATTTTCTATCAACAGTATACTCTTAAGCTCCGGGAAAGGGGATTCACTGAAAATTATAACGCATTGGATTAAAGGAACTTTTTGAGGACGACTTTTGTTAAGTTTACAAAGAATACATAAAGTCCGAGCTTTCTTCTTCTCAAATCGTTCAAGGCAGGTTAAGAGAAGTACTTGTTTTAGTGTTTCTTATATAAACGCGTAAGTTACCTTATGATTTTAAAAGAAATAATAAATAATCAGCTATTCATCTTATAAAAAAAGAATACAAATATTTGTGCGCTTTAAGATCAAAGCAAAAGCATTTAAAACATTCTTTTTTTATATTAGAAATGTTTACAAAAGTAAATGGTGTTTCAAGTTTGTTTCCTTAGAATTTGTAAAATATGTAAATGTAGTGATGCTATCTATGTTGAAAATGAATTAAACATAAATGTATCCTATTGTTTAAAAATGGTAAACTCATTTTGGATTTACATCTTCAGACCTTATTTAAAAGGTGCAGAGATGTGTTTTTTTCGGTTTTGTTTTAATGTTATGGCTTTGAAGTCCATATTCAGAATTATATTGTTTGTGCACCTATCAGTTACCATTAATCAATTTCAGAAAACCTTTCTTTTGTTATTTAATTATATACTACCACAAGATCCCCTAATTTTCAATTCAAAACTGCCCTGAATGATTCAATCTCGAGAAAGTACTACTACAACAAAATAAACTACAACTAACACCAGCTTACAATTATCTACTTTTTAAATATAAGATTTTACAATTATTTTCCCTAGAAATATTATCACCCATCAGATACGCGCCAGTTAGAAATTTCTTTGGATAGTAAACTAAAAAAGTGGTTTAATACAACAGTCGAATCCAATTTCATTACTTTCAGTGAATTATCGCCACCCTAAAGGAGTATGTAAATATTTTATAAACAAATATATTAACAATGAAAGTTCCCTATACCTTTAATAAGAGAGCCTTTTAGAGAGATAAAAATTATACTATGTTTTTGTTTGCCACTATTTTTATGAACATTATTATTCCCAGAATAATAACAAAAATGCGATCTGGTTGCATTTGAAAATAAAATAAAAATATATAAATAAATTTAAACAGTAAAAAATACAGTCGAAAGAAGGTAAAAATTCGTAAATATACCATTTAACATGCAAAAGTTTTGTTAGCAACTTCTAAGTTTTCGAGACAAGTATGATTCGAATTTTGGCTTATAAAACTGCATGATGCGTGTTAAAGGGTAAATATATCACTAACACGTTAACAGAAGATTCGTAAAAATGCGTTTTTAAATAAATTTAAATAAAAAAAAATATACGAAAATAAAATATAACTGAAAAGATGATTACTGTGATACTTAGAGAGTATTTCACCGATACACTTTTATGAAAGCTTAAAGTTACGTTTCTTCTTAATAAGAAAGATGTACTAAGCATCCATATTTATGTGTAGACGCCTAGTGCAAAAGCCCTAACTAACTTGGGCGTGTTCTCGTCGACTCCGCAAATTTCCAATATTCCATCTTCCTGGTTTAATTCGTGCTTCAAAGCCGGTTTGAAGCGACAGAGATTTATGATAACCATTCTGTAATCAATATTATCAATTAACACTTTAAGCACGTTAAGCAAGAATTATCATTATTAAATTCGAGTTCCTCGAGTTTTAAATTTGAAAGCGCCATTCCCAAGTAGAGAATGTTACACGTTTCAACTTTTTAGTAATTTTTTGCCAATAAATGCCTAAAAACTCCAGTTCCCTCTAAATTCACTTACTTCGCCTTATCATTCTTT
Source organism: Eutolmus rufibarbis (assembly GCA_963920795.1). NCBI lineage: Eukaryota > Metazoa > Arthropoda > Insecta > Diptera > Asilidae > Eutolmus > Eutolmus rufibarbis. The sequence goes on along the minus strand of OY987206.1, from coordinate 42,341,964 downwards.
TTCTCCCTGTATTGCTTCAACATCTCAAGAACCTTACTCGGTTTATTATTAGGATTTCCGCGGGAAATAGACGGAACAATGGTGACGAACAGATCGAATGCCTGCTTTTTCTTCTTTGCTTCCATAAGTGGAAAATACGATCGTTGGAAATTTTTCTTGTTCTAAAGTAAAAAATATTCAAACAGAATAATTAGCAGGCGAGAAATGCTACCCACTGTTAATGTTTTACAAGCCTCCTCAGCCGCTTTATAGCCCATGTTCCTCTTCCAGTCGATCTCATCAAGTTTAGCATTCGAAGAAGTGTAAGTGTAGACGACAGAGTTCTTTTCACTTTTAAAATACGCTAAGGCAAAAGTGATCGCTACCTCTTGGCAGTTGACTTGTTTTTGAGATATTACTGGTCCTAAAAATACACGAATTTTTGTGAGCCAAAAGTGTATCAAAACCGAATTTTTTCACTTCAATGAATTCATCACCTGAAAGAGTACTTTAAAAAATACTTACTTTTGCTGTAACTTTCTTGAAGATTTATAGTGATAAAAGTATTCAGGCCACAGCCCTGGACGTTGTGAAATGACTTAAGAAAACAGTCGTTCAGCTTCTCCACAATAGCAGCGCATGGCTTAAGTCCCAGCTTTTTAATTTTTTTAGCATAATAGCATGCCTGCCAAAAAAGAAAAAATCCCATAGTTTAAAGTTAAGAGCAATGTATGAAAAGGGGTTTTCAGCTTTAAAAAAATACCACTTCCTAACTTCATTAGCTATTGCTTATAATAAGTTTTCCACATACATTAAATCTTCATTAATTTAGAATTTTTTAAGTGGCATTAATGATAATTGTTGTATTCATGAATTTTAGTACAATGAAATCATTGTTTTTTTAAGTTAACTAACTCGTAGCACTTGTTATTTGGCTTTAATCAAGTATTTCAATTTTAGACTGGGTCCACTTACCCTTCATTTGATGAGTGTACTTGTCACCGCTTGTTTTTAATTACACACGATTTCCCATAAATGTTGGCTAAACTTCTAACGCTGATTTTATTTCTTATATTTATATAATTTTAGCTTCAGTAATTTCAAAAATACAGATAGGAACAGCAAGGGCGTTGTTTTAGCAATTGCCCAACTTAGTTTCATTATTTAGCGAAAATGGGATTAGTATTTCTCGCATTCATACAAACTCAGATTGCACAATAAAACTTTATATAGACAGCAAAGAAGTTAGTAAGCTCGCAAATTTCTAAATGCAAATGTAATATGTAGACTTAGCAAGTATTTTAATTTAGTACAATATTGCTTAGATATTAAAAATCAGAGAAGAGGTGTTTTTTTTAAAATGTTATTACTATGTAAAGAAAATGTATGAAATTTATTCTAAAGCACTTACCTTGATCTTTTCCGAGTATCTATTCAGCTTGGCCTGTTTGCTCTTCTCCACCAGAAAAACGTAGGGATGGATTTCGCAGTTGTTCGGTGTTGTGGACTGATACTTCATGAACGGCTGCAGGAAGGCAGAAGCAAAATGTTTGTTCTGAAACATTTTCTTTTCAGAGAACAATGCGCAGACCCGAATGGCCTGCTGGAGGCTCATCCTAGGGATAACTTCCTTCCAAACATCAGCGCTTCCGTACAAATGAACGGGAAGATGCTCAAATCCAAACTCATGCTCCTTGATCAATTTAGCAGCAGTCTCAGGATCTTCGCTCGCCTTCAGTTGGGCCACGGCTTTCATCCTTTTAATGCAATCATCAACCTCTTCCTCCCCCTCAGCATTGGGGAGTTTAGAAGATTGGTTGCGAGGTTTGAAGAATGAAGAATGGATCGTCTTGAGGTTTGTTTCGCATAGATTAATGTGGCAAATTGCGATCAAATCTCTGTGCATGAATCCGTGCATGCCGCGGTTGCGCGCCAAATACTCGAGCATTTGTGAGGCGGTCTTCGATTTGTACCAGAGGACGATTGCTTTGCGAATGGTCTTCGAGAGTCCCTTCTTCCCCGAGTCTCGGATAATGCTTAGCGAGTACCTGACGAAGAGGAACAGGTCCTCAGGCTCCGCTGCCAAACTAGGGAACCGGTCGCGCACCTTAAGTTTCTCGGCAATTGCAATTTCCGCGGTGATGAAATATGAGGCGAATGCGAACCAAATCTGTGTGAAACAAAGTAACTCTGTAAAGCTTTTCTCTGGGGGATGTTTTAAAAGAATTTACCTCATCCTTCCGGGGGAAGCCCTGATGCAGCAGCCACTTGTCGGCGAGCGTCAGGAAGGTGTCTCCGTCGATTTTGGCGAGGTAGGGACTCAGTTGAGCCATCGTCGCGGGCGCGAGGTACTCCCTCTTCCGCACGTAGAACGGGAGGAAGTTCCCCAGGTGCACGAACCTGTCCAGCATCTTCGCCGCTTCCACGGGACCTTCCATTTTCCTCGAAGAGACGTTTTGACTGTTTGAAAGAAAGCAAAAAAGAAAAAATTGTAATCACTGAATTTAGGTTATGCCCGCCCTGCTGCTGGTAGCGGTATGCTGCTGGGGCGAATTTCAACACTTTTCGGAACATTTTGGGGAGTAAATTAGAACTTTGTCGCATTTGAGGAAATTATTTACCTTTTTTGGGGGAACTTCGCAGCTCTCGGGCGCCACAGATGACCACAAAATCGCGATAAACAGGAACAAGTCGCGAAAACACTGCAAAAACGGAAAACTGAAGGCGACGGACTGGACTACGGAATGCGAGAAACAGAGGAACGAGATGAAGATGTGGCTGGTGGGAAATGAGAAGACGAACGAGTTCTGATGAGATGTTAACACTGGCTGGGCTCGATTGCATTGCAGTGGAGTCTTTTAAATTTCGAAGAAGGGAAGAAGTGGAGGAGTTTGCAACTGGTGCGAATGAAGTGTTAAATTTTTTTTAGAGTTTCTGCTTATTAATTTGCGGGTAATTCTTTGTATGTTTTACTGGTCATTATATTAATTTTATTTGCAATAGAAAAGGTTTTGTGTCCCGGTCCTGATCAACTAATTCCCTTTGGAGCCCCAGTTCTGGAAATTGAGGGCCTCCCCATCGACTTCATATAAATAAAGGTAACTTAATTTCTTTATAATCCTTCCTTAGATTAAATAGAATTTAAGTGTTTAACTACCGAAGAAAAACTCGACTCCTTGAATGTGGGAAGATTTCTTTACTGCGCAGGTTTTTACATGCCTCTAGTCCAAGCGGGCCAGCCGGCGGCGGTGACGCGACTCGCGCACATGGTTTTCTCTAAATTGCTGAAACTGCAAAAATATGCATTAGCTTCAAATTGCGTTAAAACTGCGACTTCTCTCTTAATTTTAGCTTAAATTGGTAAAAGTTTCATTCTTTCCTGTCAAGGCAGCTGCAAATTGCGCCATAACGGTTAATTTGGGTGCTCATTGACACTTCAGAAATTACAAATCTTAAATTTTTATGACTCGAATTTGTTCTTGAAATGAAGCTAAAAATAACTCGAATATGCCCTTGGTAATTTCGGAAAATAAATAACACATTTAAAAATCTCGCTTTAATTGAAAATGCGCTAAAAGTAGTTTGGTCCAGAATATTGGACATAAAAATATCCAAAGTTTAAAATTCATTGTAAATTTGTACCAACGGCAACGTGAGTATTGAAGTAACAAATTTTATGTGAGAGGCTTTCATTAATTTTTGACAAAAACATTTACATATTACCAAATTTATGGCTGAGACAATTTGCGAGGCAAAGTCCTTCAAAGACTAGCGAGTGTCTCACTAGAGATTAAATTATTATTAATATTTATTATTGCTTAATTATTTATTATTACTTTTCTTTTCTTTCTATCTTTTGAACTATTACATCTCCAAAAAAAAATCGTTGACAGAAAAAAAAATCTACACAACTCCTCAGACCGTTTTCGTAGCAAATAGTCTCAGTAATAAATTTTTTTGTCGAATAGTCCACGGTTTTCGAGATATTTTAAAAATAGCACTTTGGGTCTTATTTTAATACCGCCTAGTTAACCACACAGGTGTCTGATTGATGAAGAAATCTTACATAAAATTTAGAATCCCAATACCAATGTGTATCGACAAATTTATTATTTTAATAATTATTTTATTCTTATGTTGATCGTCTATTCCTGGACTATTTTTTCTTAACTCTGATAAAATGCCAAATTTTTTTATGCAAGTCATTATAATATGTAGTCCTTAAATCCACGAAAACCGTCTATCCTCATATTATATCAACATTATGAAATACATATAATAAAGGTTTGTTCTGCCTAAGAAATTTCTTCAAGAAGGATATTTAATTAACTTAGTTATTGAATTTTAGCGCAATTTTCACAGTATTTAAAAGATCATGAATTAATGATATAAAAAAATGAAAAAACTTGAAAATCATTAAAGTATTCAACACAAATCGTCCTAAGTTTATCACTCCGATTTTATTTTCTTCACGTCGGACGGACTCAAAATTTTTCCATTATTTTTATTTTTGTCCTTCGTTCTTAAATTTTCGGCATTAAATAATATGAGTGGTTCGGGTCCTTAATATATTATAATAATACCTTTCTTAGAAAGCTTCTATATATTTAAATTATAATAAGTAAATAGTAACACTTTATTTTATAAGGAAAACTTGTTGAAACGTAAAAAGATTTATTTGTTTTTTTTTCAGATTTAGTTTCAACGCGAATCATGTATCAAGCAGTTTTAAATGTCCCAGATCTCAGTCTTGTTTTACGCTTAAAACAATTAGGAGCTGAGAACTACAATGTGCGATGCTGCTTCACGAAGAATTCTAAAGAATTAGGAGGAACTGCTCCAAGGAAGGTAACTTCTTCAAAGAGGCAGCCGCTGACCGAGAAGAATGAAAAGTCAGAGCAGTCTGTAAAACCAGCGCAACCAGAAAAATCACAACAAATTTATCTGGGGTACAACTTCAGAACTCTGACTCACGTCGAAGTCATGAGACTTGCAGGAGATGATCCCAAAGTGATCGGGGACTTGACAAACTTTTGGGCTAAGGAGGAGCACAAGGTTTTCTTCATTGGCGAAATGCCTTTCGGACTCCAATTAGACGCAGACAAAACTGAAAAGAAGGCACGTGGTAAAGTCCTGTTCTTATGCTTTAAGTGCGGCAAAATTCTCCATAATTCCAGCAGCATGCAAGCTCATGCTTACAGTCACATTGGCGTGAAGCAGTTCCCATGCTCTTTCTGTGATAAGGGGTATTCGTACAAGTCCGGCTTAAACAGGCACTGCAGAAAACTTCATAGGCTCAATGTACCCCCCACAACTCCAAAAAAACCAAAACTTCAAAACTCCATAGCACAACACTACACGTGCCCTATCTGCCAGCAGGGCTATGAATCTAAGAATGGTTTCTACAAGCATTGGCGCATGAATCATAAGAACAGTGGACGCCCACAGCCAATTATAACGAGAGGAGATGGAACTTCACCAGCGTCAGTTCCGCAAATAGTTGAAGCGCCAGCGACAGCAGATGCGACATGCTTAGAATGCTTTAAGACGTATAGCACTAAAAAATTGCTAAAGTGTCACTTCAATAGAGTTCACTCTTCCATCCACAATTTCGTATGCCTGTACTGCTTAAAAGGGTTTTACTATAAAGCAAGTTATGACTATCATATGAAAAAAGAGATCAAAAACCAACGCATTGAAAACACTGACAAAGAAAATATAGCACCTTTTGAGGAATTTTTGCGATACATAAATGGTTAAAATTGAAAACGCGTTATTTTTATACGTGAAACGTAATATCATTTATATAGAAATATATATTTTTTTTTACATATTTAGAATTTTAACGCAATATCATGTTTCTGTTTTATATTGTTATACATATTTTAGCAATTTTTCTCACAAAAGGAATTTTTTCTTTGAACAAAAAATATGAATAACCTTATGCTGAAAGTGTAGAAAATGTATAGTGTTTTACTATAAAACAACTTATGACTATCATATGAAGAAAGATTTAAAAAGCCAACGCATTCAAAAGACTGAAAAAGAAAAAAATACTGCATTTTGAGGAATTATTGTGATACATAAATGGCTAAAATTGAAAATGCGCTATTTTTATACGTGAAACGTAATATCATTTATAAAAAAATATATTTTTTATTTACGTATTTAGAATTTTAACGAAATATCATGTTTTTGTTTTATATTGTTATATTTTAGCAATTTTTCTCACAGAGAATTTTTTCTTTGAATAAAACATATTAATAAGATGCTGAAAGTGTAGAAAATGTATTTTATCTTATCATTGTAATAAAAAAGTAAAGTGAGAAAATTGATCTTTTTTTATAGCAAATATTTAATCTTTTAGGTAGGTAGGTGAAAACCATTTCGATGAATGATGTCAAAATTCTAGTTATAGACCGTAAACTAAAAATACACCAAAATGTTTAACTATGGGGCATAATAAAACTTGTAAACACGATAGAATTCGTATTTCTTAATTGATTTTCAGCAAACTTGCTCAAACATTTTTTGCAAAAATATCTGGTTCACAGTCTTTATTTGAATCAATTAGTTGGTTTGCTTGGAAGACTCTCGAAATCGAAATAGGCAGTTTCGAGAAAAAGTAGTAGAACAATGTTAGTTTCTGTGATAACAAATTCCGAATTTCTATTTTTATTCGGATTTTATTAGATGTATAATTTAAAAGTTCAATCTGGTTTATAGCATTGAAAAACGGTTAAGTTTGAAACAATTTCGTAGTAAATGGGCATATTGTGAGAGTCGAGTCGCATCTTCATCGATTCAGCTTTTTTAATTAATTGAAAAATAATCGGTATTTTATAAAATAATGCCAATTTATTCATCTAAGGCATCGAACTCTTCGTTAACCTCCTTCCACCAAGCTGATTCCAAGAATGGTCAAAAATGTATTCAGTTTTGAGTGGTGGACCATGGCTGCTTAGCTCTTTAGAATATTAGAAATTGATCAAGTCGATATCATCACACATCGATTAAAATGTCAATTTAGTCAAGAAAAAGAAGATGAATGTTGACCATAAATAGGGGCCAAATATAAAACCGATATTTTTGGTATGCCTAAATGGTTTTTTAAAGAAGGTAAAGTACTGCACTATAAATAAAACCACATTTTGAAGTGAAAGAGAATTTTTATTTCGATAAATTTGTGTTTCTTTTTTTTTATTTGCCGTTCGTTTTCTCGTTTAGAATTATCCAAAGTAATTGCTTTCTCCTCTGAATAATCAACTGCTTAAACTAAACTTATAAACGCGTTAATTTCGACCTTATTAAAATTATTGTATTGTTTAATCATAATTATTTTGCTCATTTGTCATTTAAGCGTTCAATTATTACCGATAACTTTCATTATTTTTTTTTACAAAACTGGCTTTTAATAAAGCACTTTTCTGTCAAAACTTTCCTTAGTTTTTCTTTTTAATTTCAAATATTTACAAAGTAATTTCACAAAAAATACACAAACTTAACTCGAATTGCCTTTGGAAGACCAGAAATAAAGTGCAGAAACTTATTTATGTACGTGTTGCTCGGAAACAATACTTTTAAGAAAATCCTTCGATCTGTTCTCGTGTTTTTCAACTTTTCGTTCATCTCACTCATTTAAGTTAAGTACTTCAAAATTTGTAAGAAGTTGCTGGAAATGTGAACGCATAATTCGATTAAGTATAAATTAGTTATTGCTCAACTCGGTTAGCTTTCTTTTATCTTCGATTTTTTTTGCTACTCTCTAATGTTAAAGTTCGCGTTTCGGCGTGTATCGTATCATTTCCTTTAGGTTATCAAATTGAAAACATTTTTCTGAAGCGTTTTTTCCATCTTTTAAATAAATCTATTATTGTGTCATCTTCCCCGTTTGCTTCTTTTTCACTATTAATTTTTAATTAGTTATAAGCTATACAAGTTCAAATATTAAAATAATTTACTTCATTAGATAAAATTTTAATCATCTTCGAATTTGTGATATTTTGTATTTTTTTAAGTCTTAAATTTTATGAAAAAGTGGTGTTTTAATTTGCTTTTAGTATCGTCTAATATATGTTTTATCGAATTCTTCATTTGTTTCTTGTCTTGTTTTGTATCTTTAATTATAGTGCGTTTATCTATTTCTCTCATACTATAGCTAGTTTTGAATTAAAGAAGGCGAAGTTGTTTCCTTTTTGGATGTGTGTGTTACTCCTCAAACGTTTTGTTATTAAAAACTATGTTTACTTCTTATGCTTTGTTTCTTTTTTTTGTTTTTATAATTTCAATAAATTCATTCGCGTTTAATTTGAAAAAGGATGGTTTTACTCTTGCATTTTGCATACGCATTATCTAAAGGTAGAATTGCCATTATATGATAAAATTGGGATGAGTATGTATCAATCAGCTATCAATTCACTTTATTAATGAACAAATAATTTATAAATGATTATGTTAAATTGAATTTTGAGCAATGTTTTTAAATCTTTTTAATTTTCAATAAAGTTTTAAGTAGTATTCAATTACATATTAAATAATAAATAAAAAATAAATATGCAGTATATTTTTAATAGAAGGATGAATAATATAAAGTTTGATCCAAAAAGGTTTAAAAATTGTATTATGCAAAGTTTGAATTGATAGCAATAAAAGGCAATCGATTTTATTTAAGTTGGCAGTGGTATTTTGATGCCGCTTATTATTAATTAATAATTCTTCTTTGCTAACTTAACTTTAATCTTTTTATACTCACAACTAAAAGCGCCTCTTTTTAGAAGTCAACAATATCAAAGATTGCTTTGAAAGCTACCTCAACGTTTATTACCTAAATTTTCGAACATATTATAAATTAAATAAAGCTGAAGTAATTTTCTAAGCAAAGCCCCAAATTAAAATTTTTAGTAACTATTATGAAAATGATGACAAAATTGTAAAGAGTGGACATTTTAAAAGAAAAACTGTAAAGTGTTTGGTTAAATATTTTAAATATGGCATATCTTTAGAGGAAAAATCTGTAAATTTGATTGTTAGAACTGGCTGGCTGTAGAAAGCGGAATTCTCCCTATAGATTTTACTTACGACTTTTTAACTTCTATTAAAATTGAAAAAATTGGATTTATAAGAAAATCGCTTGAAAAAATGTTGCTTTTTTTGTAAGTTTTGCATTAGTTTATATCCTTCTCTAAATTGCGCTTGTTTTTGCTTAAATCGTCCCTTATTTTGGTATAATAATTATCACTCACTCGTTTTTGTAACATAATTTGAAAATTTAATATTTTTAATTTAAATTATCTAGTCAATTTAAGCGTAAAATTTTAAGTTTCCTTTTTTTTTGTTTTTTTTTTTTTTAGAAGGTTCTCTTAATCAGATCATTACAAGCCCTTCAGTGGAAGCCTTTTTAAAAATATTTTTTTATCGAAACCATTTAAATTGCTTTAAGGCTCTCGTGTTTTTTTTCATAATTTTTAATTATTTTATACAAGTGCCTGTATTTTGTGCAAATATGCAGATTTATTTGTTAAGAAGAGCAAGCTGAGTGCTAGTTAAAGCATAAATTGAACTAAGAAGCAATGAAACTTAGACTAGCTAGGCGTTTAAAAACGTCTCAAAGTTTTAATTTTTTTATAAAGGTAAATACTGGACGATTTACATATTCATAAAAAGGCCGTTTAAGTTTTGCCAATTTTAATTGATCTTCAGCCCACCTTGATGGCAATTGGATTGTCTTTAAAAATTCTTTTAAGTTGCAGTACCGCTTTTTTCGAATAGATAATAGAATAAAACTTATCTGGTTTTGATGTAATTTAGATTGACTCCCAAGGTTCTTGCTTTAAATCTTTCAGGCTTTTTTTTAAGGAGTCCAATAAATCTTTTAATTCTGTACATTTTAATAATTTTGGACCAAATCTCGAATGCCGAACATCACTTGTAGAATTTCGATTTAACTCACAAAATAGCGACGTGTTGAGTGTTGAATTCGATATACTTGATTTTTTGTTCTGCAAATCGAAACCAATGTGGACTTTGATTAGTGGATAATTTTGTGAATTAAAAAGACACTCGTTAAATCGATGTTGACTTCTTTTCTATTTAATTATCAGGATTTGGCATATTTCTTAATTTTTCGACAATTAAGTATGTACGTTATTTAATAAGTACACCTTTTCAAAAATGTGTTCTCGCTAGCATGAAAACACTTGTGTAATTAAAATATTATCAAAGCAAAACAAGTAGAATAATATTTCATAAGACCCTTAACTACAATAAAAAAAACGGCTTCAACTGATGAGCGTAATAAACCACGTAACCCTTCGACAAGATCAAACAATTTTCAGTGTGTAAACTACAAGTAAATAGTTTTAATTATTTTTCTTTATAGATATATGAATATAATTCTTACTACCGACTTTGCTAAATAAATTTTTTTTTTTAATATTTGAAATCACAGTCCGTATGTGAGAGAAAAAATTGTATTTCCTTTTTCAAGTATATTTACGTTTGCTTTTTACTAAGTTATATATAACTTTTAGCTCAGTATTAAGTTTACTTTAGGTGAAAATATCTAGAGGTAGTAGAGATTATCTTTTTATTATAACTTAAAATAATAGTTGCTTTTATCTAACATTTTGATCGTGGTAGTAATACATTAAAATTCTGATTTATAATAGTAAACAAATAAAGTATCTAATTCAACAACTAAAAAATAATGGAATGCGTTTTGGTCTTCAGTGATTAAATATTGGATTATATAATAAATTTCTGCGATTTATAAAATTGTATTATTGAAAAAACTAAGTTGAATTATCCATAACTATAGATTAGTTTTTTAAATGGCACAAAAACAGGTACAAGAAGAGAAGTAGTTAACTAAAATAAAGTAGAGCAGAATAATAAAATATATTAAATAAATAAATAATAAAAATAATATGTACTACCTTTATATATTCTCGCTTTTGAATTTTTTTTTATAATTAATTACAAAGAAACGAAAAGAAGAACTTTTTCTTGAACCTCTTGAAGGCAATGCAAATGCTTTTATAAATTTCTTATTTTTAAATTTTATTTTAAATTTCTTATTATTTCTTTTAACTTCTAGTCATATACAATCTCTATATTTAGAAGATTTGTGGCTCAAATTTTTTTTTTTATTACTTAATTTTTCATTTCAAATTTCATTTATTTGTCTCAAACAATTTTAGGATTGCTTGCATTTAGTATCACGATGCGAAATGTTTATTTTTGGATCGATCTTTTCTGTTTTTTAAAAGGATTGAAAAATAGGTTTAAGGTTTCCTTTCCAGAGGCTATTGTAAATTGTCCTGAAAACTTATATCGCAAATTATTACAAACGCGTGCTTGTCTGCCTGAAAATTTACCGACAATCACCACGCATTTTTACTTTAAGATAATATTTCGGCATAGGGAACTTTGAAAGATTAGAATTAAATAATTTTTTTAAGTAAATTTAACTTAACTTAAACATTCTGGGAAAGCGCAAAATTTTGATTATGAAAGAGAACAGAAGTGAATAAAATTAATAATCTTCACAAGCTCTCTGGTCCTCTTAATCTTCAAAGTGCAGTTTGTTGTAAAACGTATCATTAAACTACATATTTATGAACTTAAGCGTAAGTAAAGTTAAACCAAATCGTTTATTTAAGTTACAGAAAGATATTGAACTTGAACGTTTTCTTATGACTCAAACATAAGCTTAGCTTAACACGTTGATTCCCAGGTCGACATGCAATAGCTGAATACGTGGCTAAATAAAATCAGACATGGTCAATGTCTTAAGTTCTGTAACTCTGATGCTTAAGTGAAGCTTAAGCTCACACCGATTGAACTATGAAACCGGCTGGTAAGTTGAAAAACGCGTTTGCACGATGCAGATCTACAATTTAGCGTATAAGCCTGTTAGCACGTCGATTAACTGATTTTATTGAGCCACCTATTGACCTATTCAGCTGTTGCAATCAAAGTGTTAAGCTGAATTTAATTTTTTAACGGAGATTCAAAAAATAATAAACATTTTATTTAAACCTTTTCGACAAGCGATACTAAAAGCAATCAACCTCTGAGAAAAAAGCTTCCCTAAAAGGCCTACAAATGTTTTATAGTTTTCATTTTTGTTTCATTTTTTTCTTCTAAATATTAAAAATGTTGAAAAATAACAAAGCGGACGCAATATTTGTATCTTTTTGTGAAAGCACTCGAGTCTCGCAGATGTGAACTCAAAAAGCCATGCTGGTGCGTCGTCCAACGGTGCCCCGAAATCCACCCCTAGCCAGGCCTCCGTGAGACATGCTCCGCCCCAGTCGATTGCTTTCGCTGCCCCGCCTCTCGCGCGCCCTCCTCAACAAATCGGAGGTCGAAGGTCGTCGACTTTCGCTCGCGCTGTTCGATTTTCTCGACATGATGTCTGAAGTCGAGGATCGTCTTATCGTGCCTGGAATTGGACTTGGACAAAGGTATGGCGAACTCGCCTGCGACCTGCAGACTTCGTACTGCGCAATGTTGAGCAATTGTGAGCTGGACTTGTCGAAGCTGCTGCGACGCGTTTGATATGGTGACTGGGGGTAGGTGACCAGGAGGTTCTCCGACTCGTCGACAGTCTCGACTTTTAGGTACGGGGCTCGTCGACCACTGCCCACCGATGAGTTCGTATTGCTTCTGGTTGTGTCCGAATGATTCTTGCTGCGCAGTCCCGAATAAATCGATTTAATGTGAAAATCGAGCGACTTAAAGCTAAGTAAACTTGTATTGCGTTTCATCGACTTCTTCTTAATTTTTTGCTCGTCCGAATCACGGCCGATCTTAGTATCTAAATTGCGTGCATCACCGCTAGTCAGGATGTCTGTCGCGTTGTTGTTGTTATTGTTGTTGTTGTTATTGATCGAATCTATCTGAATTGGTGAACTATCTAAGCGAATATTGTTTGAATTGAGATTGTTATTGGAAATTGAACATTTTAAATGCGAACGCTGTAAATCATGCTTGCTAACGGTTGTCATTATTGTGGTACTACTAAAGCTATTTTTACTACTAATTGGTTTCAGAAATTTATTATTGTTGTCTAAAGACTCCTTTCGTCACTGAATTTCACAGAAGCCGGGCTTTGATGCATCTTTAGATTCCTCGCCCACGCTGAACTCCTCGTCTTTTGGTGATTCTGCCCCACAGATGCCACTCGTGCTGGGTGGCCCCTGAGGGCAGGCTGATTGTCACCGAAGCGCCAGGGTTGATATAGGCGGCGGTCGCACGGGTTTATTCTCGAGTATCCGCTCAAGTTCCAGCATGACACTTGTCGAAAGACGTGGAAGAAGCTGTTGGAGAAATAATGCAGGTTTTAGTTTTCAATTACTTAATATTATAGTATTTTAAAATAAAACCCAATGGAGTGTTTTTTTTTAGATAGTAATGCAAGAATTTTACATTTTTTAAAAGTGTTAAACTTCAAGATAGTAAAGTAGAAAATATATGTACATTCGCATCATTTTCTGAGTTAAAAAAATAAATTTCATTTTTAAGTGTACTAAAGATGAAAAAAAAAGAAAAGTTCAGGTAATTATTCTTATATCTCGTAAAACAAAACAATAATATAAGTGTATTGTTTAATGTGTAATTTTAAAATATAAAAAACCTGTAAAATCGAAATATCCTTGATTTAAATTCTGTAACTATAATTATTGTTTAGAACGTTTCGAGTTCGAATTCCCACGACTTCTATTATGTATATTTTAGAGAAAAAAAATGGTTTTAATTTTTGCAGCTTTTGAAATAATGTATGATTGTTACATTATTTCATATGTTTAAATGGAAAGACAAATCTATTTCAGTTATTCGTTTTTATACTTTTCCTACTTTAATTAGTTCTACAAAAATAGAATGCAAGGAATTGATTTATCATTTCCAAAAATATCCAATTTATTGATTGCCTGAAAAATATCAAAGCGCACGACTAACTTAAATAGACCATGGCATCACGATTTTAAATTTTAAATGAGTGTTTTTTTAGCATTCAGAAATAAATCGAATATATTTTCTGATTTATGAGATCCATTTTCAGGCTTACTATATGTTTTAATCCACTCGGCTAAAAATGCGTTTCTTTACGGGGCATTTCTTTTACGAAGTTAGTAAAGAGAAATTGTCTAATGCTAATTTTAATTACAGAATAATGTAGTCTATTTTTAGCGTTTAAAAAGGCAAATTTTCGCCTTTGCAAAAGTATATTTCGATTTTCTCTCTAGTAATTTGCACAATTTTGTTATAATAGTAGTTACCTGTAGTGCTTGAAGGCTCTGATGCAATTGTTCCGCCGTTGTTGCACCCAGTAGCAAGCACTGCACTGGTTCATGTTTCAATGACCAGGCTATCGACAACTGTGTTGGAGTGCATCCCAATTTTTCCGCAAGAGTAGCCAAATCCCGAACTCTATCCCCATGTCTTCGCCCTTCTTCAGCTCTGTCTTTGTTCCAACCAAATCCCTATGTTGCAGAAAAAAAGAGAAATTATTCAATCAAATTTACAAATTCATTAATTCTTGCATTTTTATTAACTTCATCTTCAGTCCACGAGTAGCTGTGGCTCTTCGTCTTGAATGAGCCCTTCGAAAACAAAATTTTCTCGCCGTTTTGTGTATCACTTAAAGCCATCGATAGTGGGCCCCATGCCATTAAACCAACTCCGATTTTGTTGTACATTTCGGGCAAATAAAGTTCAGCTTTTTCGCGACAGAACATGTGGTACTCGGCTTGTTCAACAATTGGTGTAATACAATTAAATTGGCGGCAATTCGTGTACGCCTCCATAATTTCGACTTGCGACCATCGTGCTGTTCCCCAGTACATCGCCCAACCCTGCTGGATTACGTAGTTCATGGCGCGAACGATTTCTGGAAAAAATTCGCAAGTATTATTATGTCGAAATATGTTTTTTTATAATTTTATATTTCAAATTTTGGCCCGGAATTGAGACTTGCTGTTTTGATCAAATGTTTTAATAAGCAAGAGTTAAGTCGACTTTAATGTCGGTTTTAATAATATAGTCGAATACATTGATATCGTGAAAAATATAGCCTATCGATATCGATTTTGCAATGGAGGTTAAAAGTGCAGTTAACATAAGCTTTATATCAACAAATTTCTAAGAAACGATATAGTCGTTTTCAGTGTCAGTTGAAGATGGAAAATTTGAATGAAAGAACAGCCGAATTTCAATTTCGATTGAAAATAAAAATTTTCGATTTCAGTTCTCTATCTCGACCAATATTGGACTTAATTTTATTTATACATTGTTAGTTCAAAGCATGTCAGGAAATTTAGTAAGAAGGAAATAGTTTAGCACTAAATAATTTACTTGCCAATTAAATATCGATTAAAATGTAAAATTATCGATTTCATAATTAAAGTGAGAGAACATATTTTATTAAGGCATTTTCATAAAAATATAATCAATTTTAATGTCAATCGAAGATAGAAATTTTTGAAATTCATAAATTTCGAATTAGCGATATTATTACTGTCGATGAAAGTTGGTATAGACATATTTACAGAATTCGACAAACTTGAATTAAGTGGATGTCGACTTGACTGTTATTTAAAGCCAAAAATTGGCCATTTCGTTCTAGAGTTCTTGGTAAGAACTTTGATATCAACAAATCTCGACTGAGCGACACAAATTTCGTCCTCGTTGTCGACTTACCAATAAAAGAAAACTCACCTTCCATCGGGCACATTGAGTCTGCTTTGTGAATAATGACGATATCGATGTACGACAACTGCAACCGCAGCAGGCTTGCCTTAACGCTTTCGATAATATGCTTTCTGGAAAGACCACGTTCTTCGGATCTGTAAATCGACATAAATCATAAAACAGTCTTAAATTAATAGACATTATCGAAAATACTTTGTACTCCAGTAAATTTTCGTTGTGATAACATAACTGGAACGTTTCCAACCGCTTCGTTGTAAGATTTTTCCCACTTCGGTCTCCGAATGCGCCTCAGATATATCGAACAGATTGATACCGCTCTCGATTGCTAACTTGAGAATAGCCTCGGCCTGCTCCTCAGAAACTCCGGGCGAGAAGACAGGCCAAGTACCCAGGCCAACATTAGAAACGCGCAATCCGCTCTTTCCAAGATTTTTATAGCGTAGACCTGGTGTAGGAGTTGAGCCATGGCGCAGTGGTAATGCCGGATTTGATCCCAAACTTATCGATCGTCCTGTTTTTGAGTAAATCGAAAATTTGGAAATATTGTAGACCATAATCTTTCAAAAATATAAAAGGTTAGTTATAGTAAGAAAAAACTAAAATGTGCGCATAGATACGTTCACCAGAGGCTACCAATTAACACCAGAATTGAACGCTAGTGCTATATAAAAACTCACGGTATTATTTAAGATAGTAGTTATTACGCTACTGCCGGGTATCTCTACTTTATGTTTTTTTTTTTCGCTTCTAGCAAACAAACAAAACAAGCAATCATGCAATAAAGTAAATTTTGAGGGAAATTTTGATACCGAAATCAAGATGACCGCCCGTACCACTGAACTCCTCCATACAATCCAGGGATGCTATTGGAGCCCGACACCTGTTGAGATAGAAAAGAAGAAAGAAAAAAATCACGTAAAAACTCGAGAGCCAGCTGAAGGTGGGTTAAGTAGGCTTATGTTTGTAAAATTATGCAACAACAATTAAAAGCCGACGTTCTGGTAACCGATGCTGGTCAACAGGCTCCTTGAAGGGTACGACATAAAAGGAAGAGTGCTGATGATGGGTTCTACGTGCCCAAGGGGGTACCTTTCCAACGCCCCCATTTATCTTCGTTATATGCACCATCCACACCTAATTTTTTTCAACAATGAGAAATACTCCGGGGACCAGGATAAAATAATTGCTTTATTTGCACCAAAGAAAGCTGTCGGAAAGGACACAACTACGACACACCGCAATGATTAATGCCCCGGAGGGACCTTGACTGGCGGGGGTGTTGCTGATAGCTACTGAGACACTGTTTCGGTAGTACGCACATACCTATTTTGGGTTGACATAGACTTTATTTTTCTTCGTTTTTAAGTAAATAAAACACGTAAACTTAATGACAACTTCTCCACTTCCTCATTATTTTTCACGACAATGTGCCAGGCAAGTAACACGTCCATTATCACTTTTTTTGTGTGTTTTTATAAAAATGTCACCTTGGAGGTTACAATTTTTCTTAAGAAATTTTATGTTATCGTATTAAATTTAAACGCATCTTCATATCAAGCTCTATTTTCCTTGTGGAAAGGTAAAAAAAAACAAATATTTTTATTTTCTACTACATACATAGTCATAACTTTTAAACAAAAAAACTAAGACGTGGTAATAAGTATGTAGTATAAATAAACTCAAAAGTATAAGAGTACGAACATTTTTTCTTTGATCTAAAAAAAAAAAGTATTTGTCTTTTGCTGACAAGCACGCGTTTATGTTATAAAGTCGTTTTGTATTTATATGAAAAAGATTTTAATACTGAAATAATATAATAATACAATTGTATAGTAATAAATTAGTCCAACAGTTGTTTTCAGTTATAATATCTTTTGATGCTATTTGTACATTTACGAAAAAAAAGAATTAAAGTGAAACAGTCATATTTTGATAATGACTAAAATAATGCTTATTTCCTTTGTACACGTTATTTTTTCTGAAAACGCTATATATAATGAAATATTAGGATAATTTTGTTTCAGTTACTACTCCACGATATAAAAGCATGCAGTTCCATTAAAATTGCATCTATAGAATCAACACATCACTTGCCACTGAGCCAAAAGGTATACCGCTGGTCATTATGATCTGAATATAAAATGCATTTTAATGGTAATTTCACATTTTATGTCATTCAGGGTATACATCGAGTTCCTGCCGTTCGATTTAAATAATGAGCACAACGTGCTCTGGGATGTCCAGTTTGGTTTTTTTATACATAGTTCACAACCAGCATTGATGGAAAACAACTAATAAATCACCTATTTATAATTCGCCAACATGATCCAATTCATGAGGCAGCCTGCTTTGTTCCAAATCATTCGACTGCACCGACTTAATCACCGTAATTTGCATTTTTGTGTGTCCGAAATTAAAAATTAATTTCAATTTATTCAAATTATTCCGCTGAGGGCGAATTTATACATCTCCGGTTCGTTGTGGATGCAGGTGGATACTTTCGTGGTACTGCGGCGAGTTTTGGGAAATGAGCAGAGATACCGGGGCGATTGTTGTGTAAGTCCTACGTCCCTTTGATATAAATTGCATTTAAAGAAAATTAACGGAAAAAAAAGGTAGAAATGGTGTGTGGGTGGGAGGTCACTATACCCCCAACAGGTAGGGGAGCGAACCCGAAATGAGTGTAATTTAAATGCAAACTTGGAGCAAACAGCACTCCGGGGCAATCGCTCGGGGTTGGAATGGTCGCATTTAGATGCTCAGATTAACTCCGCCAGATACTCTTGGAATGGAGCTTCCTGAGCTCACCCACCAGGTGGGGGTGGACGTTATTTTGGCCCTTCTGGCTAAATGCAATTTGCTTCCCCCAAAAATAACGAGCTCGTCGCTGTTAACTAAGAACACCACCCTGAAATAGGTGCATTAAAAGCAGGACGGACCTTCAGCCGTCCTCTGGTGTCATTAAAGAAATTAATCGCGACAACGGTCTGTAAGGGCAACTGGAGCACTAACTACGGGGCCCCAAAGTTTTAGGTACTCTTCGGAACACTTATGAGCGGAGTACGGTTGGACGCAGCGCTCTTTCAACGGCTCCACGTAATTTTCCGTCCGGTCTAATTTGCATTATCTCAAGGTTGCGAACGAGGACGACGGTGGCAATTTCTATGCCATTTCTGTCGTTTATCGTCACACCAATCTGCGAATTTATGGATTCAAATTACAATAATTGCAGGGAAAGGGCTTTAAAACTTTTCCCGAAAACTGGTGTGAGAGTCCAGAACTTTGAAAAAGCGTTCAAAAACATTTTTCATTCTCGTATATGTAGAAAAAGGGAAAAAATGGTATTAGAATTGACTGAATCCGATTATGGTGATGGTGATGAAATAATCGTACCAAGCCGACAATGGCTGCACTTTGCCGTCTTCAGACAGAGCCCCAAACTGAATAGAAATTTTCAGGAAAATTAGAAAAGTTTTCTTTTCTGTGTCATAATAGTTTAGTTGCGGAGGATATTTTCTCTGTCGACTCTGGCGGAAATAGTTGGACGCGGGTAATCTGATTATGATGCCTGTGAAAATAGCTAAAGTGGAAAATGTTGAGGCGGTTATGAAGGCGCCCTTTGGCGTGGAGTGTTCTACTTATGTCCACACTGCCAAAAGAATACTTAAGCACAATTGACGCTCATAGCGACTAGGTACAATAAGGCAAGAAATTCCTCGCATAAGTGCAAGTAATTGTGCACTTTCGCTTCGAGCTATTGCAATTTTTTTAAGATGTTTCATAATATTTTGACTTGCCTTATTGCAATATTAAAGTTGAAACCTACAAAATTTATATTATGTAATATAATAAATGTATATAAAAGCAAACTTTCTTAGCATTGAATATAAAATATTAATCATTAAAATTCTTAAAATATTAAAAATTGTTTTACATTCATAGAGTTTTTAAAAGAAGTTTTCCCAGCTTTATTTTTTAATTTTTTGAATTTGAAAATTTGTTGAATTGATACATTTAAAATCATAACAAACTCTTCAATTTAAATCAATTTAAAGATATGTTTTAGAGGTTCATTACCTAAAGAAATTTTAAACTGATTCTAAAATCAGACATATTAATGTTTTTTACTTTAAAATGCATTTATTTTTTGAAAGAGAAAATAGTAAAGTAAAGTATAACTAAATACCTTTTTTTTTAAGTTAAGAAGTTATAAGTGTCATACCGTTTTAAAATTTAAACTAAATATGTAAACCTTTACGACCCATTTCGATCAGGTATATTTTTTTTGACATGAGCAATCCAACTTTAAGGAAATAAATTTGATAGTATTAAAAATATCTTGAAAACCAAGAGTTTTTAACTGTTCAAATTTATGTTATTGGTTTTTGAAACACCCTATACATATCATGAGGATTTACTAAAACTATTAAATAAACTTTAAAATGCTGATAATATGGTAATGAAATCAATAGGGCTTTCACATTGACCTTAGATACTTATTATTCGAATATAGTGTATTTATTTTACATAGGTTTTGTTTGTCCATTTTCGAATACCTGTTCGCATGAATAATACAATTATCTCCGACAGATGTAAATTCCTTTAAAGTCTTCAACAGCCGGAATCATGCAAAGTACATAATCTGTTTGTCATCACGTCCTCGTGAATTATTTCACTTTCGCACGGGACGACATCTTCTCTAGAACTACAACGAGCAGAGAGTATTTAATCATTTCGTCTCGACTGTGCATATTTAAAAGGGTCGTCTGCGAATCCGAACATAGCCCTTTGCCGTAGCAGACAAACCGCCTACCCAATCCTTCTTTTAATTTTCGAAGTTATGTTGATAAATTACTCCGGTTGACAGTTTTCTCGATTTACTCCAGTGATTATATTTTGAATGGCATTAAGTCGTACATCTTCCATGGACGAAGGGTTTGCCTCCGGTGCGTATTTCTGGTAAATTTCAGGCCGGGTCACCCTGTGTATTGTGTCGCACCGCATGGCATACAACATCCGCATGATTCCTTTTGTAATTCAATTTCTAGTCGAATTAAACTGCCATTTGAAAATTTATAAGTTTTGACGACTTTGATAGCTGTTTTAGAGCCCATAATGTTTGGCATAAAGTGGGTGGTGGGTTTGCATTACAATTAGGAAACAAGTTAAGAAAGTGGGACAGCATAAAGTTCACCCTGTGCAGCCTTCTTCGTCCTGGCAAAGGAAATGGAAATTTCATTTTCTGATGATCACAGACGAAACCTTCTTCGTTCATTACTGCGATTTGATCTTCCTCAAGGGAAGGTGCAGGACAGCTTCCAATTAATCTCCTTTGATTGCACACAGGCCAAACAAAATTTCGTTTGATAATTCAGGAACTAAAAACCAGGGAACTTCGGCGACATTCGGAGTTTTCGTTGTTGTCGCAGTGAATGAAATGAAAAGTCCTATAAATCGCTTCGAGGAGACATGGTTTGAAAAAGGAGCCGATTTCACGGAATTTCACTGACATTATTGGTTTTTGGGGCTTCCGTGGACTTAAGGTGGGCTTTGTGCGCGTTTAGGATCCAGTCCTTCTTCCCCCGTTCCTTCCGTTCCCGACCACTCCCCAGGCCCCATCATGATTTATTAGGGTGCATGCAGGAGTCATGGCCTGAATGTCTCTTGTTATTTTCCGGGACATTTCTGGTGTTTTCCAAACCTCCTTAAAGGCTTTAAGGCTCTATTAAAATATATTTAAATGTTTGCCCTTGTTATTGCCTCGATCGATACCCAGAGATTAGAGTCCGGGGCGTGCCTTTCACTGGATTTATGGGCCCTGGTGATTATACGTTTTGTGTAAACGGGTGTCGTATCCATCCATAATTTATACGCAACTTCAAAAACGTTCGAATTGCTTTGTTAGTCCCAAATATTATTGTGCACCGATTCAGGAGTTCGATAGGATGAAAACTTCAGAGTTATTTATTATTTAGCTATTTATTGCTTTCAAGACGGTAGATTTTATCTTGCTTCGAGGTAAGAGTTTCGTTCCGACGATGGCACTTTTCCTGGCGCTGGTAAGGGCCATGAACTTAAGCAGAAAAGAAGCATCTTTTGTGCTAAAGTCTTTTGGGGAGGATTTTAAGCTAGATATTATCGAGAGATTGTGATACCAGCATAGTACTTTATAAAATAAGACGATTAAGTAAATAGCTTTGAATGTGGCCATAATTTATCGTCTATAATCCTTGAAACGATGAGATGAAAATGCATCATACACTTTGTTAAATTATTTTTCGGGCAGTCCAGTAGTTTTAGAGTTTTCAAACGATTAAAGTAAAATTTTTGTTTAGGTACATACTAAGCTACTCGAAGAACTTTTTGTAGTCCCAATATCATAAGTATTTTAACTTAGGAATAAAAGTGATAGTTAAAACATTTTATAAAATCAATAAATTTAAACTTTACTTTGACTATATTTATAACTAGCTGACCCAAACAAACATACAAACAAAGTTTTCCTGGTCTTTCGTTATGAATTATTTCTAGGGAATTTCTAGTGTAGAAAAAAAAATAACTAACTTAAAATTATATATATCTTCCATCTTCCATCTTCCATCTTCCATCTTCCACCTTCCATCTTCCATCCTCCATCTTCCATCTTCCATCTTCCATCTTCCATCTTCCACCTTCCATCTTCCATCCTCCATCCTCCATCCTCCATCCTCCATCTTCCATCTTCCACCTTCCATCCTCCATCTTCCACCTTCCATCTTCCATCTTCCACCTTCCATCTTCCATCCTCCATCTTCCATCTTCCATCTTCCATCTTCCATCTTCCATCTTCCATCCTCCATCCTCCATCTTCCATCCTCCATCCTCCTTCTTCCATCTTCCATCTTCCACCTTCCATCTTCCATCTTCCATCTTCCATCCTCCATCCTCCATCCTCCATCCTCCACCTTCCACCTTCCATCTTCCATCTTCCACCTTCCATCTTCCATCTTCCATCTTCCATCTTCCATCTTCCATCTTCCATCTTCCATCCTCCATCCTCCATCTTCCATCCTCCATCCTCCTTCTTCCATCTTCCACCTTCCATCTTCCATCTTCCATCTTCCATCCTCCATCCTCCATCCTCCATCCTCCATCCTCCACCTTCCATTTTCCATCTTCCATCTTCCATCTTCCATCTTCCATCTTCCATCTTCCATCTTCCATCTTCCATCTTCCACCTTCCATCTTCCATCCTCCATCTTCCATCTTCCATCTTCCATCTTCCACCTTCCATCTTCCATCCTCCATCCTCCATCCTCCATCTTCCATCTTCCACCTTCCATCCTCCATCTTCCATCTTCCACCTTCCATCTTCCATCTTCCATCTTCCACCTTCCATCGTCCATCTTCCATCTTCCATCTTCCATCTTCCACCTTCCATCTTCCATCTTCCACCTTCCATCCTCCAACTTCCATCTTCCATCTTCCATCCTCCATCTTCCATCTTCCATCTTCCATCCTCCATCCTCCATCCTCCATCTTCCATCTTCCATCTTCCATCTTCCATCTTCCATCCTCCATCCTCCATCCTCCATCCTCCATCCTCCATCTTCCATCCTCCATCCTCCATCCTCCATCCTCCATCCTCCATCTTCTATCTTCCACCTTCCATCCTCCATCTTCCATCTTCCACCTTCAATCTTCCATCTTCCACCTTCCATCTTCCATCTTCCGTCCTCCATCCAAAAAATAAAAATAAAATGTTAGGGGTGGACAGCCCTTATCACTTAGGGGTATGAAAAATAGATAGTAGCTGCTCAGCCTACTGAATATGCATATAAAATTTGATAAAAATCGGTCAAGCCGTCTCGGAGGACAACCCTTACCACTTAGGGGTATGAAAAATAGCCTATGTTACTCGTGGATAATGTAGCTTTCGAATGGTGAAAGAATTTTTAAAAACGGTTCAGTAGTTTTTGAGCCTATTCATTACAACCAAACAAACATACAAACAAAGTTTTCCTCTTTATAATATTAGTATAGATGTACCTACTGAAATTTAAAAATATATAATATATGTATATGAAACGCTAAATTGCCAAAAGTGTATTTAGACTAACCAGTACATTGGCATAACACTTCAAGTCCAAACAAACAGAACATATTTTATCTACAAACTAAGAAGATTTTATATCTGTTTCGTTAACAATAATAATAAGTTTGATAAAATGATTCGTTTTCGAGAAATTGAGTCATTTCTCGAAAGGAAGCTATTAAAATTTTATATCTGTTAACCGAAACAAGTAGCTGCAGAATGTTGTACCATAATATTTAATAAAGTTTTCTCCAAATGATGATTATTCCGGAGTTGGTATTCCGTAAAACAGGAACCAAGAAATATGATTATATGGAAAACCCGCACATCACCCTCGAAATTGGGGTAATTAATCTTTGCAGCAATATTTTTGAGAATGATTGGATTCGTAAGCATTGATTTAACAAAACATAAAAGAAAAATATTGCTGCGAGAAGGAAATTACGTCCATTTCGAGAATAATGGCAAACCTTGTCGTCTGATTCGAGAAATCAAGAATGCCAGCTCTTTGACATAATTTTGGTAATTAAACATTGGTCGCATTCATTTGAAACACTCCTTTTTGGGTTTACTCAAACATATAGAAATGTTGAAGATTTCAGATAAATATGTATGTATGTAAGTATAAAATAATTTTTTTAATCAATTTAAATTTGAAAACAATCGTTTATTTCTTTTAAAAACCATTAAAAGGTACAAAATAGGTACAAAATTGCAGTATATTAAGTTTTTTTAACTTTATATATTTAGTGTTGCATTATTAATCCTACTACAATCAGTCATTTATTAATTAAATTTTATAATTTAAGATGATTATATATTTCCCAGCGTAGCAGACTAAGTCTACAGTACCTACTCTCAACATCTAGGTATTACGAAACTCCTACTTCTATTGACTTTCCATTATCACTATATAAAATAACTATTACGTCAATTTGGTATGTAAGTTTAAAAATTCATTTAAGACCAAATTTTTACCAAAGTAAGAACGTGAACAAAAATTAGCATAAAAACATATAGTTTACCTGTAAATGGTGACTGGGTTTGAGTCCTCGCTTGTATTGTCCATGTTATTATTATTGTCATTATTAGTGTTTCCCCCACCACTATTTCCTGTCGTCGTTATGTTACACAAGACCAATGACATTTTGCGGGCCAACGACGAGACACCCGCTAGCAGCCAACCAGCTGGGGTTCGTTTTTCAACCGTTTTGATATTATTTTATTCAGTAGGAAGGTAAATGAAAAAGAACAAATTTTTGGTGTTTCTATTTTTCAACAGAATAACGATTCAACACACGTTTTTCTCCCTTTATATTTATGTCGTCTATTTCAGCTAAATTTGTTGATTGTTTCTATTTCAAAATTTCGTTTGATTTAGTATCGAACTTTAGATTGCGTAATTGCCACAATACGCTTTGTGAAATTTAATGAGTTAAAAGTTGATTTTGTTTCCCATTTATACCAATGGTCTGTATTTTTCGAACATTATTAAAGGTTAAAGAGGTGAATGTTGCTTACTTTTAATTACTTGTTAAAAACATATAACCCACTTCCCCTTTTCCTATTAAAAAAAATCCGCAAAATCAGCGAATTTCAGAGAACTCATTTTTAATCAGGTGCAATTGCACGTGGCCTTCGGATGTTACTTCACCTGAATTTGGTATGTGTATGTGTTTTTTTATTAATTTCACACATCGGTGCTATTTGTTTTCCTTAAACTTAATTAAGTTTCCGAACGAAGTGCCCTTCCGCAGTTCGCTAGTATCGTCGACCCATGGTAAACTTTAAATTAAAATTTTCAAATTAATCTCGAAAGAGGTGCCCCCTTATACCTCCGTGCGAAGTAATGCACCATGTCCTGGTGAAATTAAAAAAGGAAGGAAACCCACTTGCCTGGGATTTCAGGATTCGTAAAAGAGGGAAAAGGGTTTATACCCCCACTTTTCTACTGCGGAAAAGCCGTAAGAGGTGGGTGGTGGGGAGCATACATACATGCCGCAGAGGTTTCGCATAATTTTCCTCCTATTTTTCCGTTTCTTTTTACCTCCGCCCGCCCGACCATAAGGCCAAATTGTTCCCATTTATTGTTCGCTCAGCAATGAAATTAGCTTTAGCTGCCTTTGCCGGATTAATGGATTTTTTTCCCGGCCTCGTAGTGTAGCTAGCTGCTGTTTTCCTCCATTTTTCGCCTTTTTGTTCCGTTCGAACATTATGGAAAATTATTAATGGATGAGCCAGCTTTATTTCGTTTATGACGAACAAAATGGTTTCATTATCACCACAGAAAGGGGAGCCTGCGGGGGTCCCAGGTGCACAAGCCTAGATAATTTTCGCTGCAGGGCTATTGTGTGTTAGACTTGATTGTGCTGACACAGCTTGTTGTGTATTATTTCAAATAGTACGGTAAATATGGAATTTTGTGTTTGTTTTTCATGATGTACAAATGTATAAATTAGATAAATGATTTTAACTTACAGGTTTTATTCATAAAAGCAATTTAAAGATAACCGGGATTGTCTTCAGAACGTAGTAATCAATATCGCTCTCAAAATTGTATTTTTCGTGTAGTATGTAGGGTGATTGTCATCCATTAAAATCACCTATTAAAAGTAATGAAATCGGGGTGATATCAATTTAGGTGTCACCTCTGCGATTAATAACCTTAAATTGTATAAAGCAAAATATTGATAGAACAATTAGCACAAAATGGCTAATTTAAACAAGGCCATGTATACCTACTTTTAGAATTAAAAAAAAAATATCCTAAGTTAAATCATTTAAGACATTGATATTTTTAATTTTTATATATTACAAACCCTCATCACCGAGCCATTTCTATTTCTAAATAGGTTGTGTTCTTGACAAAAATAACTATAATATTATATAATAATTTTGGAGTATGCTCTCCTACAGTGGCGTATCTAATTAATAGAATTTAAAAGTATACTAACTGCGAATTATATTAATGCTAAAAATGATTGTTTCAATTAAAATTAAAAATTAATATACAATGAATAAGTTCGAATAAGTAAGAGACTACTGAATTCACTTTTAATGATTAATCGAAAATTTAATTTAAATTGGATCTTAATGATGATAATTTACAACAAAAATCATAAGATCAGAAAGAAGTCGTAATATGTATAGGTACCATTAAATGAGTGGGGTTAATTAATTTTAAGTCAAGGAAATGTGTTTATTTTACGCATTGTTTTTATGATAAATTAACAAAATTAATTCTCAGCGAAATGCATTTATAAGTTTCGATTGATTCTAGATATTAAAAGATGTACGTATTTAAAATAATTGATTTTTTCCTGGTAATTAATATTTATTTAAATTTTTGTAGACACAGAAAATAATTGCGAAAACTAAAAAAGGTACAAATGTACAAAGAAGGTTTTTGTGTTCATCCTTTTAATTAATTAATATATCGAAATATTGTATAAACAAAATCGATTTTTCAATATTTAGCAGTAGAACGCGTTCTCTCAAAAGAAAATTCGAAAATTAAATTTCTGAATTGCTGCAACAATTTTTAATATGCCGAGACGAAATTGAAAGCCACAGTTGTATAAAACGCTAAGAGTAGTATTCCATTTCGGGTGAATTACGCTCAATAAAATTATCCCGGGGAGCTTCCGCAACGTATAAATTCTGGGCAATTTCACTTCATCCCCCGACTCCATAAATTTGGACAAAAACCGCCTGCAAACCATCGGCTTACAAATGTCCATAAAATGAGTTTTCCCAAATTATCGTCCAGACCACAATTTTGCGCGTCGTACCTACTGCTCTAATGGCATTAAATTATTCCTTTTCATCCCGGATCCTAAAAACAGGAGCTTATGCGGGGGCGGGTGCGGAAAACATAGGGCTCGTGT
The DNA here is from genome assembly GCA_963920795.1 of Eutolmus rufibarbis. NCBI lineage: Eukaryota > Metazoa > Arthropoda > Insecta > Diptera > Asilidae > Eutolmus > Eutolmus rufibarbis. Next base: position 42,314,310 of record OY987206.1, on the reverse strand, counting down.
CGCACAAATCAATTGCAGAACACGTGCGTCTACACGTAAAATTCTAATTCTGGATCCCAGGGATTCGAGCCTCCGTCGCCGGTTGGGAAGTGTCCTTGTCGGAATTAACTGGGCTCCACTGGCCTTCGTTGCATTCGGGAGCGCAATTCCCGATCCCGCAAAACATTCGGGACTCCCACTTTATGGTGAAGTCCTTGCAATCCGCAGAGCATTCCTGGTAGGGAACCCTCGGGGGAAACAAAAGGACTGCACGCCAGGAAGTCAGCAATTCCTGGAAGATCGTTGGCCACCAATAGACCACGTCTAGATTCCAGGCGGGCGAGTAAGAAGCCCTTCTGCGGGGGCGGGAATGCGAAATTGAATTTTTAGCAGCTCAAGGGGATTTTCGCATCGTTTTCGCTGATGGAGCGGCGATTAAGTTAAGTAATGGAAAGAGCTTTTATTCGGAATTTTTCCGTTTTTCTTTAATTTTCTCAATCGAGAATTTACCAACTGCCATTTTTGTTATATTTCTTATTTCTAAAAATAAAAATAATTTTTAAATGTCCATTTGAAATCATTAATTAACTTTTCTTACCTTTATATTTTTTACAAATATAAATATTCATTATTTTATTTTTGATTCTGTGGAAATATTTTTAAAGAGCCAAAAAATGTTTAGTCATTCATTTTTTTATTTACAACTATTTATAATATTATATTTAAACTAAAACTGATTTTTGTTTTCTATTAATTCAAAATTTTGAACCAAAGGAAGTAGGTTTTTCAATATAAAAAGTTCAAATGAAACCCAATTATTTTGAGATATTCGAATGCTATAATTTATATTTTCTTTACGAATATTTTGATTTGATTATTTGTTGATTCCTCCCGATATATTTAATTTTGAGTTCCGAAAAATAACAAGGTAAGCGAATTAAAGGCAAATAACTTATTTCATTTATCGATAGCACAAAGCATTTGTCGTGTGAAATGATAAACCGAAGAAAATAAAAATTTCCTTTTAATTTCCTTATGTTCAGAAATCTTTCAGTGTTTTTTGCTTAAAAAGAGTAGGTATAAATATCTTTGGGGAAAGTATTTTCCTCGAATTTCACCAAAACTCAGAGGATATACGCAGAAAATTGTGGCTGAAAAAGTTGTTTCGCAAAATTTAAATTTATTTAGGAAGTTAAATATCTCGGAAACTACAGACGACCGACAAAATTTATTTGCATACATATTATACTAGCCATTTTTGATCTTCAATTCACATTCCTATAACATTTTATCAAAATTCATAAGAAGACCTTAAACTCAATTTATGCCATATTTGTTATTGTTTTCTAATATTTGAAATATCCTATCCAGACTATACTTATTTTGTCGTTATTCTTTGTAAGAGAAATGTAATTTTTGGTTGTTTTTTGATACACTTAATTGTAAATAAACATTAAAATGAAAATTAATTGTGAACTTTGATCACATTTTTGAGAAAAAATTAGTTCAAAAAATTATAATATTTCATGCTAATTTTATTCCGGTTTCTGTCAGCCGGGTCGGGGTGAAGGTTGGCGAAAGTGTGTCAAACATTCTTGCACCACACTTGTGTATAATTTTTCTTGAAAGCACCGGTAAAGGGTCCTTTCACGCGGAGCACCTTAGTCGCAAACTGGTTGCATTTGTGCAGGTGCCCCCGTCGCAAGACGGTCGCATTCACACTTGGCGGCTCCCGCTCGAGGCACGATTTTTACGTGCTCGAATAATAACGTCCTTCAGCCAGGAGGAGTCCCAGCGCTCCGGGCTCCGGTGCTTACGACCCCCCGAACAAGGCCCGCTTTTATGTGGTGGCTTGGCTTAACTAGCAGATAAGTGCTTTAGTTATTCACAGGAAAGTTAATAAAAGTGGGGCAATAAAGCGCCACTCCTCCGGGAGTATGCAAAATGCCGGCGATGTTAGTTAGATACTTAGTGGATCGCTAGAGCTAGAGATGACTGACGGATGACAAGGGCCTTCCACTAAACAAAAATTGTTTGCCCACCCTCTGGGTGGTAAATTGATGTAAGAGGGAATTACATTTTGGCTCATCGTCGACTGGGAAAATTGGTGCCAGCAGCGGGGTGGGTATGCTCCAAACTCGGTCAGGAGCGAGCGGATAGTTTGCTAGTTTTTTCGGGAACATCTTTTTCCTGCCACGGGGCGGTGCTCGGATGTTGGACTGCTCGTACTAGTTGAGGAAAACTTTTTGAAACTTTTTTAAATTGATCTTGATAGGTTGAGGATGCTCAAGAAAGATGGAAATACCCGGAACACACTGGAAGATTTTTCAGTTCGAAAAACTAACACACTCAGGCACTTTAAAAATATGAAATAAATGAAAAAAAGTAAGAAAAAATTCTCATAATGTTTGAAGAACTTCACGAGATAAAATACTCCTCACTTAAAAGTAAAAGTTTCAGGACAGGAGAGTATCGTTCTTACAAAATATATTTAACTTTATCGTATAGACTACTTTAGTCTAAATTTCTAAGTAATTAATATATACCATCATACCTACTTTTAACAAAAAAACGTTCGAATCTTGATAGAATTTACTCGTACTGAATCATGTTTTTCAGCAGTGACGAATTACATGAGAAGTTTTAATTTTTATTTAAGTTTAACCCTTCGAAGTATGAATATTTTTTTTTACTTTTAAATAAATCATTAAATCGTTATGTTTGAAGAGTACGTTTATAAAAAGGTTTAAGAAGTTCTTGAACTCCATTAATTCGAAATTAGAGTAACCGAAGGTTTCAATTTGATCCTTAGAATTCAGAAAAAGATGTTTGTACATGTTTTCGATATATTATAGTCTAAAATTTCGGAAATATGTAGGTACTACGATTTTGCCTTATTCGTATTATGTGGAGCATGATATTAACGGAAATTATTGATTAGCGAATTCCAAAAATTATATCTAGTATTTATATCTAGAAAACTCTCTTTCTTTCGCTAGTTTTTAATTAAAACGTATTTTACATTTGCTCAACTAAATGTTGTTATACAGAACTAGGCGAGTTACAAATTTTCTCTTAAAACTTGTGAGTTACTTCTAAAGAAAGAAAAATAAAACAGCTGCATTGCAGCATGAATTCGAGCTGAGTCATAAAAAAGGCAGGAGAAATTATCAAATTATGATTGCAAATAAACTTTTGTAATTTTAACAAATCTCTGTTCGCTGTGTGCGCCTATAAAAACGAAATGAGCTAGATTACCATCTTTCAGGATTTATGATCTGAAGCGCTAATGAGCTCGACAGAGCCATCTAATGAAATTAAGAACTTTTGATATAATTTCCTGCAGAGAAAGCAGTTGGCAAGATGCCACCGTATCCAGAAACAGATTTGCTGCCATTAAATCCCCCCGAAAAAGGTAGCAACAGAGGAATGCCAGCATGAAATACGCTTTTTATTTAAATATCAAATAAAACAGCCCCCGGCGATAAAAGGGGCCAGGAGATGGAGTCTCCAAACATCTGAAGTCTAAAGAGCTAAAGAGCTTACCACCGAAGGCAGGTATAAGGGGAATCCCCGGAGGAGATTATCTGCCGCGGCAGCATCTACCTTCCGTTCGAACGACAAAAAGCGCTTAGGCTGGGAGCGCAGAGGGCTCCTGTTTATGTGAACGTCCCTTTATAACCCAATTTAGTGTCCTTCGCCCCACAATGCCTCATATTGCAGCCATAAACCACGGACCCTCGTTCCTCGAGGGAGCCCGGGACCATAATTCACGGGGGCAAACAATGCACATCTGATGTGGCGGGTGAGATTAATGCGACATATGAGGGGGCGGAGCCCCGCCCTTCGCCCCACAGCGCGATCATCGTCGTCCTATTTCTGGGACACGCTTAAAGTTGAGTCCTTAAATATGCGACAAATCGGGAAAATTTGCGCTTATTCCAGTCCGTGATTAAATCTCGGCATTCCCCAACGTAAGAAAGTTGGAAAACCTCTGCAACTTGGGGGTGGTAAACTGCCGCCACCACAACCGGTGGCGGCGGCGGCGACGTCGACGCGGGGGCTCCGAGCTTTCGTCGGAAGTGGTTTGGGGTCGTCTCAGCGAAAGGAAGAGTCTGGGCGAAGGATGCCAGCCTTAATCCAATTCAGCAGCCCCGCGTCGCGACGGCGATGTGGCAGATCCAGGCCAAGCCGCTCCAGCTGCAATGCGCCAGGGAGGCAGATGCATCCCAGAATCCGAATTAATTTATCATTGGGTTAACGATGTTACGGCCGCGCCGGCATCTGCAGAGGTGTGCGACCGCCCTGCGGACTATGTTAAATATGACGTGCATGCAGGATAATGTCGTTGTCCTGCAAGAGGTACAGTGCTCCGGGAGCTCCAAGTGCTATCTCTGCGGTCACCTTGAGGCTAGAGCGGGATGGATGCGGGGCGGCTTTGAGTGCCGTGTCCTCGTGGCCTCCTGATTAAGTGCACCGAGCCCCAACTTCGCCCCGAAGAAGGTGTCCACGTGCCCTGGACCCTCCTCTGACCCCCAGATCGAGTCACTTTCATTCGGTTCGAGAGTAGGTCATACGCCTCCCGAGGGAGCACTTCGAACTGCAACTAATTTCCCAGTTTAAGCACTGTCCAGTGACATGGTGCCCCATGTGGACTCATACCCTGCAAAATGTTTTGAGCTATTGGCAGATTTGCCGAAGTAATTTAATTTTATTGGTTCGATTTGAGCAACCTAGCAGCTGGGATTATCTGTCGCATAAGATGAAGTTTAGATACGGAGGAAAATAAGGCAGCACAGCTAAAAATTTAAATTTCAGAACTCTCATTTCAGAGAATATAAAAAGAAGAATTTATAGTTACAATACCCTCATTTATTGTTTTCAACGTTGCGGAATCCATTTCTTAGGTTATCTTTTGTCTTAAGAGTGATTGGGTCAAAATAAAGCTTACCCAAAATGATTCTTAACACTATCGTTTTACATGTTTTCAGGAACGCTGAGTTCATTCTATATCTATAGGATGGTTTAAAACCTAAGGTTCGAATGAGTGCAAATTTAGGGATTACTTTTCCCAAAAATAACTGAAAGTTGCAATGTCACATGCTTTCTTTGTTAATGTAACATACTCCACTATAAATTTCTATCATACAGGCTATACGATTTTAAATTATGTAATGAGCTTCCGACTAAAAATAGGCATTACAACCAATGTAAACTTTTTAAGTTACATAAATGAATACACAAACCAGTTGCACTTTACCCTATTTGAACTCCTTAAAACCTTATGGGAAACCTTTATTTTATTCAATAGAATTTTTTGACTTTATTTTATTCAATAGAATTTTTTGTGTAGATTACAAATCCGAAAACTAAAATTTTTCAGGACCTCAGTTTTGTGGGGAAAAATAGTGTAAAAACCAAAGGAACTTCTTAATTTTAAATATTTTGAGTTCGTTATATTAAATGATATAAAGGACTCAAATAAAACCTTGAACCTTTCCATAAAATACTGCTCCAAGGAAATTCCGAATCAAATATTATGAATTATTTTACTTTGGAATAGCTCGTATAGTTCAAACTTCCATTTATAATATATGCTATAAAATTGTATTTCATTCCATTAATTTTTAAATGAATTCCAAAAATGTCCCAAACATAGATTTTTTTCACTTTTTGAGCTTATTTTTGCTTTAAAAAACCTTACATGTTGGAGAATTTTCGTTTTCAGATTAGCAACTTATAAACGAAAAATAAAACAATACCAAAATTAACGTTCTTTATGAGATATTTTAATGGGCTAATTTTGATATTTCTGGCAAACTGAAAAGTTTCTAGGGATTATTCACCGTCATTTTAAATTTTGAACAAATTCCGAAATATTCCTCTTACCTGACTCAAATGTAGGTAATAAAATTGTTATCTAGGGATCTTAAATAAATAAGTAAGTGAACAAATATTACATTTCAGGGGTTACTTTGAGCAGTCCATCGGACTATAAAAAAGTTTTCAATGGTTAGTGTGGTTTAGTCTAGAACACTTAAACTGCGAGCTCTGAATCGCATTTAAGCAAGTGTCCTTTCGTATAAAATAGTTTGTTGAAATGTGAAATAGGAAAACTAAGACTTTTTAATTGATCAGCATCAAAGAGTTATATTTGCGCTCTATTTTGAAAAGATCTCAATTGCCCCTAAAACCTCTTCAACTTTTTAAGTTAAGCGGCTTAAAAGTTATGAAACTCTGAAAGACGTGCCGTGTCGTCGGTTCTCGTATGAATTTTATTTTTATCACTTTTGGTACGAGAGCATGACGTGTTGAAAACGAAGATGGCAATTAAGATAAGTTACCCCAAAATAAAAAAGATGAATATGCTTCGTTTGAAAGGTTCCAAAAATTCTAATCAGTTAAAGCTCCTCATAAAATTAGGAGCTCCTTAAATTCTTTGAAGAAAATATCTACAGGAAAATTATTAATAGCCTCAATTTTGCCGTTCATCCGTGCAACACAATTCCGTTGAGAGCATGCAGAAAAGCATCTTTAAGGTGGGTCCATGGGTGGGAGACGAAATTGATATGGCAATTTTTCTTCCTTCCACTCCATCGCTTTCAACATTCTCCGATTTTTTTCGTTTCGTAAGAGCACTCCGGGTGCTGCAGGGCTCTCGTTCCGGGCCGAGTTTATTTTCCTCACAAGTATCACTTTATCCCTTTTAAACCGGCAATGCATAATTTATGACTAACAAGCGTTGCGTGCGATCTCCTTGTAATAAAAAAGGGTACCAAAAATAAGGGTTTCAATATCTCAAGGGTGGCTGGTTGGTTTCAAGGTGGAGTGCGGGGGTGGCGGGGTATTCTAATGAAAGGAATTTTTCCACGTGAGATTTACTGGTCGGTTTTTGCGCCCGGCCTTTCTCCTTTCGTGACCGGCATAATGCAGAGCACGCCTCCTGCCCCCGCACCAAAGACGACCACCTTCCAGCCCCCGGGGCACACGCTGATCGATACTGCAGCACGCTCGTTGTTTTGTTTCGAATCGATTTTTATCGCTGATAAAGTATGAATTGATGGCACCTCGTTTTCCGTATTATCGCGTCAGAGCGGCCGTAAATCAATTTTTATTGGGAGCGATGCGCTGCCGCCTTCCTGTTGGCCACTTTCCCAACAAAACTTCGGCAGCCATGGTGCACTGGACTTGGACATGGTCGCGTTGTCCTTCCGCGGCTATTCCGCGACTATTCGCCGCTTTTTTATGCTGCACATCCAAAATGGACATGGTAGCACAATGTGGCTTCATATTTCAAGCGAACAAGAGCTCAAATAGTCACATAGCTGCATAAATAGTTTCTATAATTTGAAATATTTATTAAAATTAATTAACTGAACTGACAATGCAAATTTCTGAGGACATGGACATTGTTGTGAATTTAAAATGAAATTTTGGTACCCAGAATAAATAAATTACCGACAAATCCGGCTCAAATTCTGACGGGCTTTTAGGTTCTATAATTTGGTCAATCATAAAATATATATTAAGTACCTACCTATGTATGTATATATGTATGTAAATTACAAAATAACTATATATGGATATACAATACATAATCAATCATATAACATGATTTTTTATGCGCAGAGACATTAATTCATGATATCATGTCTCGAAATCTATTAGAGATTTTATTAAATTTTATCTAAATTTCTTCTCTCATATATAATAAATAGAATAAATAAAGTTTCATGCGTTTTCTCCTTCGAGTCATTATAAAGTAAGGAGTTTTTAGCATTTATAACTTGGATGTGCACAAACTTTTTAAATAATCGTACTATTTTAGTTCAATTTGAGTTTTACAAAAACTAAGCCAGCTTTCATAGTCTGCTCTAATGTTATTAGAGAACTTAAACCTTGCACATTTATATATTTTTGTACATACCACGGGAAGAAATTTAATTTATCAAAATTTAAGATGTATATTTATTATTATTAATATAATAAAACAACTTTAAACCAAGAGAAAACGCAGACTTCTAAAATTATTAAATTTGATTTAACTCAAACTTTGACTAAGCTCAAATCCTGAGTGGACTTAAACTTTTAGTTAAGAGACTCAAACGGACTGAATGAACTCGAACACTGATGAGTTGAGTAATAAGTTAAGCGATTTATATTATTTAATTTAGATTTTATATTATATTGATGTTTGCAAGGGAAAATAGCATCTCAGAAACCTTGAAAATTCATTTTCAGAATTCTTTTGTGTTTTCAAAATGAAAAGTATAATATTGTTTACATTTCTTTGAATTGTTTGGGACTACCAAAACTTTAATATTAGCTTGCTAGAAATTACCTACATACATACATATGTATATGTTGTATTGTTGTTAGCTTAACATAGTATGGCGAATTATACACTTCTTACTATTTTATAATATGTACAGACCGCCGATTACTGCCAATCAACGTTAAAAGCTGAAATGGTATACATAATACCTAAATATGCATAGTACAAAGCTGTTCATCTGTAACATCTGTCTAGTTTTAAAGCTTTTGAAAAATTGAACAGTTTATATTCCAACTAGTGTAACACTTTCGCCAGTTTATCCCAGAGCAGAAAAAAGTGTATTTGGATATTTAATGAAAACATGGATCCACTGTGACCAGAGCATTGCCCATGTCCCCAATGCCTGGAAAAACAAAGTCCAACAATTTAGAGCAGTTTTACCAACCGAATGACACAATTTCCGAAGCCCCCAAAAAAGGCTATCAGGCCACTGCAGGCGGCACTGAAACGAAGCCAAATTTTGGAGTGAAAATTGAACAAATCATAAAATCGGCCAAGCAGATCGATGCCATCGTGACATCGACAGGCGGCCCAAAAAAATTGCAATAAAAATGAAAACTACCCCCAAAACAGCAGCAGCACACAGCCTCCCTGCTGCATCCTGGAACAAAAATTTGCTCTTTTTCAAATTGGCATCCATCCAAGAGCGATAATTTCGCTCTGTCCAAAGCACAAAAATGAAAAATTTTTATAAAAAATCGTTAAAAAAGCAGAGAAACCGAACAAATTTTTATCAGTTTGGGATGAGGAGTTGCGCCCGGTTTACAGCAGCGCCCCCTCGACTAACCTCCGGTGGCGGAGCCCTAAGCAAACAGGCCGGTTCCGTGATATTCAGCAGTTGAGCGCTGATTTATTCAGGCAACGTGACTCAAATATCGCACGACATTCCGTCGGGTAAGGTGCAGAGTCTGGTGTTTCCCTAGCGCCCCTCTGGCTAGAAACCTTTTCGCCCTTTCCCTTACAACTCGAGGATGCGGGGGTGGCGTAGTGAGGACTTCGCTTTTTGGCCTGCCGCAACTTTTCCCGGAAAGGACGAGCCCTCGAATTTCAAATTTTCTTCATTTCTGCGTTTTTCACATCACATTTTTCGGTTTTGGGCCTGATATATGACCTTAAGTCACCCGCCCCCTTCTCGACTGCCGGCTATTTGATCAGGGCGAAGGCCGGATGTTCCGCCACATGATAACTGAGGAATATGAGGGATTTTCGCTGGATAGCTGGGCGCTTTCTTCGAAATAAAAGAAAGTACTTCGCTGGATTTAGCTTTACGGCTCAGCGGATTTCGCCCTGCGGGGGAGAAAAGGGCGCCCGACAGTGGAGCCCTGCCCGGAAACTCAATTGTTGGCTGAACGTTGAGATGTTTCCGAAAAGGAAGCATTAGATTATTTCTGCGAAAATTTATATATCCTTCAGCTTCCTTAGCTCTGAGCTTGAGCCTAATGCTTCAATAAAAATATTTTGATTCAATTTCACTTAACCTCTTCACGGTCGAATTTTTGAAAGTGGGTAAAAATGGTTTAATTCTTCGCCTCATTACGCTTTATTTATTTTACATCAAAAGCAATTCTATAATATAAGTAGCAAAAATTGGAAAAACAATAAGAAGTAGGTACATACTTAGTTAGATATAAAGCACAAATACGAGATTAAACAAACTTTGTCTTCCTGCTTTGTTATTCAATTAATTTTGATAATTAAACTGTTTTAATTTATTAAATTGGCTACTTTAATTTATTGACATCATATCCTATATCACATACATATATGTACATATATCTAATCTCGTTCTCGAAAACGGCTCTAACGATTTCGATAAAATTTACAATATAGAGGTTTCGGGGGCGAATAATCGATCTAGCTATTTAGGTCTCATCTTTAGGAAAACTCACTTAATTTCTAATCGACTGTCATAATTTAAGAATTTAAGATGGCGAACCGTCAACTTTTAATGCTTATGCGATTTCCACCATAATTGGTAGGTACTTGGCGGTTTTCGAGGTCGCTGATATCAAACCGACTTTACTTATTTTTTATTTTAGATAAACTCTTTATTTCTAAGTTGAAGGTCTAATTTTTGTATTTGTTAGGTCACTTCTCAACTTACTTTTTAAAAAATAATTATAATAAAAAGCCTTTGGATTTGAGTTTTTAAGCCGTAGTTTGTATCTGGCAGTTTCCTTGAGAGATGATATTATAAGAATCGTCAAACGTCATAAAAATTACAGTGTTTTCAATTCCTTCACTTCAAAAAACAAAAATGATTTTGACGGAGACGATAAAAACTTTTATTTCTATCATAAAAATACCTTCAAATTAGGGGATTTAGAGCGACGATAATTGTTGCTAACTCCACCGTAGTCGCTATTGCTGCTATTGAGTATTCAGTTTCAAAGTGAGCGAAACTTTTAATGAGAAAGTCTGCAGTATGATGACAAAAGTTTAAAATTTCAATTGAAATTGACGAGTTTTGGCGCTACGAGCGGGAGCAGTATACTGATGAAAAAGTTTTGGGATCATGATAGCTTTGTGGGAAATTGTTAATTGCATCACCATCTACGGGAAGAGAAAAATAAAAAAAAGGAACCCTTTGCAGCTATTGGGAATATCCTGGCTGGTAGACAAACTTCTCAAGGATATCCGCCTGAATGATGAATGGTGCAAGTCATCGGAAGGGATTTTTCTATGGAAGAGCGTTTCACTTTCAGCAAAGTTTTCAGAAAAAAAGATGCAAAAGAGGAGCGATACACCTAGCAACACCTGGCTCAATTATCGGAACGTTATTGAACACTTCGGTAAAGTTAGAAGGTCTATTGTTATCGAGACTTTTAACCATAATAGGTTGAAAGGTTGATCGATAAGGGATTTTGCTATATTATAGAAAATGTTCAAAATGTAAAGAGACATCTGAAAAGTTTTAAAAGGATTAAAACACTCAAAAGTTTTAAAAACAAAACAACAAAAAGTACGCATTACTTTCTAAAAAATCACCCATACTTAATGAAACACCCACAGAAAAGGTAAAGGAGGAAGGTTATAAATGTTAAATGTAGGTACATTTATTTTGCTCTAAAATTACAGAAAAAAAACTATTATTATATGAAGTATTTAAATTGTATTTATTGTTCGATATTTTTTGATTTCATTTATGCAAAATTTAGAATTTGTCGGAACAATATCCGTTCAGTTCAAGCCGGATTAACCGGGTTTGAAGGTTTTTCGAAAACAGTTGAAAAAGTTCAAATTTCATATTGTTATTAAACATTTTCAATCCTCACGTTTTTTCTTTGAATTGAATAATATTATAAGTAAAAGATTACCAGTGAGATATCTATTGCTCAATACATTAAATATTTTAATTACATACTTTTCCAGAATATTATAATTAAAATAAAATCAGTATTTTAGACTCAATAAATTAGTATTTATTCTAGAATAGGTACTGATTATAATAGAATTGTTTACTAACAATAACACGGAACAATATTTGCTTCCAATTCAATCTGTTGAAATATATGTTCAAAACAAAACAGTATATCGATTTTTAAATCGAAGTAAAATATAACCTCTGATTGTCGCTACTTTTCAATTTGTTTGTTTAAATTAGTGAAATTGCAAACTTATCTCTATCCTTTATAACTAAACCTCGATTCTATTTCTAGTCTACGAGCATTAAGTATCGATTAAACCAAATTTGCCTACAATAGATCGATGAATAGAGCCCCATTTCACAGTCAATAAAAGTGGCACTGATTGCCCTTTCGACTTGAATTAGTCTCGAATTTCATCTTGATAAGCCATAAACTCGCAGCCCTCGGGCAGCTCACGTCGCTGCCCCGAAATCACTTAGAAGCGATTCATTCCCGGTTTTAAGTTCATTTCGAACAAATGTATCAACGTATCCAGGCCAAGTAATTACATCCACACTCGAAGTGGTTGGTACGCGGCTGGCTGGGGCTGCGCTGGGACAATGGGGCGCGGGGGACACTCCGCCGGGCCTCCACACCCTGCAGATAACCATTAAAATCCCTGTGGTTGGGGAGCAGGACACGAATTGGAGCTGGGTGGAGCATCCCGGGCCCCATTTGTGACTGCCATAAATTTGCTCGCACATTATCCAGCAGCCCGGGAGCTCCCGGGGAGTCCCGTGCCCTTCCCGGCTCCTCTTCATTAATTATGGATGTGTGTCTAAATACCCGAAAGTTTGCAGCTTTTTGGAAATTAATTACGTAAACATTTGTGAGCAATTCCGAATGTGCTCTACGTGATGGGAAAATTATTCGCCTCACCTCTCGGACGGCCCAAATCCGATCAATAGGTGTAATTTGATGGACTCCTTAGATAGGCTGCGTAATCTCCTGAAAGCTAATCGGCGGCGGGGGCGGCCTCTGTTTATTTTGCTGATGTTCCCGGGCCTCCTCATTGCTAATTCATTTTGGGGCGATCGCCGATATGGAAATGATTTTGGGACTGCAGCCCCAAAGAGTCGAAGATCGTGAGGCACTAAATTGGCTTGCGTTTCGCTTTCTCAGCGATTAGTCACGGTATCCCTGTTAATCGCCACTGCAGGGTGAGACCGCATTTTTACCGATTTTGCTTTTTATTGTTTTTTAAGTGACACAACACCCGACCCAAGGGTGCATGAAATCGACTGCTTTTCCACGCAATTAACTTTGCGATGAAAGTTTCATGAGGCCAAACGAAGCCAAAAGTCGATAGATTCGAGGGAAGCAAATAATTCAAACAATATTCGAGACACGCGTTTACAACTCCTCGGTAATTAGCAGGAGTGGCTCCAACAAAGAGGGCAATTTTCTCTTAATTGTCGGAAATGTAGAAGACAATTTTCTAGCTAGAAAAATTAAAATGTTTAATGTTAAAAAAATTCCCAAGCGTTTTCGAGACATGTTGCCTCAGCAAAGGGTGGATTGTAGCTCTCTACTTTTTTGCATAATACACCGGAGCACTGAAGCGTGAGCATGAATATGAAATGCTTGCAAGATTGCGGGTGCTGGCAGTATTTAAGGATAACTTAAAATTTAATTAAATATACAATTAAAGAATTTGCTTTATCTTAGCAAGAAGAAAACGAGAGAAACGATTTTAATGAGTTCTTACGACTGAGAGGTTGACAATGACAAAGTAATGGAATCATACACGATAACAAATTTTGGAGTAAATTTAATTCAAAGTAGCGCACACACAAATCTGGCGAAAATTTTATAAAAACATTTATAATAATCTATCTTTTACGTATTATATAAATTTTAAAAAAAATTGCATTCTAAAAAATATACCTATTTTTGGCTGTTTTAGATATATTCTCTTTCATTAAAATCTTCCATAGATATACTAACTGAAAATTGAACGTTGAATTTCGAAGGATAAAGTTTAGAGGATATAGAAGACCAAGTCGACAATTTTTTATATTACATGAATCACATTTCTTTTGATTTCGGGAAGCAAAAGATTTTCATGAATTAAGCAAGGGATAGGTAATCAGAAATTTTCGAGATAGCACATTTGGAATTGGGTTTTCAAAATTTGGACGAAAATTGCTAATTTAGAATAAAATGAATAATTCATTGCCTTCGTTCGATAAAATTTACAATCGATTTTATTAGCTTGAAGTCAAGTTAATTGATTAAATACATAGCAGGTACCTTATAGTAATGTTAGGCCGCATAAAAGTTTTCTAAAAGATGTGATTGAAAAATATTAGCGATGTATTTTAGAAATCTAAAGAGGTTTTATTTTTAAAAACTTTTTAAACATATTTCTTACAATTCAAAGAAACTTTTAATGATCTCAAAATTTTGAATTCAATTAATTAACTACAAGACTTAGTTTGAGGTCTCTTCATGGATTTTGAAGAAGCCTTACAGAAACGTTAATTTTGAGCCAAAAGTTCTGAATATGCAAACAAATTTGTCGGTCGCTTGCCGAGATATTTTACTTTGAAATTTCAAAAAGTCTTATGTTTCCATCAAGTTCCGTTGCAAATTGTATAATAGAAATACCTTAAATTAAAGAAATGTCCACCTTTTGATTTTAAATTATTCTTCAAAAATCTTTGAAATTAACGAATTAAAGTAAATATATTTTTGATTTGTGGACTCTTATGAAATGAAAAATTGAAGTGTAGTAGGTTTCTACAAGTTTTCATCAAAATCCATGAGCAGACCTCAAACGCAAATTATGCCACAGTTGCTTTTTCAACTAGGTATGTTATAGAAAATAAAATGGTTGATTATTAAAATTATTTATATACGAAGGAAGTTCTTTGGGATATTTTCTTCCGATTTTTTGGCTACATATTTTAATATGTTAATCATTATTCTTCTAATTCTAATCTCAGATTTTGATGAAGAGCAGCTACAAACAAAATCGGAGGCACACACTTCGAAAAAAATTTCTTATGATACTGGCATTCTATGGATGCATATGTAATGCATTTATCCTTTACATGTTTTTTACGCAAACAAAACAAAGTTTACATACAGCATATGGTATTTTACAGCATACGTACCGTAAAGCTACCATTAAATAAATTCTTAAAACAGCGAAGGGAAATATCTTTTCAGCATATGGTCTGCCTTCCAACCCAGTTAACTTTAATAGAGCCCATCCGGTTCAGGTGGCGAGAAAGAGTCTAGGCTTTTTCCATTATCCCTTTTCTGCAATTAAACCAGCAATGGCCCAGCACCAGTTCGTGCCGAGTGTTGGTGTCACGCACAATTTTGTATATGGCTTGAATCACGTGCAAAAACGCGCACCTTCTCTTTTGATTTTGCCACATCTCCACAACATGCTACAAAAACAATCTTTTTGCGTCCATTCTGGTGCCATCTGCACTATGCCTTTTTTACCTGAAAGGTGTATTTTCATGACGTTCCTATTTTGGACCGTGTCGTACATACACAGGGTGTTGATGAGGAGTTTCTGTGACACAAGTGCTAAGCATGCTACCTTTAAAATATTTTCCTTTTTTTTCGTTTCTTGTATTCGCCGAGCCCACTTCTGCTCAGCACTTGAATTAATTACAATTGCCGGGAACCTCCTCAAGACAAAGGCGTCTCATTCACGAGGAGTCCGCAAAAACTCGGCACGAGCATCCTCCAGCTCTGGAGGAGCTGCAATCCGACGGAAAAGATTTCTTTTGCGTCCTCGTGCCTGAGTGCGAACAGAGGAGCCATTGTGGGGCCCCCTTTTGTCGTGGAGGAGCCACCCAGCGCGACTGCGGAGCACACTGTCGCAAGTCGGGCTCCAAAATGTGAATGCCACTTGCAATGCCAACGGCTGGGAAAGAAATGGAGCTCTACTCCTTTGAATCGACGAAAAAGAAATCAAAACCAAGAAAATGTGAAACAATTCGCCTTTTGTGTAAAGTTTTCTTGTATCTTGTGATTGTGACTCAGTCCGAGGAGGAATCTATTTTGATTTTTATTCATTCACTTGTAAGAGGGTTTAATGAAAAATTCTTCAGGATATTTGCTTTATGTGGACATGTAGTTTAAAAAGTTCAAATATTTCATTCTATTTGGTTTGGGAAAAGAAAGAAGATCATTGTTAGCCCTTTACTTTGACTCATTCTTATAAGACTTACAAGAATTTAAGATATTAGGTTTTTGCTTTATTTTACCTTCCTAAAGAAAACAAGAATACGAAATTTTAATTTTAATTTTCAATACGGGAAATACAAATTCATTTTCAACTGTTGAATTCAACGTTATTACTTCTTAGAATTAGGAATAGGTACTATGTATTACAATATAAAATCGACTTTGTCACTGATTTTGCTGTTGCTATGAAAATGTAGAAATTCAATATTTTGGATTCAATATGCTATCAAAAAATTTTAGTTTCTTAAAATTAAATTCAGAAAAATCGGTGTATGATTTCGAGTCCACCATTAATAAAATAAAAAAATATTCATAAAAATTCAATTCATTTCTCTATAATTTAATAAAGGTATACTCTATGATATTTTTATTTTTTTGTGTTATTATGAATATTTAATAGTAATAACAATAATAAGTGGTTGGTAATATCTTGAATATCTTGGCGCCAGTGAATTTTAGGGCATACCATATTCATATATTTTGAATGTACTTATTGACTTTATTCAACAAATCTTGTTCGTTTAATGACCGCCATAAAAAATAATCATGCCAGTCTCTATAGAAAAATATTCATGGCCATATCTGTTTAACAACGTTACAAGAAGAGCCAAAAACACTTAATTTCAAGATATTTTTATGCAAATGGAGTCTTATGAAAGCCAAAAACTATTAATGTTAATTTATGTAAAAAGGAATATCCAATACCCAAATCTTCGAATTTTCTAAATGAATAAAGATGAATAGGAATGATACTCGAATACTATGTACATACATATTATATGTATGTATGTATGTATATATATATAAGATATAAAGCAATATAATCCACTTTCTGTAGAAAATTAGTACCTACTTTTATTATTATGTTATTTATACATAATACTATTATTTAAATATTATTGTATTATGGAAATTATAAAAGTGAGAAATTTAATTACAATATTTGTTCGTTTGCATGAAAATTGACCTATTTTTGTGATGCTGGTTTAATTAACTTATGTATGAATTAATATAAATGTCCGGGATGTGCTAGTTAAATTGAATAGTGGCCGCAAAAGGTAAGAGTACTTTGGTTAGTTTATCCTCAGCACATGGATCGTGGTTAGCAGGGCCCAATGATAGTTAGCTAAATTGAAAAGAAGTCCATTTGCACCTTGGTGCCGGACTAATTGGCCTTTTCGGACTCATCCTACTTTTTCCGTCTAATTTGCTATGAATTGAGGACGAGGGCGGAAGAGTAGGCAATTTGTTTTTTTTTCCCGGCGCTCCATTCAAAATTACTTTTCTGTTGGAGCAGGATTGGAGCCGCTCCAAACCTTTTCGTTTTTCCACTGCAAATAATGCAAGTGCTCATCAGGGCCTCCGCCAGACGTTCGGATGGGGCCTTCCTTACACTTTTTTCCCCGGTTTCATCCGGCCCCGGCCTGCTGGAGCCCCAAACTCATTTTAGTGCTCATTGGGTATGCATTCACGGCGTGCTGTTGTTTAAGGCTGCGCCATGAATAAATGAGGGCCGCACGAGTTATGACCTAATTATGGGATAAATTGGCACTCCGCCCTAACGTGCGTGCGTTCGCCGCTTGTCGCGATTAAATAGTTTTAGCGTAATTAACTCGGCCGCGGGCAAACTTCATTGCTTTAATTGGCTCGCAGCCGGCGACGGTGGCAGCGGTTGCGGGGGAGTCTCACTCCTTCTGCATGCCATCGGTTGTCATAAAATCAGATTATGCCACTTTGTGATGTAACACACGACGACGCCCGGCCGGTGTGCGGAGCTCCCGGGGATTTCAAGGGGCGGGGGGATGTGCAGGGCTGGGGAACTCCAATTTATACGGCATACATTTGGACGTCTCCCTGTTTTTTCCACTTTTTCCCCGTGAAAATGTTGCACTATACCAGTGGCGTAACACTCATAGGGCAGATTGGGACGTCAGGGGGCTTTCGATTGACCCTCCAGCTCCAAATTTTTTCAAAGCAATTTTAAAGGAGGTAGGTGAATAAAATAATTTTTGAAAAAATTTAGGAACTAAATTTACAAGTTCTACATATGATTGATTTTGGTTCGAAGACTATTTAAATACATATGTTAAACAAGATCTAGAAAATAAGTTACGTAATAAACATCAATGTTAATATTTGAATAATAAAAATAATAAAAAAGGCTTGCATTATTTGTTTTTGATAAAAAGTTGATGCAACAGTTGAAAGGAATCCAAATAATTTTTGTATTCATTGGATGTATGGAATTTTCCTATTCAAAAACTGGGTATTCTCCTTTTTTCGGGACTAAACAAACGATTTTTTTAATTTGCTATGTATTAATTTATAGTCTTTCTGGAATAAGTCCTTAAAATAATTTTTGAAGAATTTGAAAAATACATCGCTGGAGCACTACATTTTCCTAATATTGGACTTAGACAAGTTTCAATTGCTGGACTTAAAATTTTTTTCTTTTTGCTATAAAATTTGTAAGTCTAGCTCCGGCTGAAAGAATAAAACTAAAAAGAGACTAACATATTTACACATTTTTTCTTGTTTAAGGGGGTCGTCCTGTGTGAAATTTTCAAAAAATCTATTTTTTTTTTTCCTTAAATTGCTTTCTTATCATGTCTAGAATACGGTGGTAAAGTGATTTTTAAAAATTCGAAGTCGTTTTGAAGATACAGCAGTTAGAAGAAGCAGCTGTTCGGAGCGCTGAGTTGGTAGTCGGAGTCTTGGTTTAAGCGGACTTGAAACTTTAAACGCGTTTTTCAAACTTTCCTCTATCGTATCTCAAAAACGGCTTGACCGAATGACGTGAAATTTGTAGGGTACACTCAGCACATGTAAACGCATGGAATGGACTATTATCAATCAAAAATTCCCAAAATGTCGATTTTTTTACAGCAAAAAAAAAAAAAAAACGCAAAATTCGCAACTTTTTTTTCAAATGTCTACCAACATTCCAATTTTTGGTATATTCATTTGATAATAGTCCATTCCGTGCATTTAGCCTTACAGATTAAAACGGCTATTTTTTTTTTTTCCCATAAACCAATCAGCCGGAATCGTGGAGGAAGTGGGAGCCCCTTTTTTCGAGGGGGGGGTGTTCAGACCACTATAACTTGAGTTCTACTGAATATTTTTAGCTAAAAATTTAACTGTATACGCTTGAAATATGTATAAATAAATAATAAAAACCATGAAGTTCTATCTTTTTACTGGTCCTCAAGAAAAATTTCCGAAAAATGCATAAAAAACAGGCCGTCACACAGGACGACCCCCTTAAAGGGTAGTTGAAAAACGATCGGAAAGTAGACTGAATCAGTGAACAAGAGATGGGCGTCTGATTTCCGTCTCTTTTCCGTCTGATTTTCTTCTATATTATATAAATTTCAGTCTCTTATTCACTTATTCAGTCTACTTTCCTGTTTTCAAGATAATTTCTTCATCCGGGTTAAAAATTTAATTTATAAGTTGTATTTTTTCATACGTACTGATTAAACTTTCAAATGCCATTTCTTAATTTTTTAATAAATTTTAATAATTTTAGTTCGAGCTATTAAAAAATCTTTACAGAGTGTAAAACAACATTTCGTTTTTTCTTTGATGATAATTATTGAATAAAATAAAATTCCTCAACATTCCTTTTTGTTTTCTTTTAGTTTTGATTGACAAAGCCAAAAAGAAAGCATGAGATTGATATTAGATAAAAATAATTATGATAAGAGATCCAATTATTTTTGTCTATCTACGCCACTGACTATACCACACCGCTTCAAAAAGCCAAGTGGTCGTGGAAGAAGAAGAAGGTAAAAACTTCACGGTCGTCGTGTCCCCTTTACGTTGGGGATGCCCCCCCGGAGCACCCTGGAGAGTCCCGGAACACCCCTCAGCAGCAGCGCTGAAATGTGCCACTGGAATTTGTTTAAGCCCCAACTCTCAGCCGTAATTGCAGCTTTTCTAGACTAAGTGACGATGCCGTCGTGACGCATATTCAACCGGCATTTAAGGGAGCTTACAACATAAAAGTTCGGACCTGCGCCCTCCGGGTTGACACACATTCGGCCCCGGCCACCACGGAGCCCTAAGATTTACTGGATCCCGAAACCGAAGCCCTCCCCCCTTGCAGCGGTAGGGCCCCGCACACAGGGCTATGCCCAGTTTTGTATGTTTGCATCTTTGTATCCAAGTCTAGGGGCCCCGTATTCATTTTATGTAGGGAACTTGCCCGGAGCCATGTGTATCCTTGTGCCGGGCCGGGCACGGGCACGGGCACGGGCTTTTTGCATATATCTTCTACTTTTTTTTTTTATCCAGCCGCTCCAGAGGAAATGGATATAGAGGGACAAAAAGATAGGAAAAAAAAGTATAAATGTAGAAAGGGTGAAGCTCGACGACGGAACGCAAAGTTCACTGAATTTGGTTCATTTTTCTCGCCTGCCCCTGCCACCACGGCACGCTTTCGGCTACAGTATAAATTTCCGGCTAGGAAGGGCGGCAGGGCTAGTGGCTGGCCGGCTGGAAGGGCCCTAAAATTTCTGTTTGATGACCCTGGGCAGCTGCTTATTGCACGTTTCCGGTTTCAGCATTTTGAGCTCTGCTGCACTGCATCGGGGGCGGGAAAGGGTCGGATTTGTTCAACGGAAGGGACATTTTAAAGTTCTTATTTAGCGTCCCAATTTCAGGGAATTTATTTTTTTCCCGGAGGCCCCAATGCGTCGAGTTCTGAAAAGATTTTTATGCTGTTTTTCTCCCACTTTCCAGTTGAGTGAGTACCGGAAAAAAAAAGGAAAATTTTGTCCATCTTACGAATTGTCGCGTTCTTTTGTTAGTCGGAGGCAGGACTAATTACATTTTTTAATGGTTTTAATTAATTCGTTCATTCAAAGCATGGACTTCAGTAAATTATATTTAGGTGTTGCTTTTGTATTGTATGTTGTTTGTTTCACAAAATGTACATATCTTTATGTTATAGTTTGGACAGACTATGAACTAAAGTTTCAAATTTCATTTTTATACTCTGGACAGATTATAAACGAAATTTAAAATTTCGTGTATTCTCAAAAAAAAAAAAAAAACAAAGTCTCTAACACAATTAACGACTTTGTTGTTTATGTCAGATCTGCATTTGCTAGACTAAGACTAATGACCCTCTAAAGTTAAGCAATCCCCAAAGTCCTACACCCTAATGTAAGGAAAAATTGGGTTTGACGAATTTAAAAAAGTTTTTAATCAACATTTCTTGGTTACCCTGTAGGTCAGCGAGTGTGAACCCTATAAGAACAAACTTTAATCAGAATTTGACAGAAAACTTTTCAAGCATTTAACTTCTGTTATTTTCGATATTTATCGATTTTTCAGCTTCCAGATTACAAATATGTTTGAGATCTCTTTTTTTAGTATACTTAAGATAAATGTTAAGTCAAACAAAAAACGTTTTCAGAAAATCACATTTTGTCTGATCTAGTCTAAAAGTAAAGTCGTAAAATTTCAATAAAGTGGTCTAAAAACAGCGGTTACTTGCATTCTTGCGTTATAAGAGATTATTCAATTATTTGCAAGTTTTTTAAATAATAATTTCTGCCTGAAATATATTTTATGCAATTTGTACACGCTAATTTCAGCTATTATATATGATATAATAAAATTTCATATTGTTTAGATAGTATATCTATCTTGAAAAACTTAAATCAAGATTTCTTTTAAGAAGAAAACTCCAACTATACATAATGTATTTTAAAGATTATATGAAAAGGTCAGGCAAGCAGAAATGGTGCATTTTTCGAATACATATTCTATTTGAAATCTTGTAAAATTTATGGTTTCATGGGAATAATCTCATGAATTGCTTTTTCTACCCCTACGAATAATTCATACCTTTAGTGGATGCCTTTAATCAGGTTTTCACATCTCATTTGAAATATTTACAGTCCATTTTCTTTTCCTTTCCTTCTGCGTTTGTACACCCTAAAATTGAGGTGTTTTCATAATCAAACAAACTCCAACGACCTAAAGAAAATTGGAAACTTACACAATTCCTGAAATTGAGTACAAGTGAAAATTGGCTTAAGGGATGAACTTCATCACCAAATACATCTAAATCCCCCTAGAGAGGCGTGGAAGGGCCAAATCCGAAATTCCATGCCGTTACGACTTCACCAAGAATCAAAGTAGATTAAACAAAACTGCAAAGGCACCCTCTCAGTACTTGCCGAATATGGAACGAAAATTGCGATGAAATATGCAATTCCGGGACTCCCCTGCCACCAGGAGGCTCCATAGGGATCCTGCATAGCATTTATTGTGCAGCATAGTGCTGTTAGTGTTTTATTGAATTTTAGATTAATTTCCTCCCTCGGCTGGGCGGGCCCTTCGAGAAGGAGGAACGTGATTTTCTCGAAATTATCAAGGAAACATTCAGGTGCTTTTCAGGTTCTAACAAGTGCTGGTAATATCAGAATCAGACAGAATTGCTTTTAGGATTTGGGAATCTTACCCACCCCTACGTGAATCTTACCTTCATGAAATTGAAACGAAGAATCTGAGTTCTTCGAAATCAGCGGCATTTACCTTGCTTAACCCATCTTCATCCAGCTTCAATTTCGTAAGATTCTGAACAAATAAGTCCGAGCCATTCGAGCAGTCTTCCCTAATCGCATCCTTCTCGCCCAGCAAATTCTGAACGAATGTAAGAAGTGTGCTCATTCGTCTTCTAGGGCTGGTTCGTAATTCTTACTGTTGTAACGTTCTGGAGGAATTGCTGGGATGAGTGGGAGTCGCTTTATTTCTTACTTTCGCTCTTCCGAAGCGCGCCTTCATTTATCAAGGTGTTTCGCACTTTTTGCTGCTGCGGCTGGCTTCACTCAGCTCGAGGTGCTAAAGATGCTGAGATTTTCGCAAAAATCACAACCGCCCGAGGGAAGTTGATTCAAGCAGGAGCGCCAGGTGAGGACGAGGGCACGTAATAAAATTAATCGATTTATTCGCCCGCAATAACTGCGAGTATTTAAAGGAATTTAAAGGGAATTGCTTCACACCCTGTTGCTTTCCCACGGGCACAGTCACTTCTCACTCAATTCCCCCCGGGAGCTGCCCTGGGGCCGCACCGAAAACTCCAAGATTGCCTAATAAGACCGCTCAGGAAAGTGATCAAGTGTGACGTCTTAGGCCTACTCCTTAGGGAACCTAATGGGACATCCCATTTCGGGTCGCATGCGAGGCAATCAGCAGAAGAAGGTCACCGTCCAAACCCCAAAATACTCGAAGTTGGGCAGACCCGATTTGGGTGTCTCTGTGGGGCCAAAAGTGAATCATAAATATGTGCCCGGCTAGTCCCGAAAAGGATTAGGGAGAAAAATTGGGGAGCCGAGTGCTTATTCTTTTCTTTTTTTTTTTTTGGGACTAAAGCACAAGTGGCTCCGCCGTGGTTAGATTAGGCTTTATGGCAAGCCCGGCTTTCCTGTTAGCCAATTAATACTTATCACGTCCGAATTTATCTCCCGCCCTAGGAGAGCTCCGCATAATGAAAATTGCCTCTTTAAGATTCTCTGGGAAAATGGGGACAATTTCCTGAAGAGGATTTCGGGAGCTGTAGGAAATTAACAAGTTTTATTTTTTGGGATCTCGTTATTTTGGGTAACTACTTTACGAAAACTGTCGAATTTACAGAATAATTCCTCTTTTTGTGTGATTTTGATAATGAAAAAACAGGCTTAACTTCCTTTAACTATGTGAGCCTCATCCTCCTCGTTCCTCGTTAGGATTCATTTCATTTCTATTTTAAGTTTTATATACATACATTTGTGTTATTTTCGAGGCTGACTATAAAACTTCCTTTATCTGAAAATTTAAATTTGAACATTAAGAAATTACTTTGAAAGTGACTCTGACATAAAATTCATTAGTGGATATTCGTTAGGGGTAAACATTTCTGAAGAGTTCGCCACAGTGAGAACAATTTGTATGGATTTGCATGGTCCGCTCGGCAATAAAATAATCTTTAATTTTTGAAATATAGTATTAGAATTTAAAGTTTTCTGGCTATCTCAGGGATAGCTGCGAGAATCTTGGGTGCAAACCACATCTCCAATAGATTAATGAAGTGCTCTTACTAATAAAATTTATTCATTCGTTAAATGCATTTGCATCTATATTTAAGAATCTCTACTTAGGACGTGTTTTTGGGTGTCGAGTATTAATAAAAGTAAAATTGCATACGAAGTAGAGGGAGCATCAGTGAAAATAAGCAAAATTTTATTTAAGTTGGTGTGGCTAATAAAGTGGTTACTTTTTATAAATTTAGTTAAAGAGGCTAAATTTTAAGGACATTTTTTGATAATAATATATTTGATAAACCCTTTTTCCATATTTGACGAAGTTTTGTTAAGTTTTTATATATAGTCTATCGAACTCCCAGAATATAGTCAATAAATTTCTTTCAGTGCAGTGAATAAATTTTCATGGCACTTTTTGCATTATTTTGCTAAGACCTATACATATTCACCTATCTTTATTTATTTAATAGTTTATTGAAAAAATTCAAAAATTGTTTAAATTGTTTTCTCATACGTAATCGAATCTTTTTTAAGAACACTTCAAAATGGAAGTGCATGAATATATAATAATTACATAAGTTTTACCTTTTCCTCATTTCAATAAAATTTTATTTTTTAACTTAATAACAAATGGAATTAAAAGGTAAATCCGTAGATAAAAATGCAAGGATATCAAAGATTTTATCGCAAAAGTGTTAGATCTCGAGAAAGAAAACTAAAAAGCATGCGCATATATGAATGTATGTATTCCTCGAATCTGAAATAATTTCATTTCGAATAAACATTTTAGTATATGTAGTCAAAAACCCAATTTCAAAAGTTGTAATAACAATCCGATCACTAACGAGTTCTCTCCGGGTATAAACCTAACGACTTCCCACTATATAGAAAAAGTTCGTTATATGGAAGATTCTCTATAGAAGGAGTTGACTCAATTTCTTATTTAACTATTCTGTATTTTTAACATTGGATAAGGTGCAGTCATGTCTTTTAAACTCCAACTCAATTAACAATTTTCTTGAATACCAAACGGACAACTTTTTTAATTGAATTCAGAAATGTTAAGTTGTCCTTTGGAAATTGGTTCGAAACTTGTGACTCTTATGACACTTTCATTTGTGGCGAATGGAGAAAATTTATGTAATAGTTTTATAATATCATAAATAAATTACAGACGCAATGACATGCTCACTTTACAAAATAAAATTGTTAAAAATGTGTTTTTTTATTATTGTAACCTAATAAAATTTTATTAGTGCAGACACTATGTTAACACTACGACTAACTACAAATATTTAAATACATCCGAGTAATATTCTTAAAAGCAAAGGATTGTTAAAGTCCACATAACGTACATATTATATAAGAAATACGTAGATGCAATAATAAGCCTGCAAAATCTTCTCTCAACGTATAAAAAAGTCCTAATTTTCTTTAGAGAGACCTTCTTGACATGGACATTTTCATGAAAAATAAATTTGTGGACAAGGGCAGCCTTTCTGCTGTCAACAGCGAGCCGAAAGCGAATAAAATCGTCAGTTTTATACCTACAGGGATCTTTTAAGTCTCACAGCTCCAAGATATTTGCTCAGAAAATATCCAACTATTATTTTTTTCTTCCGGAAATGTGTCTTGTCTTTTCGAATACAAAAAGACCTAGTCCCTAGCGACTGAAGGACTTAAAATTTGCAAACGAGCGAATTTCTTCAAAACATTGCAACCTGCCACTCTCCATTTTTTTCGTCCCTGCCGGTATCAGTTAAGACATCCTTAAGGATTTTTTTCCTAATTGGCCCTGTTCTTTTGAGGAAGGAAAGCGGCAGCAGCGCACAAACCCTAAACCCTTTTTTCCGACGTCTTAATAAACACTTGTCTTACTTTTCCCTCCTCCTGACCGGAACATCCTGGTGCTCCCGAATCTCTCCCGGAGTCCCAGCAGTATGTTCCCAAGCATTTCGACAGGAGAACACAAATACAATTACTCCTTCTTGAGCGATTCCTGCGTCCAAATGGAATTCCTCGGAGCGTACATTTAGTCGAATTGAATTATTTCGGGGGCAAAGGGAACAATTGGGGGATATTTGACTGAAAGCTACACCGGTCGAACGGTGGTGCCGCGGGGGTGGCAGCTCAGAAAGCTTTCAGAAATGATACACTTGAGCACAGCATCCTTCCAGGATGGAGTAGAAAAATCCATGGAGGGACCCGGGCTCCGGGAGCAAGATAACAAGATCGAGGATAACAGACGTTTGTCAGAAGTTCAAGTGGAAACGTTTGTCTTGCCCCGGGAGATTGGACGAAAAACAATTTACGGGAGAACTGCGGGGAAGGCGCGGGGGCGGAGGTGCCCACCCGGATAAATAATTCAGGAAAAAAAAACAAAAAATCAGCCCAGCAACACGGGCCCCGACTGGTGTATCTATAGTTCGCCCTCTGGTGTGCACGCTGTTTACTATTATTTTTTATGTTTTTATGTAAAAAATAAGTGCCCATGGCCTAATAAAGTTTCAGCCCTGCCATATCCGCCCCCACTCGCCCCTAGGCCTGCCGAAGGCCTGAGCAAGGCGAGCTGGTGTCAGTGTCACGAGGTGCAACTGAAACATGTTTTCCGGGGATAAAATCAGGACTGTGCCACGAGGTGGGCTCGTTTGGTCCTTCCTCCCTGTTGCTTGTTTGCGGCAGCCTGTACAGGGTGTGTCTGTGCACAAGGTGGAAGCATGTTGAAAGCTCTTGGGGCTCCAAGCACACTTTGCAATGTGACCCCTATTACAAAATATAGCTAAAGGGGATAAATATTTCAAATAAAGGGGTTCTTTTAGTTATGCAAACATAGGCGAATAAAATTATATAGGGTATTTATGAATGCAGCATTTTCGATTTATTAGGTGCTTAATATGAGACATCTAGTTTTAGTTTTAAAGTTTTATCAATTGTGTGCAATTTACTGCAAGCTAAGTTAGAGTTCACGAGGTCATCAGCGTCAGCACAAAAGTTTATCTGATTCAGCTTAAAATTCACCTGGTGTAAGTTCGATTAAGCAATAGTCGTATTGATTTATTTAGCAATTTATATTTAAGAGAGTAGATTCCAAGCATTAAGGGTGTTGCAATAAAGAGCTTCTTCAAGCAACATCGATATTTTTTTTTTCATTACCACAGCAGTAAGCATATATATTATAATTATATTATTCTATATGCTTTTAAGAATACTTAAAAATAGAATTATTGAAAAATTCCATTTAGTAACAAAGTTATGAATAAACGCTAAATCTGACCTCTCAGGGGACTGGCTAATAAAATATTTAAACGTTAAAGGCTTTTTTCTCGAGCTTATGTTTTTCGATATCGTCTGGAGGATAACACGAAGAGTTTTCTTCTTTACAGTCTTTCGAGCCATGAATTTTGATATACATACATATATAGTATAATCATAAAAGAAAAAATTTGTGTTGAAAAATTAGTTTTTTTTTTAAATGTCACAAGTTTTTTATAGACTACAATGACAACATTACTCTTATCAATCACATGAAGTGGGAAGCCTTTAATATAACTTAAATTTTATTTTATACACAAAATATTGGAAAATATAAAATTTAAAATATAAAATTTAAAATATAAAATGTAATTATATTAATTAAATATTTTCGTTTAAAGTTGAAGGACTATTTAATAATATAGAACTTGGTTTTTGTTTATTTTTATCAATATGTATAGACCCGTAAAAATGCATAAAATATACATAATATGAAATCAGCTCAAGTTTCGAAATATATTTAAATCTTTATAATTTTACTTCTGCTTACCAAAAATTTCTAAAATGTGGCAGATATATCCAAATCCTTTTACCTACTACAAGTAGTCTTTAGGAACATTTGCAGCAGGAAATGTGCTAAAAGTGATATTTTTATAGTTAAATTCGATTTTGAGATGATTGAACATTGAACATTTAATTTTTGTAGAACATTTTGAATGGAATATGTAAATATAAAACTTTATTTTATTCTTATAATAATGCAACGCTTTTATCGGTATCTGTTGTATTTGTAAGGTTCCTACTGCGATAAAAATAAACGTATCAGAATAACTTCAGGGCCTTTATTGTTTATTTAGTCCATGTACCAATTAGGTACTAAAGTAAAATGTTAAATTGGAGAGTTACCTGTTCAGTTTTAAGAAAGTGGTCATAACGTCCACGTCTATCGCACTTAAAACACTGCAGAGCCCCATGACACGAAAGGGGCGAAGGGAATTTTCTTACCAAGCAAATTGCAGACTGCTGGAGGTAACGAAAGGCTCCAGGCTCATTTCCCAGCCATTTGTCCTTTCCACAAATTTCTAAAATAGCCCCAGAAGCAAGAAACTCCTGACGCCCACCTCAGCAGTAAAAGTCTTTTATAATGAGTACCTCGACTGCTCAGACGTCGATTACCGTCCCGCACCGCCCGCAGAAAGGACCCCGGGACCTGATCTGGGCCCTTTAATGTCCAATTAATTGCCGCCACGAGAAGGAGCGCAATTTCCAATTCTCACCTGCTCAAAGGACGCTAATGGCTCCTTTTGCCGAGACTAATTGAAGGCCTCCTTGACGGTGACACCGTGAGATAATTTTTCCCACCCAATCCAAAGGTGGAGCTATCGATCCCACCATCCAGGTGGGAGTGGGCCCCATTCCGGGTGAAATGCAAAAGTCGAACAAATTTGAATGCATTTCGGGTCAAACGCAGCGAATGCACCCCGTGAATTGAGCTCTTTCCACCTGATGCGGGGGCGTACGGCTCAAATCCTCTCAGATTGCGGGGGCGGAAGGCGGAAAGCGGCCGCGGATGGGGCGCGAGGTGCCTTTTAATGAATGCAAATTGCAGAAATTGAGGAACATTTTACAAGAGCAATTAAAATCGCTCGACTGGAAGTGTAATAAGGGCGAAATTGGAAGCGGCATGTGCACCGATGATACGAGAGCCTCAAAGGACTCTGGGGTCCTTCTAATTTCTTTACGCTCGCCCTCTGCACGGTGCGGGGGCGAAGGTTTCGAGTTGAAAGTTAGAACAACTCGCTTTTAATGAAAATTTCTCTTTGGGAATAATTTTATCGACTCGAAGGTGCTTTGCAGCTGCATTTGTCCCCATTTGTCCCGAACGCTTCAATGTGACCTGATTGTAAATAAATCCGAGAGATATCCCTGCATCTTTGTTGCAGCTCACTAACGACTCCTGACTATAAAGCTAGAGTATCTGAATCTAGAGTATCTAAAGTTGGAGGATCTAAAACCAGAATACTGCGCTTTGTACAGATCGGGAAATGGGGTCAAATAAATCAGCAAAATATCGGATTTTATCCCTCACAGGAAAACAGGACAGATGCCGGACTATTTCGAGATTTATCCCTGGGTTGACAGACGAAATGGACAGGGATTGCTTTGTCAACAGGTGTCCTGGACACGATTTCTGCAAAATGACGGCACACCAGCCACCCTGTATTTGTTTTTTAATCAATGGCTCCACAAAGGAAGTCAACTTAATCGCATTGATAACCCGCCGGGTCGGGATGCGATGTTTTTATTAAAGACGGATTTAACTCCATCAGTTTTGTCCGCACGGAACAATGGAAGGATTCGGGACGGATGCCCCATTTTGGGACTCTTCTTATATTGTGGCTCGTCCGCAATAAATTCCTTTGATGTAATGCTTGGACCGGATATTGCCTCCCATTGTGGCTCACATAAATCTTAAGTGTTGGTAAATTAAATTTTGGCTCCGAACAATGGCGGTATATTAGAAAATTAAGGAGTTTTCGCCTGGAGGTAAATGCAGGTCATTGCTTCGTATATCTCAGAAACGGGCGGATATTCTGGTGCCAAAGTTACTTATTCTGCGAAAGAGGAATAACTTGAAAGTTTTCGGGGGATTTTCGGTTCGGGTTAATGTTAAATTAAATTGAAGAACCCGCAGGACTTATGAAGTCTTGTTCTGGAGTTCTGTATGGCTCAGGACTTTATTACATGTCCGCCTTCTGAGCAAAATGTTTCAGTTACAAAGAAAACCTCAATTGAAATCTTTTTACTGCTTATACAAAAATTTCCTAATTCGTCTTTTTTAAAGATATGTATATGTAAATCGTAAAATTGCTTATGTTTGTCCCTGGATATTAACTTTCTTAAGTAGGGAGTTAAAAAATAACTAAAAGCTGAAAGAAGCTGTTCTTAAAGATTATTACATATTATTCCTAATAACAAACAAATTATATGAGTCAATATTTTTTATATAAATAAAGTTGTTTAATGAAATGTAAACATACACAACATTTCTAAATTTTATGGAACATTTTATTGTTAAATTTTTATCTTGATATTTCTTAATGTTTTTATCGAATAACTCACCTAACAGGCATGCTCCGTGGCACGCTTTTTTGTGAAAATTATATAATTTTGTTTTGCTGAGAATTCTCCTAGCATTTATAAACTTTTCTGAAAAGAACATAGTTTTTAAGCCATCTTAAAAAAACACAATGTCGAATTCTGGATTCCTTTTCCAAATATTTACCCATATACCTAAAATTATAATGTTTAATTTCCGTATTTTGTTTTCATTGATGGTTGGTTCACCGCCAGAATACTTGATTAGTTCATAGAATGGTAGTGTGACCCATAAATGGTGCACGATGGAGAGCCATAATTAAGACAACGAATTCAGCGAGAGCATCAAATTGCAATGATTTTTATTCATACAAAACTTCAAATCTTAAACTGAACACTTTTCAGATTAATTTTTGACTTAAAAGTGGATGAAAGTCATTGGAATTTCATGCTATGTTTAGAAAATTTTAAATCTTTCATATAAGTTAATCAACATTTTGAAATCTAAGCAAAATTTCCTTTTGTTTCAGGATTGACGAAAAAAATACAACTTTTATGTAAATTTAGTACAATTGGGAAATTTTTAAAGTGCCCAAATTAACATCTTCGGAATTTGCTCTGCTCCTCTGTAAAACCAAAATTATCAATTCCAGAGTCATTTAAGGAGGGCCAATGAAAAATAAAATTTTGTTTCATTTAAAATGCCGAAGATTTATAGTTTATTTTAAATTTTCGGTATTCTTTTCACATCAGGAAGCTCCGCTTGTATTAAAATGATCAAAATTCATATACTATTAGAAAGTTTGCAATACAACTTTGCAATTTATAAAAACAAATTGATTTTTTCAATTTATATATTTTCGTTGAGATTTTAAAATAAGAACGATTTGGAATATTTAAAAAAAAATTAGGTTTGATATTAATGTTAATTACTGTTAATTAATGTTAATTATAATTTTACCTTTAGGCACGCTTTTAATAAATAAACACAATTTAAATCCGAATTAATCATCCAATGATAATTGATAGAATACCTTTCATCTGAAATTATTGTTCTGTTTGTTTATGTCAAATATTCCTGATTTTATTCATCCGTAATCATGAAATTTCCATGACAAAACATATAATTCACGTACAATTCACAAGGAATTAATGATCCCTTATTTTCCTGATGGGTTTATTTTTGTGCAATTATTAAACCCTTACAATGGGACCAATTCCCCACAATTACATGTGAAATTTAAAAATTGTTTTACATCACCTTGCACTACAGAGCCGAATTGTAGAGTCTATTTGTTGCCTAAGTAACACCGAGGTGGAAAAATGCAAATATTCAGGTAATGTAAAAAGATAAAAGATATCATTGGTAACTGGAATTTTTATTATATACCTAACTCCACGTGGGGACGTGGCAACGGCTCAGAAATCGATTTAGTGTAAAACGTTCAGCTTTCACGAAATTCTTCACTCAAATTGCATGTCTGATGGCGAATTTCCATTTTTGTTCGAAGATCCTAAGCAATTCTTCGAAAAAAAAAAGAAAATAAGGAAGAAAAAGGGAACAGTCTGGAAAAACTTAAAAAACGAGCACGAGGGAACACTATTTTTTTTTTATATATACATATATATGTACATACATGTGTACATATATTTTTTTTTCTTCGCTAAGCAGAACTTAGCCGGAAAACAGTCGAAATGCACAAGATAAAATCCTTGAAGAGCTTCTCCGGTTCGTTGAGAAGGAAATGAAGTCGAACGTACAAAAACTTTATTCAGGACACAGGGCTAAAATCCCCAAAGTAGACATAACAATTATTGGGAAGATTGCATGCCAGAACAGGTCCTTGACGATCCTCGGCGAACGGAGGAGCTCGGAAGGAAGGTGCTGCATCTAGGGCTCTCCAACTACACCGGGAATAGACAAGGGCTTCCGAATAATAACGACCTGGATGAAAAAACTGGGTGATTCGCAGAGGAAGCCCCAGCGATAGTTACTGCCGGTGCTCCTCCAGTCAAGTTGTTCGAATGTGGAACATAAACAGGAGCGGAATCCACACCAAATAAACACGTTTTCACTGCAGCACTGAAATATGCAAATGAACTCGCTCTTCCGCACCGCACTTACCTCTTGCCCTAGTGCTCCAGACTCCAGAGGAGCAAGCCCCCAGCAGGGAAGATGCACGCTGATTCCCGGGGATTTTCGATTGTCGTGGACTCGCTTTTACCTTTAAGGATGCGAACGTGAAGCGACAGTTTTCGATTTCCTTAAGGACTTCTTCCTGCACACTTGTTCCCAAACACAGGGTGGTACGGGGGCATTTCTCAGAAAATATGCTACTGCTCCTTTCATTGAGATACTGCTAGCAGATGACTTCAAATTTATTTATTGCTACAAGAGAAGGAACGCTAATGGCAGCAGCGAATTGAAGTACCACGTCATTTCGGATATGTGGAAAATATACATGCGAACAAAAGGTGACTCTAACAAGTTTGAAGATCCTTCAGGTGCAGAACGACCTAGCAAATAATGTAACTTTCGATGAGTTTTCGAAATTGATGTTGCTTAGAATGAGTAATTTTTATTTTCTGAATCAACTCTGAGTCGTAACCACTTCAAACAAAACCAAAGCAACATTTTTAACGAGATTTGGCTTATTAAATATACATAATAGATGAATAACATCTAATAAGAAATAATTAAGGTATTCTTCAAACTCGGACAAACCAATAACAACTTAAACTAAGAAAATAACGGCTGTTAAATTTAACAAATTTGGCTTGTTTCAGTTTTTTACTAAAAAGGTAGTTTTTAATGCAACCAAAATTAGGTTGAAGCAACAAAAAGGACGAGTTACTTCCACAAAGCCCTAAATACGGATTGTTTGCTATAACCAAAATGAATTGGTTAAGTTTAACTTGGTTTTGACAGTATGAAGGCATTTTCTAAAGAAATCTTAAATCTGTGCTACTAGTTATTCTCAATTTTCTGCAATGCAACAAAGAGTTTGCCAATTTTTTGGTAATTTGTAGCTGATTTCTAGACTACCTCCGGTTTAGGGTACCGGCATTTAATATTTTTAGCCTGCTTCCTTGAATCCCTGAATGCTTTTATTTCTATATATAATATTAAAGTTAAAATTTTATAAATCGGGCTTAATTTAGGGATTCTGTATGGCCTTTAAATAAAACAAAACCTTGAACTGGGTTGAGTTTAAATTAACAAAATGAATATTTTCATTATACTCAAAAACACGGTAGGCTGGAAACCTGCCAAGTATTTGGTAAATATAAACTTGATTTTTAGTTCTTTTCAACAGTGTTTTTTTCTCAGATAAGTAGAAAAATTAGTACTGAAGCGAACTTCTCAACTGAAAGTAAGATTTTGTCTAGAGATTTGAAGTCCATACAATCATACAAATCATTAGACTATCAATTTTCTATTTCAAATCCTAGATTTCATTATATGTATGTAACACTAAAATTACTATACCTATTTTAAAGTGCTGGTGAAATAAATTAAATTAATTCAAATAAAATGTCGCAAAATTATTTCAATTCTGACAATCAAATCAACTGCATCGACTTTGAAATAAATTAAATTAATTCAAATAAAATCTCGCAAAATTATTTCAATTCTGACAAACAAATCAACTGAATCGACTTTTTCTTAAACACAAAAAATTGATAGTATAGAGGAATTTGACACTGTGTTTCGGAGAAAAACGCTAGAAATCTAGATTTTGGTACGAACCTTGATATTGTAGTTCTAAACAAAATACCAAAGTCCCCATCGATCCGAGTGCCACTAAAACTTTTACGCGGGGTCAATGGTCATGGCTTTTATTCGTAAAAGTAACTATTTTTGAAATATTTTGATTCGTTTCATTTAGCCATGCCTCAGGCTAAAGCAAATTGCGTCAAAAGCTAAAGCTCCGATTCAAGTTTATGAAAATAAAAGTGTTGTAGATACGTTAGACTTTCAAGAATATTTATCTGTGCTTTCTTCCAATATTCGACTTTCTCAAAATATCAATTCTACGTTCCACAACAGTTTCACATTCCAACAAAGATTTACTGAAAATAAAGCAAACATCTTTCAGAAAAGTCAAAAGATGTGAGTCGTTTTTAAGAGTACTTAGATAGGAATCCGAAAAAAATTACTGAGTTTAAAAACAAAAATTAAAAACTATAAAACACACAAAACTTTCTTTAAAAAAAATTAAATCCTGCAAAATGAGCGGTGATAACATTATTTTAATAATAGTTATACCGCCTTTGCTGAAGAATATTATGACTGCAATTTAAGTATTTACGAGTTTCAGTGGACAGCATGAAACATGCTCAGATATAAAAGAAACTATAAAAACGCTTTTTATGACACTGATTTTGTTACACTAATTCATTAATTTGAGGAAATTTGAAATAACCGAGCAGCTTTTACTACTCTTAGCTACATCGTTTTATGTTATATGTATGTAAAAATATATAATTAGAAAACCAATTTTTTTAAAGTATTCTGTCTTCCTTACGAGAATGAATTCTTTAACGTTTTTGTTCAAGTTAAAATAGACATGTTTTACCATCTTAAAAAGGGTTTTCATTTTTATTTTACGTATTGAAGAATTTCACCAAGTTTGCCAGCTGAAAGTGACTGGTGGTGTTCCATTTGATTAATGTGAGAAAGTACTTTTGCTTAAAACAATAGTTTCAACTATTTGTTACGGAAAACATTAGAAAGTTTCCCAGTGAGAAAATCATCAGTATCTCCATTCTTCAAGATCCTGTCAAGAAACATTCCCAACAATTAACCCAAGGAGCACCTCTGAGAACCGCAAAACCGAAGACGATGCTCGCAATAGCGCAGATGTTCCAAGTTATCCTGAGAGGATAAATGACAGGACCTGGACCATATCCCGGAAGTGGCCAAAAAGTTTATTTCTTTGGTCCAAAAACCTGCCCGTGCATAAAACCACTTTGTATCGAGTGCGCTTCTAATATATTTATTTAGCTTAAAAGAAAACTTTCTTCGACTACATACCTAAAAAAGTTGTGTATTTGGAAAATACTCTGAACCCCACAGGAAATCTGTGAATTTATTCAAGAAAATTTTAATGGAAACACACTTCCCCGGGGACTCATCGCCGAATAAAGACAATCAATGAAATTCCAATTGAGCGTGTCGTGCTCGAGTCCCAGCCTTGAATGGATGAATTAACGGTTTTCGGTTTTAAAAGAAGGAGCCTCGATTCCTTATCGCAACTAGGCACGTTCTCCTCGTAAATTCGAAGATACGAGTAAACGTCTGAAAATTAAAGGAAATTTTTCTGAGCGGCTTGTGTGGACGAATAAATTAAAAAGTTTGAGCCGAATTGCTCCGGTTCATCCTCGTCGCCGTTTGGATGGAGCTCATTCATCCGAATGTTATGGCTCGGTTGCGGTAATTAAATTAAGAGCTTAATTCATTTGGAACTTTCGGAGGGCCCCAAGTCTGATAATTTTGATTTATGTAGTTAAAGAGGACCCTCTTAGGTTAGAATGAGCACTTCTAGAATCTTAAAGATTTATCAAACTTGAAACGAGAACCGTGCAAAAATTTGGCATGCTTCCAGATAGTCGAGGACGTGACTATCAAAACATGCCCTATGATTCATAAGTCCACTGTTAAAAGTGCACAAATCGAGGGTTTCAAGCAACCAGAATTTACAGGAATTTATTTTCGATTTCTTTAAATTGCATAAGACCTTAAAAGTGTTGTGCTCTTTTAACTGGATTAAGGTCTTTACAAAAGCTTGTTAATGATCGTCTGATTACAAACCAATTGATTGATTGACCAAAATCCGTCCTTAAATAACTACCCCTTTAATAAATTAACTTTAAATCTCGGTTGACGATAAAAATGTTTCTGAATGATTTAGGTATCTACTTACAAATGCAAATTCTCTATGAAATCGACTCTTACATCTCCTTTATTGTACTTAAGTATGCACCAAAGTGTGCTGTAGATTGTGATGATATTTAAAGTGTGAGTTATGAGCATTTGTAAATTTAAATAAATCTTATCAGGTTTACCAAAAAAGCGTATGTGTAAAATTAAAAATAAATAAATAAATTCATTATTGCTTAGCGAAAAAAGAAAATATTTCGAAACATTTATTATACATTTTTAAAACTAACTTTGCATTTAGTTTTTACTTTTTAGAAATGAGTAGGTACAGAATACATAAATACAATTGGTTAGCAAGTTTCATAATAAAAGTTGATAGTTTAAATGTGTGATTTAGAATTTGTAAGAGTACAAATTCCTCGATTTACACTGAAGATATCTGTTCTTCAGAAAACCGAAATCGAAATTTTGGATTTTTATACGTTAAACTGTGTAAATCGAAAATAAATTAAAATGTGCATAATTTAGTTATTTATTTCTATTCTATAGTAATATTATAAAGAGAAGGAGCTTAGAAGTTTTTCGGGAAAGCTCAACCGATTTAAAAAATTGTTTCTCTGCTCGATAGGACATAGGCTACTATTTTTTGTTTGTTTGTCCTCAAGCCCAAGTTTCCACTTTCTGATTTAATATTCAACATTTTTCTGGCTATCGCCGTAACGAATTAATTTTATAAAAATAAGAAATATATCATAAAAAAAATTTAAACAAATATTTATTCTGATCTAAGTGATATTAAATCCACTTTCATCATTCGATAGTAAATATTTGATGCGATTCTGGTTCGATGGTATTAAGAATGGAATTAAACAATAAATAGAAATGAGTGAAATATTTTAAAATCGTGTAAAACCAAAGTCGTGTAAATAAATCACATATTCATGTATTAAGAAATTTTAATTTAAAAGTGTATTTTCAATTGCACCATATTTGAAAAACTTGTAGATAAGCAAATCCTCTTTTTAAATTTTCTGTAGTGTGTATAGGTTCTGATAATTTATAGTAATAATAAAGTAGGTATTATAACAAAATTAAAGTTTAACTTAAAAAGCGATTTTGAGAAAGTTTCTTTTAATAATAATTTTGAAATTGACAACTGAGGAAACTAAGAATATTTGATATTTTCTTGTATGGAATATTTTTAAATTCAAACGATGCTGGGAGTCTCAGGAAAATTATCTTTACATTTGCAAAAACCGTATTGCAGTTTCTGCAATTCTGCAAATATAGGTTATAAATAAATCCTAAATGGTTTTACCTGAACGGAATTGGATAATTAAGAAAGAATAACTAATTAAAAGAATATAGTTCAAAGTTTTACTAAAATGTTAATGCATGTTACAGAAAGAAAGATTAATTAAACCAACCAGAAAAATTAAATACAGAGTAACTATTGTGAAAGCTGTGTCTTCAAAATCTTTTTAGGTTATACGATTCAACAGTTTGATATCAATTTTTGATAGACGTTTTTAGCACATTTTCGAAATCTCTTTAAAAATTAACGCAAAATTTCTTGGAGCAGATTTTCAAGAGTGTAGTCAAGCAGTATAAGCTCAGATTCAGAAATTCATTCAAGTTCAAAATATTTTGTATTTTATGAAAATAGTTAGTGAACAAAAGTTAG
This sequence comes from Eutolmus rufibarbis, assembly GCA_963920795.1. NCBI lineage: Eukaryota > Metazoa > Arthropoda > Insecta > Diptera > Asilidae > Eutolmus > Eutolmus rufibarbis. Next base: position 42,276,422 of record OY987206.1, on the reverse strand, counting down.
TTTACTATTATTTAATTTAGGGAATTCACTAACTAATTACCTGTGTTGCCATGATAACATAATATAGTCGTAGAACTATAACTAAATATTATTCCCCAATACATTTGGAAGCTTACGAAAACATTATTTAATAAGCCTTCACAAATTCGTTTATTTACCATACTTGTTATGCAGAAAACCCCGTAGTTGGGAAACAAATCAATTTTTAATCGAATTACGCTAAAATTAGTCTGGCAATTACGCAACCCAGCGAAGCAGTTCCAGCCACACGCCACAATTTTAGGCGGGCAAAGAACCACCTGAAACTGGAGTAGGGCACCGCGGTTCCGGTGTCAACCGCCCTTACATTGTGGTACTATCGAAAAGGGAAAACGCTTGTGTTTTTTATTTTTTTTTTTTTTTATGTTATATAATCCGACTCGTTGTCATATCATTCGTCCGCGTACAACACTCTATCACTTGTCACCATCATTTCTTGGCAATTCCCAGCGCCCTTCAAGGCATATGTAAACGTCGTCGTCGTCTTCGTCTTCGTCGGATTTTGAGAGCTGTATCCGGATCTTGTTACATTTTCGCCACCGCAAATTTGTATGCACAAAAATTGAATTATTTTTAACGAATTTTTCGCTTAACGAATATTTAAAGATATCACAATATGCTTTAATCACTTTTTTTTTGGTAGTTGTATGATAACTTTCGAGCGACCGGTTGTACCAACGGTTGGACAACTTAGTGGTCTATAATGGCTAGATTTTATTTGGTAACTTTTGAAAATAAAAAGTCACCGTACACCTGATTCATAACTCCACCGGATGAAGTGCCGCCCGATGAATCACCAATTTTCAACTATATAAATACGTTTCACACATTGACCGGTTGGTCGAACTATAGTCAAAACTAGAATCGTCTCCTCGACGTAGAGTCATTCAGGGCATACTTTCTTCCGTACAGCAGCAGCGGCATAAATCACGCGAACTAAAAATCTAAGAATAGATCCACCGCTGCCGAAACACGACTACCGCACATATGTGGATGAGCGCGCATTAACGACGGTGCCCTTCGGTACCTCCACACCACATACGGCAGAATAAAAAATAAATGAAATAAAAAAAATAATAATAAAGACAAGAAACGTTGGGAAACAACCGAATATCGAAACAATGACAGAAAATAAAAGAAAATTATTAACTATGATAAACCACAGAGAAAACACGTTCCACCACTATTTCTTAAACCTTCTCCGCTTCCTGGCGAGCACACAAATCAAAATACGTTCAGCGGACTTTCTACTTTCTTTCTACATACTTTCGAATAAAATCACGAAAAATATCAGTTAAAACACACATGCACATGGAGAAATTAAGTTACTCTTCTTCTTTTCGCTGTTTTTTTTTTTTTTTTATATATATATATATTTTGGATTTTCCTTTTTTTCTGTATATAATATATATATGTATATATATATATTTTTATTCTGCGGAAACCGAGAAAAACATAGGAAAAAACTCAAAGAAAAGAAAAAAATTAACTCAAGGAGGGACTGTAAGAACTAGAACAGCAACAACAATAGAAACGAAGTCATGTGACTAGCACGAGACGCACGTAACGCCGCAATGAAGTAGTGAACCCTGTGCTCCGCCAAGTGGGCTAGTGTTGTCTTAGTTCTTCGGTTGGGTCCGTTCCCTGCTCGTCGTCGGGAATTGATGGTTCTGCAGGCGAACATGCGGCTGAATAGAGGCACCTTCTGCCTTGTTTTCCAAGTGGTTTGGGGTAGGAAACATGCTTACTCTACTCTGGGGGTTGGAAAAAGAAGAAAAAAAAACATAATACCAACGAATGACGATGGTGAGAATCGAGCTTTGAACTGGACTCACGAGTTCCATTGGTTTTGCTCCGTTTTTTGTAAATACCACCCCGAAGAGAGAGCTTTTTTCGGGGGTTGATACGGTTTTTTTCAGGAATATTGGCAATGGTGAAGCTTGGCACAGGTTGCTCATAGTCGAGTCGATAACCTGGAGCCTACGCTTTTGCCAAGGGTCGATGTGGAACAGTTCCACAAAGGATAGTGGAGCCTCCAAGTTTGAGGAAAGTAAGCTTTTACAGTCCGAAACCGAATTGTAATGCTAGTTTACCTTACCTATCTACACTAAAAGATGGAAAAGTTGGAAGCCTTTCAAAGAAATTTGATACACTTGGCACTTGGAACTTTTAAAGAATTTATTATGATTTTCTTTGTGAACCAACAGCTAGTTTTTATCTTGGAATAATATAGTCTCAATACTACTCAACACTATACCAGTTTTTAAATTTCGTATGTTGCAGAAATTACGTTTAAATAATGCAAAAGTAATTTCAGGAATTGTACTAATTATAATAGTATGATTTGAAATTTTTAAATGTTTGCCTCGAAACAACTTTAGTGCCATATTTTTTATAACTATGGTTTTAACAATTTTATGATTTATCCAAATTGTTAAAATTTGAATTTTGTTGCCAGAATAAGAAAATACGTTTTATTAGTTGTGACTCTATTACTTATTTTAATAAAACAAAGAAATGTGATATTTTTTTCGACATATGTATGTAATATTGTAATATTGATAACTTATTTTATTGCCATTTTAGGATTCCGTAGTCAACTAGGTACCCTTATATGATAGTTTCGGTCTGTCCGTACGTATATCACAGCCTTACCATCCTCTCATATATTTATAACACAATATACTCAATAAAATGAATTTTGGTATACGGACCCAAAAACAGGAAAGGTAAAGCTTTTGGAAAAATATTTTTTTTATCTCTCATAGAGTAAAGAGTATGCTTGAAATACAACCAAAAATGTTTTAGAACCTTTTGATTTTACCATAATGTATCTAATTTAAGAAAACATTACGTTTCACTATTCTGATGAGATTTAAATGTTTTGAATTGTACCTAAATGCTTGAATTTTATCGCATCAATTCCTTTTTACATAATTTTGCTTTAAATAATTTTGCAGAATTAAAGGAAAATTTGTAATTTTTTTTGATAGTTTTTGAAGTAGGTATGTAATTTCTAAAAGTACTAGAGTCCAATAAAAATTGATGTAATATTCAGTTTTATATGGCCCGAAATTCGAAATTCGTTATTTTCTAAAAACCAAAAAAACATTAGTACTGGCACAGTTAAACTTAAAAACATTGCCCTAAAGCTAAGAAAAATGTAATTGCAGCTACTATATACCAAGAAAGGGCTTGACCAAACTACGAAATACACTACTTGTAAATCCTTAAGCTGTTTAAAGTGAGTTAACCGAAGACTGCATGTGATATACTAATAAATATTTAATCATTTTGGTTTCGTAATTCGTAGCAATCCGACGAAACATCGTTAATAATTCGAACATTATTCGAAAATTTATGCATTCTTTTTGCAGTTCGTTGTGCATATTTGGTGAGCTGGAGCCGCACCGCATTCGCCCTTCTCACTTACATCCCTTGTGCAGAGATATCCCTCGATAAATTATACAATTCGAAAATAGTGCCAAAATGTTTGTCATTTATTATACCCAATGAGCCAGAAACACACACTCCTCGAGGAAGGAGTGGATAAAAGACGCGGATGGAACACGAATATCCTGGGAAGGATGCCAGGTGAGGGGGCTGGGGCGGAGCCCCAAATACAGGCGCCCCCCGCTCGAGCTCAAACAGCTGTAATAACAAAGCAACCGCCACCAAGCAGTCTAGAGATTATTGGAATTGTCTGGCGCCTTTTAGACGACATTAAATGCCCACCCCCTGGAATTTACATAATCAGCCAGATTACAGGAGGATGAACTTTTTCCATTTTTTTTGGTTTCTCTACATTTTTATGTAACGAGTTTTCATAAGTTTGAAAAAAAAGAGGTAAGTGGAATTTCCGGTTTTGCTTTATGCACTGACAGCGTGGAGCCCTTTTTGTAAGGTACAAGATACTTTGCATTCTCGCAGCTTAGATTTTAAGTAATTTAGAGGACAAGAAGGGCACACTTACCTTCTTTTCGAAATAATGTTGAAGTCACATATTCCTTAAAGTATGCTTTTCAAAAAATCCGTTATATTTTTCGAAATTTAACACATATTCTTTTAACGCGTAAAATAATAGATTCTTTTAATTTTTAAACCTATATAAATTGTACAATTTTTGAAACCTCAATTAAATTTTTCACTTATTTTAGCGACACTTAATTTTTAAGGAGCCGCGTACTATAGAAGTCTGAGTTTAGCCGACTGTCACGGGCTAGAACTGTTCATGTTTTACAATTAAAAACTTTTAAGCTCAGACCTTGGTAAGCTTTTTTAACAGTAAAATTCAGAGCTTTTAAGCTTTAAAACTTTCTTCAGCCCATATTTCCACCAAAACTGGTATTTTTCACCAACGCTTTTCCGCATTTTTACCGAACGCTTAATACCAATTTTCACCAAATTAGAACCAAGCTTTTTTTCCCCAAGGAAAACCTCCCGAGCTCTCTTAACTTTAATTTCCCTCCCAAAAAAAGCTTCTCTTAAACCTGGTAATCTTTCTCTGCAGTCCCTTGCCGGATTCTGCTCGTAGTGAGTTTGGTATATCTGATGGTATATTTTTCGACTGGCTGGGAAATGGGTCAAAACCGCAAATAGTGTTTAAATTCTGTATGTGGCAGGGAAGGGCTGGTAATTGTCAAAATATGCCCACTCCCTCCGCATCCGCAAAACATAGAAAGCTTTTTGTGTGCTAATGATACCGGGATAGGCACGCAACTTTGTGTAGTTTTACGAGAGCTGAAGTGTTGATTTGTCCTTCAGGACCCGGGACCCGGGAGCGGTGTTGTTGGCTGGCGCAGTCATGCCCTATCTTTCTGCCCTCTGCTGCAGTGGGATTACGCTGATGACGGAACAGCTGCTCGTGGCTTATTTGCGGTGGGTAACGCTAAAGGACCCTCTTATGGGATTGGGATACGCTTCCCAATCACTCGAGGATAATTACGCTTTCACTTTGTGTCTGTTTGATATCGATGTTACATTTGGGAACAATTTTTTTTTTTTAATAAAAAAAGAAGGGATTTGGTTTTTGCTGTTGAATTTAGGTTAATGTATTGGATTTTCAGGAAATGTATGTACATATAGTATATATGTATAATTATATTAATTTATAGGATTTTCGGCAATCATAGTTAAATATTTAGGACACTATGGGAACATTATAAAAATCACACCTTCATCTTTTAAGATAGAATCAATTAAAATAAACACAGAAACAGTTTCATTAACATCCAATACATATATAGTATACTGTATCGAAAATTAAAAAAAAATATATATTTTTAAAGTTTTGTACCAAGAAAGTTATTTTTATAGTAAATGATACTACCAACCTTTCTTTTTTTTTAAATCCAATCAAAATATATTGTTTTTTTAATTTAATAAAAAGAATAGAAAAATAAATTGAAAATAAGTTATCAAAAAAATTCATCCGATTTGTTCATTCTTTACTTACATAGTAAATACATACCAGTCTATGTCCGATTATCCGAATTTTCGTTTATCCGAATCGACCCCGGTCCCAATGAATTCGGATAATCGGCGTTCTACTGTAATGCTATATTTGTATAGAAGTGAAGTTTTACATGAAATCTTCGATGAACTTGATTTATTATAATTTCCATTTGCCAAAAACTTATTTGGAGGGGAAAAATAAACAAATTTTTTAATTTTCTCGTTATTTGTTCGGTAAATCTAGCTAGTATACAAAATTTCAGCTATCTAAGGCTTCGGGAAGTATCCTAAAATTTTGATGATAATCAGTAATTGAGTGAGTGACGAAATCAATGAAATTTTCGAATTAATAAAATCTAAAGTAGCAGGACTATAAAAATGATTCGTATATTTCATATTTGCAAATATTTTGTTTAAACGTAAATGAATGATTGATTGAATGAAAATAAAAATAAAAATTCAAATGTAATTTCTACAATTGTTTGGATATTTATTTTCCAATTTTAAATTTATAGAGAACACTTATAGCACTCCTCAAATGATTGATTATCTGGCAGATGGGTGAAATGGTTTTAAGTACGGGTAATATTTTTCCCTTGTTCAATATCGATACTTAAATATCTACAGCTGTGATCAAAATAATAGTAGTGGAGCTAGTTAATTTGGTTAAATATATATTGCTAGAATATAAAGTTATTTTTTGCTGTTAAGATGTAGAGGAAAACAAACGTACTATATTTCCAATGATTTTAAACAAATAATTAGTTAGAAAATATCATATTATATTCAGAAAAAAGCTTTTAAACAATCTTAACAGAAAAAAAGAATTTTCAAAAAAATAGTAGTGCTTACTTATAACTCAAAATATAAAAAAATTTCAGTGCTATATTTAGAAAAACATTTATAATTAGGTTAATACTTCGTTGTAAATCCTTTATTTTTTAAGACTGCCTTACATCGACGTGGCATGGAGTCAACCAAGTCAAGGCATCTTTTGGGTGTTATTTCACTCCACGCCTCCTGTACTACCTGCCAAAGCTCATGATTATTTGACGGTTTTGTCTCCGCTACTTTTCATTTGATGTCACCCCACAAGTTCTCAATGGGATTGAGGTCAGGTGACTGCGCAGGCCATGATAGGACCTCAATCCCATTAGTGCGCAACCATTCCTTAGCTTTCCTGCTTGTATGTTTAGGATCGTTGTCCTGTTGTAGGATCCATTTCAGTGGCATTTCGTATTCCGCATAAGGCAACATTACCCTGTCTAATATTTCAACATACACATGTTGATTCATAACTTCTTTTATTAGATGAATTGGACCTACACCGTAATATGAGAAGCAGCCCCATATCATGATTTTTGAACCACCATGTTTGACTATTTTCACAGTGTATTTTGGCTGATATTCGGAACAACTATACAAGTTTATTTTTATTTCTTTAATTCCCCGTTATACATTTGTACACATGCGTCTGAAATTGTGCATGATGGAACATGCTAAAACTTATTGTACAGTGTTGTGCAAAACGCACTACTATTATTTTGAACACAACTGTATATCACGGTTCTTCCGTAATCGAACTGCCTATATCTAATACATGTACATGGGGGTATTTGAAGAGTGCAGCAAAAATTTAAATATTTATTCAACGATATTTTCTAGTAATTTTTGAAATATGACTTCGATAATTTCTGCCATTAATTTGAGACACCTGCAGTGTCCATATATTTTTAAAAAGCCATTTTTTAAATACCTTCTAACTTTAAATTTTAAACGAATACATATCTAAACTTAAGTATAAAACATTTTTTTGATTCGTGATAGATGGCGCTGTTATTTGCAAATCCTTTCAAGATTTTCACCCCACTCCATTCTTGGATGCTTTTGAAAAGCTCTAAGAAATCTTAACAAATCGTCGAACGCCTTTTACCGTACGAATATAATTGCTCGAATATCAAAGCTGCCAAATTCAATTAACTAGCACCCTCTTCAAAATTCGCCCTCAGAAAATCGTTATAAACCTTTTCCGATTGTACAAGCCCTTGACATGACTGCTTAAGAAAATGTTGCCAAACGAACCTTTCCGGCCCTTTATAAATAACCACCAACCGATATCCACCCATCAATCCATTCACATTACCCCTGGCCCCGGGCCCACAATCTATTTTTGCGAAAGATTAAGAAAGTAGACCTGCCCTAGGTACAATTAATCCACCTGACAAAAGCACAGATGAAGAACAAAAGCAATCACCGAAGTTCGTGAGTCCCGCATTCAGCAACATGTGACTGGAGTTGGGGGGCGGAACCGGGCTAATCCCGAGCAGGGCTCTTGTTCAGCCCAACCCCCACTCCCACTCCCGAAGGAACATGGTTTATTAGTAAAACGAAGATAATAAGCTCATGAGGAGGAAACATGGGAATTATAAGACAAAGCTGCCGGCTTAGGATCCGGACCCGGGGCCCGGGGCTGTGCATATGCCCTTTGCTCAGATTTGCGCAGCGCTAACGCAGGGATGTGCCTCCCCCGCCAAGCCGCCTGCGGGTAAGGACGGCTTAGCAGGAGCGTTACCCGGCGTTTCGCCGGATCAAGGTTGCTTCCCTTTTTTCGCCCTGCTCTCTGCATTATTCCGCTTTTCCGTTTTTTTCCACGAACGAGTGCGAACGGATGGAGGAGCCCGCAAATTTACCGGGTTGAGGCGACGAACCATTCGGGCAGATTTACGCAGCCACCGGGTTTATGTATCCGAAGGATGAAAAATAAGCGATCGGCCCGGAGCAGGGGGCTTTAAATTGTTGTTACCCTGGAGAATAATGACCGAGTTCGGGGCTCCCCGGGGACGCTATGAATCAATCCCGGGGAACGGCGGAACTACTTTTTCAACCGCCTCAGCTTTTGGTGCCCATCTCGGTGCCGGATGCTGCGGTCCTCAGCTCCATCTCTTCGGAGTCAACATCGGTTTTCGGCGATGGATTTATGAGAGCCGGGACGGTGATTCATTTTTGCATATCTCGAAGAAACGGACTGATGACTAATCTATTCTCATTTTTTTAGGTCACGGCCCACGGAACGTCCTTTTGAGCGACATTTTTGAAAATTAGATTCAATGACTGCATAATTAGTTAAATGCAGTTGGGATTGGTAGTGATTTATGAAGATTTATCGACGGGAATTCTTCATTTCTTTAAAATTTCTAAAGGAGCCATCCAACTCATGGAGAAGCTATTGTGAATTCAATTTATAATAATATTTTTTAAAATAACACAAAATATCTAAATTTAGTAAATTCAATAAATTGCAGATGATAAATTATTTGAATCTGTTAATAACAAACACTTTAGTGAATCATTGAGTGATAAAATGTTTAGTCTGAATTTGCTCTAAAATATAAATATCTACAATAAACTCTTCCCTGGATACTGGCTCATTTGGGTACGTTGGGTAAATTTGACAATTTTTAACGATTTTAATATAATAATAATTTTAATTGTTGCTTTTTCAATATTTTCTTACTAACTGAATAGCTATTGACAGAAAACAACTAAATAATTACTCAAATAAAACTTGAAACCGTTTCTTCAACCGTTAAAAAATGACAATAATTTAAATTTGTATCTACATACATACATACATATTACATATATACAAAAATAATATGCGGATTATGGATTTTGGCTTTAAAATTAGAATATTAAAACAAAGTAACATCTACTTTGCGTTTTTGATTTTTTAATATTATTAACAAACAAAATTAAAACAACTTAGTATGCAAAATTTAAAATTTATGAACGCAAAGAAAAACGAGAATAGTCGCCAATTGACCCAGGAAAAAGGAATTTATTTCAAATGGTCGTTAATATGCTTTAAAAATGTGAATTGGATAATAAGAATTTATCTATTTTTAGTTTTGTGTATATCTTAATCATAATATACTTATGTATGTATATTATTTTTTTCATTGGTTAAACTTTTTAAATATGATTGCCTTTTTCATAAAATTTTCACTTTGGTTCCTCAACTTGTAAAAAACTCGGTCTTAGTAAAATATAACAAATCAAAAATCACAAAAATAAATAACTAATTACCAGGAGCGAAAGAGTTATGAAATTATTTTCAAATTATTAATGTACTAATATATGTACCTACATTTGGGAGTGAAATATTTAGACCACGAATGGCAGTTGTGTTAAACCAGAATAACAAAATTAGAAATTATTTTTCGAATAGCAGCAAAGCAGCATGCACTTGCTGCTTTTTTGGGCGGTAGCAGAGTGCGCACCATCCTCCAAACACGAAATTTAAATTGAAAAACTCCCACACTGCAGTTCTGGCGAAAAATCATTTTGCGAGTGAATGAACATTTTCAGGTCAATTTAGGGCGCATTAAAGCGCATTTCCCGAAAACAAATTGTTTCCTTATGTGTGCAATTTTATGGGCCACATATCTTTTACCTGCCCGGGCGAACTTAAAAATTTCCATCACACTGAACTTTTGCATGTAAATGAAAACGCGGCTCTCACCTGTGCCGGGAGCAATCCACAGGGCATGTTCCCTAAAACCGGGAGCAGGGGAAGGAAATCAAAGGTAAAGAGCATAATTGCATTTGCATTCGGCTCGAGTTCACCTGGAAAGGGACGTGGTATTTGCCAAAAAGTCGTACCAAAAGTGACAAAATCCAATTCGGCCGGACAAAACACGTTAGGACGGCGAACCGTGAAATTAAAAATGCCCCGGTTCCCTCCCCCAAACCCCATTCTCGAATATTTCGAAGACGAGGTTGTGGTGAGAATATCTTAAAGCGTGAAAAGCTTACGAAAAGAAGGTGTCCTTCGGTTCAAACATCTTTCGGCTCAGTTGGAGTTGAAAGATGTACTCCCGCATAAGGACACCACCTGACATATTTTTTATTCCCCAAAATTCCAAGGGATATTCCTTGAATATTATGCCGGGCTCTGGGTCCAGGAACTCCTCAAAAGCCCCATAATTAAATTCGAATGAAGCCGGAGGAGCCCGCCCCCTACTCTGTTATTTTCTGGGAGACATGCTGACGACTGGCCCCCGAAAGCTCGGCTGCAATACACCGGGTGGCGGGTCGGGATGCAGCCGGCGGAATCCTTCCAGGAGAAATTTGGCGCATGAGTGGCCCGAAAGGGGCAACATGCGGCATCCCGGAAAGCTCTCTATTCCTCTGGACACTTTTGCTAGCCAGGGAAGGATGTCGCTGTCGTGCAGTCTGCTCTACGCCGGCAGAGTTATCACCCCAACTTCTCCCAGCTATTTTTATTTTTAGAATATTGTTAAATATTTAATCATCCAAAATATCATTAGGTTAGGTATCTAATAATTTCTGAAAATAAGTAACTTTAAATTCACTCTGATTTTCAAGAAACTAATATATTATGTTTTAGTCTTGAAAAATATAGACAGCGAATGTTATAGAACAGAAAATAATTCCTTTATATTCGAGCCATAGAAAGATTTCTTCAATGTCGACCTGAACTTTGAGAAATGTTCTTAAGATATTTAAGAACTAGATTTCGAAAATAGTGATTTTTCTATCGAAAAGAAGAAAGGATGATTAAAATCATTATATGAACAAAAAAATACCAAAGATTTGATGTTAATATCTTAAGAGGTAATACTACTTTAAAATTATTTAAAATTATGTAGTTTTAAGAATTTGTTTAAAGGAAATAACGAACACCAATGTAATTTACTGAAGAGGTATTTATTAAGCATACATATATTCAAGTGCATATAATTAACATTATTTCTTTTTGTAATAAAATGGCGTCGTTTAAACGCATTTTTCTTGATCGTCTCATAACTCTTCAAAATATGTATAGTTTGTATAACCCCTACATATTTCTTTAGCTAATACTTTGTAGAAAATAAATTCAAAAGTTCTTGTTGTTTAGATTCCACCGGTTTTAGGAAACCCTGTAAATTGATTTGAACCTTGCGAAAAACGCTGTCTACAAGAATAACGTTCAACGGCGCAATTTTGTTAAAAAAAACTTAATGTTAATTTTGTTGTATTCATTAAAAAACATTGGTGTTTGTCATTTTCTTTAAATGATGTCCTAAAAACTACATCTGCTTTAATTATTTCAAAATGGTGTTACCCCTTAAGTATTATATTTCGTTTTACAAATATTCAAATTTCTGAATTTACATCATTTAATTTTTTAACAGTTATGTTAAGTGAAACCAGCAGCTGTTTTTACATCTAAAACTTAATCTAAAAATTTATCTGGTTGAGCGTTTGAGTTTGGATGAGTAAATATCATATGTGACGGTTTTAAAAATTCAAGTCAATGAAAAATTTGCTATCTAATTTGAACCATATAGGAAAATGAAAAGAGCACAACTATTTTAAAAAATAATTCAAAATTTATATAGATGCTTTTCAGATGTTATCATACGATTTTATATAGTTTATGCAAATGAATGAAGCCATAGCACCTGCATGTGTCTGTTTTTTTCTTTCAATCGTTTCCGAAGTGGTTTTGAGAAATATGCATGGTCTTAATTCAATATGGTATTATATTATAATACTAGCTTTTACCTGCATCTTCGCCCGCGTTAAACCTCCAAGTACCAAGTTTGGTAGAAATTGCATAAACTTTAAAATTTGACAGTCCGCCATCTTGAATTATTAAATTCTTACAGTTCAAAAAAAAATTTCGAAGATTAGCCCAGACAGACAGACAGACACTTCAATTTTATTTATATGTTAAAGGTCTAATTACCGAAAGCATAATTTATCTTTTAATAAAATTTTTTGATTGCGGTTAAGTATCAGTTTTTGTCAATTCGTTCATAATATAACGAATGCAATTGTTGTTTTTAGGTTTTTAAAAATTATATTATTATAACGTTTATATTTCCAATTTAATTCAATCAGTTGGAATTAATTTCTTTCCAAGAGGTTATTCGCTATATTGGACTCGTCATTTTGTATTAAGTAAATATAAAAATCTGGTTTCAGATCAGCGATCCCAAAATCCTCGGATTAATTTTGTTTCCAAAATTCCACTGATAGATTAAAAAAAAGGTTTTAATTGGAAAGGTGGCGACCGTATGTGTGGATGGTTGCCTGTGACCATGATTAACAACCGCCGGTGGTCCAGGAGCCGCGGCGTGGTGCATCGGTTACATGCTAATTAAGAAAATTCGCAAGGTACTTACATAATCCGGTGGTATGCATCGGGCTGGGATTGGGAAAATGTCAGCGACTGATCGCTTTCGGTGGAATCATCGCGAAGCGCGGCGACTCCGAGGGGGAGGATGGGGATGATAGCAGCTGTGGCAGCTGCCGCTGTTGCCGGTGGGCCCGCCACCACCGAATGGGATGGAGGTGGCCCGGTCACAGTCTGCGGTGATGGTGTCGTGCTTGCGTGGTCCTAAAACGACAAAAAGATAGAAAGGGTTCTGCATGAAAGGGTCTCGCTACGAGAAAGATGAATCGTAAAAAACCCTAGTCTCCGCTCTACAGTCTTTTAAAATTCCCCACAAAAATGTCTGGTTAAGTGCAGGGACCGAGAGTGAGGAGTCGCCTCCCAAGGACGACGGAAGGAAGCCAATTAGCCAATAATATCGACTAGATAACTGGCACGACTCCGGGCTTACGTCTTCCTGGCACGGGAAGGAATTCAAATGGAACAGAACCCGGCTTGAGATGGCATCTCTCGGGTTTCTTTTTCCTCGCTATTTTCTTGTGGTTCCCTGGGACTCGCTCTGGTTTGTAGTTTTAATGGATTTTGTAGAAGGAAATGGGAACTGGTTGGCGAATCACTTTTCGTATGCTTTTTCTTTTTCTGAATGCCACGAAGATAAGAGTCGAGGAAAATGGAAGTAAAGTAGAAATTCTTATTCTGCTTGATACGAGTACTTCGTTGCAAACTTAAGGAAGATAGTGTTTTTTGTGAAATTACATTACAAAGTCTGATAGACTGATTTAAAGAATTTTTCAATGTAATTATACCATGTAAGTTATAATAGATAGATATAAATTTTTCAGACATAGTGCGAGTTCGAATTGTGAGTACTTCAGACTATCTTTTTCGGATTCTTACTTGAATAAAATTAGTTAGATATATAATAAAATAGATAGTAAGTAACTTAGTTAATGTGGGTTTAAAGAAGTGACGTTACGTAGGGTTTCATATTAAACCTGTGGTGTATTAAAACAGTTCTTTTATTGTTTGGAACATCACAAGTTTAGGTGTTACTAAATTAATGCTAGCGATCGGCGAATTAGGTCTTTTCAGATGGAGGATTCGGCTACAACTGATAGTACTCCTTGCTTTCGGAACTTCCCCGATGAACTGTAATAATGGCCTTTCTAGATATATGTATTATGGTATTGGTATAATAAATTACAAAACCTAAACATTTAAGCAGCATAACTCTTCATAAGATTAAAAAATTTTTCCTGATATTTTTTGAATATGTATCTACAATATAAAATTTTTTGCTTTTTTTTCATTCTTTAGAGCATATTCTTAGAAGCACATACTTTCAAAAAATCAAATAAAATATATTTTTGATGAGAAAATACTCTTAAACATAAAATTTTTGTTTAAAATTTGATTAAGTTATTTCCAAGACTGATTTTGAAAATTAGGGTGGTTATTTTTTTATCGATAATTTCTTTTTTTAAATTTGACTCTTGCAATTTGTTCTTTATTTTTTTATTTTATTTTATTGTATATGTGCACATTTAATGAAATTAATCTATTTCATCAATAAAAAGTTATGTTATTCATATGCTCTTCAAGACTTTTAAGAGTTCCCTCGAAAGCATAATTTTTCCATGGCAGCTCCAGGAATCGTTTTTCGCCTGAACTCATTAACCAGATTTCTTCTCTCCAGGAATTGATTGTCATATCCTTCCCACCACCTCCAGCGGATATCCCGAGCTCAGAATTGTTTTGGCCTGTCCTGGCACAATTAGAAGTTGATTAAACTCCGGGGCTCCCCGTTGTTGGGGGCCTGCCTTCCGTTTACCCTTTCAATTAATTTTTATGCCGAGAGCTTTTCGCTTGTTTCTCACGAACTTGCCCAAATGATTTCATCTCTTCTACGGGAACCTTCCCACGTCGTCCTTCTGAAGCAGTTCGAGCGCGGCTGGAATGAGGCCTCGAATTAATTCAGATGTCGAACAGAATAAACCTCTTTTCCAAATCCAACTTGCTTCTCGAATGGACCATCACATGTCACTGCGAACAACAGGAGTTCATAAAGATTTTTCTTATAAAAGGTCTTTCGTCGCCGAACCATTCACACATTCGACAGCCCTGGGAGGTTAATGACGAGCCCGTCTTTATCGCTTCCTCCCGAGCCCTTCCTGGGCGACTTTGTCGCGGGCACATTCGTTAATCAAAGCGTCCTCTTCCTGGAGTTTGCAGAAATTTTAAGAATGCGAAGTGCTCCCCTTGGGGATCTTTTTCATACGGAAGGAGCAGCATTGATCACAAGACGCTTGAGAAATTTCCGCTGAAGAGCGGCTGGGGGTGGTTAAGTGAGTGAGGGGTAAATGACTGCATGTTGCTTCAATGTAAGCTTTTCGTCCTTCAGTGCTTTGATACCAAGGACCTGGGCAGGACTTGATTACAGGAAACAGATATCACTGCTCGGCAACTTTTGATAGTCGACATTAAAAAGATAAATTGCAGGAAATCCACTCGACTCAGTTTAATGACATTTTATATACTCGGATGTATGAGGAAATTCTTTGTCGATGAATCTGAGGATGTTTCGAGTCAAGGGTGTAATATCCTTCATATCAAACTAAAATCTTGTTTTAACGCGTGTTTTTTTACCACCAAGTAATGGGTTTGCCTTTCAAACAATGGAAAAGAAGCGAGCAAAAGTCGCGCCTTGAAGGTTCCGTACCATTATTATGTATTATACATACCTGTAGTTATTTTGTAACATACATTAAATTTGAATCATAGAAAAAAAAATTAAGTTTGTCATGTAATAAATCTATCATTTTGACTTAATTATGTATTATATATATAGAAAGAATATTCGACATTAATTAGAAATGGATGATTTTCGAATTTTTTCCTATATTTGGGGTATACCTTCATTCGTGCCAAATTTCAAGATTCTAGGTCAACGGGAAGTACCCTATAGGTTTTAATGTGGCAGTCAGTGAGTTACATAATCTGTCCTGTCAGTATGAAAATAATTCATTGAATTAGAAACTTGAATTTTGTGCAGGACTATCAGGTTGCAGATTTTAATATAGTCTAGATTTTTTTTAAAAGGCCAAGACCAAAATTTACAAAATGTGTCTTAAGAAATTCTGAAATTAAATTGTTACAACGAAAAGTTACATAAATATCTAGTTTGTTAAAATAATATTTATGTACTTACATAATAATAATTTTCTAATTTTGGTTTTCTCAGAACTAAATATAATAAATTTAATCTAATGAAATTATATTAGTTTCATTTTTAATAAACATTTAAAATTGCTGAAAACATTGGGGTATTTATGGAATTTAACCCTTTAAAAATTCTAATGGAAATCAAGCCCAACAAAATTTAATCAAGTTGGCAAACTATTTTTAGAATACAGGGGTTTGCTAACCCCCTTTTATCAAAAGTTTCTGATTTTTTAAGTTCCGAGCAGTGTACGTTGTTCCAAGTAGATACTAGAGTATACATTTTTATAGAAATTCCTATACGAGGTACGCATTTAAGGTAAAAGATAAGAAAAACAGGCCTACGTAATATTAGAATAACCTTAAAAAAATATATTATATAAGAAAATGCCTTAATCAAGAGATCGAAGTACTGAAAAACTTTATATATTTTACATATTCATATTGCAATTTTATAATATAGTGCAGGCAAGTAAAAGGTTTTGGTGTAATTTCCTCATAAAATTTTCCACTTCCGAACAAAATCGTCATTGATCGATTTTCGCTATAAAATACAGAAAGGAGTAAAACAAAAAAAACACATTACCCTCCATCTGATGCTAGCGATGCTCTTTAAAAAGTTTTAGGTTCTGAAGGTAGGACACGGGTCAAGGAAATTCGGATATCTGAACTTTTTGAATAGGCGGGCATCCCCAGAATGCGGAAATGAAGGTTCGGAAATACGACGCTAAGCCCCACATGCCGGGCCCTTTTACGGACCTTTCGAACTATTTGCAGACAGCAGCACGACGTCTAATTGACTTATGGAATTCAGCAACTATGAACTAGCCTGAAAATCGCTGCCGTCCTCGCCCCCGCTCAATCTCAAATTGAGTTTGCCAAGTTCGCGGGGTGTCGACTCCTTGAGTCCATTTGAGGGACTTTGGTGGGAGGTCGACGCGCGGGAGGGAGGGCGATATGGGAAATAAGGGCCTAATCCAATTACTCGGTAATGTTTTCATTACGCCGGTTGGCTGAACGGCGCTAACCTGCCGATTAATAATTCAAAATTACCTTGCTGCCGCCCGCCTCCAAGTCCTTCTTCTTGTCGTGACCTGTGTCCTTCTCCTTGTCAACGGACTTGGCGCGGCTCGCGGAGGGGAAGGGTTTGTCCGCGGGGTCGCGGGGCGATTTCGCGTCTCCCAGGTAAGTTCCGCCGGAACTGGGGGTGCTTCGCTCGCTTTGGCTGAGTTGCGACTGCAGCTGCTGCGGCGACTGCTGCTGCGATAGATTTTGCTGCTGCTGTTGCTGGTGTTGCTGCTGATGTTGCTGATGCTTGATTAAATGTTGCTTCTCGAGCTCCTTTCGCCTGTCCGCTCGACGGATTTCAAAATCAAGAAGCCTTGCTTCACGCGCTTCCCGCTCCCGCTGCAAGAGAAGCAAAATTTGTAAACGATTTCAATTATTATTACAGCTTTCAAAAAATCAAAAGCCCCAAAAGGTACAAAATCAATATCCTATAGATTCTAAAAATTGACTAATTAGATGTTTGCAGTTGGTGCAAATTCTCGATCAACGACCTTAAAAACCGCCGAAAACCTCGTGGTAAAAATAAGATTAGGTATTAGGTAAAATAGGCATAAAAATCGGAATAATATCTGTTTAAATTTTTTAAAATCATCTTAAAAATGATATCAAACAACATCAGCAAGCCTCTATTTTAAAAATTTCATATAATTCTAAACACACTTTTAAACTTTGAATCCGTATTTATCTCAAGTTCACATTTTCAAAATCGGCCAGCAAAAACGAACTCAAGAAAGTTTTATCCGATTTACTTGAAATTTTAACTGCAGCGTTTTAGAGAGATTAAGTATTTACTAACACACGATTTTTGCAATCGATAACAATTTATAAATTGAAAATTGATGCCAAATTTGCAAAAAAATGAATAGTTTTAATAAACCTGTGTAATTTGGTAGCAAAATTTATGTAGATTGTACACTGTACGACATTTTTATCGCCTTTAAAAAATACGCTTGTAATATATTTTAAAAATTAAAATAAAAGAAATTGTTGTACCTTAAAACATAGGTACCTAATAAGACCTTAAATTCACAAAAACCTTCTCATTTTTTTGATAGACAAATATTATCCCTTAAAAGATAAGACAAAACTCTAGTAAAACGCATTTGAAACTTTAAATTCGATATTTTGAGATATCTATATAGTAGTAGAAAATTTATTGGTGGAGTATTCCATAAATGTAAACAATATGTAGCTTTTAAATAATAATTTCGTTTCGACTTTCAAAAACATAATTTATTTGAAAACTTGGAAAAGATATTGGAAAAATATTGAAGATACATACATATGTACATACGTATGTGCCTACGCTACTTTATAGATATACTCGAAATATGATAAAATAAAAGGGTCCACAAAGGGGCAATATGTTAGCTCAGAATTGGTCAAATTAGGGCCGGTGAAAGGACATAAATCAAGAGGACACCTACCTTGTAGTTGATCGCTTCCTGCTCCTGGTTCTTTTGTTCGCGTTCGTTTCGCTGGCGCTCGCGCTGTTTCTCTTCGTCCGTCTGCGATGATTTACTGTCTGAAAGTTAGCAATAGGCGATAAATCGATAAGGGCTCCACACACGTCAGGACTTTTCGGGTAGCAAGCATGGGACAAAATTGGGAGCGGATCGAGTCCCTTATTGGGCGCCCGAGACCGCTCCTCGAATTCAATTTGGTTCTATGCGCGAAACACAATGCCATGACTGCTGTACAAGCAGTAGGGAATCATGGGAATCAGGGTATCAGGGAATCGGGGAATGGTATGGCGTAAGGCCGTCATTTCACCTGCCAGCCAACACGGCAACTGTACGTGATAAATGGCAAAATGACGTCCTTAAGGGGACCATGAGCGAGCAATAACCAGGTATCTGTGTCGTCACAAATCTCGTTATCCTTACACGAGTAATTTTCATGGAATATCGGGCCTTGGGCCTTGGACGAGCCGTCGCAAGCTACTTTTCGAGGTCGACTGAGGATTAGTGGGTAACAAGGCTGTTTTGGGAAATCTGGGCAAATCCAGAGGATTGGCTGACGTGCGCCACCGAACGCCACCGAATGCCACATAACTCGTGATTTCTGGGATACGCCAACCCCCGAGGATAAAGCGAACCGGTGATATGGCGACTGATGGGACCGGGGCTTACGTGACTCGTCATATCTAATCACGCAGAAAGGGTGAAATCCCATCAAACTATAACGACCGTCACGTTCACTTCAAAGGGAATGACAATCCTGAATAGCACCACCGTTTTTCGCGGGGAGAGGGGTTTTTGGGACTGAGGAAAATTTGTAGGGCTCCAATGGATTTTCACCGGTGTGTGGTGGCACCCCGGACCTTTTAAGGTGACTTGTCGTTTCGCCGGCGTCAAATGACACAGATGAGCTGAGCACTGATAATCCTCCTTGTCTGCGAGGAGTTAATGCGCGTAATGCGGATATTTGTGATTAGTCATCGTAAGCCATAAGAAGTTTAACGGGGCGCCAGTCCCAAAGCCCTCGAATGGGCCCTTTGCCCTTTGCACTGAGCCCTGAGTCTTGGCAGCATGGAATTAATGACTCATTTTCAGGAAGAGTCGAGCGGAAAACATTTCATCGCATCATTGCAAATGGCTCGACTGGGCTCACTTTTCTTTTTATTAGCAACGACAAAATGCGAAAATGGTGCGAAGCTCACAATGCGTTCATGTGCTTAGAAGCCAATGGCGTGTAATCGGATTGTTTTCCCGACGAAGGGTTTTGCTTCCCTTGGCAATGGAAACAGGGGCTTAATACCAAAATAATAACCTAAGATTCCTCTGTTTTATCTGCTGAAACTATTTTATTTCGTAATAGACAAAAGATACTTAGTTTTATATCAAATGATACAACTGCTTTTTAGTGTTGTGCTTAATGCACTGTTACTATATCACTTAAATGTTATGTGATAGTTCAATACAAATTTACTATCACTAAATTATCAAGGGATAGTGAACTAAAATTTCACCAACTACTAAACTCAATTTTTAATAGATAGTGCACTAAAAATTTACTACCACTAAATTTATAAAATTAATACACTAAAACTCACTATCACTAGATAGCTAAAAAATTAGAAGTTGAAAGGTGCGGACTACATATTTTGAATACTTCGTTTTAGTAAAATTAATATTTGCAAAGGAATTGCTATAGAATTATAGTAAAGGCTGTTTTAGACTTAATTACTATTGATTCTTAATTTGAAACAGTTTTGAAAATATTTCTATATACTATCTTTTGAATCTTCTCGATATAGTTATCTTACAATTGGGAATCGTAATAATATATGGTACATTTTCGCTTTTGTCAACACTCAACAGTAGGCACAAACGGATTTTTAAAATATATATACTATTTTCAACTATAGTCAAGTACACTACGTAAAATTCTGCTACTTTAATAAACATCTTATATATTTGAAACAAAGAGATACTAATTTAAAACTACAAAAAGTTTCTTTCTTTGCTATGCATAATCGCAGAACTCAACGTTTATTAATTAAATTACAGTCCATACTACGAAATTAAATAAATTTGGAGATTTTGAATTTGTCAAAAATACGTGCAACAACACTTTTTCGAAATTAAGAGTTCTACTTAAATTATATTTTTTTAAAGTTAATATCTATATGTACAATCGGAAAAAAATATCAACAAGTTTTTTCTAACTATATTTTTTACATTGTACTAATAGTCTCCTAAACTTTCAGTCTAGTTTTTCAATACATAATTCGTAGATAACAATAGAATTTAATTTATATGGATGCAAACATAAAAGGACCTCTTCTACATTTCAAATGGGATTGAAAACAAAAACGAATTTTGATTGCGTATGAGAAGAGGAGCACTTTTATGCTAGATCTGAACTCATACTTCAAAAATATTCATGTGTGCACAAAATTAGAGTCTTTACTCGGTATTATCATAGCAAAGTGCATAAAGTGAATTTTAATGTAAAGGATACGTTCTCGAATAGTCTAGCCTTACAAAATTCAAATATGCCTGCAGTTGAATATATGCATTACGAAAACATTGTTTGTTATTCATGGGCATTTTTTATGAAAGGTTTCTGGAGGCAAAGAACAACTTTGTTTCATCAACTTTGAAATATACCATATGAGTTGAGCATTAATTCTTCTAGTAAAAATGGACAGCGCATAAGTTATCTTTTGAATTTTAAATAATAATATTTTATTCCAATTTCTTGTTTGCACCTACCTCTCGTAATTAATTTGTGAATTTTTTGGAAATATTTTTATTTTAAATTCTTTACTACGATATCTCAGGCTTTTTTTTAAAAATATTTACAAGGGTCACATTCCATTATTAAGATTTTATTATTCAGCTAAATATGCTCTGTCTTTTGGAAAGTAGGTAAAAATCTCCCTAAATGAAATTCATTCAAATTTTCAAATTTGTTATCTAAATGAAAGAGTTTCTAACGAGCAGAATTTCTATGATATTTTATTAAAAAAAAATTAGATTTGAAGGAAATAATCGACTACAAAAGGTACATTAAATCAATCTTGCTAGCAATTAGGATATTTTAGCAAACTATGTTGATACCGAGGTATTAGACACATATCCTTGTTTAAGACTGTAATGAAAAATATAAATTTTATCAAATTCAAAAGACTAGTTTCGATTCTAAAAAAACGATTTTTCGCAAAATCAAACTACATTATTTAAATCAACACTAGCAATACTTTAAAACTAAGGCACACTTTTTGTTTTTAAATTTAAAGCATTTTCACATACCTGCGACTGGACATACAGTGTAAATACCTTTAGTCCCTCAAAGTAAAATGCAAAAAAGGTTTCTATTAATTCAACGGGAACTATTTATTAGAACGATATTTATTCAATACTTCAAAAATAATAAATAATGCATTTGCCCGTTTTAGAAGTCATACAATGCACCTGCTGCCCTAGGAATTTTCTCAAGTTTATTAATGCAGTTTGGCTTAATTCAGAATTCGTGGTATGCACAAATCCACATATTTCAGATACCTGTCATAGGTTAATATGCTGCACTGGCTTTTGTTATCGTAAATATCTTCTTACATTATTTATTGATTCAAATAGCTGCAAGGCAATAATTCACTGAAGATAGGATTCCAATGTGATCTCATTTTAAGCAATGGAATTTGCCTTATTAATATTTCATGTGATTTTAATTGCATAAAATCAATATTTGTGGTAGTATTATTTTCACAAATATTTTTAAAAGCATTATTTATTGAAGGATTGGTTGACTTAATGGAAAAGGGTTTAAACAATTGAACACAAATCGATTAACTTCATTTATAAAATCAAAGGGACCAAAAACGTTAAATACGATAATAAATATTTTCATTAATTAAAAATTAAATGTTTTACAATAGAAAATAATGAAATGTGAAGTCCTATGGTTTCAATGGTCCTATAGGATTAAATTGGTTACAAACCTCACTTAATAAAAATTAATTATCCGTGGCAATAAGTTAGCTCATGTATGTATGTTTGGGTGTTTATGTTTATATACTATATTCAAAAGTTCCTCTAAAACAACCTATAGAAATTCGAAAAAATCTAACTTTTATTATAATTACTTTCCATTTCAAAACACACAAAACAACAATAATTTTCGCCAAATTAAAAAATATAATAAATCACTTTGAAAACACACAAATAAGAGTTTCCAATAACGTAGCATTCTTAAAGAAGTTATAAACGGAGTATTTTTTCTTTGTTCACACTCTCTTCAAACTTTTTTATTACTTAACTTTATTATCGTGACAGACGGCCTCATAAGTCATAAATTCTTGTGAAAAGATGACGAATTGGGCGCTGCGGTAATTGCTTAACACAAGTCCATAAAAGTAATAAAATGCGTGACCTTTTCCATTGCGTAGGCGTCTCTAGCCCTAGGAATAGTTCTACCTGTAGAAGTTGGAATTTTGAATACTCTTGGGATATCTATTGGATCAAAATTCTAAATAATCCACAAATTGAAGTAACTTTAAGGAGAAGAAAATTCTAGACTATGGGGATTTTCAAGAGTTTTGAAGCAAATTGTTTTTTAAAAACAGACAAACTGGGATACTCCTTTTAATTAAAATGTAAGCAATTGTATCTGCGAAATTAGTTTCTAGAAGACTGGGATGATTTTTTAGACTAGCCTATTTCAAGCTTGGCTTAAAGCGGGCTAATCTTGTTTTAAGCTCAGTTAAAGTAAGGTCATGAAGGCCCAAGCCAGGCTTAATCCTGGTTTAAGCCGAAAGCCATCTTTTGCCCAGTAACCCGCTAGGTATGTGTACAAATCTTAATTTTATAAGTGTACGTATGAACTTTTTTTTGAATCTGTACAAAATCGGCTGATGCTTAATAAAATCAAAACTAAAATCTAACGTTATTTACTTGGATTTAAACTATTCGAAGAATCGGATTTTTAGACCAGTTAAATAAATTATAGTTAAAAGAAATAGTTTAAATATTTTTTAATATTGCTTATTTTAGGTACCTATTACCCTTAATCTCACAGATATCTCTAAGCCCTTTATACGAAATTAGAGATCAATTTGATTTTTTAATATGCAAACTCCTATTATTATGCATTTAAACGTGTTACATTATAATATGATAATTTTTCAACCAGAGAAATAGCAAAATTAGATATCGAATTTTGTAATCATAAATCTGTTTTTATTTCGTCTTGAATAATTTTGCATTTGTAAATGTTTTTATCATAATTTGGTATATCAGTTTACCGCCCTTAGGTATACATATGTGGATGTGGGTGGCGTTTATTTGGTATAGTTTTGTTTGTAAGTCAACCTCGTCGTGAGATGTAACGCGTGAATGTTAGCCGAACGTGAGTTGCTTTAGTGGGTTTTCCCCGTAATTGCACTTAAATGAGTTTAATTTGTTAGCTAAAATTCCTCAGAGGAGGAGGAGTAGAGGTTCTATTTTCTTACCCAGCTCCTGTCTTAGTCTTACCACACGGAAGTTTTGCAGCTAGATGCATTTTCGTTGAAACAACTAACCACGCGCTCCTCCTCTATGAAAATCGTGTTATAAACTTTTGATGAAACAGCACTGCGGGGGCGGCAATGCAACTCCCAAGGAAACTTGCGAGGAAGCACGAAGGGCACGAAGGGCTAGAAAGCGAAAAGCAGTGATTTCCACTGCACGAGAAGGTGGTGGTTTTTGGGGATTCTTGTGAATCAGATGAGCGCTCTGCTTCATTAGCCCTCCTAGAAACTTCCCTTTGTACAGACGAGGAATTATGACGAAGGGTTAGGCCAGCCTCCCCCGCGATGTCGAGTCACGAAACAAATGCTCGTCATTTAGGGATCGCGTGCATGGCATGACCTTGAGGAGGAAGCAATCAGCTTTGTGTATGTACGACTCTATGATGCGGATAATTATTTTTATTAAAGTTATAATTAGAACTTAAAGTTCATGACTAGGACATGGGCACGCCAACATTTTTAGCTATAATTACTATATCTAAGGGTGCTTATTTTCTACTGATTTTAATCTTTTATATTTTTAATTTTTATGACCAAAGCTTAATTAGTTTCAATTGATCATCCTTTCGTTTGTCATAGCTACTTTCCTGCCATTCGATAACGAACAAAAGTGGTAAGTAAAGTATCTTTTTTTAAATTACACAATTTCATTTTGTCCAGTAGGTATCTAAGCCAAAACAAAATTCATATTAGGAAAAAATAATAATTTCATTAGTATACTATCATAAAATAGTGCATGCAAGTTTTTATTTTAAAATTGATAAGTTAAAATTGATATTATGTAAATTAATAATAAAATATTACTCATATTTTAAAGACCTTATTGTTGATTTGTACTTTATACTTGTACATGAAGGGATAAAGGACAATCAGCCTTTTCAATAATATGAAACTACCCTGTGAAAACTTCAAGTTGATCTAATGAATAATTTTAGAGGTATCCTACAATAATCGAAAGACCTTTTTACTATATTGACGGTGGTAAGGCGAATCTTTATATGCATTTTTCTCAAAACTATAACTTTTTCAAATACGATAACTAATATATTTTAAAAACCACTCGACGGATCTAAATGAAATTTATACAGTATATT
The DNA here is from genome assembly GCA_963920795.1 of Eutolmus rufibarbis. NCBI lineage: Eukaryota > Metazoa > Arthropoda > Insecta > Diptera > Asilidae > Eutolmus > Eutolmus rufibarbis. Next base: position 42,251,350 of record OY987206.1, on the reverse strand, counting down.
CTTTATATTTCTTATATTTCTTTAAGTGCCTTTATCGAAAGATTTGTTTTTTTACCAATACTCTTCTTTATAAACAATAACAAAGGGTTTTTTCACCTAAAAATTCATTAGTACACTTTCAGAGTACGTCATTCTTAAAAATGAAAATGAAAAGAAAACCTTCGAATTGACATGTAAAGTATTAAACTAAAAATGTTTTGGTGTTGTATTGATTTTGAATAAACGACTTAAAAGTACGGATGATCACCGCAAAGCCCTATTTTAAAAAGAGGGTTCAACAATTCAGCAGATAACTTGGTTCAGAATTAATATCTACTTTGTTTTAAAATTATCATAAGACTTACTTTAAGTATATTGTAAGTATTTGGTATTATATTTAAAATAACAAACAGTGTCTATGTTTTCGCATTTCTGAGTACTACTCCTAATCCCTTCAAAAATATTAATTTAATTTAATAATTAATCGTTATAAAATATTTTAACTTGTACACCAATCGATTTTTATAAATGATTCAATTTTTGAAGACAACCGACATTTTAAACATGTTTTACAGAAATAACCTAAGCGCGAAATTTACTAATTGTAAGTTGTATAGTAGCTACAGATAAAGCATCTGTAGAGAGTCAAGAAAATCATAAGTATTAACTTGGGAATATTTTAAAGTATAATATTAAAGCTATAATGAACCCCACTTGAAAAGAAAGTATTTTCATCAAAATCGCTTTTAAACCGTATGTACCTAAGGAACCCTGACGTTAGCGCAATTTTTTGAATATTTAGTTTTGAAATTATTAATATTTAGAGATGAGCCGTATTCAAAGTATCAATTTACAAACATCATATTATTATTAATAAAAACTTGCAAAATTTTGGACTAGTATCAACTATAATGTCTGATACCGCAAATGTAGATACTCCTATAAATTTATGTACTTTAGAACTTGATACTTGAGTCTTAGTATCTGAATCTCTGAATTTGAATTTCTATTGTAATTGCAATTACTATAACTTTCTCAAAATATCAGACACTCCTATATCAAACGAGACCAGAATAGGTTTGACTGTTGTACATACGAGTATGTAAGTAAAAGTCTAAAAATATATGAATCTTAAATTGGCTTCACTATCATTTATGTAAAGAAAACTATCCAATATTTAAGGATTTTCATTGAGTTAATTTGCAAGCAAATTCCTTTTGTCTGAACGTAATTTAAATTAGATTAATTCCCATTCACATTCACATACATTCGTAAGTTTTATTTAAAGTACACTAAAAATAGTTTAATATCAACCACCGGAAGTCACACCTCAATCCAACACTAAATAGAATGTAAATAGAAACGAGGTGTTGGATTTAAATTCGATCGCGGGAACTCGCGGGCTTACCGGGATCCCTGGTTAAAGTAACTCGTTAGTGCATTTCGGGGGAGTCATTTTCCAGGAGGAAATTAGTGCAAACTCACCACGAACACAACACCGGACGGGATCCAGACGGGATAAGCCTAAGCCACACTATCGCGCGGTGCGCCCTTAAGGCACCGAAACAGAAACCTAGGGCATATCTTGATCTCGAGGGCGAATTGGGGGCGGCTAAGCAATCGATTTTTATTTCCATATAACGCGAGAGAAAAAAATAAGGTAGAAATAATAAGCAAAAAAACCTGTGCCTAACTAATTTTCCCAGGGCAGCAGGAGTAAAAATAAGTAAAAACGCTAGTAACAGAGAAAGTGCGGTTTCGATAGCGCTGAGACTTACACGGCTTTCTTGGGGTACGCACCACCATTAAGTAGTCTCGCAAATTTGGCATATCTGACGAAATAAGGAGATATATTTTGACTGTGCCCTTTTCAGAAACACATATATATGTATAGATAGAACACGAAAACTATTCTGTTGACCGAAAAAAAAATCGAAAAAATCAGGCCTGAGACGGCGGCCACCGCCGTAGAGTTCTTACAGAGCACTAAAAGCCACTCCTCGCTCACTTAAGTAACATTTACGAAACAGCGGAGTATCCCCGTACGAATGGGCCTAGAATTGATTCGCGCCACCCCCGCCCACATACCATCCAAATCGCGTAGCTCACTATTATTGACAACAACTCTGTCACTCTTGCCACGCTTCGGGCGCTCATAATTTTGGCGATTGTCGCCTATTTTATTTTTCATATGTCCTAACCCCCAAGCCGCCGCCCCAAGGGCTGATTGAATCAATAAAAGCGGGTGACAAAACAACCCCCGGTGGCCGAAGCTCGGAAATGTCCAAACATATTGAAAAACAGACTTTCAGCCCTGACCACAGCTAATTGGATTTTGTGTGGGATCCACCTGAATAGGGCCGCGGAATTAAGTACAAGAGTAGCGCCCCTACAGTCGCGGGGGTGGAGGGCGAAGCCCTTTGGATCGATACCCCCAGGATGTTGAGTTCCACCTGTGAAACCCTTTCAAATTTAGACGGCTCACGTAAGACGGTAGACTCCCCCGGAGGGTCGTTACTCGGTCGCTTTAAGCCCTTGCGGTAAGGTGCAAAATAAATTCGTCCTCTTCGTCGCTTCACGAATTTCGCGGTTTTCGCAGGTGAGACCCAGCCCCTCTTCAGCAGAACGCCACTGCGTTGGCATGGGTAATTAGACGGACCCGTGTTAAACTCAAAGACTCTTTGCTGTGACCAATTTTCGTTATGCAAGTGCTTTCCGGTGAGTTCGGCCTGATTATCACAGAAATCGTAAAGCGAGGGGGTTGTGCTTTTCGCGGGGTCGGGCAGTGCGTGGGTAGATTTCTACCGTCGGCAAAAGGTTTCCGGAGGTTCGGTGTGGTTGTAGTGATTTTGAAGGGAAGAGTTCATGTTTCGTGGAAATTAAAGAGACTACCTTCTCTTCTCCTAGAATCTAGATTACGTATTTAGACACTTTATACAATATATATTTAGTAGGATCCAAAAATAACTATAATTTCCCTTAAAATGACATATAAAAGTGAAGAAGTTTTCTTGTTATTTATTTATATACATATTTAAGGAGTCTTGCCTAGTTGCAAAAGTTAAAAATTGCAGTTTCTCAAAGTCTATAACCTTAAAAAGTTTCAAGAAAATTCAAGAATCCAAACAAATTTAAGGAAGTTTTCGAGACTACCTTTAACTCATTTAGTTTTCAGTATTTCTTAACCAAAATATTAATGTAAGTTTATTAACATAATTTTAAATAAAATATTATTTGTAAAATACAACAAAAGCCCTTTCTTTTACTTGATAAATAACTATTAATTAATCGCGAATCCTCAAAAAAGTTTAGAAAGGCAATATTCAGAAATGACACAAATCCAGAAAAATTTGTTAAGTTAAAGTTATGTATGTAATGTTTTCAAAAGTTGGGCTTATTACAAAAAATTATCTATTGCAAACTTACATCTACAGGTATCGTAGCCTTTTTCTCTTAATTTTCTGAAAGTCATTTTCTGTCACTTCAACGATTTCTCCAAGTGTAATAATGAGTTTTCTAAACTTTTAATCAAAAACCATTAGAATTTCAAATTTTAAGTGATTGGATTTCATAACAGCCATATTGTGGTTAACACATAATCGTGGATTCTAAACAAAGCTACTACTATTCTAAGTACCCTTTCATAAATAAAGGGTCTGCACTAAGTCTTGAAAATAAATTTATTGTCTATAAAGTTAGTTTTTACTCTACCATATATGCCACATTGCGAACAAACCAACGCTAAAAAACTACAAACCGTCGAAAATAAATTGTTGATAATAATTCTCTACTCCACCACAAATAAACTCATGATAGCTGATCTTGATCTTTTAAATACCAAAATGCAGGATAATCGCAACTAACCAATTTCTAGAATAGTCGTATTCGGAACATCGCTTATGTAATAATAATACTATATAATACAATACATATCCTAAATATTAATCGAAATATAAAAAAAAAAAAAAATATTAGGTTTATTGAATTGACGAAAACTACTATTTTGACTAAAAATCTACAGATGAAAGCTACTCACTTGTTTTCCTATTTATCATTTTAGTCACTATTTACTTTTACAAAATGCAGAATTACATTTTCTACGAACTTAGAAAAAGCTTTAAACTTAAGGCACAAAAGGTTTGTGAGTCAAACATGAGTCTATCAATTAAGTAAAGAATTAAAGTAAGTAACACTTTCTAAAAGAGGAAGATATTGTTTATTATTAAGTAGATATGCTTTTTTATTATTATTTCTCAATTTTGTCGATTCTGAATTGCGTCATTCCGAACTTTGTCAACTAGTGTATAGTCCTTCTAGATTTCGTGCCCAACCCAAACATATTACATTGGAATTTTTCTTTAATTTTAAGAAGACTTATCTGTGATTCGTCATAGAAGTAAAAATACTGTAAGCTAACCTAATGCCATTGCCAGAAATATGTTAAAAGGCTTTTCAATGTGAGACATTTACCCCGTAACTTTAATTTTCAAATATTTTACGTATTACAAAATCTTACTCCATAAGCAAATTAGGTAGGATTAATAGTTCCTAAGTGATTACATGTTAGACACAAGTTAGATAAATTGGCGGTTATAAGTTAGAAGTAGAATACAGAAGCAATTTTGAGTTTCTAAACATCTAAAATAGCAGTTTCTATATTAGCAAAAATTGTCTCCATTACCCTAAAAATACTCTAAAACAAAATTAACATGGTTTCTACATTTGGTAAAATAATCAATTTCTTAAAAGCAAGCCAAAACAAAAAATAATAATTTTGCATTATATTCATTCCAGGTACAAAACACAAGCAGAATTGCATCAGTTCCCGCAGGAGAAAGTAAGTGAGGCGACGAAGTTCTAGCGCTCCATGGAGTCCAGTTTAAATCGCAGATCTGCATACAGTGCAATTAAGAAGACATCTAAAAGCATTTTACGTTCTTTGGAAAAAAAAATAAAGCTCAGAGCAAGTGCACAGACAGAAAATTAAAGTTATAGCCACAAGGAGCCTGCAGCTGCAGCGGCGAGCACACTTTACACAGAAAGCAGATACTTTTTAGAGGCACATTAGGAAGAAGTGTGGGATCTCAAGAAATAGAGCTCTCTGCTGAAGATGTTTGGGAATACACTTACAGCAAAAAATATATATATTTACATACAAAAGATATACAACACCAACAAAAAAGAAGTTTGAGTTACGTTCGGCAACTGCATTCCGTGGCAGGCTTACGTACATTTAACAAGTGTGTGAGTGTCGTATCTCGTTATTTTCCTTAGCAAATAGATTTTGATGGTACTTACTTGAAGAACCTCCACCAGCGCCTGGTGGCGGATATGAAAACCAAAATTGGTGGGCCAGTTTGATATGCCCTGAAGGGCTTTCTGAAAATGTACACATTCACCGAGGTTAATTTAAATCTTATCTTGGCTTAGGCTCTAGGCGAAATACTTTCAATAATTTATTTTTACTTTTTGTGTTTTATAAAGAAATCATGACTCAAGTCTACTGTATACGCCTAAATACTCTGGTTTTATAAATCAACAACTCATCTAAGTGTTCTGTTGTGGCAGAGTGGTGATGGTATATTGTATTGTCTCAAAATTCTAAAGGCTATTCAAAAATGATTAAACGCACAAAAAGTCTACAGGCGAGTTTCTTCACAAAAAAAAAAAAAATATACCTATGTTATCAAAATTATTTAATTAAACATGGTCTGGAGCTGTCCAAAAGTAAGCAGAAATTATCAAAAACTTTTGCTAGCATAACTCTTTTCCTTATGGCTCTACTTCGACCGTTGACCTTTCTTCTATCCACCAGCACTTCTAAGTAGCTCGTATCTCAAAATCTAGACATCTTCCAGCTTGTTAATTTACCCCCACCGAACAACTAAATTAAGAAAGCCGACCCTATGAGGTAGATTTTCTACAGAAATCCCTGGCGATGAGATTCGGTTAGCTCACAATTAAGGCAAATTGAGTACCCATGATGATGAGTCATACGCAGCTCTAATGAGGTAAAGTATTTATTTATTTTTTCTTGGAAACTCCTCCGCTTGATGAGGGTTTAAACTTTATTCACTAAAACCTCGACAAGATCTAAGGCCGTGATTATTCAAATTTTACAGTGTGCGACAGAACGAACGCAGTTTTCGAATTTCTGGAAAGTAAAGTGTACGTGCATGAACTTAATGGAGGGTGGAGTATTTAAGATTAAAAACGATTTTACAAGAACTTCGATGCTATCTAAAAATCTAAAGTAAGATTAAAGATTTGGAAAATTGAGAGAATTAAATGATCTGAAAAGGAGCTTGTTAAATAATGGTATAAATGAGCTCTAATCTTTTACTACATGATTTAAAATAATGCTGAATGAGATGAAAATTGTGTAGTTACAGCTTTTGTTTCAATAAACAAATAATACAAGAAAAATAAATTCGTTTCAGGAGCAGATTTTGGATTAAACTTACCAACAAATATGTATGTATGTTGTCACAATAGATGAAAGCTGTTTTTTATTTAATATTTACTATTTCCTTTAATTTTTAATGCTTTAATTTAATTTTCTAAGCTTCACTTGATTTTCATGTTATCGCCTTTTAAAGAAAACTTGGGATTTCTTTCAATAAAAACATTTAAGTTTTACAACATGTGGAAAATCTCAAAATTTACACATTTATAGAATTTTTTATATGTGTTTATGTTAGTTAGAACTAGTGTGATTCAGACGAACTTATGATCTTAATTAATTAAACTTTATTCAATAAAAAACAAACTTCCATTTAAGGTAAGTATCAATTTATCACGTTTTCAAACACAGGTATTAAAAATTAATATATTCAATGGTCTGATAGTTTTTCAGTATTTAAATAAATCTCGTAAGCTGAATGTATGTTGGTCAATGGATGCAATCACTTAATTAAAAAAACTCTTTCATTTCCCGGAAAAGCAAACATCTGTCATCGAATTGAACTTCATGTTCTGCAAAATAGCCACAAATGAAAGTAAATTAATTGAATTTGGATGGCGATTTGGCCTTCTCTAGCAAATTAATCGATTTACAGAATTAAATTATTATATGTAAACAAATTAAATTGGAAAGTATAACAGCTTTAAGTTATAATAGCTCCTTTCTGAAAATGTTAGGAATATTTTATTTTGTTGTTGACATATTAATCATATCGTATTTAATTAAATTGCCTTAAATTCAAATAAATTTTCCACTTAAATGTAAATTTTAAATTAATTAAATTATCTACCTCATTTTTTCGAATTTGTTTTCTAGAAGTAAAACTCCTACGACCACTTTCTATTCTCCCAAATTACTGACTTTAACCCTAACACCTTGCGATCTCATTAAAGTAATGAGCTTCTCGAACCCCCGGTAAGTACGTGTGAAGGTTCGAGGTATGCTCATCAGTAAATTGTTAAATACGAGGAATAAGTCAGCAACCTTGCTGAGTCGCGTTAAGGTAATGGAAGAAAACCCTCATGGAATCTAATTTTTTATACAATTTTATGGATTTATAATGAATGCATTAGAATAACCAAACAAATTTAATTATGGCCAGTGAGGAATTTGAAAATTTAATCAATTTTTATTGGATATACTTCAAATAAATAAAAAAACACACATACATTTTTATGCATACTAAAATTAACAAGTATTTATGAAATGTTTATTATCGTAACATACGAGTTTTTCCGAAATTTTGTTAAAGAAAAATCCTAATCTTAAATTTCAAGAGCTTCAGGCCGTTTACGAAATCACCCATAAATTGGTCAGGAAACGACTGGAACACTCTCTTTAAAGGACAAAGACACCAGTTGATTTTAAATTTTAGTAGTTCTGAAGACCTTAATAAAAAAGATCTTATTATGTCACATCAAAGTATATGTATGCCCCAGAAAGTTCCCTAAAAAGAGTGTCATATGCAAATTTTATTTTTTATGAACTTTTCAATCCTCTCCACTTTTACAGAAGGGTTGATTTCTTTTTACTTATTATTCATTTTAATTAAAAAATGGTGAATTAAATTTCTTTAAATTTTCGACAAAATACAAAGGCTTTAAAGTTTGCAAATTGATAGTAAATTATAGAAAAAGTATTTTTTTAAAAGATTAGTGGCTGTCTGAAAATAAATCCACCATATATCGCCGTCAAAGTACTAATTAGTCGTAAATAATTTAAATAAAGATTTTTTGTTTCTGTTAATGTAAATTCTAATCTAAATACTGCGTATGTATGTACCAAGTTTCAAGTTATTCGGTTTGCTGAAAGTGTCCTATTAATTTCATCATGAATCAGTCGGTACAAAATTGGACAATTTTCGGAATTAAATATCTTGGAAACTGTAACAGGTTGAAACTTTGAATTTGTTCTAAGAAAGTTCTCTTCTCCCCCTAAACAGAAAAAGATACTACTTCTAACTTCTGAAGCTGAATTTTGAGGGTACTTAAAAGTTTTTTAGGTAAAGGGTGGCAGTGCGGTTTGGAAATTGTGAATTTTAATAATTCCTAAAATTAAATTAAACTATGACAAATTAGAAACAATGTTTACAACCTTACAATCTTTAAAAGCAAAATTAGCAACTTCAGTAAGCGCCGCATTCTCTGATAGCTCTTTATTTTTAAATATCATACGTTTCTAATGGATTATAATTTCGCCATCGGTAATAAATAATTTTATAAACAGTCATTAAAATCTCTTACAAAACCAGTATGGAACTGACTGACTACTAGATAAAAGTTTGTTATTGTAATAAAAATGCCTACTCAACGATTAGCCTCTATACTTTACGTTAATGGACTTATTAATGTCAGCATCTTTCACTCATTAAAATTATTTTGAAATATGAATCCCAATGGAGTATCAATCAAAGTACCTACGCACATTCTACTTGTTCTTTGAGCGAAGACACCCCAAGAAATTCGTTAAACTTTGTGGAAGACAAAAGCTAACAAAAATAAATAAAAGAATTAATCGGAATCAAGTAAATCCCAAAGCGCACTTGACTCCCCCGCGAACCATTCGCGCGCACGGCTTCAATAATTTAAGGAATGGCTGCACGCCCCCGCGCCACATGGGCGTCGTCATTGCGTTGGCGGCGGGGGCGCTATTTTAGTGTCAGAAAATCGCTTTTCCTGCATTAAGTAGAAGATGTCAGAGTGCCAAATAAACAAGCAATTTCACCTGGAAGGTAAATTAATTGTTTGCAATGCTCGGCGCTCGACTGCTGCGAGTCTTATAAATTTTAAAGTTGTAGGGGAAAGGGGTTGGTTGCAGCGGGGGCGGAGGGCTCTGAAGAGTCCTGGGGGTGTCCTGCATCTGCAACGTACACATTTGAGGGATTTTGGGGGTTTTTTTGGTAGGGGGTGGAGCAGAAACTCGACAGGACCGGGCCATGTCACACTCCGCAGCGTTTTAATTCATCACGCTCCCTAGGAAATGTTTTTAAGGACTTCAGCTCCATTCCCCGGGAAAATGAAGAAAATGTAAATTCCTTGGCCTCGCCGTTGTTCCTCTTAATTTACCTTCTGTGTCCCTCAGGAACAGGCGCCTACTTCTCTAAGCCTCTTCACCGGTGGTCTTATCTCGTTTTCGTTTTCACCTGCAAATTCAAATTCCTGAACATTTTGCCAGCACCTGGAATTAGGGTAAAAGGGTTTTTCTCACTTTCAGGCAAAAGCAACGATGTCATGAGAGGGCATCTCTGAAGGTTAACGACTATATTTTACGGAAAGTCTCTAACCCTCTATATACATATAAGTATATGCTATACATACATATATGTATATGTATTCCATTTACGCTGTAATGCATTTTAAAAAGGTTTTAGTTATTTTTGTTCCTAAAATTTATTCAACGTAGGATTGCATTACATTAAAGCTAAGTCTAAGTGAATAAGATAGATTAAAGATCAGCCCTACTTATCTAACGAATTGATTTTTCTTATAAGGTATTTTTATCTTACTTACTTTTCTTATAAATAAAAATATAGATTTAAGTAGTGAAGCAACCAAAACCTAATTTTTGAAAAATGTTAGTGTAAATAAAAGTTAGAGTTGCGAAAAAATAAAAGTAAGAATAAAATGCAAAGGCAAGATGAATTTAACATTAGATTAGAAACAGAATTAAAAGACCGATGTTAAATTAAACAAATGCTGCAATAAGATACAAGTATAAATAAATTAAATGATGCATGCTTATTAGCTATAAATTGGCAAAATTATGTGACCCCAAAAAACATTAGAATAAATACATATATTTCTTAAGAAAGGGACCACTTATCAAAAACTAATTTTTTTTATATTTTTATCGTATCACCTATCCAGAATTTCGAAATTTCAATGTTATTTATTTTAATTATAAATTAAGTATATCATCAAACTTTTCGTGCAAATTGCCTTAGTTAATTGAGTGGTGTATTAGTAATAAGTTAGTAATACATAGTTCCATTTTGATTTCGGAATAATTTTGGACAAGAAACACTCTTTTTCTAGCCATAGTTACAATATCATATTTATGATATTATAATCTCCTGAGTTATTGAATCCGATAATTTCTTACGTTTTGGAAAAACATCTTCGTTTGTGAAATTTGTTACTTGCTGTCTCACACCGAACAAATTATGGACTTTGGATAGTACCTAATGACTATATAAAAAAAGTTCTTTTAATATTCACCTGAATTTCACGATGTCTAAACATATAGACTAGAATACAAGAGTAAGATAGTATATTTCGTAAATATAAAGAATTATGGCTTACTTCTTATACATAATTTATTTTTTCTAGTCTGTAAAATTAGTATATAATTGAAAAACTAAAAAATAAATAAATAAAAAATTGAGAATATTCATTCACCATATATATGTATTTTAATACAACAGCAAATTCGAAAGTATCGACTCCATTTTCGCTATGGTGAAAAAATTGTAAAACGAGGCCAGTTTAAGTTCAAAACCAAAATAGTTTACTTAACCAATTGACAATTCCGTTATACAGATATGTTAACTTTTTTGATAAAATGGGCAAATTTTATTAAATCAATTTATAATTACTTTTTAATTCAATCTTTGCTTACTTAATTAAATTAAATGAATAGAGCAGCTGCAATAATCTAAAATTGAAAATCAGAATATACGCCACATCTGCAAAACCTTGCAGTCTGTGAAGACTGTAAAGTGATTCAAATTCCTCACATGCTGTTCAGTGTCGAATATAATATTTAATGCCACGATTGTTGCATTAATGGCTCGAATTTAAAATCCATTTCTATTGAGGCAGCTCTATCACTCACCGAAACTTTTATTGTCCAGCTCGGGCAAATGCTCGTAAAAGCGCAGAAAAAGAAGACTTTTTATTATTAGTTCTGGCACGCTTCGGTGCTCTGTATGTAATATTGTCGAACTCACACGACTCGAAGTAGACGTGGTCCATTTTAGCGAATAGTGTGCTATTTGGACGGCGGCCAATAGCGTCGCTTCCTTGTGACTCTCTGCTCCACGTTGCGCCGTACTGTTGATTAAATTCTGTGACTTCTAGTGAAGGATTGGACGCTTCTGAATGGGAACGTTTTTTCCGGAAATTGAATCGTTTTTGCGACGCAAACTATGCGAAAATATTGCACGCAGCTGCAAAAATGTATGTCGAAATGAAAATGCAGCTAAATGTTTTTGCACTTTCACATACATTTGATTTGAAATTATGAAAACTACATTGGTTTTTTTGGACTCGTTTCGTTTCAGTTATGGAATACATTTGAAATAGTTTTGTTTACTATAGGAACCGTAAATCATAACTCAAACAATCATATGTAAAATGCCTTCATATTTTAAATACTTTTAGTCTTGAAACGAAATTATTAAATTACTCTCGACACTTTCTAAAAAATACATTGCCACTGTCTATTAATTTCGAGCACTATAGAAATAGCCAGATTCAGGAAGCTGGTAGAAATTTACCATATTAATTAAGCCGAAATATAATTGCGTTAATGATGACATCTATCGGCCCGAAGTGTGCACTTAACACTTTGCGAACATAATAGAGGGTAAAGAGTGACGTCATTAATTTTACCTAGAGCAATTTTTAGACATTCGGTGTGAAAGACAAATGTGCTCAGAAGCTTTTGTGTTTAGAAAGGGCGTTAATGGTTAAAAACTAGGTTACACTACGAAGTAAACGGTCAAAACATTTTTCTATTTGAAATCGGTAAAATAATTAGAGAATCATTTTTCTAAATTTTGAACCAATATAGAGTCTTTCATTTATAAAATTACAAATACTATAGATAATATTTTAATTAAAAAATAAATATTAGGTGAAATCGAAAAAAATTTATTGTTTTAAAATGAGATCAATCTCATTTTTGAATTAAGTCTCATTTTTGAGATTTTGCGTCTAACTTATACCAAAGCGATATTGATCTCAAAAATGGAGATCAACCAATTATCAACTTTATGAATATGATGCCATTTAAGTCCTGAAATTTCGAGGTATATAACCAACTAAAACTATATGAGGGTTTAAAATTTGATTACATACATATGTATCTTTATCTTATCACAATAAACAATAAAAATTATCGAATTACGTTTCATCTTAAGGATGCATTGCGATGTTGAATATTCACAATATTCAGTATCTTTTGATATTAAGTAAACAGAAATTGTGTAAACAACGAACTTAAAGATAAAAGTTGGTTTTCGTTCTTTACAGTAGTACTTACTAAAAAATTCGAATTTAACTGAATCCATGTCATGATATATCTCAACGTATCACAACTATTTTCTATCGATTTTTGCATCTTTTTAAGTGTTACTGTTCTACTCTGACTTAGAGGAGAAAGGCTAAAAAAATAGGTTCTATCTTCGAACGTTGCACAGTAATAAATCATTGAAAATGCATTTCTATCCTGGCACTTACCCAGCCTCTTAAAGTTGAAACCTTCTGCCCCTGGCGAGCAACAGTTGGTGGCTTTTATATCAACTTTTTGGGACTGCAGGTATTTGATATTCGTTGCGACGAGCCGAACACCGGTCTGAATTTTTATTGAGAATCAAATGTCGGCGTAAAATCGATCGAAAAAGGTACGACCCAACGACAATAACTACAGCCCGGTCGGGGTGCACTTTTGTAAGACCAGACCTTTAACGATGTTGACACTCACAAGCGGCAATTTCACTTTGCCACCCGAAATGGGTACACAATTTCTCTTGGCTTTTTAACCCACTTTTGGTGCAATTTCATCCTATGAATAAAAATATTATGGTTGTGAGGCGTTTGAAAAAATATTATGCCTTAACCTGAAGAAGAGATAGGGAAGAGGCGAAGAGCACTATCGCGGCAATTGAATAAAAATCAATTTTGTAAACTCCAACCTTTTAAATCGATGTAAATGAAAAAACCAAAAACCGAGAGGTAAATTTGTTTAAGGCAGCAGAAGAAGACTTTTAATATCTCTTGATTTCTTTAGGATCTGCGGGTTTGAGTTTTTCCCGAGAATTTGATTAAATTTTAAATTAGCTTATGGATTCAATTTATTAAAAATATTTCTTGAAGGTACTTTTTCTTCAGATATATGTACTTATTAACATGCAATAATATAATTGAATCAGTCACTTCATTTTTACATAGAAAACACTTTCGCCAACAAGCTATAGTATTAAAACCGCAGATTGCAGTAATGATAGATTTGTTAATATCAAATTTAAACATCAAAATGGTTAGGTATATGTACCAAATTTCAAATAAAATTAAAATAGAGCCTCATTCTACTCGACATAATATAAATTATAATTCTTTAAAACAACCAATACAGGAGTTATTCGTCTATTTCTATGCTATAACACTAAATCTTAATATTTGTACCTAAAGACTGAAATTCAACAAAATTTAAAGAAATGTTTGACCTTAACGAATTATTTTACTACAAATTGACAATTTAACCCTCTAGAATTAGACAAAACTTACATACTGTTTCGGTTATTACAATTTTTATTATTATTTTAATGCGGTAGATGTCCAACAGATAGAGACTTATTTCAAAATTGTACCTACATAAATCTTATATAGGTAAATAAACAAATAAATAAACTTGGGAACTAAAATTGTCTAAAATGGATCAACCTGAAGACTGCGTTATTTTTATTTTTATAGAAATTACATAAAGTTGAATTTATCGTTTGATACATTACATCTGTTTCCTTATTTTATAAATTTCACAAGCAGATTTAAAATCAGTGATGTCTCTAGCTAGCACAGTTTTTTTTAGAAATTAGGAAAAATACTTTACAAAAACGTGCGTGCTAATAATACCTATAAATATTCATAGAGTATAATTTAATTAATAAATAATTATAATAAATAACTTTTTATATGTTTTCTTTCAAGGTATGGAATGCTCGGCGAGCGAGTCCGATTCGCACTTGACTGGTTTTTTTTATTACATTTTAAGACCGTGTAATAACGAAATTGAAATCGAAAGTGTACTTATATTGTATAATTATTGAATCATTATCTTGCGAAAAATGCGATTATCAATTGGATATAAAAAATCCTTAATGTCTTATCGGTTTTGAGGACAATCCTCATCTTATCCATCGGAAATCCTTTAAAGCTACCTTTACCCCAATTTGCAGGTTTGCCTTCGGCACTTGTCTTAAAAAATATAAAGAGGGCAGATATTAGATTAAGCTAATTATCTCGAGTTTATTTTCCTCCACCTGATTCCGTGGATGACACCTCGGATTTATTTTCTGGATTTCGCTACCTTAATTATGCGCCTGTGAAGGAGTGAGGTCGTCTCCCTTTTTATCCATTTTCCAGTTGACTATTTTTCTCAACTTTATTTTTTAATTCTTATTCCCTTCGCCCATTCCTTTCCGTACCATTTCAGAATTTCGTATCTTCTCGAGAATCTAATTTTGCATTTGGTCCCTTTTTTTCACGGAATCTCATCTCGCACCTGAGGCAAACTAAAGCAACGAGGAAAGGCCCTTGAAAGATTCACCCACCATTTGATAGAATAAATAAAAAGCCAGAAAAACCTTGTTTACCTGGACACCGAAAGCAAAAGATGGCCTCTTTTTATGAGGGTCACCCACCTGAATTTGCACCCAACCTTTGAAGGGCACGATCTTTTTTCTCAGATAAAAAGAAAGGATAGGATTTATGCGATAGCTATCGTTTAAGAAAGAAAAAATCAAAATAAAAATATTAAGAGGCCCCATGGCTCCCAGAAGATTAATGACTGATTATCAGTGGAGCCTTCGTTTTTGTTGCCTCCTCAAAATTGTTGGCCAATTGTTGTTATTTTTCGCCTGATTTTTTTTCAGGATAATCAGAGGTTCAGATGTAATTAATTGTGAACAGGAGCCACGGGATAGCCTGGCACAAATATCCGAAAGTCCGACATATTTTGAAATCAGAACAAGAAGTATCCCGGAGCATTGTCTGCAGAGGATTAACTAAATCCACTGTGAAAGTGGGTTATTTGCGGCTACTATTTTAGGGGATGAAATTCGTAAAGCGTACTGTTGATAGTTTCGTGATGGCGGTAACATCCTGCCGTAATTGATGCCCATCCGGGGAATTGTTCTGGTACTTTGGTCGAAATTGAATGAGTCCCAAACATATCCCCCGAGTGGAGGAGTCCCTTAAAAAATACCTTCAATTTGTCTTTAGCTAATGGCGTAATTTCAAGTAATGCCAACTGCTTTCAGGGAAATTATGCCAATCAGGCGCTCCTTTATCACTTTTTGGCATGACTGCGTATATCTGCCCGATGGAAGAGGACGCCTTCTTCCTTCAGGAGCTTTGAGGTACACCTTCCTCTTTAAAGGTGTGTGGATTTTAAGGGATATCCAGGAGCAGAGTGGGATGTCAATTTGATCGGAAGAATTCAGTTAGAAATTGGGAAAATGGATTTAGAATGATGGGTAAGCTACTTGTAGCCTTCTGCGAAAGTAACGAGCTACATGCCTACAAGTTAGATAGAAATGTCTACAATGAAATTTAGTCCTTTAAGCTAGAATAATTCTATTAGATTTGAAAATATAGAATAGATATTTTATAGAAATTCTAAGTATACTATATGTACTACTAAAATTGTTATAAGTGCTTTTATTTTCGTATTAGGTCTAGGCCTAAATCTTTATATTGCGTTAATGAAATTCAAGCAAAATCTAGAAAAAAAATTAGAAATTGAACATGCAACAAAAGATTATTTACACAAAAATTTTCTTACTTTTATAGCTAATTGCTGTTAAATGTACAGTACCTACCCATAGAATTTATCTTAGTTATTTATTTTATTATTTATTAAGTATCACTAAGAATTAGTATAAATATTATTAAATTCAGAAATTTCATGCAGAATTTATATATGTAAGCGTACAATTCTTGAAGAGATTAAATGTTTATCTTGGATAGTGTCCAAAAAATTTTAGATTCGTTAAAATTGTTAAATATTAATTTTAATGAGTTTTCTTCTTAAACTGTTAATAAGAAACTCTTAATCATTAGTTATTATTGGTGATAAAATTCAAGTATTATCATAAAATTAATTTTCTTGAAAAATAATCTTCAAATTTGAGCTTCAATGCACTAACCAACTGAGTTACTATGTTCAGTTTCCGTTCATTTTTAAAAATATCCTGAAATGTTATGTAATAAATATCTTTAGAAAACCTTTCCTTTCCTTTTAGTTACCTTTTTTAATTACTGATCGCAAATTCAAAAGTTATTACTTAATTCATTAAAGCTTAGTCTTTATGAAAGTATTTTAAATTGTTACTAACCATTGTTTTTACGAAATCGCATTATTTCAGCAATATAGGCAATATTTTTCTCTTTCATTTCACGGATTAATAAAATCATTTAGTTAAAAAATACGTGCATGGAAGATATAAATTTTACAATGTCTTCAGAATTTAAATTTGGCAGACCTATATAATTTTTATATTAACATGGTACATTTTTCCTCAATATTCTCCACTTTTACAGAGGAAAATGCTTCTCCCGCCAGTTGGAGAATAATTTTAAAATCTTTTTTTCGGAATAAATCGAGCGTGAATTTGAATATTTTGCCTGGAGCCTTTAAATAAAATTGCATGAAAAATTTACCTACATGTATAGTATAATAGAGTAGTGAATAGTGCACTACCACTAAATTGGTTAGGTTTTTTCTATTTTTATAGGTAAAAAATCTTAACTATAATTACAAAAAGTTGCATTGATAATGGAGTGGTAGTGCATTAACAAATAGTACACTATGGAATTATATGCCTAAAGTTATTACTTCATACTCTCTAGACTATTGCCTCAATTTTATTAAAGAGCTAATTGTGCCATGTTATCTGCTGTTTATATAATTTGTAATATTCTTACGCTAGCCCGTCTATTCAATGTTTAATTTCGCTTTCGTTTCATCTCTAAAACGATCTATTTAATATCTCTAATATTGTCATTATCTAATGGACATCAATGACATTAACGTGCGCAATTGCAGCTATTAACCCATAATTTCTGTGTACTATTGTCTCCCGAAGGCAAATGTCAGAAGCACAATTTCCACAGTACCCCTTCTCAAAGTGGGTCATTCGGGGCAACATAAATCGAATTTGAATAGGCCAGGTGTAAGAAAAGCAAATATTACAATTGCCCAGAAGCAAAACAAGAGTTAATGAAAACCAGTAGCAAATAAATTTTTAAAAATAAAATGAATATTTCTTAGTTAATGACGAAAGCTTACCTAACAGGTAAAAAATGTTAAAACAAACTGAAACTGATGTTTAGAGCCGACAAAAAATACCTTCCTGTCTGTCGCACATATTTTAAATTGCCGCGCGAAAAATAAATGTTTTTCACATGAGTCTCATTACACAAAAGAAAATTAAGCACCTGGGGGTCTCTAATGTATTTTTGTGAGGAGAGGGAATACTTTTGTATATCTTCCCGCCCGAGGGGGATATTATTGCGCGTTCGAAACTGAAAATTTATCACCGGCCTAATGAAAACGCACAGACGTAAACAAATTGTAATAGAACACACGCGGATTGGTCGTGAGGCGCGTTGAAAAGCGAATTATTACTTTTCATACAAAATCTCTTCGCGGGAGCACGAGGAAGACCGACCGCAAGACTTTTATTGATAGTTTTCAGACGCACCAAAACAAACCGCCCGCGAAACAATAAATTTTGTCGGAACGTCGCGGCGGCAGTGTCGCAATTCATGGACAGAGTAAAAAGCGGGGCCAAAACGAGATTTGAAAAAAAATTTAGCAATTTTATGAATTATAAATAGATCCGGTCCACAACGATTATAATTAGCCACAAAAATGCCCTCGGGGGTGTTGAGGAAACGGAAACTGTCCACAGTGTCGATCAACAGATTTTCGCGAGATTTAACGACTTTTTCGATTCTTGAGCACAGAGTCGCCAGATTTCGTGGACCAGCCCCGTCTGATCAAAAATACCGACGGTTTCTGGCTGCCCGAGGGGCATCTTCTAAATTTTCAAATACTCAGGCCTTGGAGTGGGTAAAGACTCCCAGCGGGATGGGCTTATTTATTATTTTCATCTCAAATTAGGGGGGACACGTTTGACGTCAGACGTTATGGCATTTCGGATGAGCAAACACACTCGGGGGAAGCGCCAACTCTGTCCACACATGTGGAGAGTGTCAAAAAAATTGTTGATCACAACTCAACGTATATTTGAACTGAGTCATGCACGTGCAGACAGTCCCCCACTTCGATTATTTCCAATAAAAACCTATTCGATAGAATTTCATGTTTTTTTCTAAAGAGATTGGCTGATTTCTTTGAAAACTGATAAAAACTTCAGTCTCGAATTAGAAAAACAGAAACTCATTTAAATTGAGTTCGAGCTCGGATTTTCTACGTGAAAGTGAGATTTAATTTTAAAGCATAAGAGCCATGATTCTCATTTGTTCGAAAAATCTTTTTAACAAACCTTATTTTAGAATCTTTCGACTGTCGTCTAAAATAATAGAAAGATTGTATTATTTATACGCATAAAAATTTTAACGGAAATGCTGTATACCTAAGTTAAGAGAATAATTCATTATATGTTTGCTTCTAATGAAAACTGGTAATCTAAAACTAGTTAATTAACATTTTACAAGTTTATAAATATTACTAAAGGAAAAGAAAATATTTGTTTGAACATAAACCTTTAAAACTCTTATAAATGCAAGGTATTGTTTAAAGACGAAATTGGTAGAAAGAGAGAACATTATTATTTTTCGAATTGGAAAAACAATTTTTTTTTAAAAAGTATATGCTTTGATTGAAGATTATGTATTCAAGAAATCTCGTGTATTTCTAAAGCGTGACGTTAAATTCTAAAACGAGAAAATTGGTTGTCGCGAAAATATACTGTCCTTTTAAACGCTATTATATTATTTCAATTCTTGACTGATTTTCAAAATTGGAGGGCTTTTGTTTATTAAGCTGGCTGTAAAAACACACTATTTCTTGATACAATCTCTACAGAATTTCAATTAATTTCACCCAATAATTTGCTTTTTCGAAATTAAATAAAGGAAAGACATTTGGCGTGATTTTTTCGAGGCAAAATCATTAATGATTTCTCTGAAGTCCAATTCCCGAAGCTACTCACTCTCTATGCTAAGCAACGACATTTTTAATAATTTTCCTCTTAGATAAATTAATATTTCGTAATCTTTTGGTCACAGAAAGTTTATCGTAGGCTTATTTTCTTCCTTAAAAGATCATATCTAACGAATAAAAAAAATGTCGATTGTGCAAAGTCGCAAAAATAGTTTTAATTCTTATCGCAATGCTTTAGGCAAAAGTAATCATTTAAATTGTGAAGCAGCGTTCTCAACTAATTGCGTGATCTCTTGCCAAGATATACAATTTACATTTTTATAAAATAACATATTTCATTAATTTTATGTTTCCGGATATCCGTAATACAAAATTTGATGATTTAAACCTAATTTTATATTTTGGTCTAGAGTTTTTAAAATAAACAAGTTTAAGATCTAATTTTAAATTTAAGATTTTAACCGAAATATTTGGAAATTGCTATAGGTCAGTGGTATTTTTAATATATTTGTGTTAAGTTTAAGGAAGAGCATTAAATAAAATTGTATTAGCTGTTTTTATTGTAAACTATAAATTTAAATTTGAGTGTATTATTTGTGGTTTCCAATGGTATCTTACGAGTTATTGTTAAAATTCAAAGCACTTTGTATATCTGCAATATTTAATGCAACGGATGTTCGTTGTGTTACACAAGTGGGAAAAAAAAATTAGAGACATATGTTGCAAATTAGGACTCATATTAAGATGATAAACTTCGTCCAGCGATGTGGACAATAGGACTGAAGAAGTTAAATACTTTGACATTAAATAAATATAAGATAGGATGAAGATATCTTTCGCCTCAATATATTGTATTACTTTCATAATCATGAATTAAAAGTTAAAAAAGGTTATAATTATAAAATTTTAGTGTACCGAAAAAGAGCAATTTCAAGATTGTTAGGTCAGGTTTACTGTGTGACCTTTTTATGTTATACTTACAATTCGTATGGCCGTTATAACTACAAATGTGCAGAAGGCTCAAGTTCTCTTTGAGTTGAATGGCACTTGTACTGGTTTTCGTATTTCAATTAAGGTCCTTATCCCCAATGATTTGCGCCAAATCGCCAATCGTAGGATCTCATCTTCGTCTTCAGGGGCTGTAACAGTTGGCTTCCTTCCATAAATCTTGCCCGGAAATCGAATCAATTTCCGCTGCATTACCCTCCACGGGACATGCAGTCAGGCACGGCTCCCCGGAGGTCGGTGCATGCTGCTGACCCACTTAATCCCGCCCACACCTGAGGCAGGTGCAAGTGGCAGCGGCGAGGAAAGATTGATCGCATGAAACTTAAGCCTAAGCCGCACGGGTATCGATTGTTGGGAGCGGACGGCCAAGTGCTCCTGAATAGGAGTCACGTGCGCCGTGCCGAATGAGCCCACCCCGCAGCTGGCACCCCGTGCAGCAGATAATGAGCTTTGCAATTACCATAATTACGTGCTCCATCATATCGGCACTTGCTAATGACACTTTCGACTCGCTTTCCATTTGTTTAGTTGGATAAATATCGGCGAGTTTTATTGATAGCCATGTCCACGGCTAAGCGGCATAGAGAGCCGGATTTTAAAGTTTCATTTCTGCAAACGACACGCGGACGAGGTGGAGGTGGATACGATTTATTTTTGGAATTCATGGACCAGGTGTGGATGCGGTCGTGCAGAGGCGAAATGATTCAAGCGCCCAATTATTTTGATTTTGTTAAAATTGAAATAAATATGACGCCAGGCCAGTTCCCAACTAGCAGTTGAACTGATGACTCTTCCGCTAGTCCTGCTTTTCCATTAGCTTATCAATCGAGGTGGTGATTTTTTTGATATCTTTTCGATACCCATATTAATCTACGATTGAGTTTGTGACTCTTTCGGACTCCGCATTCTTTTTTCAGGCCAGTTTTCACATGTCGACAGTTGGTTGTGACATTGTCCCTCCAACTTGTCTTCATTCGTAGACTTTCTGTTCCCCTATTTACCTAGCCGGTGACCCTTTCAGTCTCCTATCCCTCTTATTAACGGTAAACTTGTTTTCTCCGTCATTTGTGGAATTGGTTTTTCTTCCACCGCATATATTCCAGTTATCCGATAGTTATGTATATCACATATAGGTTTTGTTATATTATAGTTTGAAAGATGAAGTCATATTACATATATTAATACTTATTAAAGCGTTATGTAAACCGTATGTGGGACTCTTTCTTTATCATGGGTTTCCCCCTGAGTTTGACCTGGTAGCCCTTTGTCCCTCGAAATACGTTACAACATCAGTCGACGCTACTGCCTGCAAATTTCCTGGCGCTCCTTATTTTTCATTTTGTATGGATGTCTTGTTCTAACATATGTTCTCCCCCTTTTGTTTTTGTCTCCCCTCCCAGGAGTTTGGGGCTCTTAATGGCATCAGCAACACATACAACGTACGTGGGCATGGTGTTGCACGGCATTTCAAAATATAGCGATAACTCTGACTAAACCTAAAAATGTACAAGGAGTAAGTTCCGGAAAACGTGGATAGCTCCTGCAGGACACGTGTGCGGAAATATGACGATTGCTAGCACTTCCGTGAGATAGGGAAGGGTAACTAATTTCAAGAATTGGACATGCATTTTAAGTCGACAGGGTGTATTCGGTACTGTGATACGAGGAGGACGAATAAAAGGTATTTTTACTTCAATTTCCTTCCCAAATGGTTCTATTTCATGCCAAACTGTAGTAAAGATATATGAAACTCGATCTCTCTCAACCTCAGGTAGTTACTTTGTATCACACAGTATAATGAGCATGAGTCACTAATTTCAAATGTAATGACAACGTTTCAATATTTAAGATGTAAGACTTTACTATCGGATTTTCAAAGCTCGTTTGAGATTTTATCGAGTAATAATATAATCTAACAATATAAAATTAAAGAACTATTTCAATTCAATCTCATAATCAATGAAAATATCTTTATAAATGCATAATTAAAAAAATAATATCAGTATGTACCTACATAACTAAAAAAAACAGTAGGAATATTGGGTCCAAAAATTTTATATCATATTTTATAGTTATGTATTATACATGAAGAAAGTATTTTGTTAGAATCAACAATGTTAATGTATTTATGAAATGTGTAGTTCAGAAACTAGTCAAAAAATAAGTCTATATATGTATATAAAACCGAATGTTTGTGTGTTTGGTACGAATGGCCTCCCTCACCTTTCAACCGATCATCCTGAAATTTTTACCACGTATTATTGAAATTAGAATTGATGAGTTCTTCATTTTTCTTCTCCGATTTTTTCATTTATTTTCAATCAATCAATCAACTAAAAATAAACATTTTTTATTTATTGCAGCGTAGCAGCGCACGCCGGGTATTCGTTAGTATTAAATAAAATTCGTAATAATATCACACACAAACATTTCGGAACAAGTAAGTAAAAAATTAAAAAAATTAGAAATAGTCCTAGTAAAAATTACTGTGTGCAGACAAGCACGCACTCGAACTTTTAACTAAAAAAATACAATATTCACGAAATAAACTTCTGTTTTCTGCTTTAATTTAACTCTATGGTTCGAAATTAATTTAATAACATTTAGCCAATCATAACGCTCACTCAATCGTTGTTCACAATTTTTCTAGGATGATTAAAAATTACTATTCAAAAACTATTGAGATTTAAATATCTTTTTAATAAATTATTGAAACGATTGAAATGATTTTTAAACGATTTTCGAAAGCAAATGTAATTTAACCCCAATAATTTTACGGTTGTCCGTAAAGGTACATACATAGATACAAAAGGAAAGACGATAAATCAAGTGTTAAATGAGCCTAAAAACTGCCGATGCTCTTGGTTAACAAACACGCTTTTCTAACCCGAATTTAATCGGCCTTAAAGTGATTCTGAGGCTCTTTTAGGACGCCTCTGCAAGGACAGTTTCCATCCAAAAAGCAATTTAATCACGGTCATCCGTACAATAGACTAGACTCTAGAGCAAAGCTTATAATGAAAAGTCAATGTCCGGCACTAAGCTAGATTCTGGGAGCGGTGCAATTCACCGAATTCGACCACAACCGCTTAACCCTAATCCTAAAATGATTAGTTGTCCTTCAGCAACATGTTGCTGCAATTCTGCCCTTTCCCTAGAAAGTCAAAAGCCTGAAATTGCCTTCAGCGGAAATAGCTCATCAGGAGCCACCGCAGCCGCACAGGGTAACCGAAAATGAAAAGCAAACGAGAAGGGTGCCTACTAAAAAGCATCGTAAGTAAGCTGTTTTGCGTTCGTAAATGGGTCACATATTATACAGGGTAACAAAGGCACCCCCGAGGCTGCTGGAGGTTCCTGTAATATTAAAACGGGTGCACCGTCAAAAGATTTCCACGGCGACGCTCTTTTTTTTTTTCCCCTGAGATGAAGGGTGTAAAACCATGTTGAAATAAAAATGCAGGCCAAAAGGCAAGAGCGATGTTGACATACTCTACCTACTCCTTGCAGAATGAGTGGCTCGAGGAGTTCACCCCTAAAACCCCTAAACCCCTAATGCGGTGGAAGTTATACCCTCATTTGGCGGGTGTCAAGGCGGGGCAGGGTCTTGAAAAAGAAACAGAAAAATTTAGAAAGATACCGTCCCAGGAGCATATAAGCCGCATGTGTTTCTTATAGTAGCAAACTTCCATTTCGATGGTTGCTAGATAACTGGCTAACCCGCTAACGCAGAGCTCGAACTCTTAACGTAATTTGAGTGGAAAAATTCTGCAGGTTATGTCCCGGGCAAAAGAGGAGGTCTGGCTCCGTTGAGCAAATTGTGTCAATTCATGCAAATGCACCCGTCCCTGCAGGCGAGCCATTTTTGAATCGATCACCATGAGCTCCAAGGACATGGCATCCGAACCAAAATGGCTCTGAAGCTATCGTAATTTCCAGGAAAAGGAAACGCCAAGCCCGCAATTAGGGATCGACTTATTTCGCCTTGGATGGTGTACCGGGACGGGATCATGGCTTATTCGTGTCGAGCGCCCCCTATTAAGGTGCATTTAATTAAATTCCCTAGTCGATAATTGGCGACATTACGCCACAGCCAGGGTTCTGGGATATGTCAATATTCTACCCTAAGTTGCTAAAGTCGAAACCCCCACTGTTCCGTATCTTAAACCTCGTCTTTTAGCAATCTTCCTTTCCAGGCGACAACATAGGGGGGTGGAACATATTAATTGAATCAAGTCGGAAGCGTTTTAAGAAACTTCCAAGCTTCTTAGCTCCTGCGGCACAATGTGGTGCGAAGATATCGAATGATGAAGATTATTTCAAGATATTACACTCAAGATATCGGAGCCCGTCTGCCAGTCGGGACTTATGAAAAATTTCATTATGATCCGCAAGGACTTTGATTTATGAGACGTCCACTGAAAAATTACATTGTAAAATTTATTCAATGTCATGTTATGATCTGGAAAAGATCTGGGCCAATCAATTGGGGTCCCTCCTCAATAAAGGCCCAGACCGAGACCGAGTCCGCCAGGCGCTTCTTTAGGGAAAAGAACAAAAGTTTCCTTATTCGTTTTCCCTTATTTTGTCCTCGTTTGGCGCCGTCTCAGCCCGTGGCTGCGGCAAAATGAAAAAAGTTTCAAAGTTGTGCTGCTCCTTCTGTTGCCACTGCTAAGCCACACTACTCGAAGTGGTCCAGGGAAATTAATAGTTTTTATAAGTTCCCTTGGGGCTTTCTGGGGCGTATCCCTTCCTTCCATATGGAAGGAAATTTTATTTTAAGTACGGTTGGAAATCAATCGATGGGCTAATATGAAACAAAAGCTAATTTCCTGGGAGTAAATTGAATTTTCGGACACTGATGAATGGGGGGGCCAAGATGGAGTACGGCCCTAATTCTTTTATTTCCCGGGCTTGTGATGGAAGCACCTAAGTTGGATATGTGGTGAAAAAAAGCTTCGAATGCAAATGGTTCATTTTCTAACGGATTTTGGGTATTACCAATTTCGATATAATCGAAAACGTTCGTGAATTAATTGAGGATTTTTGTCATCCTCATTTTTGTTAGTGTATTCTATGCTAATATTTAAATATGTATAATAATTTCAGCTTGTTAACGAAAATGAAATTTAAATTACATAATTCAATCGATGCTGCATGAAAAGAGGTATATGGGACGCAACATTTTAAAATTCATGATGCGATCTAATATGATGACCAAATTTATCGTACACCATTTCCATTTATTTCCATGGAAATGAAAATTATGAAAATTGTAGAATTTAAAGATATACAACATGTTAAATATTTCCAATTTTAATATATTTTTATTGTACTAAATATTGAACAATAAAATGAAATAATTGCAAGTTTAAGCCCTAGGCTATATTAGTTATGAAGTAATTTTTACTAATTTTGTTGGTTTGATGGTCTTAATTCACTATTTGTTGTATAATAAGATAATGCATCTGCCTGTCTGTCTGTTTGTTTATTTGTTATGCAAATACACACCGCTCGCTCGATCGCAACTAAAATTTACATACACACTCTCAGGCCGCTGGAAAACCCATGTGGGTTTCTGAAATATGGACAAAATGGAGGATTTCAATATGGTGACTACAAACTTTCAATTTCAACATAGAAGCGTTTTGAACAAAATTTGGGATTTCAGTAGTATTTTATTTCGTGAGCGTTTTTCACAAATGTTTTTCAGCTACTTGAAAAGGACATAGAAAATTTGAAAATACTTACATAGCTATAAATAGTTGGTTTAAATTAATTAAGCAACAAATCTGCAATACTGGTTGTCTATTATTTAAAGTCATTACACCCCGCATTTATACAATAATATTAGTTGGGTTACTTGAAAATTATCTTATTGAAGTCAAATAAGGGGTAACCCGGGCAGTGCCGGGAGCGGGTAAGCTAGTTGTTAATAATATCAGAAATAACTTTTTATCGCCCAAATTCTGCATAACTGTAATAATTTACTGATCGTACTTTATATTAGAGACTAATATTTATCCCTAAGGTAATTTGTTCAATAGTAGGTATACATACATACAAGCGTCTTTTATAATAAAGCTGCAAAACTAAACTTAAAACTAAATTTAAACGCTACATACATACATAAATGCTATTTAAATTGAAACTCTTAAAACTTACCTAAAGATTCAAGTAATGTCGAGTGCAACATTCTTTTATCCTCTATATTAGAAGATCCTTTCGATAATGTCAGACATGTTGGCATGACAATTTGAATGGAAATCACGTAAAAATGGGATATTATTTATGCGAATGTGAAAAATACCGTGGATTCCATGAGCTTTTCATTTCATATTCGCGCCATCGTGCATAATTTATCAATATGACGGGTTACGGGCCGCACGAAGCGACTCTTTAAATATTTATTGGCATATATAAGGAACGTTTATTCTTAAATTGCGTCTGATAACTGCCACCAATATATAACAATAAAGATTAAAGTCCTACAAAAGTTTTCTTTCTTTACTTTTTCAGTTTTATTTCGCTGTTCTTTTGCCCGGTGGCTAAGAAAGAAGCTAGCAGTTTTAGCGATACAAATAGCCAAAGGCTCTGTTAAACTACCGAGAAAGGGAATTGTTAGTCCCGGGATAAATTGGGCGTGGAAAGATATTTTCACCAACTCTATTCTTCCACTTAAGCGATGCTAAATGAAGCCAATTCCACCCACATTTTTTAGAGGAATTGGCTAGCAAGGGTAAGTCTTTACAGCCAATTATTTCCGATTCTTAGATAAATATTCGGAATTTTTGTTTACAGAATGTGAACGACCTTGCGAAAATTATAAATTTTATCTCAATTATTTGCCCAAGTATGAAATCCGCGAAATCTTGAAGACTTATTGCAGGCTTCGTCGTGGTAAGACGCCATGTTCCAAAAGGAATATTTAAATTGGGTTAAGTGAGAGCAAAGAGTCTCACCCCAAAAAAGCCAAAACGAGCACACTTCTGGGAATTTTCGAAGGTATTTTCAAAACAAACAAGAAATAATAATTTTAAGGAGGAAATTATTAATAAGTCCGGCCCTACATTCATCCCCCACCTCCTCGAGGAGCCCATAGCCTAGGTTTTTGGGAGCCGCGCCGGGAGCGGCTGCTGCGGCGTGAAGGGCAGGGAGGGAATTATTTATTCATTTCGGTGGCTTTCTGGAAGGTTGCATCCATTTATCTATTAGCCCTTTATTCTGGCCCCGTTCCGACCCCGCCGGGCGAGAAATTGTAAGGGCGTGAAAACGCTCCTTTTATTCCTGGGGGCAGAAAAACATTTTTTTCCCGATTCCGCCGCCCTGCGACTACTTTGCCCGGCTGAAGCCTTTCAAAAATGTTCGTATCGCGATGAAAGTTGGATGGCGAAAGGTCCCTTGAAAGCTTTTTTTGAAGGGAATGCGGCTTGAAATTTAATCAGAGACACCCGAACATCTTGCTTTGATTGAGCCTATGTCGTTTTATTACGCAATATGCACGAGAGCCCTGGGAATGAAAAAAAATTCTGTTGTAATTTAAGGAGCTTGGGACGTTTAAAGACTTTTTTATATCCTGCTTATTTGAAAAATCTCAGGGATTGAAACAAGTTAGGGTTTCGACAGCTGTTTACTTTCGCATTCTTTTGCAAATATCTGGGGTACTCGCCCATAAAGGCAAAAATATTTCTAAAAATACTCAAATCCAAAGTCTTCTATTCAATTTTTTTTTTTATCTATAAAATCAGATCGGATTCCTAACTGCTACGTAAATTTATCTAATAAAAACATTTCGGATTTTCATCTTCTTGAAATGGTATCTATAGAAAACATATTTTCAAACAAATTGAAATCGGAATTTAAAGCATTCCAAAAGCAAATCAAAAACGGAATTTAAACAAGTTTCTAAATATTGACAACCTATTTCAAATATCTATATATAAAAATGCAAATATAAAACGTAGAAGCCATCAAAAGACACTTAGCAAAGAAAGATTTCTTCTAAATATTCTGAAATATTATTGATTGCAAACATTTCGCGAGATATTTCTCAGTATTTATTTTGCAAGAAATAAATTTGTTATCCGAGTGGCGACGGGTACCTACTTCCCGAATCTTTTATTTTTTTTGCAAAGGAAAGGAAAGAGGATCTCAATTCATCTTATCCCACCATTTTTACGAATAAATCGAAATATTCCTTTTCGATAATGTATAATTTGTTTTAAGTGCAGACTGTCGACCCAATATTAAAACAATAGATAAATTTTAATGTTTTGTGGGTTATATAATTTTTAATTTTGGCCTAGTCTCACAATCAAACGATATAGAGCGGAAGGTTCTTAATTTTTACCTTTTCAGGGTTCCTTACCAAAATGGTAACAAAGAACTTTTTGGTGCTCTGTCTGTTTGTCTGTTTGTCCTTCTGTCACAACTACTTATTTGAGCACTAGCAGCACTAGTACTAATGCTTCGACTTGAAATTTGGAATAGTTTAAAAAATATGCTTTCCCAACATTATTGCGGATGACAGAAGTTAAAAAATATTTTTTATTCATTGCAAAAGCGGCCGAAATAGAATATGAATGGGCTTCATTTACATACATATACATTCTAAAATAGGTTTTAATTTTCTTTTATGCCGCATAGTGTTCGACTTATGATGAAAAATGTCTAAAGCAATACCATTCCCCATCCCCCCTTATCACCGAAAAGTGAAAAATCTGAAATAATAAGAGCTGATAGAGGTAAATATTACAGGCAAAATGAAACTTCATTACGTGTTAATAACACCTAAATTATTCGTTAATTTATAGCAAGGGTTAATTCTAGGTCTTATTGTTTTTGAGGGGGTCGATGAATTTAACCATGTAATTTTTTATACGTTTTATACGGACTGACTCGCACTTGGCCGGTTTTTTTTTTTATTAACACTCGATTCATTCATTCATATAGCTTTTTAAAAAAGATAAATTAGACACTTATTGTTTTCTATATAATATAGAAGTTATCGATTTAATTTTATTTATCCTAAAAATGTAATTGTAATAAAATAATAACTATTAATACCTTTTGAAAATGTTTAAATATCACCCTCAGAATTGCAAGATAAATAATAATAACCTGCAATAGTACCAAACCATTACAAAATATTGCAATAATCTATTTAGCATTTTACGAGGCACTATTTATTTTATGGGAAATTCATTAAAAATAATTAAATTTAACACGACAATAACAGCATCATCACAACAACAAAAGCGTGATTCTTGCCCATCCAAACTACACCTGAAGTTATAGAATTGATTTTCAGACAATACCATAATTAATACCCTGATAAAATTGCTGTGAAAACAAAACGGATACGGGCGCCATTTATGAGTATGATAATGGCAATTGCTGCCATAACCATAAAATTAATAAAATACCCTTGTTAAGCAAACCGCTCTATAATACAATTATTTGAATAGGTCGTCAGGAAAATGGGGATAAGAGCAATTTTTTCGATTTTAGTTTAAGTAAAAATATTTATTCAAACAAATTCAGAAAACGCCTTTCCCATAAAGGCGTTTTGGGAGGAGTTTTAATGTCCTAAAAATGGAAAATCCCGAATTCAGAAATTTTTTTGTTCGGAGACCCTACTCTAGAGGAACAAGTTCGGATGCTGAATTTGCCTGAAAAAGTTTCTGTTTTATTTTGGTGCAGAGCAACAAAGTTTTATTCGCACACCGCCCACTACAACAAAAGGAGTCTTCCTGATCTCCTGCGAAACCGAAAAAGGACGACACGGCGGCAGGAGTATTCCTGGATTCCAGGCCATTATATTCCATGCTCCACCTAACCCATGTCGTTGGCTACAATTGATACATTATTCACACTCCTGGGCGCTTCCTCGGGGTTGGAGGTCGGATCTGGGTTTTTGGGGGCTCGAAATTGAGGGCACGACGGATAACTTTTTTTTTTTATGATTTGACAAATTTCTAGTACTTTTGGGTAAAGTGACTTCACTTGAAATCGAATCGTTTTTCCCTTTTACCACACGGGACCCGAACGCCCTTAAGCACATAAAACGAAAATTGTTGGCATTTTCAAGAGTTTTCTAGGAAATTCTCAGTTGATTGAATAGTCAGAGTGAATGGCTTTAATCCTAGCTAGAGATAGAATCACCCCCGAAAAATTTTTGGGATTTGCCTGAATCCTTCGAGAGAGAATGGAATCAACAGGAAAACAGGGTGCTATGCGGGTTGAAATTTATTTTTGGGATAGAACTGCTTTTTTGATATTAATTTTAGGAGGATCCCCTGCAGTAAATACAGTTTTATTGGAGTTTTGTAAATTTGTTGAGTGCCGTCAACTCGAAATGAAATTTTCAGTAATCTCTGCTGATATTTAGGTTCTTCTTACTTGAGAATTTAATTAGTTTAGCAAACTTAAAGAGACATTATTGTTTATTGTTTAACAAATTTTGTAATACATATAAAAATCAAAAATCAATTAAAAGTTAAAATCTTTTAATAAAAATTCTGGCCTTTAGGTATAATATAAACCATAAAAATAATAAGGAATTTTTAGTTAATTCTCTTCTACTATTCGGGTTAGATTTCTAAAATGCAAAATGGCGGATCTAATATGACATACACATACATACATATACTCTATTTATAATTTTGAATTTTTTTAAATCTGAGTGCGAAATCATAATCAGTGAACCAAAATATCCCATTTTACCCAATTTTCCTAAAAATACAAAAGGTTTCAGATTTATCGTTCCCCATATTAGATCCGCAATTTTAAATTTTTATAATCAAAATTGGGTCATCGAGGCTAAATTTCTATAGGTACACTAAGGTTTAAGCTAGCATTATCCAGAAAAAACCAACAGACCAGAATAAATTTTGCATACACATCTTCCAAAAATATTGATTCGAAAGTGAAAGCGTTAATTTATTTTTATTAAAAAACGTATTAAACTTTTATGCTAATCGGAAATTTCTTACACTAGGTGGGGCTAGGTAAAATTCAAACATTTATACTCACCACGATAGTGTAAAAATTTCACTACGACCTGTCTGAATTTTTATTAGCTGAGTAAAAGTTTCCGATTGGCACAGGCCCTAAGTGAGAAATAGCCAATTCTAAGAGAGTGTTCAGAAAATATGTTTTTGAAACAGTATATCAATCGATTCAATAAAAGAAAATCTTGATCAAGACATTTCAAGGAATTGATTGGCATACTGTTTCCATATTTATTTTCTGAACACCCTGCATATTTTTCGTTTCTCTGGAAATGTCTTTTATATGCAAATATTTTCCTCAATTCAAGCGCACAAATTGTGCAATTGCTTCAAAAGCACCGTCAGCAACTAAATTGTTGGTATCCCTTTGGATGCAAAGAATCCCAATTCCAGGACTTTGCGAAGCGGAATTTCAGCTCGACAGGTATCAAATGCGTTGTGGGGGAGTGCATAAAAGTGTCCACCAAGTATAAATGGGGGTTTCAGCTTCCCAGTCTAACTTTTCTAATATCCAGAAGGTTGGATTTAGCCATAATACGAAAAGTTTAAATGCAAGAATGAAATAAGTTAGGCCAGAAAAAGTCAGAGTGTATGAGGGTATCTGCAAAATGAGTATAAGCGGGGAACTGTAAACAAATTTTAATAAATAATGGAGAAACCTAAAGGGCACCTTCCTGCTTCTCCGGCACCTTGGGAACGGGTTAAGCATTTTCCGCATTCGTTAGCTCGTCTCCGGGCTGAGACTTTCCACCGAGCGGTAATTAACCCTCGAGGATACATAAACCCATTTTAACCCACACCAAACCGGTGCATGGTGGGTGGTTGGCTCATGTATGGGGAAAGTTTTCCCTCCCCGCTCGCCCCCACTCCGTTAATTAAGCGAACTCTTCAGCCGCACTATGGCTCCGGTGGTTGTGATGGGGGCACCCGGGAACGGCTAAAGTCCATAATGACAAAAATTTCCGCGTAATGGGATTTGCCCCGGCTGAGGACGGGCGCTAATTGTACATTACGTGAGATGGTGCCCGCAATGTGCGGGTAATTTGCATTAAAGGCACAAAATTGAATGTGTGCCGTGGAAAAAAGGCACTCCCTTATGTGTATGTTGCATTGTAATTTATGTGCAAATTACTCCGAAAAAAATACACTGGGCTGGGGCTAGGGCAAGGGCTATTACATCATCGCGCTGCAGTCAAATTCCTTTGGGGAACAGAGCTGAGCGCAACAAAAATGCATTTAAATAGGTCGAAACTTGCAGTCTGCATTTTATATTTTGAAACGAAGGGGCGGATCCCCTCAACGCCATTAATTTAACAATAAAAAAAAACTCACCCCCACCAACCTTTACTTGGCTGCTCTTGAGATGGAGATTTGTTTTTTAAAAAGCAGTTGTTGAAAAGAACTTTTCTCCTTAAAGCGGGAAAAAAAAACTCCGCAAACTGCTTGAAAACTAAAAAACCTTCAATAGCGAGAAGTTTTTGAAAAAGATGCCACACACTACACCTGTTCTCAACCTGCTTAAAAATGTTTTTTTTTTGTTTTTGTTTTATGTTTTTTCAACACAAAAGCATAAACTTTATGCTCCCCGTCGTCTATATTCTTGGAAGCCGACTAGCATACAGTCGTCCTTTAAAAGCAAAAAAAAATTGAGAATAACAAAAGTCGGAAAAAATGCTCGGTCTCGTTCTCAACTACTAAAAACGATATAAAGATACAGCCAACGTTCGTTGCTAAAAGCGAGTAATTTTTCTGACGAACTTCCGTTCTCATGTCCAAAATTGTATGAAGTGCGCCATACAAGCACTCACCGGAAGGTGTTTTTCTGCTCCTTTTTTCATTTATTTATTTTTGTCGAGAAGACATCTATTTAAGAATCCAAAAAAAGAAGAAACATTAAAAACACGAAACCTCCTCCTAGCTGAAGTATTCAAGATATATGCTGAATTTGTACTCTGAATGAAATCAACTCCCGAGACGCGGACGATTTATACCCAGAGCTAAGGAATAATGAATGGCTTGATTTCAAGCACTTCAAACCAAAAAGAAACTTCGAAGCTATTTATCAAGAAATAAATAATTGTCTCCACGAAACGAATGGAACGTCTTTTTTCTTACCATTTTTTATTATATTCTTCTTCAGTTTTTTTCCACCCCCGGTCGGGTAGAGGTGCTGAAATACCACCAAATTGCAGACGAAGCTCGTACACAAAAGATTTCATTAATTGCGGCTATCCCTCCTGAGTCTGAGTGGGTATTTTGGACCCCGAGAAGGTGCAATAACATTTTTCTTTTTCGTTATTGGATTTTTCCAGATAATGACGCATTAGGGCACGCCGGGCAGGGCAACAGAGAAAAGATGCCCGGTAAGCGAAATTCCATTGTATTATACGTCGAAATTCTGACAGAGAAAATTTTTTAGATCTCTGCTTGGTCAACAAGTTTTCTTCTTTATTCTACAATTTCTTTCAACCCACAAATTTGTCCTTAATTAGGTCGACTTTTATACAGACAGTTTCTATATTTTTCTTAACACTTAACCGGTCGGTTGAGTACTAATGCCTATGTATAGTTTGTTGTAGACTCATCCTTTTTTTACTTTATAAAATAACACAATCATCAAATAATTTATAAATGTGTTTAGTAAGCAGTAGTAGCGCATAAAATCTATCGTGATGTGCAAAATCATAGTTTTCTACGGCTTATTGTACAAAACCTTAATCTTCAAACTAGGCATAATAAAGACTAAAATACTGCAACCGAATTTCTTATGTTTACATCCTTTTTTAATAAACCGAAGAAAATTAAGATTTTAGTTAGATATGTAATATATGTTTTGCACACCACTGTAATGTAGTTTTTACTACCTTTTAGGATCTTATAGATTAGTTTAGGTATTATTAAAATAAATAAAACCCTTATTTTTGTAATACATTATATACATAGGTCCCGCAGAAGTAAATTATCTTTCTAGAGGGTCAATATTAATATTATTGTTAATGTTATTGCAAACTTACAAATTATTACCGGCTGCCAAAGAAAATTCTCTCACTTAAACACCGGCTAGTTAAATCTTAAGATTAATTTCTCCAAAAAAATTGTTTTTTCATGCCAGTCGTACAAACTATAAAACATTCATAATTAAAAAAATCGATGCACTGATATTTCATTTTGAGAAAAACCACATTTAAAACATGTCCATTTTTAAGAATATCTGATTTTTTTATTTTAAAGTAAGTTCTTAAGTAAAGGAAATAATAATTTTAGGTAATTTTAGTAAATAAGGTTAGAATCAATTTATCTTGATTGTCCTGATGCAATAGGCTATATTACTTTGGAAAAATAAATATATAAAAACTTTAGCGGCTGTAATTTTTTTAAAAATCTAGTAATTTCAAAAATCTAAAATACAAATTTAGTCTTATCCGTGTTATATGAAATGGAATAACCCAATATAAAAAATAAATGGGTATGTTTTTGAAGTTATACGAAATTACAATCCCATTTCGTGCGATTTGAAATTAGGTGCTCTACATTTTGAATGAGCTGAATGAAGTTGGTGAATAGTTTTTACTAAGGGAAAATTTATGTAAATCTACGTAGGAATGAAAATATTTTGTGATAAATATAAGTATTCTAAAGTATACTTGATTTAAGCTGTCGAAATTGATTAAGCGAAATATTGAAATGCAAAACAATTTTTTCAGTTTCGGAAATCGGATTCTAAAATAATGATGAAGATAATAAATAATTTGCTCCCGTATATTATGAATTAGTAAATAATAATATTCAATTAGGTAATTTCCATTTTTGAGTAAATTAGGGTTGTAAATTACAAAAGATTGTATTTTTTGGCCATTTTTAAGAAGTCATTTAAAACGTAACGTTGATTCAAATTCTTATCTTACAATTCTTCGGAAAAAGTTATAATAGCATTGTCCAGTGTTTTAGGATTTTAAGTCAACTAAAGTCAACTAAACACCTTTTTGCAAAGAAATCTAATTAAACATATTAATTTTATATACTTACATAAGTATATAGTTTTCGTTCACGAGTATTGCAGTAATATTTTTGTTTCGAAATTACGATTGAGCTGAATTGTTCTTTTCTTTATAGATATCTACATACTTTTACGATATTTATTCTGAATTACCTCATAACTAAACGCAGTTTTATGGAGTTTTTGCAAATTTCCTGGTTATTGCCGATCATGAAATGAAATTGCCAGTCATCTCCGCTCACAAGTTTATCCATTCTGAAATTTTATATACTTAAATTAAGGAGCAGTAGGTGCTTCTAGCGAATAGTCGTTTTCCCTGGAGATCTTGAAGAAGCCAATAAAAATTGCGTGGTAATGGTTTCGGAAGTAAAATTCTGATATTAATGGGCAAAGTATCTTATATTGTGGACTTCTGGTAGATCTGCTTCGGGAGCTGTATCACACCTAATCCAGACCAGGCCAATATTAATGTCCCTTGTCATCCGCAACCCGCTCCCGGGATCGTTCCTGTTTCGCAATAACGCACGATTCGCCTTTATTACAATGGCTCTTTCTTGAATAGAATTTTTCAACAATCAACCGCGTGTCAAGGCGACAAGGATTTACGGTCTCTGCTAAAATCCCGGCGATTAAGGACCCCGGGATAACGACGGGTTTCCATCACACACCATAAATTTTTACAGTGCATTTCTCAGGGAATCGATAAAAAAATTTTCCCATTTTTCGCTAATACCATCGTCAAAACGTTCTTATCGGGTGAGTGCGGTGCTGTTTTTATACCCTGTTTTTTTTTTTTTTTGTTAAAGTTATGAAATATCAGAATCCGATTTGCAGGATCTTCGGGAGCTCCTTTGTTATCCCATCGCCGCTCTGAAAAGGCCCGGTGAAATTCGCGGAGTAATTTACTCGATGCCGGGTAGCACCCAGGGCTTATATAATAAAAATTGCGCAGCAGCTCGCCTACCTTTTGCACCTCTACACCTCTTTAGGAGCTGTACGCATCCTGCGAACCAGAGCTGTTCCCTAGTTGTCGAAATAAATCCCAACAGCGACCGCTTTTACCCTGGTAATTCCCGGATATGTCGAGATATTGTCGAAAAGAAAAAGAAAAAAAAACCATCAGTCGAGCCATTCGACCCCATCGACTACTACTTTTGCTTCTGGCGGGGGAGGATCGGTTTTCGTCTAACGATAAATAAAATCCAACGAGACCATAAGGGAAGCGTGCTCGGGAAAAAAGAAAATCCACTTTCCACACCTCCAGGGAGTAAATGGCTATATGCTCGTAATTCAATACCCCGGCGAGGTATCGGGCCTATTTAAGGAGGACGTGGAGAAAAAACGAAATAATTATGCGCCTCAAGGCGAATTACTGAAACCCACTGTTTCCCTGTTAATTCCAGAAATCGCGCAGCATAAACGTCCGCCCTAACGAGCAGTGCACGTTTATTAAAATTAAGGGAATCTTCACCGAGCGCCTTCCGGTCATCAAATACAGACGAGGGCTAAATAACGCCCGTGGGCCTCCGCCCTCCTTCACACTCTCGGTCCCGTCTTAAATAGCCTCACAGCCTCAGAATTTTCATTTATATTTTTTCTCTTTAATGTTTTCCTCTGAAATGGCTGTCGTTAATTTTCCCTTTTCTTATTTTAAATATGCAACTGCAGCCGGAGCCTGCTCCTCTTCCAGGATCTCTTCCTGGCAACAGACTGCAGAACATCCCCAACTGTGACGGGGAGCCCCATTTCTGGAGACAGGTTCTCACTTTAAGTGGAACGTTTTATTCTTTTGTTGCCTCCGCCATGAGCATGTTTATGATCTTAATGGGAAACTGCACAAGGAGTCATTTAGCGCAGGACTGACTTTTATATTAAATTTTTTATGCATTTTTATGACCTGCCCTTTAAGGAAGAAAACTTGCCGAATAAACACAAAAATTTATATTTTTAAATTACTTTCTCTTTGTGGGGTCCACAAGGATGCCTCTCTGAAAGGTGTCCTCTCATTAAGTAGATGGCAAAGGACATGTCTTTTGCGCAGATATTACATCTGCATGCTTTCATTGAAGCAGAAATTTACAGGGTGGTTCAGGTTCCACGTTTGAGTTAAAATACTTTTTTAATATTCAGTCGTTAACTTTAGTAAAAGAGCTTGTATTTAAACGCACTCTAAGTAATAAGTAAAAAATTCTAACTAGATACTTCGATACTTTGTACTTTAAAAGGAAAGGATAAATTAACGATAACACCAGTTTTATATTTATGTATCGTGAGACAAGTACGCATTTTAGTTTTATAATTGCTATTTTAGGAAAGGTATATTATAGGTTTAAAAGTGTAAATTATATCATCATTCATATAGGTAAGCTTTATCTTGAAATAGCTCTCGAGTTCAGAGTAGGGAAAAATACTGAAATATGCAAAAGAACGTATATTTTATGATTTTTGTGTGAAAGTTAAATGTCTTTTCCAGTTTCTGAGATTTCTGATTACGAATCTGAACTTATATTAGAACAACTTTAATTGACGGTTCCAAAATGACAAAATTACAAGAAACTATTATATAACTATTTTTACATTTTTAGAATGAAAAATTAAAAGAATGTTTAAAACGAATACATGATCTCTACCTGACTCTCTACAAATAGAATTTAAAACAGTAGGTATATTTGAAACCATGAAAATTAATTTTCATGGAAAACTTCCGAAATTTAAAATATAATTGGCATCCAAATTAGAATAAGTATAGAAAGGTTTGGCATTATTATTTAAACATCAATTTTAATACTGAATCGACCATTTTTAAAATTCACAGATTGATAGCAGATTTAAAAT
Source organism: Eutolmus rufibarbis (assembly GCA_963920795.1). Classification (NCBI taxonomy): domain Eukaryota; kingdom Metazoa; phylum Arthropoda; class Insecta; order Diptera; family Asilidae; genus Eutolmus; species Eutolmus rufibarbis. The sequence goes on along the minus strand of OY987206.1, from coordinate 42,212,928 downwards.
TAATGAACCCGACTACCTCCATTTACTCATTTTCATTGAATTTTCCTAAAAGGCTAAACTTAAAAAACTTTCGTCACAATTTTTTTTTTTTTAAATAAATTAATTAATGGTTCTGAAAAGAGTGTAAATTATTACGAATACTTTGAAGAATACATATTATTTCATACAAATTTTTTTTTGAAAATATTTAATATTTTTCAGAAATCGTCTATGTATTTTTAAGATAGACAAAACTTAATAAATATGTAGTAGTTTTCCTTATTATCCGGAAAACTTCAAGAAGCGGTCATTTATAATGTTAAAAATTTCGATTTTAAAGATTCTTGATTAAAAAAAACGTTACGTCGTCGTTAAAGACGTTTAGGCGTGATTGAATAATATTATTTCGACATTATTTCAATCATTCGAAATGAAAGTATCATTTCAACTGTCAATATATTAACTGTTTTTTTGTTCGATTTTATAGCAAATGTTATAATAAAAAGTATACGTTATAGATATATTTCAATATGGAGATAAATGAAGATAAGCTTAGTTTTATATATTTGGCATTTTGAGCCATTTTCTAACGGTCTTAATATGTACATATATAACTTTATAAATAAAAATAGTTGTAGGTGATAGTAGAGAGAAATGAATACAATATCTAGAAGTTATTTTTCCTTTTTGTATATGTCGTAGGCCAATAAGAAAATCAGGCCATTAGCTAAAAGCCTCGACTATACACTTTTCGAGCGCAGACAAGCACGCATTTGTGGAGTATATCATATTTTTAAAATATTTGTTATTTTAAAAATATGATATACTCCGCAAATGCGTACTTGTCTGTACGCGAAAAGTGCATAGTGCGCCTAGGCTTTAAGCTAATAGCCTCATTTTCCTATTGGCATACGACATACATACACTACATATATATACATAGTATGCTCTCTTATACCAACAAAATGAAATAATGTAAATTGAAATGGAATTAAGTAAATTTGGTGTAGAATTTTCGATTGGGAAAACGATTTCTTTAAAGGAGTGGTATGGCTCCACTAAGAAAATCAGGAAAAACTTTATTTGCATGACTTGTGTCCAAGGAAATTTCCTTGAGAGACCCACCAAAACTGCTGGTGATTACCTTTAAAATGCACGCGACAGGAAAATGCTACTTTCAAATGCTCACTCAATAATTACAATTGGAATGGGAGTTAGTGGCCCGCTCCCCCGTAGTTAATTTATTCTGATTGTGTCTTCGCATTTGCATAAGTTTTAGAACAGTCAATAAACTTTTCGGGTTGGGGGTGGTGGCGCCGCTGGGGCCATTTTGGCTGCGGTTGCTGATAAGCCCAATTCACAACTCCATGAATTGATGGCTTTCCGACCGTTTAACATTTGTTCAGCCACCCACCACCCCCCGGCGGCGGAGCACCGCAGGGAGCAGTGTCAGAATCAAAATGGGCTTCTTCCTCCAGTTCTTCGACTGTCGTATTTCTGCTGAACTTTCTTGAAAATTTTGTAATTAAAGACGCTGTGCTCGACGGGGTGTGAGTCCGAAAATAGGCGTGGAATAGAAAGTTTCTGCTACTTTCTTTCCGACGTTTTATGACTTTGATTAATTTGAAAATTTCCAATGTGACAATGGTGTTGCGAAACATAACAAGAATCGGGAGTTCCGGAAGATCAACTCCTCGACACAGAATAGATTTTTTATGGGAAGATGGGGGAGCATCTGGCTTCTTGGAATTCATATTTTCATATTAATATCGGGCAAAAATATGTAAAGTGCTGTTCAAGGATCTGGTGCGCTTTTATGGAATGCCTGCGGTGCGTGGATAAAGTTTAGAATCAAAGTGCTTCTATGAATGGGCTCATAAGATACTGCGAGGTTGTGTTCTGCATACAAGCAGAAAATTTAAAGGAAACTTATTTATTCCAGAATACTTCGGTTTATTTCCTGTAAATTTTGAAAAGAAAACTTTTTAGAGGTTTCCTTTTAAAAAATTTGAAATTCAAATTATTTTCAGACTGTAGCTTTTGTTAATTTTATTAGACGACTTCAAAGGACTTGTAAAATTTTAATGTCTTATTCTTTATAAAATATTTACATATTTAGATCGTTAAGAGAATCAGTTTTGAAAAACCACCTTGCCCTTATGTAGTTAGTATTTATCAGCTTTGTCTCTTAGCATTTCTCGCGACGTTGTGTACTCAAAGGACTCATTTCTAAAACGAAATTACTTTGAAAATCGTTTTATAATAGAAAAGGAAAGAAAAACTTTATAAACAATATTCAACAAAAAATGTGTCCTTTATAATTTTGATTTAGGTAGGATTTTGAAAAGTAGATCAGATCAAAGTCAGGAAATACCGAATTAACACAGAACATAAAAAATTAGTGCAATTGAACTATCTTGAATTTATTAATGAATAATATAATATCTACTATTATCGATTTGTAAAAAAAAAACCATTGAAGTTCTACAAAAGTCGTTTGTTATACATATTGCAAACATAATCAAAAAATAACATGATTTCAAAATGTTAGAATACTTTTTTTCAAAATTTTAATACATACTATTAAAATTAAGCAGAAATTATTTAAAGAGTATAATGGGCTGGACAACTAGAGGTTACATGATTTGGCTATTTCTTTCTGGTTGAATCTTTACTTCAACGATTAATTTAACGTGATTTTTCAAATGCATTTTACAATACAAAATGCAAAATTTCATTTTTTATTAGATAATTTAAATTCCATTGCCAAGAGATAAGAATAATGTCTGTATTATTACAGATTTGAAAATAAAATGTTTGAAAGAGAAAGACCACCTGTTATGGAAGTAATAGATATTAACATTAATTTGATAACCCCCTTTGTTTTCCTAGGACGCTTATTTCTCAATACATTGGCTGACCCATTTCAATTCTTAGTTTGGGGCTGAATTTCTAATAGTTTTCACGAAAATATAATAAAATAATAAAAACAATTATATAGTTATTGTCTACTTACTATTAAAATTTAAGCGATTTTCTAAAACTAATATGTTAAATTTTTTAACTAGAACTATACCTTAATTCCCCCTGGTTTCATAGTTACGTATATGTATATCAGAGAAGTGTTGAGTAGCAGGCTATTAATTTTCTTCTTTAGCACTTAATTAATCAGGATGACTTTGGTCTCTTCTGCTGTTCCACACCTAAAAATTCCGAATCACCATTTTCGAAAACATTTTCGCAGATGCTTGTTAATGCAAAACGCTACACCCCCAAACAAAATGTTAATTTGTGAAATATCACGATAAAAAATGATAGAAAAATTGAATAGGTTCGCAGTGATATTGCAATATTGCGAGGGGTGGTTTTAGGGGTTGGATAAAGAAGCGGAGAGTGCTCTCTGATTGATGGTAGCAATTTACAGCGGGTGTGTTTCTACGGCCTGCTCTACTACTTTCTAAAACTACGCTAAGACCTAAGATATGCTCTACAAAATGTGAGAATCGCCTTTTAAAAAATTTTACAACAGGACAATGATACTTACCCGACTGTCAAAACTATTTAGTTGAATGCTCCGTTTCTGGCCGAGCGTGCAGGAGGTAAATCCAGGATGAGGCAGGAAGAAATTTTTAAGGAGATGAAACGCGTCTTGCGTTCGTCTTACGATTAAACAACGTAAAACTTCTTAAGTTGGTTTAACAGCGGAAAGATTTTTAAGGATGATGAGACATCATAAGCCACCTTAAGTCGCTGGTTTTTATTTTTATTATTTAATTATATTACTTTTTAAGATTTTATTTTATATTAAAGGGAACCGGAAGCGGAAATCAAAGCTGCGAACTGTGAAGATAAAACCGAGGAAGCACGAGAAGGTGCTACCGCACATTTTTACAACTTTAGAGAGACGCACGACTGCCAAAAGTCGGGAATGTTTTCACGTACACACCGACACATATCCCACCTTCTTTAAAGGAAGGACTATAACTAGGAGCTGTGCTAGAACTTTTCAAAAACACGTAACTTCCACAAACATATCCCTTTTTATCTTATACTATATATTTTTTATTTTCTTACGTGCAGAAACAGGAGACGTCGGGAGAGCTAAAGAGCATCACTGCATCTGAAGCACGAGGGTGATTCCCAGCCAGCCCGAATCGGGACGGAGGAGCAGAGGGGAGGAAAACCCGAAACACTATATACTGACCCAAAGGGGGGAAGGATGAGAAGGATTTGTGTCGGATTCTCACAAAAAAGGAGCACCACAAGCGAGCATTTGACCCGGTTAGCACCTTACGCAATTATTCAAACTCTGCTCCTATTTTTCGATTAAAAAATAATAACAATAATAACCCTTGAAACTGCACAGTTTTAGGGTAACACACTATCTGCACTATTTAAATTTAAATCCACTTTTATTTTCGAGAACCCGAAAACTGCGACACCTACTGGCCAAGAAGCAAAGTTCCCACAAAAAAATCCAGCCTATATTAAGACACGACCAAACAGACTGGCTGGCTGTCTTTAAAAAACAACGTTTTGAGAAAATCGACACAGTAAAAACTCGTGAACTCGATCTGCTCGGCTGCTAAAAGTGTTCTGAATTGCGAGTCCCTCTTTAGGGTGGCCCCCCCTCCCCCCTAAAAAGTGCTGGAACCTCGGGGAGCTTTTACATAAATTTTCCCCTTTTACGCTATTTTGCGAAAACTCCATTTTCCACAGATAGCGAGGAGAAATCAACTCGCATCCGTCCCCCGCATATGCATGCAAGTCTCACCCACCAGAGGCCACCCACACGACGACCGCGAACCTTTCGAACCTTTCGGCATAGTCGCCGACCCGAAACCCAAACCTTCGTTCGACCCCCACCCCTAAAACTCGTCCTGGCTAAATTTTGGATAGCGAATTTCATTCAAATTGTCCTGTTTTCATCGTGAAACCCCAAAAAGCTTCCTCATTTTATACAAATCGGTGAGCTTTCGCACCACTTCTTATTAAGTATCTTCGTTAAAAATAAAATATATATATTTATAATATGTATATTGTATATATATAAAAGAGTCATCCCGTCTGGCACTGGGATCCCGAAACCCAGAAAACCCCTCAGGAGAGCAGCATGCATCTTTCTGGTTTCAGCATCCCTCTCTCCGGATGTATCCAGGAAGATGTAAAAACGATTGCGCGCGCAATTCCGATTTTTCCGAAACATAACTCCGGCTGGGGGGCCCGATTTTAGAACAAGCTCCCCACCTGGTCCCTAAGTTCGTGCAGACGGACAATAGAAATACACCCGACGCATTCTGACCCATTTTAGTATCCGAATTTCTACGGAGAACCCTTGGCTCCCTTAAACCACCCCCGATCATCGGGATGTTTGCACCATTTAAATATACGGCCACCCACACCCCCGGCGCTAGAAGGCGCTAGAATACAACCCCCCGTCTTCTTACTGGGGACACCCGCGTACGAAAACAAAACCCGGTTTGCGTACCTTTCGACGTCCTTGGCGCTGTGGTACATGTCCCCTTAATTATATCGCATCCGATTTGTTTGAGTTTCATATTGAGCCGTTCCGGATGAGGGCTTGTTAGCTGGCGGACCCTACACCAATTTGCATATCACGTGCCCACTGCACGGGCGGTGGGTGGCATCCCTTTTTCAACTTTAAGTATTTATAAGGTACCAGGAACTTGATAGGTGCTTTGTTGTCCTTCATTTAATCCCGCACTATAAGAAGGCATCCGGCCCTCTAGTGTCACTGTTTCTTACTTAAATCTTAAATCTAACACAAAAGTCATTTGGTAAATTAAAGTTTTGAATTCATTTATTTTTAATTTTTTAAATTTCAGATTACGTAGGTACCATATGGAATTTAACTTTTTTATAAATTTTTAAATTAAATAAGTAGTCTATATAAAAATTAATTTAATTTATAGACTATGTTTTTTATTCTGTTTCATTAAGAAAAGTATGTATGTCCAGACCTCTAAGCAGTTAAACATATCAAGTTGAAATTTAATTTCCGACGATAGATTAAAACTTTACTTACAACTTACTAGCGAACCAAAATTACATACAGGACCAAAATATTAGATATACCTATATATGTACGTATGTATAGTATATGTATGTATATGTACTATGTATTATAACTGAAAAAAATTATATTTTACTTAGAAAGAAGAAAGTGCCTGAGACCTTTATACCTTTTATAATTTATATATATGTATTTTACATGGAAACGAAAATTTGAAATTTTGTTTACAGCCATACAAATAAGTCCTCAAAACCGACTTTACGTAGGGTTGTGATAAATACAGAAAAAGTGCGTAACACTTGACGTTTATTTTTTACAGGCCAAATGATTATTTATCTATACTATGGTAAATGGTTATTTAAATACTGATATATTCAACAATTTGGATAGGTGTCTACAAATTATCCAAGTGTCTCGACAAAACCTCAAATCGGCCTTCAAAAACACTAATTTTCAAATGTTGAATGTTTGAAATGTTTGAAATGTTTGATACATGAGCACATCTGAGTACACCCAAACTCCGAGTTAGAATTTTTCCAAAAAATGTGTGTTGCTGTAACTGAAAACAAAACTTAATAAGGAAATTATAGAAAAAAATATAGACTATAGACTACTACAAAATATTATCTATTATTTGGAAAAGTTCGCGCCTTATCTACTACTTTAAAATATGGTCACAAATAGATAGAAGTTTGTGTTAACTTTTATAAATAAATCTTAATTAACAGTGGCACTAGTTATAAATTAAAAAAAAAAAAAAACCGGCATAAATACAGCCCAATAAATTTTCATCAAAAAAATATACGAAATCTTAGAAATTCAGAATAAAATTAATAATTTCGAGTAAAAAGGTGAAAGAAGGTAAAAAAAAGTCATAGCAGAACGTGGTTTCGATCCACGGACCTCTGGGTTATGGGCCCAGCACGCTTCCACTGCGCCACTCTGCTTATTGAGAGTCATCGTGTAAAAAGTTGTTTTTCCCATAACAGCTCAATTAGAAATTCTAGGGCTTTAGCAAATACACAAACCTATTTTAAGCAGAAACATTTTATTAAAACGTTCAGTTGCGTACCTGCATAATGGACTTTTTGAAATTTGAATTAGTTAAATGTGCAGCGTGGGACGGAATACAATTTCCGTTAACAATTTCAGAAGCTTAGTTAAAATTCCAATTAAATTTTAGAAATACATATTTTAATATTCATTCAGTCAATCACATAACTCAAAATCAAGATTCGTTGTAATTTTAAAATATTTGAAATAACTCAACAAACGTAAAGTAATAGGAGTACCATAACTGAATATGGTTAGCAGTGAATGGGTGTAAACTTCCCTAAAATTAAAAACTTTTGATATATATAATAGATCAAAACGTTACCCGTTAAATGAAAACAATGCAACACTCTTTGGAATGTGTTTATTTTTACTAACTTTAGCATCTTAAATACTTATTCAGTTCACAATAATATCATTCAAATATACCATTAATAATTGTACTAACAAAATCAAAATAATTCAGTGTAAAGAACTGAACACCGTAAATCTCCTGATCACTTTCAAATAACTTCTGAATTAGGTTCATAGCATTTTTACGAGAGTATTCTTCGAAAGCCTTTCGATCATGACTATATCTTTTATATTCTTCCATTTGTTCGTTTGGCGGACAGACTTTAGTTATTCTGCACATGGTATCCAAGGAGTTGTAATTCTGTGGAATGAATATTCCCGGCAAAATTGGAACATTTATTCCCATCTTTCTGCAATCTCGGATAAAGTCCAGAATTACATCAGCGGAGTAACAGATCTGGGTGATTATCATGTCAGCACCAGCTTCCACCTAGAAAACATGATATAAATAAATATTAATTTATTTCAAATTGTTGCTGGTTTTAGATTTATTTTTCTAAGGGTGTAAACAATTTCTTTTATTTTAATTCTAAACAAATTTAATTTTTCACCTTCTCCTTTAAATAACGCAAATCATCTGCTTTTGAAAAAGCCTGGGGATGAACCTCTGGATATCCTCCAACCGCAATACTAATATCATCTAGAAAAGGAAAAAAATAAGTAAATAAATAAATATTAATTTCAATTGAAATTAGCTAAAGGGGAAGACCAGATTTCTGGTTAAAAAACAATGATACGCATTTGTAAATCGTAATATTAAATAGCACCATATCTCTGCCAAGAGATTTTCCAGAAGTTGACGCATTTAATCCTCTATTTTGTTTTCGAATAGACCAGATGAATCAGAAAAAGATGGTCAACAATAGAAATTGGTAGAAATTGTATTATTTTCATTACTTTGACTATAATTTAAAAATATCGTAAAACTGTAGTTTGCTATTAAATTTAAAATCCAGTTTCAATCAGTTCATGACATTGAAATTTAAATATCGAAAAAACACGTTTTCGAATGTGATTAAAACTAGGTATAAAAGAAAAGTTATAATTTGACTAATTGCCATAATCCTTTCAAACTAAAAAGTTAATAAGAGAACGGTCAAGTGAGAGCAGAAGTAGTAAAAATAAAATTAAAGTAGTGAGTGAACAAATTTAGACCCTTAAACATTTTCAAAATTTTTCAATTTCACTGATTAATATATATGTACTCGTACATAAGAACTGGATTGAATCAATTTTTCAGTCAATTTAAAATAGAAAATTTCATTAGGGTTAAAAACTGTGGTCAATCAAACGTAAAAAAATTTTCCAATAATTTACATGGCAACTTCATAAAATGAAAAAGAAATTAATTAAAACATCTAACTTTAGGCTTAAAAAGGCCGAGATCTTTTTCCCTAATTTGAATTAATACAACACTTAAATGAAAAAAGGCCTTCGCATTCAAGGTTTAAAATTGGAACTTTAAACTGATAAAAGGTAAAGTATCAATAACTGGATTATTACTTTTCTAAACCTCCAATCTTAAAACCTGTCCACAAAATCGTCAGTAACTCCACGAATACTCTTCGAAACTCTACTCCTCTCAAGTATAATAATTATGCATTAGCACTAATAATGCCAAAGTGCAATTAATTGAAGAAGATTGCAAAGCAATAAATAAGTCTACACTCCAGATAAGAATCACTTCATAATTTCAAAAATTATTTTACAAGCCAGTCACATATAACACGATACACTATCACTGATGCGATCATCTCCAATGGAAGTGCATAAAAACATTAAAGCTCTCTAAAATTAGAGAATTATATGAAAACGTGGAGCTCACACCGGATTATTTTTGGTGGACTTTCGTACAAAATTAGCCTGGCACAGATCGTGTAAAAAACGATCGAGACTGATGGCAACAAAATTCCTTAGTTACTTACTTTTTCGTTTATCACGGATCGCCTTAACCAGTTCAGCAGCATGTTTCATGTTTTGGTACTGGACGACGTTATCACCTCGTAGCACGAGCACATTTTTAAAGGTATCAAAAGGAAATTGATCGAGCTTTTCGTCTGTCATGTTGTAACAGGTGATGTGAGGCATTACAACGCCAAATCTACTCACGTGTTCGGCACATTTGATCGCGGGAGCTTCCGTGATCGGCTCAAAGTTCGCGTAAATGTCGCCGATCCAAACGATCGACGTGAAAAGTGGATTTCTCTTAAACACTCCGTAGTCCAAATCCGCATTCGATCGGGCCGAGATCTCAATACCGAAGAATCGTTCACGTTTCGCGATCTTGTCTTTGATCAAATCAATTAGCTTCACCTGTTCGTTAGAAGTTGGTCCAATTGGTGGTTTTATCTTCAGGTTTGGCAGTGATTCGGTTTCGTTTAAGGTGCGATCGGAATGCATACCTGCTGCGCGCACGGAAAGTACAATTTTATTTGCTGCTCCAAAATTGAGGAGCAGAATGCAGGCTAACGCTGCTAACCTCAATTTGTATGTCATGTGTGTGATTAGTGAGAACTAGTAATCAGTGAGAAAACTTCTAGCGTTTTGCAGACCTATAGGCATTATCGCCTGCTTTTATGTAAGCCCCAAAATCTAAATTGTTATCATTCAAACTTCTTTTCTGGAGATCACTCAAGATCATTCACGATCACTGACTATCATATTCTAGCGAATTCGGCACTTGAGTTTAAGTGGACGCAACCCAACGTTTTTTATCAATGAACAATTTAATTAGTTAGACCACAATCGCATTGAAAATAAATGAGTAAAAATTATTGATATTATTTAAAAGTGATTATTCCAGCGGTATGCCTGACTAGAATCACGTTACTCTTTCATAAGGCCAAGAATCCTCAATGAATAGTGTGGTCAATGATGCTACAATTTTATTATATACTCAGTCAGATCACAATTCAGCTTCATCTGGCTGAGTAAATCCCCTTTAAATTATAATATCAAGATAAATTTATTATTTACGTAAATTAGTGTTTTTTTCGAATATATACCGTGAGATGCAACTGATATTGGATGGTTCGATGACTCGTAGAAACGGAAATGTAGGTTAAATAAAATATCCACTCAATCTCTGCAAAAAACAGGATTACTTTGATGAATCAAAGTGTTAAAGTTCGATAAGAATTTAATTCTCTGCAGAATCCCCGATGGCAAAAATGTTTATTTTTTCTCGTCATCACTTACATCGACATTAATCTCTGGTATTAAATTAATATTAAGAAGAAAAATGTTGCAATTGTTGTTTTGGTTGTTTGTCATCAAGCCACAGAAATGCGTCTAATTATTTAAATCTTTCTAAGAAGTTTGACGATAACTACTGTTTGTATATAAATTTCCGATGCTCTAATATTTGGCGTCGTATTGAATTGTGAGATTAATTGCGCGTTGACCCAACTTGGTTTGAATGAAATTTTAAGTTGGTGTTGATTTTATAAATATTGAGTCGGTATGCATTCGTGTAATTCAATACACGATTATCAATGCCGGATTTACCAATTGGCAAAGTGGGCACTGCCCTAGGACCTCCACCAAAGGGGGGCCTCCACCACCTAGAGAAAATTTTGAAGTTGCATTTCATTCTCATGTAAAATGTATTCTTTTTTTCTGGATTCACTGTTTTGTTAAGTTGAGGGGTGCACATCGGCTCTGTCCCTGAAAAGAAATCACAACGGCTCCGTTTCTGAGAAGGAATCACAACGGCTCTGCCTTCCCAGGAATTATAACAGCAATAACTGAGCATCCCTTAACGGCACAGCGGTACCACGAAATGCGTTGCATTTTGGCCGCGCTTTGGTTGGCTGCGCAGATAAGGGTCTATTTCAGGGCATCGATGCTGCTAGGATAAATCAGTATCCACTTTTACCTTATAATAATGTATTCTCAAAAGTTCTCTGCATGAAACTAATTGATAATTATAAGCTGACACAATCCTGCCGATCGTTGATTTCTGTTTTTGAGTTTTCCTTAGGCATTGAATTGTGTAACTGGTCAAAGTGTGCGGTTGACAAGAATTTCATATGTACAGTAGAATCTCGATTATCTGAATCAAATAAAACCAGGGGTATTCCGTGTAATCGAAAATCCGGATAATCGATTTCAAAGTCAAATCAAATAATAATTAAATTTTAATATTTTTTTTATTATGTAAAGGGTTTTACATACGTCATTTACTCTTTTTCGCTTAGACATTATAGATTTCTATCGCAAAACGCAAACAAAAATAAAAGACAACCTATCAGTTGAACGCTATTAAATAAAATGAAACAATAACAAACACTATCGCGCAAACAAATAAGGTAATACAAAGCAACTTCCTGAATTATTACCATCAAACAATTTTACAACTCATGAATCATTACGTCACAAAAAATTATATAAAAATAGAGAAATTCCATCCGATTTCCGGCTGAATTATTGTTATGAATAATTATTGAACTCAGTGACTTGCACTTAAAAGATCTTTGAACGATCTTACCTAGAAACAGTTGATTGACTCTTATGTTAGCTTTGAAAGACTTTCTTAATCAGCTCACTAATTGGACTCGCTGTGAATCCCCGATTGCACTAGTTCCGTCCCAGATTCTTAAGCAACTTTCAACAAAGTAAAGAGATCTTTAAAAATAGTTGAACTTTGAAAATACTTTTTATCACAGCTCATTATAAATGTTTTTAGTTCATTGACATTTAGGGGGAAATATTCGATTTTTATGTTACAATTTCGAAAAGTCAGTTACAGTTACAGTGAATTTAGTGAACCTCAATCCTTTGCTTTTCATATAAAGAAAAATGCAACGAAAACTTTAAACGCGTTTTTTTGGAAACGATTTTTTTGGACCTTGTCCTAGCCTTGTCGACTAATGAATGAACCTAGTCCTAGTCCTTAGTCCTTATCGACTAATGAACCTATTTGAAATTTGTTTTCTTCCAAATTTTGGTAATCGTAGTGACTATGGTTGTAAGTAGCCGATTTTTAGAATCGGATAAAAAAATTATTTCATAACAAATCTATGACCAAATTGTGTCGTGCTTTCATTATACATATAAACATTACTTTTACATCGTTTCATCAAGACCTTTCATTTGATACCTACATATATCGGTATATTTGAAAAAAAAATACACATGGCGGCCATATATATTTTTCTCAAAAATTATATAGCCTATAGCACTCCCAGAACTAAAACGAGTCTAACGACACCTGATTTATTAAAATCCATATAGACCGTTTAGACTACAGGGCGTGCCAAACAAGCAGACATACTTACATACAAACTTACACCCGAAAAACATTACCCTCCTTCTGAGCTTACAAATTAAAAAAAAAAAAAATTTAAAACCGAATTTAAGCTTGAATATATATAATACTTAATAAAATGTTTTTTATCCGATTCTTAAATATGTATGTAATTAGTTGAGAAAAATTTTTTCCAAAGATTAACAATTTTTTGATTTGTCACAGTGGCGTTCACCCTTAATTAATTAGACGTAAATACCTAGTAACTAGCTCAGGTAATTCTCTAAAAAGAACGAACACAAAGCAACAAACAATAATGAATTTATCAACCGATCGCTGATTAAACTCAATTTTCCGGTTGTAAAAAACTTTTTTAAAAATAATCTGCGTTTCAATTGCGATTGAATGTTTTAACCGCTTAAAATGGGAAGTTCGTTTACTAGCTTATGTACTATTACATTTCATTTTAAATTTTTTTAACAAAATCACCGGATAGTTCGTGAAAATCCAGTGTCATTATTGTAATTTATTTAATCATTTTCATAGATTCGATAATTAAAAATAATTTTTCTCACTTAGGCACGTGTTCCGTTCGCATTATGAGATTGAGTTTTATTTTGGAAGACGAGATGAATAATTCTTTTAATTTCCTTTTTTTTCTCTTCCAATATTTTAGCATAGTTTTAAAACTTTACCTGAAGTGTCCCTTCCATTCTAATTGCAGTAAAATATTAAATATCACATAGGAAAGACATATTAAATTGTTTCCGAAAACAAGACATTAGGGACTATAAACCTATAAACCTTGCTACTAAGCAGGTACGAAAATATAAAAAAGGTTTGTAACCATTAACCCGTCTTATTAGCTGTACTACCATTTTAATTTCATGAAGTAATAAATGGCCATAAACGATCGTTTGTAAATTTGTTACCTTCGTCATAACGAAATCATAAATTGTAAATCGTTAAACACTAAAGAGATAATGGTCTCGTTGATTTTTAATGAGAATGCTCATAAACTAATGAGTAAAGATTCAATCAGGTAAAAAAAAAGAGGTAAAAGGCAATAACTAGAAACATCCTTTTGGAATTTCCGAAAAATTATTCTTCATAACTTTAATTTTCACAAAAAAACAAGTTAATAAAATTTCTGGCTAGTATGAAATTTCATAAACAATCATCGGATAAGAAAACACGCTAAAAATATTCACGGGTGAATTTAAGAATATTTTGAATCGTTCAAGTTTGAGGTGTCTCAGAAAATAGTGGACGAGGTAGATTTCCAAAATATGTAAATATTTTTTTCTGATCGATAGAATTTATTTTTGAAAATGTGTACAATGAGCTAATCGCTCAAACTTTTTAGATAGCAAAATTGTAAGGATTCGTATTAATAAAGAAATCCTATAAAACCACTAAGAAAAATTCACATACATAATATTCCGTGTTTCTTCATTCCAAAATGTTTTATTTAATAATTAATGATAGCTTGCACAAGAAATATTATTGATCTTCTGAAGGAGGGGCATTAAATAAGATCCATAAATATCAATAAATATAAGTCAAAAGGTATAAAAGAAAAAATAAATTATAAGAAAATGAGAAAAATGTGCCTGCAAGTTGTGTACGAATCACATTTGAAAGGGGTTGGTCATAAATACCAAATATCATTTCTTAAAAATAAAAGGGAGACTTCCGAATAAAATTATATTTTATATATTTATAGAGGTTATTCTAAGGATTCGAAATAAAAGGAGAGAAAATAACATAGAAAACACTACTCTTTTGGCCCAACCCACAAACGCAGGTAAAAAGAACTTCCTCCCCTCCAAAATCGAGGTAGGTAATTTCACATTTCAAAAACATAAATACCTCAGCAACTTAAAATAATTTCACTTCTAGTCGAACATCTGCGGCGTCTAGTTTACCATCAAAATTAAGCTTAAAGTAAAAAATATAATCATCCAAAATGTTGGACAAAACAGAAATGAGTTTGGACGAAATTATTAAAGCTGAAAAGGTGACGAAAAAACCAGTTCAACCGATTCGTAAGAGTGCAGCAACAAAAGGAGCAGTTTCCAAAGCAGCACGATCCCAGCAACAAAGGCCCAAATTGAAATCTTCAGCAGTGGCAACAACGTCAAGCAACAAAGTTCTAAAAGGAAAAAACCGAGGAGGCATCATAAAATCAAATCCAAACAAGAAAAACATCAAAGTATTAAAAAAAGCACAACTTACAAAGCAACGCAATTTTAAAACAGCACCTCGAGGAAACACAACTCCGAAAAAGATACCAGCAAAGAATCTACAGGGCAACAAGCGAAAACCAGCGATAAACCTGAAACCAAAACCAGGTATGAACACTAGGCAAAGTAATCCAGCTATGAACAGCGTTAGACCTGACAACGGTGCGAAACTTTTCATTTCGAATTTGGAGTCCGGTGTCACGTCTGAAGACATGAAGGAACTTTTCGAGGATGTTGGAGAAATCAAAAATGCCTTCGTCCACTACGACGGCCGTGGTAACTCCTTGAGGACAGCTAACGTGAATTTCAAAAGAAAATTGGATGCTGTGAAGGCCATGAAGCAGTACAACGGAGTCGCTCTGGATGGAAAGCCAATGGTCATCCAGATGATCACCTCGGATATCCCGGCAGCGCAACCAGTTTCCGTGAAAGATCGGATTGGAGTATCAAAACACCCAATTAGGCGGCCCTAAAAATTAAAATAAAAGTTAAAATTTGAATAGCATCTACATAAGATTGTAAGATTTAAATATATATACTTAAAAAATATCAAATAAGTTTTTTCCTATTGCATCTAACCTTCTATCATAAATTATTGAAGTTCTAGATCATGAAGCTGGACTGGAAACTATAGAAGCTAAAAAAATATATCTAGTAGAACAAATCGAAAAAAGTAAATAAGAAATAAGCAGAATTATAGCTAAGTGATTGCCTAGATTTAATGGCTCCAACTTAACTATAAATCAGAATACTCAGAACTCGACTAACACAATTAAATCACGTTTATGCATCGTTAAACGAGTCCTAACTTATCGCCACAATAATTTTTGAATAAGTGAATGAGTCGATTTCAAAAACATATTTACATATTAGAGGATAGTTTCTAAACAGTGAGGCCGAAACCTATGAAAAAACCATACGTTCACTTACATTTTATAATTAAAACGAATCAGAATACATTTCAGATACAAATAATATTTAGAGTTATTCGAAACGATTGTGTAGAAGGATATGGTAATAGTATATACATAAACAGACCCTGTTTTAATCTTAATATTGTAAATTTCCCTACAAACTACTGATTTAGTCTGAAAAATAAAAAATCACAGGAAACTTACCTGACTCGACTCAAAATGTTTGCTTCCTATTTTCCCTAGAACCGAAATGCACACTTGGATTTTTTAATATGACATTCCCAACTCCCTGCAGGCGAATTGCAATTTTTAGAGTGATGAATTCATCTAACAAGCGTTATGAATTCATCTTGTAAGCGAACTTATGCATCTCAACTTAATAAAAAATAATCTTGATTTAGAAATTTAATAACAACTTTTTAAAGCTCCCAATTTTTCTTTCTAACTCTTAATGTCACTATCCCTGAAAATTAGAAACATATAAGTAAATAAAACAGCAAAAATAAAATGGGAATGTTTGTTGTCTCTTATATTTATTATTTCTCTCTCTTTTGGCAAATTTGTCTTAAATATCTTCATTTTTTTTTTTTTTTTTGTTCTCCTCGTTAATTTTACTTATACTTAACGTTATCCTTAATTAAATCTATAAATGTTTTTCCTTTTTCTTGAACAAAAAAAAAAAAAAAAAATTTTATTTACATTAGCAGCATTATCCCACGGAGAAAAATCTAAAACGAACATATTTTCTTCGGGAAAATTCTTCGTCAACAATTTAGTTTTTTTTTATTTTAATTAATATAATAATTTTTCAAAATACTTTTTCTTTAATAAAAACGGCCAATTGCAAATTTTAATATAGTGAAGAATTTTACTTATCCAACGAATCAACAGAAACTTTTGGGTTAAAAAAAAATAATTTTTTGTTTTCAACATTTCGAAGGATTGCGAAGTGCACACGTGCAAGCGAGGCTAAAAACATTCGCCGACGCAATGCAAAAACGAGTTTATTAAATATAGTTTTAAATCTGTGTTTATAAAAATCTTCCTTTTAAAAAATATTTCTTGAACGTTCCTCTGATTAGTGTGTAGAAATTTGAATAGACATCCTGTTCCACTTCGCGCGGTTCTCTGTTAGCTTATTAGGACAAAAATGGCTGGTACTTTTGGTTCTCTCTGTTCTTTCAGTTTCTGTTTATGTGGGGTGTTGTGTAGAAAAAGGCTCTGTTTTAAATGAAGGAGTACAGACGGGGCTGTTGGTTTTGTTGAATTACACTATTTTGCATTAATAATTAACTATATATCCTCGCAGTCGTCTGGTGTCTGTCATTTTTTCTTAATCCGCTGCACAATCCATTCCAGACCTTGGTACAAGCTAAAAAATGAAATTAAAGATTATAGTCACATTAAGAAGACATAAAAAATATTTATTACTGCTAGGTAATGTTAGCTACTCTTTTATTCATAATATAAAATAAAATTGTGCCGATTGTGCATTTGAAAAACGTAAAATCCTGCGATTTGTCTTTTATTCAAAATTTGAGTATTATATGAATAAAAAGCAGAGAACTTCGCATTTTATTTTTTATTTGTATTTAGGATGTTAAAAGAAAATTTAAAATGCATTCCATTTCTACAAAATCTTCGACTAAACGATCAGTTATGCAAACCTAATAAGCAAAGAAATTGAAAATTTATATGAATAATAAGTATTCGTCCGTCTACTTCAGTTTTATTTTATTTTTATTATGCTTAATTAAGCACCAATGCAAATATGAATGGTTTCAAATGTGGCCAATGCCCACGCGAGATTTAAACAGATAGCAAAAATTCAGGAAATCTTGTCAGGTGAATTTTAATTCAGCAATCAACTGCCATCAATTTATATTTATTTCCTAATTTTATAAAACTTCGTTAAAGTTTTTAAAATGCTTTAAGCTTTAAAAAAAAAATCACAAAATGTACCAACATTTTCTATAATAAAAAAGTATAAAGTCCTCTTAATAAAATCTGTTTTTTCGCGCTAACACATCAGTCGTATCAAACGTAAAAATGATAAATACAAGCTTGTGGCAACCACAATTCCCCACGAAAACATGAGTACCAAACGAAATTTTTTTAACGAAGTCAATTCAAAAACTTCAATGCGATCAACGTCAATATATCAACCTGAAACACATGTTTATTAATATAATTGCCCAGTGATTAGAACTGATACGTAAAATAGTATAATACAGCTGTGCTAATAGCGGTCTGTACGAAGTGTTGAGGTCATTGCTTTTGCACATTTTTCTTAAATTTTCTAATGATTCAAGTTTATTTCGTTTTTAAAAAATGTCATGGGTATTGCTCTAAATGCTACTGACCTAATAAATGACTATCATGTAGTACTAAGTTCACATATCTCAAACCAATTTTATAATACAACTCAGTCAAAAAATACTGCTCGCCCAAGAGTGTGCACAATATCGTCTTACTTTAACCTCTGCTATTTTCATATTTTTACAAAAAAAAACATCTTTAATAAATCACGTTCTCAATTGCAGCTATCTGTTCAAGATAAGACATTGTCGCACACTTGTTGAATAATAAACCCTCGTTATCAGCAATTTTACTGATAATGAACAAAATAGTAATGTAGCGCGAGCAGAAAATGTCGGACACTTACCCTTCACCTGTGAGTGCACAACAGGCTTGTATGTGCCACTGGTGCTTTTTAATGGAAGTTAAATCCAGTTGCCTCGAAATTTCAGCAGCTGACATTGAGCCCTTTAAGTCCTGGGGGAGAGAAATAATAGGAAAATTTAATTAATATCAATGGCAATTTATTCTGAGGGCTATGGGTTATTACTTGTTTATTAGCGTATACTAGGAGACTAGCTTTAGATAAGTCTTCATGTTGAAGCATCCTATACAACTCTTCACGAGTTACAGCTAAGCGTTCTCGATCTGTTGAGTCAATCACCATTATGATGAACTGAAAAATAAAATAAGAAAATTATAAACATTTCTTAATTATTGGTGCTGATAATAGCTGTGAAGGATGTCAGCAATTAAATTAGGGGATTTTTTATGATAACGAATTGTAGATGTTGAAATAGGAAGTTTGCTTGTGAAAAAGTTTAAAACTCAGTTAGAATTCCTTGTTTGTAAATACATATTTTGATTTAAATGAAATTTATCATACATTCTTTAATCCTTTAACTGTGTTTGACGAGTATACTCGTTGTAACAAAATTACCAATTTTTGTGTAGTGACGAGTTTGGTTGACAGAAGAAAAAATCAATCACCTTTGACCAAGAAAAATATTTGGAAAACTTACTAACTATATTTGTTTTATTAGAATAAAAAATTCATTAATCTATTATTTCCCAATATAGATACCTATTATTTTCCATATGTACAGTGGTAGAGAAATTAATAGGTACATAAGCTAAAAATTCAAAATTTCATCTGGCAATCGCTTCAATGGACGAGTTAAAATAAATAAATCTTTGTACATTTAGTGCAATATATTGTTATTTATATTTTATTGTAAGCTTATAAATTTGTTAGTTTATTTTCCACTTGTACCTATTATTTCTTCTGCCGCTGTATATGTATTTAGTTTTTCGGATTTTCATTGATTTCAAATTTTTTATGAAGCATTATTCATAATTGTTATAGTCCTGAATTTTGGAACAATGAAATTTTACAGTGGATACATTTACTCTGGGTCTGACGAGCAAACTCGACATCGCTTGTTTTTACTTACGCAGGAAAATACAAACTTTTTAAATTAAAGGTTTAAGGCTGCTGACTTGAAAAAAGCCAAATAATTTTTTTGAACTTAGTTAGAAACGAAATTGTCTAAATTAGATTACAAAAATTCCAAATTTCGTATTATTTCATTACTAACAGTCCGAATTAATAAACAATAATTAAAGCATAAAATTAAACAACTTTATAACTTACTTCTGTGTTTGTGTAATATGTGCTCCAAGCAGCACGTAGACTTTGTTGTCCTCCCAGATCCCAAACAAGGAAGTGTATATTTCGCCAAACAACCTCTTCGACATTTGATCCAATCGTGGGACTCGTGTGCACAACCTCGTTCATAAGAAACTGATAGAGAATTGTTGTCTTGCCGGCATTATCAAGACCAACCATTACTAATTTGTGTTCTGCAAGAATGAAAAATCCAAAAAGTATAGTTAAATTTAGTTATTATTATAATTTATCATCTAAAGAAAAGTACAAATATGCAAATTATTATTTGTGAATAGCTGTTTTGAATAGAGATTTTAATTAAGACCTCTGGTATTCTTGCATAACGTTTAAAAACACCTTTGCTTTATTTCACGTTATTTAGTAATTTATGATAATTCACAATAACTTCAATAACATGGTTAATGGAATGTTCTTTATACAACCAATTGGAACGCGATAAACACATGAAGTATGTATACATTTTTAGATATTGTACGAGTGCATGGAATGGAAGATACGTAAATAAGTTGGATAGCAAAAGTGGCAGGTGGGTTTGCTGATAGATCATTCTTTAGTATTAATGTCACGCCTTCAGATCCATCTACAGAAAGTGACCAGTGATTACAATCTATCAATCGGCAAAATTCTGCCTTTGAATTATGGATTCAGGTACTGGCAGCGACTAATGACTATCGACATTGACCTTATGTAACCCCTCATTAGTCAGTTTTAATAGCAAATATTATTGCTTTGACAAAAGACTAGCTAGATTTACAAAACAAAAAAACATTGTCGAAACTCCCACCCACCAAAACAACTATAAAGCATTTACTGCAAAAGAGTCTTAAAATTTACAACTGAGCTTATGTGAAGTGTATTAAATTCATAGAAACTTTCACTAGGAAGTGGAAACTCACGTTAAATAATCGTTTTATTTCAAAATTCAAGTCTCGATTTCCTGAAAAGTTATTAGATTTTGAAAATTGTAAAATGCATATTATGTAAATGTAAGTATACAAACAGAAATGATATAAAAATGTCATGCTACATAGGTTTTTAAGAAAATTTTGACAATTCTCAAAATGTTTTCCTTTTAATGTTATTATTCTCAAAGGCGTAAAGTTGATGACATATTTTCTTTCCATCTTTGAATTCAATAAATAAATAATTCTAATTTTTATAAGAAATTGAATTGTAATCAATAGTATAAATTTAACATCTGCATTTTATAAATATGTATGTACAATAAAACCTAGGAGTTTCAGTCTAGTAGGCACTATAAAAACCATTAATGCTATATAAATTATGAAGAGCCAAATTATTAAAAGTGCTATATTAATTTATTGCCTAAAATTCATAGAGGGCAAAAAGTCTCTTTGCTTTAAGTAGTTTTTGTAAGCAAACTAAATATTCGCTTTTTAAATTCGCAAAAGCATAAATTATTATTAATGAAAGACAGGCTTTTATAAAGGCAATGTCGACCGTTCTCTTCAAGGCCATTGTCGACGATGCTGTTGGTTTAACCAGCGACAGATATCGCATATTCATATGGAATTTATGCGTTTAATTAGATAACTAAATATGGAAACCATGTGGTTTTAACAAAGAGACATACATACTTTCTTTGTCCGACTATCAATTTTAGAAGATTAAAAGACTAAAACATAGAAATTCAAAAGTTTGCCTCTCCAAAACAGATCTATCTTGTCTAACAAGAAAAATTAATAAAAACCACAACTATCTGTCTCCAGCAAAAAATTTGCGCATTAATTTCATCGTAAAAAAGCCACCCGACACCCTGATAATAATTATGTACGCTCCCAAAAAAGTATACAAGAAATATGAAAAGTATTAATCATACGAAAGTGCGCTCCGACGTGCTTATCGCAACCGCCTTATCCGTCAGCCATCGTGAGAAAATGCGATAAATTACACAACTCGATGGCGCATTCTGGAAATCATCTCAGTGGCTCTCACATTCGCAAAAAAACCCTAAAAAAGGCACTTCACCTGAGGCGAATGTGAAGCAACAAAGCCCAGGCCACATGTCGTCTCACCTGTGAAACGTCTGCCGCTCGGGCCGACGGCACATGACCGTAAACTTTCTCATTTTTCCACAAAATTTCCCACCTGACCTCTATGTGTTCTGAGAATTTAATAAGTTCAAGTTACATCCAGGTGGGCCTAATGGGCCACAAAGCCGTCCAGATTGTTGCACACGCACGGGGCACCAATTTTCACGGTTTTTGCACTAACCAGACAAGGACCAGCGGAGCCCGAGAGGGGCCAGATCGGCTTAAAGAAAGTGAATCTGGCTTAGTTGGAGCTGGGGGATGCGGGAACAAAAGACACCTGAACAGGTTTTTCGGCAACAGGTAAAGTATGTTACCTTGATGCATTCAGCGCGCCTTGGTAACTGTGGTCTGCTAGCGCTTTTTAGGTGGTTGTCGGGCAGTGTCTTAAGCGCGTCTAGAGACCCTAGTCTAGATAGTCTAGATCGTGGGAGGTTAAGGAGGTTCGCTTTGGAGATCGGCAGTGAACGGTGGATTCTTGAGAGTTGCTGATGCGGAAGAGTTTCATTGATTGTTTAAAAAAATGCTTATTCAGTTGCTCTTCAGCAAATCCTCCAAGACCAGTCAGTCGTTGGTATGATGCAGATTTCGAAATTTTTTGTCTTGGAAATCTGCGAGTAGGCTTCAAAATTAATGTTAATTGAAAACGAAATTATTACGTCAACTTTAGTATTTTAAGAACATACGCATCTAGTTGTTTGTGGGTTACTTTTATCTTACTTCCGAGCTTTTAACAATTTAAACAAAGACTTGACGCTAATCACGCATAAAAATTATCATAGAGTCTTATGTTTTTCTTGAAATTGTGAAATTTTCAAAAACATCTCTGTATATTTTAGTTTGCAATTCTGTAAAACAAAACCCTGATCTTAAAATTTCTGTGTTTATGTTGCCACTATGTTCAACATTAATATCAATGTCAGTACAAAATTCATTATTGCTGAATAGTTAAATTAATTAATTTTATATAAAAAATATTAAATACATAAATACGGTGCACAGACACACATCTCGTTTTGGCTTGAATCCAAATTAAAACTCATTGCGCAGATACTGGAAGATAAGTTAAAAACCTCGAAATTGTTTGCTAGAACTGGGGAAGACCTAGACGAAATCTAATCAGACTCTGTTCGAGGCCCAGACATTAATTGATGCCTTCCCCATTTTAATGTGGAATTTTCGTTTTCTTTCGCGAGTTTTCTTTGGACTTCTTCGTCTATTTAAGAATTAGTTGCAGTATATTATTTTAAAGAGCTATAGAAAGTATAAAAGATCTTATTAGAGTATAAACTTGAAAATAGAAATTGATCACCAAAATTAGGAAGACCCAGTAGTCCTTAAGAAATATATTTAATAAAGCTACAATAACAATCTACTAATAAAACCCTAATATATTATATTATTTATATTGATAAAGTACAAAATTAATTCTTATCCTCCTATGCTTTATTTTTTGTGTACTCGAGAACTACACTCATTTGGCGCTTTCTATGCAACTGTCTATTCTTTGGATTAAAATAACTAGTTTATTACTGGAGCAATTCTTAAATATTTTAACATAAAATAAAAGGGGTTTCAAACTTTGCCCTCAAGACAAAAAAAAAATCTGAATCATAAATTTCCAGAAACAATTCCGTCTACCTTGATTTACAGCGCTTCTGTTTGAAGAGAGAACACAAAAACTAAATAAAAAAAAAAAAGGCATCTGCCGAAGGCGTTCAGGTTGAATCACTTCCATATTTTGAGCGGACACTTGAGACACCGAGCAGCGTCTCAAAAGGCCGATGTTTGGATGACACATCGCCACCCAACATAAATGCTTCCGGACCATTTCAAGGTGGGGCCACTCCAAGCAATTACCTCCCTGACCAGCGCCAATTTTTCTCGTTTGTCGGCTCTGTTTACAAACAATCAAGCGGAGTTTCTCGCCTCCGTTGTAATGAATTCCCGCATTAATTGCACCCCATCGTTTGAGGGCCCGCAGCTTATTATTTTTTGTTTGAGGAGAAGAACAAAGGCAACGCGATTACCTTTTGGGGCCCGAAGTCGCAGCACAACGAGGCACTTGGAGGTGGCTGGTTCTGGCCATTGTTTGGTGGTAATAAGTTTATTTAGGCTCCTGGGGGAATCAATAGACATTAGGAGGCATTAGAGGGTTTAGCTCGAGGGGTGCTTCATGTGCCCGGGGCCTCCCCGCTGGTGATAACTGGTCCCGGATGGATTCGATTAGACTCAACAAGTGGCGTCTGAAAATCGGAGCTGAACTGCTGATAAGTGGCCCGTGTGTGCCTCCGCATCAGTCCCACTGCCTGCTGTTTTCCTTCGAATTGTTGACTGCGACTCCGCAACCAAACAGGCGCTCTGTTTGCAGAGCTGGGGCATGTGTTTTAATCGTGAGGTGGAAAGGTGAGCGACAGTTACCTGCAGCCAAGGTCTTGCTAGACTGTCGTCATTTGGAGCCGTCGGAGGGGTCTGGGGAGCGTGCCTGGACTGCCACCAGCAGTTGGATTTTTTATGTGCAAAAAAAGGTGCTCTAACAAATTCTGTCACGAAATGCCACCGAATCGCTCAAGTAGAAAGCGGAAGACGCGCACTCGAAAGAAAACTTCGTGCGTATAGTGAACACCACGTCGTGGGGAGAAAGTCGAATTTACATCACACGGCTGCATAACAAAAATTTTTTTTGCGAAAGGCATCAAATCTATAAGAAATAAAAGAAAACGGGGCTCACCTTCGTTCCCGAACATGCTCCACAGCTTGGCGAGTAGCAGGCCCATTTTTCGTGCGATGCCCGAGCACTCTGCACTTGCACAACAGACTTTTTGCGGGGGAGCAGCTCTAGCGCTCGACTAATTGGGTTAAATTCCTTGTGATCGCACTGCGGGGGCCCCCCTCAAAAATTGCTATTTCTCGACGAGATACCACAAAAGAGCATAGCTTTCGCCGCGAAAAAAAAGGAAAACTATCTTAACATATCACACAAAAAAGCGAGCGGACGGGACGGGGCCTCTGCGCGTTTTGTCACACGGAAACAGGGCAAAAGTCGCAGTTTACGGGAGCTCATTCACCCGAATCACAACTTAAATATTCATTTACCCGACGGAAAACGTCTTTTTAATCCGGTGACAAATGTTTCTCCCGCTGCTAACTCAATTAAAATCGCACAGCGGATGCACAAAAACTGAACACGGCCGAGTCTGACATCGCCATTTTGTTCTAAAAGAGACTTTTTTACCTTGGGCGACTGTCAAATCTGTCAAAATTTTATTCAATTAGTAGAAATCGAGTCTCGAACGGAAAGTGCATCGGCTTAAATTAATTTGAAGTGTGGAACCAGTGACGGGGCAGGAAAACATTTTTAGTTCGTTATTTTTGAGAGATTTAAAATCATAACGATATTTTCATGTCATGTGTTACCTTAGATTGCCATCAAAAATTCACATAAAACCTTCTCGCCTATTGTATCTGTTAAAATTCTTTCTCATTTTTGAAAAAACACATGAGACATGTATGCAGCAAAAGACGCCTTTTTCCAAAAGATTTTGTTGATTTTACTTCAAAGAAGCAGTAGAAGGCGGCAATTAATTCAGGTTTCTAAAAATTACCTTGCTTTTATCTTAATTTCGTACTCCCCTTTGTGCAATAATAAAATGTTTTTCAAAATTAAAACTTAGAAAAAGGATCTTCCAGAACTTTAAATCTTTAATAAGGATTTTATCTTCCTGAAGTTTTCTAATTGTTTAATTGCAATTTGTTGTAAAAGGTATATAGAAAACCTTTTGCAAGCCGGAGATTTTCCGAACTCAAATATGATTAAATTTACTGTACAAAAAGATATAATGAAATTCCACAAATCTGAATTATCTTGGATTACTTTTGTCGGAAAACGATGCATTTTCAAAAAATAAAGGTTTTCAAATTTTACAACGAAACCTGCAATAGTAGAAGTTCGAATTATATGTACTTTAGGGAAAATCATCTTATATAATTCTATTAATTGAAATCCAATGATAATAGAGTCTGTGAAAATGATATTCATTTGTTTTTCAGCTTTGGCTCTGATTTTTTTGAATAGAAATTTTTTCATTAATAATTTTGGAAAAGATAAGCATGAAAATGAATTTATTAGTACATTTCACCAAACGGTGTCAGGATTTTGTCCCACTTGTCTTCAACGTAATAGGACTTAAATTTTTGTAAATTTGCACAAAGATTAAGAAAAATTTAAAAACTTTTATTACGAAAAACCAATTTGCAACCGTTAAAAATGTTTTTAGAACATCCACACGAACGCTATCCACACAAGTTCCAGAGTTTTAGTAGACCGTTGACATTTTGACAGTTGACGGGTTGAAGGCGGTTCGGGCAGTTGTTATGCTTCCCTCAACAGAATGCGAATATGGTAAGTGAAAATGCGGCTGAAACATAATTGGCTAATTAAAATCCAACACCGCCTACCCGCAGCATGGCATCAGACTTCTTTTATCCGAACATGGGGGGTGTAGAGGAGCACATTTTCAACCTGTCGCAGTGCCTCATTTTGCGCGGCCACAAGGTAACTCAGTTGTGGTTCTTCGAATTAAAGTTTTTTCCAATTAAGCCCATCTGTTAATTGTGTCCCGCGCAGGTGATTATCATAACGCACTCGTACGATGACAGGAACGGAGTACGGTACATGACGAACGGACTAAAGGTCTACTACTTGCCCATCAAGGTGTTTTACAATCAGTGCATCCTGCCGACGATGATTTGCAACATCCCGCTCCTCAGGTGCATTCTGCTTAGGGAGCAGATCGAAATCGTCCACGGACACTCTGCATTTAGTGCCCTGGCGCACGAGACAATGCTCATTGGGAAATTACTAGGATTAAGGGTAAGAAACCGTTTTTATTTCTTGGCAATATTTTCAAGTCCCATTCTGTGAAAAGTACGGTTAACGCTGGTCGAATAAGCCCTGGATATCTCCAGTCAGTTCACAGCGTTCCAGTAGTAACCCTTTATGATAAAATCTAAAAATTTCAATGAGGAGCCTTTTCCAACTAGATAACGACCTATTTACAGTCGTAAGAAGACCTAAGACAGTTTAATTTGTTCCGAAATTAAATGATACAATAAATAATAAGCGCCACTTCTCAAAGAATTCCTAATATTTATACATAACTATTTTTACGAGCTGCGAGTTTCGGTTTTTGTTTCTTAACATTTTTATTTTATGTTTTGCCCATTTCTAGTCCTTTAATACAACCAGACTTAGTAGATCTTGAAAGAAATAAAATTTTACACAAAATTATTTCAATTGAGGCCCTTAAATAAATTAAACTTAAATGAGTTTCTTTTCATTATTTGGGTAGAATTGATGGATTAGTGCTTTGGACCAAAGTGGTTACTTTACTAAGAAGCAAAAATTCGAAACTAGAGAGCCACACGTACTTATCCAGTCGTGAGGGCTGCAAGTAAATTACAGATTTCAGTGATCTCACTTCTTTAATTAAAAGCTAATGCGTCATGTATCTGCGTATGTTTTGTACGTGAATAGCATGCAAAAAATACGAATCTGCTGCTTACTGGGCTTTCAAGGCATTCATTCTGACTGCACTTTGTACTGCGATAAGAGACTTAAATGATAATGGATTTGCAAATTCACTTTTAACGAAACAATACGAAAAGATTTACTTTCAGAACTACAAAAGGGTTGAAATTTCATTGCTTTTAGAAAATCGGCACGTGGAGTCAACAGGTTTTTAAGCCAGATATTTTTTTTTTTTTATTATTTACCAGTAATTGTGTTCGATGAGAAAATCATCCGAGAAAAGGTCAGACTTTGTTAGGGTACCTTAAAACACCAAAGTAGGCGTAACCATAGTTTTGAAAAACGTAGTTTCGAGAAAATGTTTTAATTGTAATAAATAAATAAATAATAATGTATTAACTCCAATTACCAAACAAGGAGTATACATTTTCATAATAAAATATATTTATATTTCATTCTTAGACAGTTTTCACCGATCACAGCCTTTTTGGATTCGCAGATCTTTCTGCAGTTGTAACAAATAAATTCCTTGAAATTGGACTTTCTACATGTAATCACTGCATATGTGTCTCACACATAGGTAAGTCCTTCTTTTTAAATATTAAAAGAATAACTAAAAGTAATGTAAAAACTATAAATAGGTAAAGAAAACACCGTTCTACGCGCAAGGGTCTGCGAAAATCAGGTGTCAGTCATTCCAAACGCCGTAGACACCGCGCATTTCACTCCGAACCCGATCAAGAGGCATAAGGACAATAGAAGTAAGAAATCTAATAATAATCGAGTATTGCAAATCTCACAAATATGTATTTTGTTTTTAGTAACTATTGTAGTTGCTTCACGACTGGTTTATCGAAAAGGCATAGACTTTCTGGTGGGTATTATTCCAAAGTTTGAAAAGGATTTGGATGTCTATTTTACCATCGTGGGGGATGGTCCTAAAAGAGCGTTACTGGAAGAAGTACGGGAGCAGGCAAACATGCAACATAGAGTAAAACTGCTCGGAGCTGTGGAGCATTCCAAGGTATAAAGGCTGCAATAATATTAAATGTGTAATCTGATTTAAGGAATGCCTTCCAGGTGAGAGATATTCTTACGGAAGGACATATTTTTGTGAACACTTCTCTCACAGAGGCCTATTGCATGGCTATAGTCGAAGCGGCCTCCTGTGGCCTCCAAGTTGTGTCCACTAAGGTCGGCGGCATACCTGAAGTATTACCTTCGAATTTGATTATTTTAACAGAGCCAGACGTTGATTCCATTTATGAAGGGGTCCTTAAGGCGATTAATAGACATCGATTGCATCGAATCGCCTGCACGAACGACTGCGCTCTGAAACAGAATGGAGTTCATAACTTTATTACTTCCTCTCATTCTTTGCCAGCTGTTGTAAATAAAAGAATTGATTCAGAATTAGTTACGAATTCGAAGGTGCATGGGAGTAAAAAGAGCTCTAAAAGGCGTAAGGCCATTAACATGCAAAATCATCGTGAGCCCATCACATTGAACAACCACATCGATGAAAAGTCGAACAACCTAGTCACTAATCAGGTGCTCTGCCCCTTTAAGCGCAACGAGATCGTTACACGGCTGTATAACTGGGGAAATGTAACGATACGAACTGAAAAGGTCTACAGACGGGTCCTGCAGGAACCTGACCCGGAGTTGGGGGAAAAACTTGTGTGCTACCTTCGAAGCGGGGTATGGCCATTCCTCCTTGTCGTCTCTCTATGCCACCTCCTCCTGCAAGTGATGGAGTGGCTGCGCCCCAAAAGAAACATTGAAATTGCCCGGGAATTTCCCCGAAAAAATGCTGACCAGGAAAGAAGGTAACTAATGATATAAAAAGAGCACCGCCTATACCAAAGAGATATTTTATTTAATATTTCCGTCTATGTACTGTTTTTTGTTTTTGTATTGGAAGAAAATCGGTGCAGATAAACAATATTTAAATAAATTGGGGGAATTTGTTAAAGATGCTTTTACTAAAAAAAAAATATTTGTGGTGCCTTACGTTTTATTTTGTTTGTTTTCCCTCTTCTAGAAAATGTTTTCGTTATTTTGTTCTGCTCTTGAACATGTTACTACCTCTTACTATAAGAATTTAATTGCCAAATATGACTGTTAAATAATTTTTATTTCACTAACTCCTTGCCGTTTTCTTGTTAGTTTATTGTGTACAAAAATAAAAACCATATTGAAGTTGTAATTGGAGTTTGAAGTGATTTAACTAAAAACACAGCGATTTTTTAGGTTTGTCATACGCTTGGTTTTGTTTGGATTTTTTCATGTTAATTGTTCTTAAGGACAATTTACTAAATTGATTAAAACATCTTCCACGAACAATTTTAAAAAAACTTGAATCGGTTCAAGTAATAAGTCAACCGCTTCTAGTGTGTCAACTAGTTCAAGTTCGAAATTATGTTTTAAATTATTACAATTTGAGTGTTTTCGCCTGATAATAGCTAATTTTGCGCCAGCTATTAAACGCTTACAAAAATTTGTACATTCCCAACATTTAGTTAAGGTAAGTCGTATTGAAAATTCTGCACTTTATTGTTTAAATAAATCACAACAGAGTCAGTTTGAATATTTCATTTAGTCTTAGGAAGTTAGCGTTTTTAACGTATCCAAGCATTTGATTTTTTATTTTTTTGCACTATTTAGCAAATGCTCTCTTTGTGCTGAATTGAATTAAGCTATGCACTTAAGAAATAAAACATACTTACACTTTTATTATACTGCTCTCATCTTTTGGGGTACAAAAGTAGATAATAAGTAGACAAAAAGACAAACACAAAATTCATTTAAATGACTATATTTTCTCGTACCAACTTTCTATTTACAGGAAAATAAACCTAACATTGAAAATTGATAAAATCTCAATATTATTTGGTATACGATTAAATCGACAGTGTAATTTAAATAAATTAGTACACGTTAACAAATAAAAACTGTCCCTACGCGGCTGTTCCTCACCATAGTGCCTAAATATGTATGCATTTTAAAACGTACACATCGAAAAACAAGTAGAACAAGACAATTTCTGTTTTCTGGAAGACTGACGAACCGACAGTGTTTGGTTACTCAAGTGCTTGCAGCACTATTTTAGTTAAAACCCCATCCGACAAATTAGCTCTAGCCGCTTAGTCAAACTCTTCAACATACGTCGCAGGGAATATGCCGACTCGGTTCTTCAGAGCACCTAGCCACCATCCATCCTCCTGTTTGATGTGGACCTCGATTATATCTCCAGGTGTCAACTCCAGTTCATCGTAAAGTTTTGGTGAGTAGCTGTACAACGCCTTGCATCTGCTTATAATGACAGGTTTTTTATTGCTATGCTCAGGACTATCCAATGCGACACCGTCTGGCTTATCTTTTTCCGGGGTATCTTCGTCTTCGTCCTGTGAGCTGAATTCGTCGAAGTCAGAGTCCGGTTGATTCGAACCACCGTCTGCAATACCCCTATCAAAATCTGGACTGTCAATGTCTTTTACAGGAAGGGTTTGTGCCTTCCCATTTGCGTAGATATTTTGACTGTTTATCAAAATCTCTGAACTGCTCTTGCTGCGACTGAATGTCGAGTCATAGTGCTTTATAAGGACTTCATTTTTAATGTCTAGGCAACTGCCGTTTCCTTGGGATTCAAGATCATACTCGCTCTCTCTACTTTCATTCATTTTGTCGTTGTTTTTCAGCCATAGTGGAACTTTGAGGACACTTTGCTGAAGACCGGTGCGATCACGTGTTACCTGCATTTAAAAAAAAATTGTTTAAACAAATTTAAATCTACAAATAAGTTTTATAAACCTCCTATAGCTGAATTATGCACAAAAGTATGTAAAGACAAATTCAACTATATAATTCAGCTGTTGAGGTAATAGAAAAAATGAAAAAGACAAGTGCTGAAATTTTAGATGATACCTAAATATAACGTTTTCAACTATTATTTAATTGATTTTACAAGTAGCTGAATTTGTCTTACAAGTTGCGGAATTTCTTCTAGAAGTAGCTGAATTTGTTTTACATATAGCTAAACATTACCTGTATATGTGGAGCCAATGGATGCGAATTTCTTGGCTTATGATCCAATTCCAAAAGAGCTGAATGGAGTTTAAACCGGGCTCCCTCTAAGTACGTCAACATTGATCGAATCTGGAACAGTAAAAAAAGAATTAATATACGAATAGCATATTTTAAAAACATTTTTTTACGTGATAAAGTTTGTCCGTGATGCTTTGATTATCCTGTGTATTCAGCGTTTGTGACAATCCTTTTAAACTATTTCTCGATCGTCTCTCGCGCTCTAAATCTGTCTTGACTAGCTGCAAAAGTTTCACCAATGCGTGCTTCCTCCTTTCTCGATTCATCGCCAAAGTTGTGTGCTCACAATAAAAGTCTGGCAATAGTTGCTCACTGGGACCCTCAGAAGCCCTTCTGATGTTCTTCACGACGATCATGTCTTTCGCTATGTTGCACGCCTCCACTTGAGGCGCTAGTCTTCTAACGACTTGTTCAATTAGTGGATTCATATCGGAGCTCAGTCTCAAGTACGACGATGCAAAATTCTTCATATTCCCTAGCCTTTGGTTTTCGAGATTCTGAAGGACTAAGGATCCGCGAAGGACAGACATTTCCCAGTCGACACGGGCTCTTTCTGCCCGTATGCAGTGGGTGTAGTATTCGACATCAGCCCGTTTTACGGCTTCTTCGGCCTTTCGGCGTTTATTGTCCAACTTTGCACAGTCCTTTTCAGCGCTTTTGATTTCTTTCTCGGTGTTAGCCTTGTTTCCACTGTTGTGCAGGAGTCCTATCGATGGAGATTTTTGGATCCGAACATCGAGCATTGCGTCCTGTAGCTTTTCGTTTTCTCGGGCGGCAGTGTGAGAACCTTTTTTGGATTTTGCTTCACTTATCCTCCACTCAGAAAGAACCCTTGATTGTTTGTCGACATTACTCTCAACCTTTTGGAAGAATCACAGATATTCAATTATTTTATATATTAAACATTTTATAATATAATATAATAATAATTTTAGTATTTTAAAATTTTAAATTAGCTAAGGACTTGCGGCACTGTGACAAATTTATTGTTATATAATTTATTAAAATCGATCAAGCCGTTCAGGTTTTAAATTATAACAAACTTTTAATTATTTGAATTTTTATTCGAATTCATTATTTGATATTCCTCACCTGTTTTCGTGTTTTATGATGAACATCTAGCAGTGTTTTTAGGGGCTTGACAAGTTCCTCCAATAGTGAATTTGAGAACTGGCGGTGCACTTCGCTACGGCTTTCCATTTCTGTAGCAACGCCACGCCACGCGTCTGCTATTGTACCAGGAATTTCACGACATGCTTTACTTAATTTTGATGCCATCTTTGATAACGATTTTGCGTATAGCTGCTCTGAATCAGCTCTGTGGATAGAAGGGGAAAAAAAATTATATAAACTTAAATAACTATTGCCTTTTTTCCTTTTTTAAAAGCCAATATTTATTAAAATGGTCTTGATCATCAAAATCTGGTAAAATAAGTCGAACACTGCCAAAATTTGTGCATTTGGCAGTTATAATTAAATAATTTTGCTTATTGTATGTTTCTTTTTTTATTTTATGCGTTACCTCTTTTATATGTTTTTTAAGTATCTTACCTTTCTTGCAAAATTGTGACGAGATCTTTTCCGAAGTCGCCACCCTGTTTGATATATCGGCGTAGTTCTTCGAATCCATTTTGACCCTGAAAAATAAGAAAAAAGGTCATTTAAAAATGTATCAAAAGTTGCTTATACAAAGATATTTATTTTAAGATTCTTGGGGATTTGCTGTCAGTAAAATTAACCAAAGATAAGACATTTTCTTTATATTCAAATTGCCAAGAGAGTCATTAAAAGGCAGACGTAGCTAATTTTCGTTCGTTTATGATATGATAACAAATTTTTACTCCACTGCAGCATATAATTTCAAATATTAAATTTCATTGAAACAAATAGTTCAATTTATCAAAGAAATTAAGTCATTAGCTAAATTCCAGGTTTTATTTTTTAAATTATATAGAATTCAGCGCCAGAATTTTTACTATTTTCCTTTTCCCAAGTATCCGTGAATTAAGAATTGCTGATTTATAATGATAACATGAATCAAAGCTGGGTATACGTTTGTGCTTCAATTTAAATAATGCCTGAACAATTGAAATAAAAAAGTTTCACTCAAATAATTTCTACCAATAATTTGAATAAATAAAACAGCAGTGTCTAAACAGAAGTTGGAACCGAAACAGTCTAGAAAGGAAAGTTTGCAAATAATGTTTGGCTTAGATTGGACTTTTAAGCCACAAAGGATTTCAAAAAAAGTTAATGTAAAAAAAATAAATGTGAGGTATTAGTGTTTTAGTAATATTGTGTTTAATATTTTATATAAATTGAAACTCTGCTTCTGTAGGGAAAACAAAGTAACTAAGACGAGGAAAGCGCTAGAAAGGAAATATGGTAAAATTTAATAAGAATTTGAATTAAGAATATCTTGTTTGCGTTTTCCTTGAGGTTATGGTTTTATTTAATTAATGAATTAACGGAATATATGTATTTTTTTCAATTGAGCTACACTGACAAGCTCGCATTTTTCAAGTGAAATATTGAGTCATGGATTTTTAATATAAGTCAATTTTTGGAATAAATATATTGTTAAAAATTCATAAAGTAAAATTTGAATTTTACAGTAAATTGTGAAGAGGTTAAAAATTATATCAATCCTACAATCGGATGTTTTAATAAGGCAATTGCTCCAGGTAAAAAAGTTATATTCAAATAAATTATAGTTAATTCTAATAACACTTTTAAAATTCTTCCAGTTATTTTTACATCGCAGATATTTGGATTATTTCCTGTTCAAGGGATATTTTCGTCTAATGTGAATGATTTGAAATTTTCTTGGAAGTCTCTAAGAACTTTATACAACATCGTGATAGCGTTAATATTTTGCTTGAGATTAATATCAAAAGCAAAATCTTACGTTAAAACTTCGAGCACTAAATATATAATAGGTATAATTCTAAATTGGTGTATTTAAATGAAGTAGTACAGTATGTAACTCTTTTTTACTTTCTTTTCAGACTTTATAATCTTAGCGCCACTTTCGCTTGTTCTTTCTATCAAATCCATACTTCTTGCGAGAAGGTGGCCCAGCTTAATGAAGAAGTGGTACGATGTCGAAGTTTTAATGGCAAAGTATCAGTTCAAAAATGCATCTAAGGCCATGATAAGAAACGGTAGGATTGCGGCTGTATTTCTGGTTCTAGATGTTCTTGGTAGGTTTGAACTAAATACTTTATAATTTTAAAATTAGTTCTTATTTTGTTTTTTTCCAGCCCTATTGGCGCTGACAATTATACAAAATATAAGAGATGTGATTGCGTGCTATGATGTCCCAGAAAGACTCAATGCATTCATACGCATTTCCACAGAACAGATGTTTTTCAAGAATGATACAAGTTTCTTAACGCTCGCAGTTGGACTAGTTGGGGGATTAGAGCAATTAGTTGTATTAAATTTCATTAACTATATAATTATAGTGCTATGCCTTGGGTTGATATCAAACTTTAGAATAATAAACGAGAATCTTTTGGCAACTAAAGACAGGGTAAGTTAATTCCGAAACTAACCAACAAAACATAATTCCGATAGAATTATTCATACAAAATAACTCTCCAGTGTCAAAATTTTTCAAAATTCGTGTTTTTAACACTTTTAAATATCGTTTTAAAAATGGAAGTAAAGACAATGACTAATAATTATTTATTTTAAAATAAATACTTTTCAAAATTTTTTTTGAGAATCGGCCATCCCCTTCCCAGTAGTCTTTAGAATTGAAAAAAAAAATTGTTGGTTGTATTTATTTGTAGATTAGGGCTTTGGATATATGTCTTTAAAATTTCAGTCCGAAATTCCTTAAATTAACTTAGTAATAGAAGTTTGAAAGATACGATAGCATAGTTAAATAAGCATATGGATTTTAGGTTTTTTAGCTCATACGGGTAGAAAAATTTACCCTATAAACATTTTATTTCGTAGAAAATTTAAAAAGTAATTTATAGAACATGCCACTTTCGTACTGGACCACTGTTCGAGCAGACTATCAAAGGTTGGTCGACCTCTGCAAGGCTGTCGATGACGAAATTTGCTTTTCCATGATGCTCAAACTTTTCACCGAGATCTACTTTCTCACATCAAGATTTGTTAAAAATATTAAGTACGATGTTAAATTTAACGTCTGAATTGTGATGGAATTAATTATTTATGGTTTTCTTTCATTGAAGGTATTATAACTTTAGAATGCACGATTTCATTTCTCTATGGCTGTTTCTGATTTTTACTTTTATGCAATGTTTTGGAAAAATGTTCCTAGGATCCAAAATAAATGATGAATCAAAACGACCACTAAAAGTATTGAGAGCTGTGCTGAACAAATCTTGGATTTTTGAGGTATTTCAGCTATTTTTCATTGATTTTTTATTATATTCTAATCAATTTAATAAAAAATGATAATCGTCCCTTCCTCAGAGGACTATGTATGGCTTAATGCTATTTATTCATATTATAATATATATCGAAGAACAAATCGTAAACTTGAATTCTAAATGATAAAAATGAAAACTTTAAAACGTTTTTACATAAAATCACAGATAAAATAATATACAGATGCAGAATGGCGTACCTCTGTTGCAGGCAGCAGCCAACTTCTCGTAGCCAACTAAAGCTTTATTCCTAGCCAACTAAGCTTTATACTTTAGATAAGTTCAAACCCATTTAATTGTAAAGTGTTCTACAACGCAAAGTTCTTTGCGAGAGTCGGACAGACAGCTTGGTGCGCTTGTGTTCAAGGTCTACACATATGGGAGCATCAGTCCCGTTTTGTTTCCAGCTAAATTACCTTCTACTTCGGTCTCATTTCGAGTTCTCATCTTGGAGCGATTAGTTGTGCGTTTTTGTTGTTCATCAAAATAGATATTCTCTTGGCGATTTTTTATCTTGGCATTGAATTTGGTACATTCTTTGGATTTCTGAATTGACTTCGTTTATGGATTTTTGAATATGTTCATGGTTTTTTGATCTCGACATTGAATTGCGGACATTCTTTCGACCTTTGTTAGAGGAATTGATTTCCTTAATTGTTTTTGTATATTTGGATTATCTATATTGACCTTGAAATATAAAATTTAGTTATGTCTGATAGATCTAAAAATTGGAATATAAAGTGCAGTATTCTTTGTTGCCAGGCTACTGCAAAGAATTATCCAACTCGTAAATACTTTAATTTTCCCAAATCAGGATCAGAAAAATATTCTGTTTGGTTACAAGCTTGTTTCAGTTCGCTTAGCGAAATACGAGCTAAGAAAAAACCATATATTTGTAGTTCACATTTTGACGACTAATATATAGGAAAAAAATATTTAAGGAAAGATTCTGTACCATCCTTGAATTTAGAATTTCGCCCTTCTGTTTCAAAAACTCGTTCGCCGTCTCCTCATGTTGATCCTTGTCAAGCTCTTGTTACATATCAAAGAAAATTTGAAGAAAATGACATCACTCTTGATGAATTAAATCAAGCCTCAAAATATTTTAGTACAAGAACATCTACGCCAGTATCACGAATTTTATGCGAAAAGTGTCCCAAACATTACAAAGTAATAAAGATGTTAAAAAAAAATACTAAAAAGCTTGAGACAGAAATTAAGGCTTTAAAACGCAGCAAGCTAGTATTGCATAAGGTAAATAAGGTACTAACGAAAAAGATTATAATAAATAAAAGCAAAAACGAAACAATTCAAAAAGAATTTAAGGGAAAATATTGATCTAATGGAAAACGTAATATCAACGCAAAAACATTTGCTAAAATGATTCTATTTCAACCAAGAACTTATTCAGAATCAGAAAAAAAAATTGCTCAGTGTATTTATTTTCGGTCTTCAGCCGGCTATACTTTTCTTCGTAATGTTCTTGAATTACATATACCTCACCCAACTTCTTTACAGAAATGGTCAAAAATTAAAAATTTATCTCCAGGAGTTAATCATAATATTTTACAAGAAGTCAAAAACCAAGTTGCTCAATTACAAGATAAAGATAAAGAAGTTATCCTCATGTTTGATGAAATGGCTATACAAGAGAATCTTGCATACAATAGTACTCTTGATAGAATAGATGGATATGAAGTATATGGAGATGGTGTACTACGAATAATTTTTGCTAAAAACGTACTTGTATTTATGATAAGAAGTATTTGCGGAAACTTTAAACATGTATTTTACTATATAGCCTGCTCTTCCTCTGTAACTGGAGATATTTTAAAAGATGAATTATATATATGCCTTGAAATGTGTAAAAATATTGGGGTGAATGTCCAGGGAATTACTTGCGATCAAGGGCCAATAAATAGAAAACTATTTCGTACTTCACAAATTTCTCCAGATAAATGCTTTTTTGAATATAAAAATGAAATCATATATGCTATTTATGACATTCCTCACTTATTTAAGACATTCAAAAATAGATTGCTAGCAAGTGAAATTTCAACCCCCGATGGTGTTATATCGTGGGACGTTATAGCATTCATATATAATTCAGAAAAAAATAATAAAACGAAAATATGTCCAAAGCTTACTTATTCACATATTTATCCTTCTGATTTTCAGAAAATGAATGTAAAGCTTGCTGTTCAAGCGATAAGTCATAGTGTTTCATCAGGTATTAAGAGTTTTTTGGGTCTGAAAAAGTTCACTATAGATTTAGAAAAAAAGGCTGAAGCCACAGCAAATTGTTTCGACAAAATGAATCGCCTATTCGACATTTTGAACGGAAATCCACCGCTGATGCGAGATTCACAAAATTTTGAATTTCTTGTGGAAATGAAAAAGTATATAGTGAACATGAAACCGCTTATAAAAATCACTATGTTAATTTTTGAGTTACATACAACAGTTTACTATGTATATGCTATGAAATTTAAACAAGACACTTTGGAAAATTTGTTTGCGCATATAAGAGCTAGAAATTTTAATAAAACTAATCCCAGCCTATTTGAATTCAATCGTATATTAGCAAAAATTATAACTATGAAGTTGTTATTTACGTCAGCATTTTCAAATTGCGAAACAGATAGTGATGAGTATTTTAGCCTTGATTGGGATGCAGTATTCCAAAATTCAGAGGACGAATCAATTTCGGTCAATTCAGAAGATCACTTGAAAGACATATCACAAGACGCGGAAGATGAAGGTATAGAAAGATTAATCGAATTATCAGAAGAGCAACAACCTCAAACTCATGTAGAAACAACAGATATTGCACTAAAATACTTTGCCGGATATTGTTTTTCTAAAATAATGAAAAAAATGAATACACCTTGCATTAAATGTACAAAAGTAATGTCAGAAGTTAACACAGAAAATGCTGATATTTCAAATATATTGATAATGGAAAAACAATTTGATAATTGTAAAAAAGGCTTAATAACACCGTCAAATAAATTTTATAAAATATGCAAACATCACAATAGAATATTTAAGAAAAATTTTGACCAGTTTTCTCACAAGAAAAATATAAAAAGTTTTATTTTTAATAAATGCATTGAAGAAACTCAAGAAAAATTCCCAGATTGGTTTGATATCGGAGATGAGTGTTATAATCATCGCATACAGATATTGGATTTCATGCTTTTGGTTTTAATTAGAAAAAACTGTGCGTGGCTCTCAGATGTATATCGTTCTCAAAAAAAAGTAAGAAGCAAAAGAAATAAAGTGAAAGCAATATTACACGCATAAAATCGAACTACAAAACAAATTATTTATTTTTTTAAACTGAAAAGATAAATCGGGTTAAAATGTTATAGAATTTGATTTGTGATTTACATCAACAAAGCATATATTTACATACCTTCTATAACTACATGAATGTTATTAATCACTACTAGGATAATTAGGTTAATTAACCAGTGAATTACCCAGTAGTACTACCAGTAATTTTTCTGTTAAAATGGATCGTGAAAAAATTATCCTATTTATGTACTTCCAATATAATTTCCCCTCCGATTAATTTTTCTTAAATATCTCCTATGCACAGACATCGACCAGTTACAATTTTATTATATGTATAGATATTATTGAATCTAAATAAGGCCAGAAATGAAATAATTGGTTTGAGTTTGGTATAAAGTGATAATTTTTTTGTTTTAAATTTCAGAAATAAGTAATCATTATTTCTGGTCTCTGGTTAATATCGATGTAAGCAGTATTACGATTAAGTAGCTAACTGTCCGATTCTCACAAAGAACTTTGCGTTGTAGATCACTTTACAATTAAATGGGTTTGAACTTAGCTAAAGTATAAAGCTTGGTTGGCTAGGAATAAAGCTTTAGTTGGCTACGAGAAGTTGGCTGCTGCCTGCAACAGAGGTACGCCATTCTGCATCTGTATATTATTTTATCTGTGATAAAATATAGACATATATCGGATGGAGAAATGATGACATTAAAAAAATTGTATAGGGATAAAAAAGTACTTTACTTTAAAATTATTCAAAGACAGAATTTCAGTTTAAAGCTTTTTTATGTTTTTAGACTTAGCTTATCTATTTCATCTTTCAGGTTCACCGATTTGCTGACGAAGTGATTACCAATACTGTCGGTCTGAGTGTAATGAAATTTTTCTTCATCACGCGGAGGGGAATATTAAGCGTTTGTTTACTAAAACAAAAATAATTTTATTTCTTTTCATATAAATTTTTTTAGGTCTTTGGAACTCTTGTTACATATACAGTAATATTATTCCAATTTAAAATTCAGAGCACGTTTACGCAATGTGAAAAAAAAAATTAAATGAGAAATGATTGAACTCAAAACTGATTTTATTTCCAATTTTTGGAAATTAGAAGTTATAATAGAGTAATTGCTGAAAATGGTATTACATTCTAACATGATCTTCATCACATCGCTTTTTATTGAAGCTTTAAAGGTTTGTCATTAATAAATATTTTGAAATATAAGAATCAATCTAAAAATTAATTATATGTAGAAAACCTAAAATGCTTTGAACTTTTACAAAATTATTGAAATCTCATAGGATAAGTATTCGAATTTTTCCAATTTTATTATATTGTAATTACGTCACAATTGTAACGTACAGTAAAGAAATATGGAAACTTGAAAAATTTCATATTATGTATTTATTCTCGAAAAACGCCGGACTGCTATTAGAGAAATTGTTTCGCAATGTTTGGTACGTTTCGTTCCAAAAACTTATTACGACATTATCGGTTTCTAGTTTTCTTTGAGTTGTTATTATTTTCCCCTATACTTTCACTTGAATTATTTAAAGGACCCCCGGTTTTTTTTATATACGAAGTTTTACAATTTACAAAACAAGCAGTGAAAAAATGTAACATTTTCATTTCGAAGACGATTATTTTAAGGTATTTTTTTACTTAAGTCTTTAAATAATGCTTTTAAACTATTGATTACCAATCAGACTGAAGGGTAGACTAATCAATTTTCAACAGTTAACAAGTTGACATCAGTGACAGTTATTCAGCTATAAGCTATATATAGCTGAATAGCGGTCATTCTTAAACTGATCTGTTTAAGAAAAAGATCAGTTCAACTCAGCAATTGTTGAATTGTTACGCAGTTTACAGAAATGTTAACAGCAATTTAGCTATTAAACTCAACGTGCTATCCCTGATTTTTTAAAATGCAGATTATGTACTATGGCTATTTAAACAAATCTTACCTCCCACTTATCCCTCACAATCGGTTTCTTTGAAAATGGTGAGATATCTCGATAATGTCCCTGTAAAGTCGAAGGCATCGAGTCCATCGCTTCACTTTCCTCACCGACCAAAGTCTGTCCGGACATGATCGACCTGGCCAAGGACAACGTGGAAGCATAACTCGTTCCACAGGATGCATCTTGTGGAACAGTGCTACCACTGCCTCTAGTATCCTGTGAGTGGGTCCGTTTTACCCCTGCAACCGGGCTTTTTGGATATCCTCTATCTGGAGAGCGCCCTGCCCCCACCCTTTGCATAGCCGCATGCTTCTGAACCACCTCCTTAAACTTGCCGCTCTCTTCACCAATCCAATTCTTGAGCCCACTCCACGCATTGTTGATCCTCTCCTTGTTGTGATGTAAGCTAATCAGTCTTGAGTTTTTGTTCTTCAACAGGGTGATCCTTCGTTCGTTCGGCTTAAGATTGTCCCTGTGCTCACAGTACTCCAGATCGACGTCGCCACTCCAATCTTCAGATTCGTTGATCTGGCGGGTTATCTCATTGAGTTCTTCTATCGACAAAAATAAATTCTTGGCATCCAAACTCTGGCAGCTAACTGACTTCAAGTTGAAGTCCTCGATGGAGCTGTTGAAGTCGATGCTGTCGCGACTCCCGTTGCTGATGTTGTTGCTATTTGTTGAAAATGCGACACTTTTTGGAACACTCCCCTCTCGGTTGATCGAATCAGCGCTTTTTGAGTGGCTGATTTGATCCTCTTTTTCGGGACAGAGTGGTGAGTTTGGCTCACTAGAACTGCCCAGTATGGTGGGTTTCGGTGGGGATGGGAGGGGAAAGTTGATTTCTTCCTGAGATTCTAGAATTCTTTTATCTTTTCGCTTTGGTAGATCAAAACAGTTCTCTAAGTTGGCAGTGGTGAGTTTGAGATTTAGTTCTAGTGAGGGGGCTTTTTGCAGGTAAACTCTTAGTTCTGATTTGTGCAAATTTTGGGCTGACTTAGACCTGTGTTTCTTTAGTGGGGTACTCTGTTCAGATCGTTTTCGTCTTCTAGGCACCTCATAAATATTTGGAGTAGGGTCACTGTTGTTGAGGTTTTTTACTCCATTACTGAGAGGTTCTTGAGGCAAAGTAGTTGGTAGTAATTCCGTCTCGGTTTTACAATTGTTAATATTTTGTAGTGATCCTACAGCGTCGACAAAAACATCATTTTCACTTTCTGAGGATGTCCTATTGCTTGAAGGTTTAGAAAGTTGTGTGTTGTTATCCAATTGATCGGTATCGATTGATGTCTTTGAGATGAGAACAGGTTCTCCGATTTCAATTTTGTGGTCCTCCGAGATGGTCATATCATAGCTACCCTCAGCGGTTTTTGTCGGTGAATGACTTTTTCTTCTGGGCGATTTTCTAATTAATTTTGAACTAACCGACGAATAACTTTTTGTTAATTTATTCAGAATTCCACCATCTGATTGGGTGGGATTCGTTTTGTACTTAAACGTTTTTAATTTATGCATTTTATGTTGGTATAGTACACTTATTCACTATCATTTCATCTTTAAAAAATAATAATAATTTTTTGGTGAGATATTTAATGTAATTTGATAGAATTTCTGAGATTGTGGAAAATATTTGTCTTTTATTTCTTTTTTGATTACAGTATAAGAAATTTGCAATGACCAATAACTTTTCGGGCTAATACAAAGATGACTGGAATTTATATATTTGTAGTCTTTAACTCCTAACTTAGAAGCAAAACTTCCTCCAGGAAAAGGAAAATTCAATAGTTTAGTTTATTATCTAAGTGGTATATAATTTGAGAAGGTTTTCTTATTTCAAGATATCTAATTTTTATTAGTAAAGCTAAAATTTTACTTTTTATTTGCAAGTTAAGAATTTAATTCCGGAACTGCAGCAAGTTTGTTTCTAGGGTAATATTTTGGGAGAAACTTTCTGAGATAAGATGTTTTGTTCCGCGCGTATTTTCAAAAGTGGTACATACCGGTGCAAATTTATTTACGCATAGGATAAATTAAGGCTATCGCTGTGGTTCACTGGGCTTAAAAAGGTTCTCGCCAGCTCCAGTTTCCACCGCGATGCGAATTGGGTTAAGCAGAAAAAGGGAAGGTGTCACGTAACAAGCCCGGTGACATAAGATGCCGCTAAAATCCATCGAAATATGCAAATGTCCCGAATGCTCGTTAGCTACCGCCTCTGAAACGTATTGAAATCAATAAAAGAGCGACAAGCGGCTAAAAAAAGCCGACTCCACTTCCCAATCAAGCGATTCGAGAATAAGAAAA
The DNA here is from genome assembly GCA_963920795.1 of Eutolmus rufibarbis. NCBI lineage: Eukaryota > Metazoa > Arthropoda > Insecta > Diptera > Asilidae > Eutolmus > Eutolmus rufibarbis. Next base: position 42,169,449 of record OY987206.1, on the reverse strand, counting down.
AATAGACCCAAAAAGGTGACATAATTGGCCATTGCAAAGCGCACTGGGTACCCTGTGCCTGTTAGCTACCTTCGGGGGGCTCGCCTTTGCCCCTCCGCGGGGGCCATTATGAGCCGCCGTGGATAATGCGATTAGAGCTCGCGATTTATCTGCTCGAGGTTTTTGTGGAACAGCAAGAAGTAAGTAAACACTTCGATTATTAGACAGCAGGTAACGTGGAGCAGGTGATTCTCGGCCTCCGCCGATCGGTTCGATTTTTTCTTATGGTGCATTGAACTGGCGCTGGATTTAGCTCGAGTGACACCTCTTCTTAATCTGACCGCTGCTGCTGCTGCACCGCCTCGGCTGCCTCACCTGCCTCACTTGGCTCGCTCGAGGCCTCGACGGCTAAGGTAGGCTTTTTGCCGGTGCCGCTGGTTACCTTAACGCCTTTTGTTCGCGGTTAATTCGTAACTGTAAGCGTAATGAGTGTTTGCCTTTTGAATTGAAACAAACTCAAGAGACAATGGGTCCGATGGGTCTCAATGGGCATAAGAACTTTTGTGCTATTTCCATTTCGCGTTTGATTTATTTTTACTATAGATTCCGGTGGTTTGAGGGCTCGTCAAAATCCGGGTCGAGAGGGAGGATCGGGGCTTATCAAAAGAAGAAAGTTTTTAAGAGATTTCTCACAATTTTGGGGTCAATTTTCCCATTAACATCATGAGACCCAGTCAAAAATAAATATTTTGAGGACCCTCCTTACTCATAGAATTTCTTTCACAGTTGGATCGGTTTATTTCCAAATAAAAGTATCTGCGGCTAGAGAAACTTAGACAGAGCTTCTTAGATCAGTCTCATTAAATTTTTGTCAGAGTTTGTTTGTAACACCTCCTTTCAAATATACTTTGAGTCTTACTTTCTACTAGTTTTCTTCATAGTGAGAAACCGAGAGTCCAAATTATAGATTATTAGTTTTACAAAATTTGTTAGATCGCAGAAAAGGACACTAATCGATAATTTTTACGCTCACCTAAAAATAAAATGAGGTAAATTTTTGTATTTCAACGAAAACCAATATTTTTGTCTCCAGATTATAAAAAAAAAAAATTTATCAGATCGAGTTATTCCCAGGTGTTATTTTATTTATTTAAAAATTAGATAAAACTGAATATGAAAGACAATTTTTTTGGTGTTGTTTTACTTTATATAAATATTCTAAATTCCGTTTTATCTCTTTGTATTGTACATATGTACTTTTAAAAAATTTAACATCGAATAGATTTTGCTTTAGAAATTCAAAAAACCTATTAGTCTTGTTAGACAGTTAAAATTCTTAGATTGAGCTGACAGAAATGGAAAAATTGATTAAAAATCCACAAATTATAAATTCTGAAATAAGTAGGTATATATGCATACATACATATGTAAGATATTATGTATCTTGTAAGCGAGTAATATCGTTTCATAGAATACCATTTTTAAAATATTTCCTTTATGTACTTCCCTTGTTTATGGTTAAAGTAAGCTTTAAATGCATTTTTCTAAAAACTTTGACAATCTGTTCCTTAGTATTTATTAATCTTTTTAACCCGATTTTCGATCCACATCGAAAAGTGTTATAAACACTCGATCGATTCTAGAACCGGCTTCGCTTTTGGCTGTCAGAATTTTTCGAATATTTTTTAACTGTCCACCGATTACTTTGTGGATCTGGATCGACATTCTGTTTTGAAAAAGGACGTAACCAACTTCGAAATAGGCTTGGCTTTCAATTCGGATCAAATTATAATAATTAATAAAATAAATAATACTTAAAAAAAACATACTGACAGGTTTGTGAGTTTTATAGTTTTCGCGGGCAGTAAACAGAACCCTCGCATTGGCGAGTTAAACTCGCATTTGTCCGGTATTTTTGACAAAAGAGTATTTTTAAAATTCGTTTTTATTCTTATATTACACAAAATAATTTATCTGACCTACTATAGGTTTTTTTGGAATATTTACTTACTACGTAGACTAAGATTTTGCATTTTGCAATAAATTGTCAAATTTATTAACTGCTTTCTATTTAAGTAATAAGCAAAATTAATTTATGTTTGTCTCTCGTTCTAGTGAAGTAGTTCAGCTAAAAAACGAGTAAACGCGGATAATTACCAATCGACGACGACGACCTTGTCATACATTGATTAGAAATCATCCGGTTAGAAATTATTTACTTCTGGGCGCCTCGGCTCAAAAACTCAAACAAGTTAAGCTCAGTGCAAGTGCACCTCGGCATAATTTCTGGAATGCTAAAAAGCGCAATTCGAGCCAACTGTTCCGTGGTGGCTTAGTCGCTGTGACAGCGCTAATGCTTAATAATTTACTCGTTTTCACGGCCGATCAGAAGCAATTTTAACTGTGGATTTTCCTCGGAAAAGAGGAGTAGCCCCAACTGTTTTACTAGTTTCTGGCGCTGGTCGTGTTCCAGGCCTGACAACCTGAGCACCTTCACAAGGTAGGGCTCCGCAGACGAGCTGCGCCAGGGGCAATTACACATATCACCTTCAACCAGGTTATTTGGAGTGGCACTTATATAACTTGAAGAAAGGTAGTCAAAAAGAAAAGGCGCATGCGATCCTCCTCCAGATCTTCGCTGTCAGCACTAAAACTTAGTGACTAGAGATCGCCGAAGGAAGTGATCGTTGCTAATTTTTATTTTGATTGCACCCGGAGATGCGTAAGTAGCGTGGTAGCTCAAAGGTAGTTAGATTGGAAGTGGGCTCGGTGAGTAGCGTAGTGCTTAGTAAAGACATTTTGATTGATAGGGATCGCAATTTAATGGGGATAGGGTGGTGATGATGGGGACTAGGACTTGATATTTAACGACTGGAGGCGGTTCTTGTTGGGAGGATGGTCAGATTGCAGTCGTTCAGTCTATGCATGTAGGATGAGCATACTCGACTTAAATGCAAGGTCAAACCAAGTCGACAAACTCAGATTGACAGACAGCAATCTTAATTATACTTGAACAGACTCTAGAAGTAGTCCTGTGCATAGCTAGGCAATCTTTAACCGGTACCATTCAGAGCTAATTAACTATCATGTTAATGGATTTAAATTTCAATCGACTGAATTTTTATTTGAGCTTTATGATAGAAAGTGTAATTGATTAATATTATTTCATTCACATAAAAAGTCTAGAATTAAAAAAATCTCAAACTAAAATTCAACTAAATATTAAAATGTTATTCGATTAACCCAGTAATTGTTTGGCAATAATTTATGGATCCAATTGATATATTAATTAATTACTTTTACAATCATAAAGCAGAACCAAAAAGTTATTTTGCGAACTAATAAAATTATAATCGATTTAGTTTTAATTTTACATTTTAATCGATTATTGCTCAGGCTGCTCCTGTAATGTAGATTGTGGTTTTCAGATCTAACAAATTTTAATTATGTATTTCCAGAAAAAAGAGACTTATTTTTGGAAAAATCCTTTTTTGAAAATCAGAAAGAATATTCGGTAAAGCTTTTATACTTTTCAATTTCAAACATTAAAAATAAAACAGTAAAATTACTTGAAAAAAATAGCTGTAAAATACTTGAATCTGCTACACTAGAAACTTATGGTTGTGTTGATTTTATAAAAATAAATTGGACCTAAATACTAGGAAAAAATTAAATAGAAAATATAAAAATAGCTCCCTAAAGATCTTCAAATGAATAAGAAATTGCAGAATTGCTTGCTCCCTTCTTTCCAGGGAAAAAGACAAGGAGTTGTACATATTTTAAGTACATGCTCCCGTCCAACTAATTTCCCTTTTAAGATGCATAATTTGAGCAAGAAAAAACCAGTAAAACCTGCGACAAAAAGGAAATTTTCAAGAACGTACAGCGCCTCTAATCAGCCAGAGTGCGCTGGATCTCTACGTGACTAAGTACAAAGTGTCTGAGAAGTAACTTCCCGCAGAAACTGGGGATAAAACCCGAGATGTGTTTTTTGCGGGAGCACAAAGTACTCCACTCCCCGGGCATCCTGGAGCTAATATTTAAAAACTCAAGTGACGCTTACAAGTTGCTTTTTCATTTTTGTGCCTTTCTTCATCAGCACATTGCAGCACAAAAGAAAAATTGTACTTTGTAAGTACGCCTAAAAATTGCATATGTTTCTCTTTCTGCACTGCCACATGCGAAGTAATAGAAAAAAATGTAAACTTAAACTTGTGCCACGAAGAAGCACATGATTTCTGGCTCAACTCTTTTTCGCGATGAAATCTTAATGAAATCATGCAAACCCAATTGGCAGCAATATGCCAAGTGTGTGACTGACTTTAGCTGCTAATTTGCATAGGGCCTAATTGTGCGGTCATGAAAAATTGCTGCACTATTGTTACGATTAGAAAAAATGATTGCATTCAACTGTTAGACCATTTTTGTTCCGCTTAATAACCAGTTTGGAAGTTGGTACTATTGCTTCACCACTGTTTAGAATTTATAATGATGTCGCTTAATTTTCATTTTATTTTATTTTCTATAATTAATTTCATTTTCAAGTTCTGTAAAATTCCCTTGCTTTGAATGTGATAATTTTGGATAAGCTTCAATCTAAAATAAACAGGTTTTGATGGATTACTTAGTTTTTTTTTTCCTTTAATAACTTTAATTCTGGCTCGTACGCAATTCATGGAATTTTTTTCCGATAACCAAAAACGTTTAACTTTTAACAAAGTAACTAAAAAATTGCCTTACGTCTAGAAATTGGACTTTACTTCTTGATATTTTATTCTTTTAAAATGCGCTGTAGATTTTTATGTGATATATGTACGTAATATTTTTTGTTACTAGTTCTAGTCTAGAATAAACATACTAATCAGTTGTAGTTAAGACAGCTTGATTGAGTTAATTTGATTCTAATATATTATAATTTCTGTTTTCTATCTGCAGTTTATCTACTCTTTGGCAATGAAAGTTTTCATCTGAATTATGGGAAAAAAGTAAACTAATTCTAAAGTAAATAAAAAAAAATTTACGTATTACCTAAATTATGTTGAGCTATTTTCAATTCAAAATAATGTTTTATTAACTAAGCGTTCAAAATTAAAGGAAATGTTTTTGAACATTGAAGATTATAAATATGTTCAACTGAGAACAAAAAATTAATTTCGTTTAAATAGAACAGTCTAAAAAAACATGAATATTGTATGAATTATGATGTTATAAAGATATTACAAAACTTAATATCGCGTTAAATTCGCAATTCGCGTTTGTGCATAAACTAAAGTGGCGGCTTAGAGTGTAAATGGTTAATTAATGCTCATTATCATTTATTATTCCATTTTATTTTTTAATAAAACGCAAGAGAGAATATAAAAAATAAATTTGTATTTATTCGTACGTATTTTATTAATCTTCACGTGCAGAATTAAATTTGTTAAGCAAATATAGCCACACAGGGGGAATACTAATTTTGTTGCAGATCATTATGATCAATTCCTCGAATTAAATATACTTATTAGTTAAAAATGCAAAAAATCCTATTTTGAAGGCTTGAATCTTTAACTGGCCAAATCGATTAATAACATTTTTGAAAATTTCTGAGTCTCAATACTAAAACTTAGTGTTTAATTTTGGAAATGAATCCTGTTAATAATATTGCGTAAAAGTAACGAAGTTTATTTGAATTTGCATTTTAAAACTATCTTTTAAATCTAACGTGTGTTCTCCATTTTTTGCTTGTGGAGTTAATCGATTTGGCAAATGAAAACGGCTCAACTGGTACATACATTCGAGTATAACAAAATACGACACTTTTAAACTAAAACTTTTCGAAATGTTCCCCATGCTTCTAAGATGTATATCTACCTATATTTTTTTAAATATTTTTCAAATAATTAAAATATTTATAATTCTAAATCAAAACGGTCATTATGTCTTCAATTAGAAATTTGGTATGCTTGTAAAATACCGAGTTCACCTTCAAGATGTGATTTAATTTAATCAAAGATAAGGTCAACATATTGTGCATAATGATTATTTAAAAATACAAATAAAATCGCGGAAATGAAGTAAGTAATTCATTCTAAGCACAACAGTTAACAAACTAAACCGAATTCCAGCGAATTCAAATTAATCAATTGTAAACAAAGCGCATTGCACGCCGGCGTGCATGTCTCAATTGAGAGGAGTGTTGCATAAACCACTTGTGTCTTTCTGTTTATATTATTTTGATTTATTTTGATTTTTTTAATTTTTTGTCCCATACCTTCGCCGTCTGCGATTACGCTTAATGACGGCGAATCAGGCGCAATCAATCAATTAGACTCGCGCGCAGTCCAATTGACGCTCGCCCGCCGCGGGATGGTGAAGTCGTGGAAATTTGATACGTTACACCTGACAGGCAGCGGCAAATTGGCGGGCACTGTACTACAAAACAAAATACACTACGCAACAAATTGACTGACCTGTCCGCGGATTTGTTTCAAAATTGCCGCCGCTGATTGCCGTATAAAGTATTGAATTAAGAAATTTGATGAATACTGCATTTAGTGAATGATCTCTTGAGCAATTTGTAATTATGTGGTGTTTTTTAATGCTAACAATTTGCCTTTTTAGATGTCAATCAAATATTGGACAAGAAATATGTAAACCTTTCTAATAAATGTATAAAATTCATTATCAATTCCAAGCCCATTCCTAGATTTTAAATTTTTATTTAATTATAATGAGTTCCATTACTATTAATTAATTAAACTTGAACAAATAATGCTAAAGGATTCGTATTCTCACACTAATTATATTAGTAATAAAATACAGTTGAGAACATTTACAATGAAGATAAATTTAAAACGATTCTTTTCTAAATTCCTTTTCAATTACTATGGTAATTATGTGAGAATTAAATAAAACAAAAACTTATTTTTAAAGCCTAGTTTACATAGATGTGTTCTCGCATAAAATTAAAATTAAATAAATCAGTTTCAACTACACATTTTTATATCTCGTAAAATAGCTTTTTAAATGTTCAAAGCCAGAGGCTCTATAAACTACCATGAGCTTGACACTGAAACCTCTAATCCATGAAATCGCCCTTAAAATATTTTGTTACATTCCCAATAAATCACATTCATTTCATTTATGAAATTCTGAACGAGAAAATTTTATCAGAGACATTAAAAAAATTCACCTGCGGCAATATTTCATCAGATTTTAATGGCTAAAAGCAAAATCACTTTGCACAGTGTATTTGCACTTTAAAGTAAAACTGCGAGACTCGGTGGAAATAATGAGAAAACAGCTGCTATTTTAAAACGTAAATAAAACCAATAAAAATAGAACAGGCATAAAAATGAAAATTCAATAACACGAACTTGGGGGAGCAAATAAGAGCGATTGTGGCTTGCCTAGTTTTATGGGGAAAGCCAGAGAATTTCTAGAAATTATTAAAGAATTTGATTGAATTTGAAAGATTTAGCAGTCATTTAAATTTCTGCTTAGTGATAACACTAATGAGGCAACAAGTGCTAAACGTGTTAATTATAGCTTTATTACGTAAATTTTTTTTTAAAGATTATAGCTATTAAAATAATAAGTGTTTGCAATCACCTACATAAGAATTTTTGTCATTTGCCTGTCTTGTTTTTTGAAGCTTTTGTTTTATTATTATTATTATTATTATTTTTAAAGTGAAAAATAAAGACATAATGTGATTAAATAAATTATGTACCTAATTATTTTAATTGTCCATTTCCAGAAGGTTTATTCTGGGATTTTTTCAAATAATACATCAAAAACACAGCTCTTTTAGTAATGGATGCTGTGGTTGAAGTAGGACATCGAAAATCTAGATTAATCTGATTCAGTATGTATGTAGCTGACGAAATCTTTTTTAAAAAGAGCTGCTTAAAAAATGTTCGTGAACAAATTTATTTTTATCATGGTAAGATCCTTTTCATAGTTCACAGCAACTGCTTCAGCGGTAAGCTGATTTCTTTGATTATTGTTTGTAGAAAGTTTAGCGCACTATGAAATTAATTAGGAGTCTTTACATGAGAATTCTAAAAATATATACATTTAGCAAAATATTTTTCACGAACGCTTTTCTTATTTTGGCCTCGAATTGTTGGTTTTTGTTTTTTGATAATAAGTTTCGGCCGATGCGTTTAAAATTTTCCACAATTTATTAGCACATCATAAGAGGTGACCGGTGTTAAGTAAGTGAGAAAATAAAATATTTTCATACCTAACTAAAAGCTATAATATTATTTAAGATTAAAATTATAAATTGACCGAATCATGTTTGTTTGCCAGAGGTTTTAAGGGTTAATGGAAACTAAGTAAATATTTTTGCAAAGACCTTAAACATGTTTAGAAAGATTATTTGTATTATTTGTATTTTTCAGAACTTTGTTCAGTCATTAAAAAATCATATTCACTAAATTAAGTATTATAGGAAAAAACAAATCATTCTTCTATGGTCATCTGCAAACGATTTTAAACTAAATAGAAAATTAAATATGGGCAAGTAAACGTAAAGGTTATGCTATCACCGTAAATTTATCATTTTCTACTGACATTTTAGGTGATTATCACTTTAAAGATAGCTACTTTACGGAATGACACTTCAGATTTATAGATCGATTTTGGAAAAAAAAATGAATATTTGTTCATCAATTTATTATTCAAATTGTTCTTTAGCTAATATCTCGTAACTAAGTGGAATACGTAAAATATTTATGCCTATGGTATACGTTCCGACAGTTCAAGACATACAAAAATACAATTTAAGGCATTGCTGCTGAAAGTTTTAGTTGAACTATTTTCTTTTTATCCTCTACACTACAATTTCATTTGAAGTAGTTTATATACTACCACATATATTACTTTATTTATATTTAAATACCAGCAAAATGCTTCGTTCTTATCAGTTTTACAAAATTATACCTCATTAATTTGCCTTTATGACTGCAAAAACATTGTTTTCTAACATGACTCAAATAAACCACCTCATTGCGAACGTTAGAAATTCGCGCGCAATTTACGTAATTTCATAAAACCATGACCAGACCCCAGAGCTGTAAGATCCCACCTCTGCGAGCTTGAGGTTTTTCTTATCAAAATCACAAGGCTTCAGGTAAACAACAGCGGCGAAAAGATTTAGCACGCAGATATTAATTAAAAGCGACAGGGTGACCAAAAAGGGATCCTCCGCGCCAAGTAATGGAGCAGAGGCAAAAAACCGCATCGAGCAATATCGCTTTACTCAGAAGATGCGAGTGATAAATAATTAAAAAAATTGCAATCTGTATTTTATCAGAAAAGCGTGCGGTCATATAATCCGCGAGATATAGAAGCTGATCGAAAATCTTCCATTCGCGGCCGATCTCTCTACAGTCCCAAGAGTTTTAGACTCTAGAGAATGCATTTAGCGGGGCCTCAGGGGAGCTGGTTCAGTAAATCGCTCACTTCAAGAAATATATCGTCTATCTTTTGCGGCGAACGACAGACTGTCTTTTGTATCTGCAGTATTTGTGCGGTATGCAGAGCAATTATCTTGATTTTGAGAGAAGGAAAAAAAAAAATTAATTAACGAAGAAAAATATTTTCCACAACTTTCTACTAAATGCAGTCCGAAGTGGTGCGTGGGAGACGAAGGTGCCGCCGAAACAATTGACGGCAGGAAGAATGCACAAATTCTCACTTTATTTTTGCTTATTACGAGAAAATTGCAATTTTACCGCGGTACGCACCGATACGATCGCGATCGATCCGCGTTGTACCGCAGGTGATCCTCGCAGCCCGATGATTGGGCAAACAAATAAAGGAAAAGGGGGCACTTAATTAGGCAGTATTTCACTATTTTCCGGTTATATAATCGCACACACACTTTTTTAATTAATTATTTTTGTTTAAAAAAAAAAAACAGGAATTTCAAGTGAAAGATTAATGAAAAACGATTACAATTAGCACGATCACTTGTTCGCTTCAATTTCCTCAGTTTCCTCAAAATTCACTGTGCCGAAAGAAGTTAGCTTCACTGCACTAGAAATAATTTATTAATCGCGGAATTACCGCATCCAAATTGGGCACAACGGTAACAGCGCGGGGCGGACTGAACTGAATTTTTGCCTTCAACGAACAGCTCTGATACTGTTCACGAAAAAATAGTTAGGCCATGCCGGAACCGACCGTTGCCTCGAACGATAGTAAAGTGTCCGTGTCCGAAACGTTTGGCCACATAAAATAAAATTTTCTTCTTCCTACCGTTCCTGGTGGTCGATAGATAGTCTGTAGGATTATAAGACGAAAATGCAAAAACAAAAGAAAAATCCCAAAGAAAATCGAGAAAATGTTCTTATTTAAAATTCGTGCACCAACCGGTGGGTCTATTTTTAATCCACCACCAGCCGCCAACGTACTGCTTAGAGTTTAGACCTATAGTCGTCTAAAGACCGATTTACAGGCGTTTTTCTAGACTCTAGAGAAGCGGCCTCACGACGCGTCCGAACGTCTTGAACTGATTCCAACTGCTGGGGCTCAGGGGGCTGCTAGCTCTAGAGCTTCGCAGCCTGGGCAATTGTTTCTGGTGCTGACTGTTTCTGTTTTCATGTTTATCTCTGGAAAATGCGGTCCGGCGCGGGCTCCAATCACGCGTCGCGCAGCCACATTCTCACAGAGCCCCACACCGTAAGCGGAGCACCCGGTGCCCAGTTCTGAGCTTGATTCGCTCCACAACTGGTGGCACTGGGATTAGCTAGCGGCTAGATGGAGGATAGAGCGTTTTTTTCTGCATCTTACTATCATTTTTGGTGCGTTCTCTTAGCAAATACGGGCTCAGCTCGAATGGAAAAACTGAAAACTGGATAAGCCGCAGCACGAGAAGTGCGTACCTTTGGCTTTAGCTATCGCCGGATGACCGGTGTAATTTGAGTCAATGTATGGATTAAGTGGGCATATGCTGCTTCTTTGGCTTAATGATGAACTAAAATAACATGTTCATTGCTGTTGCAATATCAGCTACAATGATGCAATTTTTGCATTTTTCCATTGAAGGGAAATGTTTTTAGATTTTTTTTTGCCTTTCCTGCACCTAATGGACGATACTTGAACTGCTTGCTCAGGCTCACAGTACCCGGCAAAGGAAGTAAAAATTAATCAAATTGGTCTATTATTTCATAGAAAATTTTATAAGAAGATTAGACTAATGGGTAATGACAACAGCCATTTATTACTATACATATTTACTATTTGATGACTTTCCTTTTTATTTTTGTACAATGTAGGTAAATGTAAAATTTTACGCATACTTCGAAAATTTCATTTAAATCAACAGAAAAATTAGTTTTCTACTTGAATTATTAATTTTGAAAGAGTCGTTAGATTGATGTAATTAAAAAATATATTCTTATTAAATCTAAATCCAAATGTTCTGAAGATCGTTGTTAAAATGAAAAGAAGGGAACCAAGATGACTGCCCTGAGGAACACCGAAAGTAATAGTCATATATTGAAATTTCATTTTGAAATAATTCACCATTAGCTTTGTCGCATATAAAAAAAACATTAGGTAAGTGTAACTAAATCTCTTTTATTTTTTTCTATTAAAAACCGAACAAGATGAATATAAATACGTATTTTTAAACGCTAAATTTTCAATGTCAAAATAACAAATTATCGAATTAGTTTAAAAAAGAAATGTTTTCCCTCTAAAATGTGTACATTACCTGAAAAATGTCTATGTCTAAGTGTTTTCGGGAATAAAAACAATTTTTTGCTACTACATATTTGGATTTTTAGAAGCCGAACTTTTATACAAAAGTATTTAGAAATAATACTTTACAAAATTAAGTTTTATAAGATAGATTATGAATACAATTAACTTTTTAAGCTCTTTGCATATTGCTCTCATTTGTACTCCAACGCATTTTATAATTTTATGCGACATTTATACAAAACACATGGCCTTTTGGCATGCAACAATTAAAAGCATTCCACCGAGGGCGACCTCCCATTCATTCTCGCAGCCTCTATTCGGTGCTGCAGAGAATCCAGATTTTTATGATACCTACGCATTTATCAACAAAGTGCAGCACACCGATTTATTTCGTGACAAGTATTTAAGTTTTTGTTTCCCAGCGTGCTTTGATAGTCGTCATCCGGCAATGCACCACCTCCTTCTTGAATATTTTATGGATTGGAGTCCAGCACACCTTTCCAGGACAGGTAGGCTAGAAATCGACAAATCGGTGGAGTGGCGCTCGCTCTCTTATCTAAAAATAGCTAAAGATCTGCTCAGCAATAAATTCGAATTGTCTTCCTTTTTTACTTTGCAAGTATCTGCGAGCAAATTACTGCAAAAATTGAAAATTTATTATCATTAACTGGCTGCAGCCGGACTATCGATTTAAGTGATTGGTTGACTAATCGCCACCTGCGGACGTTGTTACTTTGAATGATAGTCAGACAAACAAAGTTAGTTTTGTTGCCCAGGATTGTTTGGAATTTTGTTACGATATTACTTTCGCAGCTCAATGGTGTAGATTAGATTATTTCAAATATTTCGCCAAGAAAAAAATAAAAACAATCGCATTCGAATTCTCTGTATATTTAAATAAAAAATAAACGTACAAGAAATAGAAGAAATAGAGTATCCTTATTTGGATTTATACAGGATTTTTTTGAGAAAAGAGCTTCTCTTTACAAAGCTTTGAACAATGGAAGAAAGGAATTTCATATTTATAAAACTTCTAAGAGAAATTGAGAAAAAAAAGACGAAAAATAAAATTTATTGTTTAACCCATCGAGTCAAATTTCAAGCAAAATCTTATAACTTATGAAATTTGAATATAATGTATTAAAATAACAAAAATTCACTTTCATATATCCTATCCTATACTATACAAATTTACAATATAGGAGTTTTTGGGGGCGAATAATCGATCTAGCTAGGTCTTATCTCTGGGAAAACTCATTTTCTGCAAGTTTTTATAAGCGGACTGTCAAATTTTAAAGCTTATGCGATTTCCACCAAAATTGGCGCTTGAGAATTTACGGGCTCGCTGATTTAAAACCGACTGTCATAATTCACGAATACAAAATGGCAAACTGTCAAAATTTAAACCTTATGCAATTTCCACCCAGATTGGTAATTTAAGGTTTTCAGGGTCGATGATTGCAAATCGGCTTTTATATTTTATGAATTCAAAATCGTGGACTGCAAAATTTTAGCCTGGTATGCAGTTCACACGCAATTCCTTGTATCCGAGAAAGCTCGGTTATCCAGGTTAAACATTTTTCTAGGTGTTTGACATCATTCGATTACCGACGATTCAAATGTTAGTTATCCTAATTATTCAATTTGAATTAAAAAGAAACTTAACTTTTTCTTGGATGTCAATTTCCACAAAAAAATTCCTTTCTACGTGGTGCAATAACACCTAAATTATCTATGCTAGGTCTATGCTAAATTTTAGAATAATTGAATACCATAATTACGCCTCTATTCCATACCCATCCTACAGACAGTATGCTAATCGTAATTTATGGTACTTTTTAAGACTCGGCAGTTAAGTTAACTTGCCTTCAAATTAGACAGGGTTAAAAATTATTATGCTTTAACGCTGTTAATTTAAAATAAAATGCTTAAGCAGGCTAAGCTACTTCCCCTCGAATCGATTCGCATTTCTCGAGGTAGTTGCGGAAATGGGAACAGGTGATGATGCTTAATTGGGATTAGAATTGATAAAAGTTAATAAAGTCTAAACGAATTTATCAAGAACTCCAATTGAAATAAATATGAAAATTTCGACAAGTTGGCGTTTTTTGCGAAAGTATCAAATCGTAAAAAGTAATTGGAATGGAATAGCGACAAGACTGCTACTTAAGAGAAAACGCGAGCATCTTATTTATTGCTGACGAGCTTAAGAAACCACCGCCTTCTTTGGCTACCTGGGCGCTGTTGGTCAATTGCTAAGAATAAGAAAAAATCCCTTGGGGCTCGGATGCCATCACGAAGGGACCAGTGTAGGGCCTGCAATTGAATACAATTACGAGGTACTTAGTTCAGCGCATGTTGCTTTTATCAGCGGATTCCTGCTGTAATTTAGCAGGTCGTTAATATTGTTTACATTTATGCGCGACCATCGGTAGATGCAAAAACATAGCACAAGGTCGATGCAATTACGATACATTTTCATATTTTATTTTTAGAACTTTTTTCTATATGCATCGAGAAATCAATAGAATTTTGCGATATAGTGGCAAATCCAACAAAAGCCGATTTTGTCGCGCGTTTTAACCGGACAAAAACATTTATGGAAGACAAAGGAAATGAAGAAACCAACGACCCCTTTGAAGTGGAACGACGTCAAGTGGAAGATCATGAAGCAGACGACAACTGCCTTCGCCGAGGGGCCTAGTGGAGGAGCCCTAATCCAGCTTAAGTACACTCGGCGCAGTTAGTGAAAGTGCTGGTTGCATTTTACCGGGATGAATTATCAGCGTTTTTCTGCTCCCCGCGTACTTACAGTTGGAGACGTCTTCCAAGAAGAAAAGTTCTATTTGCGCCGGGTGTCGAGGACAGCGGAATCGACTGGCTGATTGCACAATTGAAAATATTCAAAACAAAGGATTCATTTAGTTCTTCTGGAGGATGTAAAGCGAAGGAGCGATTTACGAAAAGATTTGGTGACGGTGATGTATGACAACGTGCGACAGAATAAAGGACATCATTTTTTAAGGTGTCTAGCATTATCTGGAGGTGTCTGAACTTTGGTTATTTATTAGGTAAGTAGTAAGTTTTCTTCTAACAGATTTACAAATATCTAAAATATTACAAAATAACGAATATATTTCACAGTCCTGATATAAAACGTTTAATTTAAAGTACTCGTAGACAAAAGAACTATCCTTTACCAATATATAAAAAAAAATTTTAGGGCCGAGCTTAAGCTCTAACATCTTCTTAAGTTTAGTTTAAATGTTTACAACGGTTTCACAGTACCTATTATTTCATATAATAGTAAGCTTAAACAATTTTTTTAACGATTCGGCAACAGTTTTAGTTTAATTGAAATTGGGATGCTTTGCTTTAATTTTTAACCAATTTTTGGAATAAGAAAATTTTTAGGTATATGTAGAAAATTTTACTAAAGGACTATAAAAAATATCGATTGATGTTCATATGTAAAATTTACATTACAACCAGAGTTTCTTGAAAAGTTGTTAAACGAGAGAGCTCTTAACACCTTCAGGGACCAATTTTTTAAAGGTGGAAAAAATAGTTTCAAATTTTGTTTGATTACTTGCTTATATGTATATACATATTTGTTATCAACAGCTATTCAGTTAGTAAGAAAATATTGCAACAATTAATTAATATTACAAAACAAAATTAAGCTCACAATTTTGAGATAAAAGCGCTATTAGTAAAAAAAACCGAATTTTACAAATTATGTTTTTAAAATCAACCACTCATTAAAACTGATCAAATTTTACACACTGAGTAATTAA
Source organism: Eutolmus rufibarbis (assembly GCA_963920795.1). Taxonomy (NCBI): domain Eukaryota; kingdom Metazoa; phylum Arthropoda; class Insecta; order Diptera; family Asilidae; genus Eutolmus; species Eutolmus rufibarbis. Next base: position 42,153,973 of record OY987206.1, on the reverse strand, counting down.
TTTATCAAAGATCAATGATATTTTTCCAATAAACTAAAACTAAACCTTTGCAACTTTCAAATATGTATAAAGCATTTAATTTACAGCAGAATATGGTAAATATTTTATCCGTGCTGCCATATACAAAGTGTTTGGTTTTATTGTTGAAATATCATTCAAAAATTAAAACAAAAATTTGAAAAGTTGATTGTTGCGACCTAACTTATTATCTGCGGATGCGCAGGCAGACGAATTTTTGAAAACATCCATAGTCTAATGAGAAGTTTTGTAACAGATTTTAATCTTTTTCTTTCCAGTTAGAATAATTTAAATTTCTAAAAAACTAAACGTACAGTGTACAAATATGTGTCAGTATCACTGAAGCCTTAGTAAATTTACATATTTTGAACTATACTTTATCGATTTTCTTTTAAAAATGAAATTTTCGTTTTTTACAAATCGTAACATACTAACGGAAAACCCAACTGAAATACATATATGTATTCCTATTTATAAATCCTTGTATGCATTATTATATCTGAGAAAATAATTTTGTTTATTTATAAAATCTGGTCTGTGATTGACACGAAATTTTCGACACGTAGGTTTTTATTTTCGTAATAAAATTCGTTTTAAAATAATTGAATTAAAAACGGCATGTTATTTTTTTATTAGTCTATAAAATGCAGATTTCCTGTGAGGTCTAAAACTCAAAGTGTAGTCTTATGTTATTCTCATTTTTAAGAGAAGAGACGAATTTTCTAAAAATAGTTTGTTCATATACCTATTATAATTTTTTTCTATTTCAATTTTGATAATGAAAAATATGAGTTTTACGATTTATATGCTATAAATAAAAAATACATAAATCTTTGAGGGCACATTCAAAAATACATACATATGAAGACAAAAAAATCGTTTAATGCGTTTATTTCCATCGGGGACAAACTCCCCGATTAATTCTCTAATCTTCAAAATTTCCGACAAGCTCCCCATTAAATCCAACCTGATTTTATGAGTGATGAAAAGTGTTATTTCTTAATGCTGGGCCCACTCATAAAACCGCGATTATTGAACCCGCGAAAGAAAGGATCCCATTCAGTGAGGCGCATCTCTTGACACGCAGCCTCTTCGCGGCGCGCCCTCAGTCCTCGTCTACAGTGCGCGGCAACTATTTGTGGACCCCGAGTGGCTTCGGTGTCATTGCAATCCATCGATATGGGAATTTTTATCCGAGTAACCCACAAAAGAAGAGCTCTTGAAACCTCCCGGGGGGCTCGTGTGAACTGAACTTCGCCAGCCGAAGAAAACTGCTCATCCAGAAAAAGAGCAACTTCGTCTAAATTTAGATTCAGTCGCTAAAAATACGGCGGTTGTTCGGCTCCCCTGCCCAGAATTAAAAGCGTTTTGCTACGAAATTCGGGACAATGAGCGGAGGTGGACAAGTGAGATTAGGGACTGATTAGTCCAGGTGGATTAAGGGAATCACTTCAGGGGGTAATGAAATCAGGCTGAGTTACGGCTGAACACCACACAAATTTTACTGACAAATGACACCAAATCAATGCGATTATGCGACGATGGAATGATTAACTTCTTCGGGTGAAAGATACTCCAGTGACCTTTAATTGGATTGGGTCAATTGGACGTAAATGGCGCGTTAACTAGGGCCTGGTGAGGGGTTTTGTTGTCTATTAAATAAATTCAAATTTTGCAGACTAATAGTCAAGGAATTTTCGGAAAGTAGGTCATCTTAAAAATTCGATCGATAGAATAAAAGAAGTCAAGATGTACTTTATTAATTTTTTTACGAGGGTCTCAAAATATACTTTTGTTTGGATTTTGTCAATTCAATAAATAAAAAAATGGGTAAACTAAAGACAAAAAAATATAAATACTTCAATTTCAGTTATGTTAAAAATTAAAACCGTCAAGTGCGTTATGATTGATTTCTAAACATTTAACGACATAACGACATATTATAACTTAAATTTCAGGAGCTAGAAACTTTTGTGATATATACGAATCGGGTACAAATTTTATAAATAAATTGATCCAATAATAAACTATAGGAAAATGTTTTTGACTTACGCAGAATCGTTCAGCCTTGCCCTAAAAAGAAAATACATTATATATATATTTGAAAAAACCAATTAATTCACAAAATATTTTTAAAAATTTTTATTTGAAAAATTTATGAAATGCAACGTTTCATTATTATAATAGTAAAAATAAAAAGTATCTTGTTGCAACACAGCACGATCAGGTTTATGTCTCAAATGATCAAATCGATAACTATGGAACGCAGCTTTGTGGAAGCTAATTTTAAAAAAGCGAAGACACGATATAAACTGATCGAGTCACAGAATGAACAAAATACGAGTTAAGAAAAGCTTCAGATGAACCGAAAGCTTTGCTGAGTGAATGCATAACAGAATTGATGTAGGTGGCTCTAAATGTTATGCTGCCGCAAAAACATCTCGCATACAAATTTGTCATTTTTCATATTTTTGGTATTTTTTATCAGTAGTGTTTTAATATTTCATAAATTCGAGTAGGTCACGATCGACGCATCGTGTGGGATAAAAAGTTTAATATGAAACAGATATCCCAGACCGGCTTATGTACATTAGCCGCTGGTGTACATTAATTCGTGTTTAATGGCAACGCTAATGAGCACTATTTGCGAAATGAGTTCATGCAAATTTGCTTTTCGCGAATTAGCAGGAAACTGAAAACTCGTATTTCCTACTGCACTCAATAAAACATTTAGTGTTAAGAGAAACTGGTATTTAGTATTAAAACTTTGTAAAGTAAATAATATGTATATCTATTAAAATATTAGTCAAAAGCACAGGTATGCTTGACCTCAAATTCGGTCTAAACCATTACGTACTTAAAAATAAATTATTGAAATTGCACAGTAAAATTTTTCATTAACAAAAAAGATCGATTAAAGCTTTAATGTAACTGATCGTATGTCGAACCTCAATATTATGTTTTTTCGTTTTAGCACGACCTTGGACAACATTTATTAAATAAATATTTACTTCATTCCATATCAATGGTAAGAAGTTTTTTGGAAATTTCCATTACGTCACCCTTCTTGATTGTAAAAATTTTAACGAAGAAAGTTGCCGAATAGGCATAAAACTCGATTGTGATGATGATCACCTATTGTGCTTTACTTTTAATTCGCACGTTTGTCGTGTGCTGTACTTTTAAATGAATAAAAACTTAATTTGGTACACTCTCGAATTTGATGTATATTGATATAATATTTTATTTTATTATAGTGCAAGTAAACGTGCATAACATAATTTTTGAAGAAGCCTAAAGAATAACGAAGTCTAGAAACTTGTTCTTGAAGCAAATTTACTTCTTTCGAGAAAGGAATTTCGAACTTAAGAATGTTAACTCAAGAAAAGGATATTTCAGATGTTTGATGTATTGAAAACCATCAAAAACTGCTATGAAACCAAAGTATGAAAACAAACAAAGTGTAAGTTGACTACAATTTCAATTCTCAAAGTTGGAATTTACCAATAAAATATTTTGTAAAGGATATGGGTTCTTTTATCCTTGCAATTCTAAAAATCAGAATTAGATCTTAAAGTAATCAAAACTGCTGTATTTTATCATAAACTGGGATTACTCCACACATTTACAAAGAAGTCCAAATTTCAAAAAGCTTTGTTTGTTTCCGAATTTACAACAAATTCAAAAATTTCGACATAAATATAACAGCATTAAACTCATAAGTAAATATGTATCAAATTTAAACTTTGGTATAATATTTAATTTTACGCACCAAATATGATTTGAATGAAGAACTGATTAGTTTTGGAAAAAATGGTCTTATAATTATTGCAGCATTCGAACTGCAAGGGACTCAAAATAAGATAAAAAAAAAATATTGTTAATCTCAAGACTTTTCCCCACACGATAATTACATCAAAAAGCAAATATAATTTTTGTCTCAGGCGAAACATGAATTCAAAGAGCTTTTCTTCCGGATAAGTATTTAGTAAATAAAAGTAAATTTTGTTATCAGATTTTCACCCATGAATACTCGAAAGTTTCAAATAGTGATAATAATATAAAATAGTTTTATCTAAATTTTTGTTTTTTGTCATATTTTTAATACCTTTAGAGCAGAGTAGACAGTACCTTTTTCTAATTTAGTTTTGATTCAAATTCAAGAGTCAGTGAATCTTGCGATTTGAATTTAGTATATACATTCGTAAAAGTAACTTATTAGTGATGTTGAGAAGTTGTTTGTAATAAATTAATTAAAAGTTAATAAATAGTGGGTTTAACACTACTTATACATACATAAAACAAATTAGTCGATGAATGGGAAGTGAGAATTACGTCGTTACAAAAAGTGAGTGAGATCCCTTCAGCCTTCTACAACAGAAAATCTTACCTTGGAGGCAAACGCTCCTTTGGTAACGTCGTCGTCCGAATTCGATCGAATCTTGCCGCACCTCAAACTCATGAAAACTGACTTTGATCTGCAGCCAGCCACCTTAGAGCACAGGAAAACAAAACAAAATTGAATTAAACACTTATGCTGAATATCAAATGTTAGGATTAATTGGTTCGATAAATAGACCTTCTAGAAACAGTCAAACGAGATAGACAGTGAATGCCCTACCGCCGGAGGTAGACTGAGCTCGCCGGGGCTTTCGATAGTTATGAGCTGGAAGAATAAAATTATGAAAGTGTCATACTCCACTTATGTTTTGCCGGGAAAGGTGTGTGACCGCATGCTTTTTGCGGCAGTGATCGCAGCACAATTAGATTCCACCGGGCATTTAATATTCCGCGAACAGAGATTGCATTTTTTTTTCTGCCAGCGATAGTAAATTGTCGCTGTGATAAGAGAAAACAATGACAGGTGAGTATGCGATCGCGCGGTAAAAACCGCGCTCGCGAATGCCGCCCATCGTGGTCACGGAGTCGCGAGTCCTCAATCCATTTCCTCCGATAGACTGGATGAATGGATCGCGGCCTCGTCTACCTCACCTGTGATTTACCTGCACTTTTTGCACTGAAAGCAGAGTCAAGATAGCCGCGATCAATTGTAAATTAGTGACCGGCTCGCGGAAGTACGTGATCAATAAGCGATCGAATTTGGGTTGAGTTCGACAGTCCGTCCAGAATATATCGACTATTGTCCAGACTCCGCCGGTGATCGGTGGATATTTTCACTTTTTATGGATCAACCCGGTGTCGATCGATCAGAAATGAATTATTCATAAATTCAGAAGATCTTAAAACACAAAAACCAAGAAAATATGGCGGGACGGGGAAAAAGCGTTAGGAGCAAGTTTCATTTTTGCAGAAAAAAAAATTGAGAAACGTTTAGTGATTGATTGAGTGATTGCTTTATTTGCATAATAGACATAAATGTGGCCGGTTAGGGAAAAAAACAGTAAGCGGGAGGGATTTCATGCTTGTTGTTTTTTTTTTTTAGGTCGTTTCGTAAGGGAATTTCAAGGTTATTTTGATTTACCTTCGGTTTTAAGCGCTTGTTGACAGAATTTAGCGATTTTTTGGCGCTAATTAATCGTAAGCATAGTGGTTTGTAAAAAAACATAAAACAAAATTATTAATTTCATGTTTCTCTGCTTAAATGTTGAAACTGAAATATTTGCATTCCATGAGTTACGTGATACAAATTTGACATTTTGACACTGAAATGTGTGTCAATCACGATGATACATCAAAATATTATATAATAAAATTAAATTTTTCATGTCTGCTTTATATTTACAAACAAACATCGAAAACTATCGCGTAAGATTATGATGAAATGCCGGTTTTAAATTTTTACACATGGGATAGTTTATTACAAAACAAAATATATAAATACGCTTTTTTATACAAATGTTTAAAGGTCTATAGTACATTATATGTTACATATTACATTTTTTTTTCTTCTTCAATCTTCTGTGCTTTAAACTTTTAATAAAACGTAAAAACAATAATAAAATAATAAAGTTTAGCTTTCCTTTAGTCCTTAGTAAGACTTTTGGTTTACTTTTCGTGAACGAGCGCAATCTGTGCATGAGTTAATATGTTTAATCAAAAAATGGTAAGAATAGAAAAATCTTAAAACAAAATTCAAACTTTCCATTGCTTCTGTTTTCATCGAAAATAATACATGAAAATTGTTAAAGAGCACGTTATATTTACAAGCTCTCATGCAGAAATGATTATGATTAATGCTTTCAAAATGTAAAAGTGATAAATTAATTTTTTTTTTGTTATAAAATCAGGAATGGGATTTTCTACATATCTTAACAGTTTCGAACCAAAGAACAATGGAATGTTTTCTGTTTTCTATACGCGTGGTTGATTTTTTTAACTTTTGAAGTAAGTTCGCACATTTTTCATGTTTTGCTATCGCAGAAGTAATTTTTAATAAGGATTAGAAATTAGAATTCACCAAAAAAATGGAAATTTTAGCAGGACAACGAATGGTTTTAAATAAATAAAATATATATTTTAAATTGCTCTTCACTACCTCCCGATCTCAATTTCATTGAGAACTTGTGGGCGATTGTTAGCAGAGGAATTAAGAAGAAAAACTGTAAGAAAACCGATTTATTGTTTGAAGTTAAATATTAAGACAGCATGGGAAAACATACCTACCTAACGAACTACATACATAAATGATAATTTAATAATCTCTGCGCTAGTGTTATTAAACGAGCTTCTAACGAAATATTAAAAAATTATGTGATTTCTTCTATTTACTAGAGGGTGATAATTCTAAAGACTAACGGTATTACCGTTTAGTTACTTAAATATAAAATTTAATGAATGAAATGAACAAGTGCAAAGACCTACATAAATATGGAAAAAAAAATTCAAACAAAAAATTTCGAATCAAAACAAACAAAATAAATAATGTTTATCTAAAACCACAAGAGACAATCGGCCTCAAAATATTCTTTCCTCAAGAAAAGTATTGACTGAACGCCTCATTAATTTTTCTCCGATGAAAAAATATATTTTCCGAAAAGCTAAACATATTTCGTGGGAGTTCATTAGGCTGATGACTGTTTGCTCGAACAACCTCCGATTTGGAAGACAAAACCATAAACCGATGTCGTCAATTTGCATGAAAGCGTGATACTCACAACTCACTCACCTTTCGGAAGCATCTCCATAAAAAGAAAAGGTGCTCGGTTTGGGAAAAATTTTTACTACGCTACAAATTCGCTAAAGTCGCTGACGGCGGCTTATGCAAGTTTGTAAAATGACGCGGTTCTCAGCAAAGAATGAGCACCCGTGACCCTGTAGAAGCTTCGTTAAGTAAACGCCAGTTAGTAGAGGCTTTAACATCAATTAAGAAGCAATTGAAATTCTGAAGTGAGGTAATGTAATTAGAGATCAGCAATTGAACTCGTTTTCGTCTTCTTGGCAAGGGTTAAATGAGTATTTTTCGAGATTTTAACACATAAATTTCTCCTAAAGCGCTAAAAAGCGATGTTCGAATCTCGATTAGTATAAGCTAATAACTAAAGATTTGAAATTTTAAATCGAAAATAAAGGTTTTATACGTCCGGCATAATTAATTGGATGAGACAGCTGCAAGGGCAGTAACCATAAAAACGTTAAATATTATAAACAACATATTTGTTCAAACACGTATCAATTTATTGCAGTTAAGCATATTTTATAATTTAATAATAAAGTTAACATTTTTTATGTACATACATATATATATATATGATATTTAACATGAGTTTTATTCGTAGGTAATTTACATTTCAATTTCGTACAAATCAAGATTGAATCGGTTTAAAAGTTTTTGAGATAAATTACACTGGATTGAATTTTCTGATATTCTGGCTAAAGTCAGGGTTTTGTTGTAGCTTTTATAAATATAAAATATATAGAAAAAAAATAAATATGTAAATTTCTTGAAAACATTGAATTCGAAATGCAAGAAAGCTTAAGAGAATACAAAAAACATTATCTGTTCACAATGATAAAAGTGCAATATTTTCTATAATTTTGTTGTCAACCAAAATTAATTTTTATTTAATTATTTTTAATTAATGTTATGCTATTGAGTTTTTTATTACTTTTGAATTTTGTGATTGATTTAGTTTAGTTTCAGTTGAGACACTCCCACTATCAGCAATTTTGAAAGAACACTTCGTAAAGTACATACATATTTAAGAATTGTGCTTCGTGTTTGATAGGTAGTAACGTAATGCAACTACGATTGTATAAGAAATTCAAAAGAATATTTAAAGAACTTACAGAAAGAGTCGTAGGAAGTTCTCGACCCCTAAGCTTTCACCAACGTCTGGGTCACTTAAGTATTTAATCCGACACTGTTCTGTATAGGGGCCTTTGTAGGTTTCTGGAATTCCTATAAACCTTGCAAAGTTTGTACTTTTTTCACAATGTCGGAAGTATGTCGGCACGCAAACCGGGCACTGACCATCAAAATAGTACTTTTTAGTAAACGTGATGTTCTTGTCGTTTAGGAAATTTTGCACTTCATCCGAACAGGTGCATTGCCACGGATTTCCACCGATGCGCATTTCCGTCAAATTTGGAAAAGAATTTCGTTTGAACGGAATGAAAGTTAAATTGTTATGTTCTATCGACAGAAATTTTAAAAATTTCAACGATTCTACGTGACCTTCAGTTAGTTCTTCAATCAAATTATGTTGCATTTTAAGAGTTTGAAGTTTTCTAAGAGGAACAAAAATATCTTCAGCAATAAGTACAGTCCCAGTCCACGATAAAACCAGAGATTTTATCCTATGCAAATATTGGTTTTTGCTTTTATCCACAATAAAAGCTGCTTTCAGTGGATTTTCAACGGATATTTTCCGACAATTTCTTTCGATATTAGTAAATGAATCAAAAGAATGACCTTCACATGTCGCGTATTCGGAACCAACGCAATCAGGGCTCGAACGAACTACGAATAGAGTTAACAGAAAAAGAAGCTCCGTCCTGATCATTTCACTTGCAATCCGATCAGAAGCTTAATTCAAACTAAGCTGTTATCTGTTTTTCAATAAAATCATACATTATTTTGCTTTTTCCTTCAATACATCGTTCCACAATTCTCCAATAATAATAAAAAAACATTTAGCTTATCATCAATAGGGTAATAAGTCATAGAAGACGCAACTTAATAAAAAGTAGGAGTAATCAATTGCAATTCGCGGTATTAGTTTTATGTAGGAATTGGCAAACTGTGGAAAATATTAGAAATTATCTATCAAAATAAAGTAACAAAATTTGAAATTTCAGCGATTCTACAACAAGGGTCACATTTTGCAGCAAGTTGAATCATATTTTTGGCTGCACCATAAAACAAGTTTACTGATTTTATTGAAATGGCAGAGTTTAACATTTATTAGGACTGCTGGTGATCCGAATTCAAATTGCTTCTTACCCTGGCTTCCGAGACATCGCACCTCTTTGCAGCGAAATACGCTTAAAACGTAAAACTTTCAGTGAGATTTCAATGAAAATCACAAATTTCTTCCTTCGTCGTCTGTAGATACAAATATCAGATAAACGTTAGGCGAAATCTCCATTAAATGCGATCACCGAAAGTTGTGGCTAATTCTAGCAGCAATTGAACTTGTTTTCGTCTTCTTGGTAAAGGTTAAATGAGTACTTTTGTATATTTTATACCACATAAATTTCTCCTAAAAAGCGAAATTCTGATCTCGATCATAACAAAGCATAATTAAATATAAATGGAAAATCACACACTTTTGCCGTGGTTATGATGCGACACTTATCCGATCCAAACATTGGTAAACTAATAAAAATAAACATCTAAGCTAATAAATAAAGATTTCAAATTTTAAATCGAAAAGAAAGGTTTTATACATCCGGCATAATTAATTGGATGAGATAGCTGCATCCATAAAAACGTTAAATATTATAAACAACATATTTGTTCAAACACGTATCAATTTATTGCAGTTAAGCATATTTTATAATTTAATAATACAGTTAACATTTTTTATGTACATATATATAAATGCTATATAATATGAATTGTACTCGTAGGTACTTTACATTTCAGTTTCGAAAAAAACAAGATTCGGTCGGTTTAAAACTTTCTGAGATAAATTAAAACTTTATTGAATTTTCTGATATTCTGGCTAAAGACAGGGTTCTATTGTAGCTTTTATAAATATAAAATACATAGAAAAAAATAAATATGTAACTTTCTTGAAAATATTCAATTCAAAATGCAATTCAAAATACAAAAAACATTATCTGTTCACAATGAAAAAAGTACAATATTTTCTATAGTTTTGTTGTCAACCAAAATTAATTATTATTTCATTATTTTTAATTAATGTTATGCTATTGAGTCTTTTATTACTTTTAAATTTTGTGGTTGATTTAGTTTAGTTTCTGTTGAGACATTCCCACTATCAGCAATTTTGCAAGAAAACTTCATAAAGTACATATTTAAGAATTGTGCTTCGTGTTTGATAGGTAGTAATGCAACTACGATTGTATAAGAAATTCAAATGAATACTTTAAGAGTTTACGGAGTTATCAGTAAAAAGGGAATAGGAGTAGTAATTCATCCACCCCTACGCTTGCATCAACGTCTTTGTCACTTAAGTATTTAATCCGACACTGTTCTGTATAAGGGCCTTTATATGTTTCTGGAATTCCTATAAACCTTGCAAAATTTGTAGTTTTTTCACAGTGTTGGAAGTATGTCGGCACGCAAACCGGGCACTGGCCATCAAAATAGTACTTTTTAACAAACGTGATGTTCTTTAAATTCAGGAAATTTTGTAGTTCATCCAAACATGCGCATTGCCACGGATTTCCACCGATGCTCATTTCCGTTAAATTTGGAAAAGAATCTCGATTGAGCGGAATGAAAGTTAACTTGTTATGTTCTATCGACAGAAATTTTAAAGATTTGAACGATTCTATGTGACCTTCAGTTAATTCTTCAATCAAATTATGTTGCATACGAAGCTTTTCAAGCTTTTTAAGAGGAACAAACATATCTTCAGGTAAAAACTGAAGCTTGTTAAACGAAACACTAAAAACCTCAATATTTAGAGTAAATTTAAACAACTCCGATTTAAGTTGTTGTATGCTATTGTTTCTTACAGAAAATTCTTTAAGATTTGGTAAATTTGTGCCAAAAATGTCTGCAGTTAAACTGCGCAACTTGTTATGGTCTATTAATAAACGATGCAAACTTTTGAATCCTCTAAAAGTATTGTTACCAATTACTTCGATTTTATTGAGATTTAACAATAGATTTTTTGCATCAAGCCCTTCAAAGAGATTCTCATTCAGCTCACTAATTGAATTATTTGAAAACCTTAAAAGTCCATCAACATGCACCTCCTTAAAAGCTCCAGGAGCAATACGACGGATTTTGTTCGATGAAAGGTCAAGCCACTTAAAAGTAGTTTCGGACAAGCCTGAGAAAGTAAACTCGGTAATTTCTTCTATGAAATTCTCACTTAACAAGAGACGTTTTAAATTTCTGAGATCCTTAAAAGCCCCGTCTTCTATTTTCTGTATAAGGTTATATTGCAGCTCTATGGCTTCTAATTTTGGCATTTCGGTGAATACATTCGCAGGAACAATATCAATCAGGTTGTCCATCAAGCGAAATATCTGGAGCATTGGTAGACGTTCGGTTGGAATGCTTTTCAATTTATTGCCTACCAGCCACAATTGCTGCAGTTCCTTCATTTCAGAAAAAGTGTGTGGCTCAATACTTTCCAGAAAATTCCGGGAAAAGTCTGCAAGTGTGAGCATTTTCAAATTTTCCAAATCACTTTTAAACAATGTCCTGAGCTTATTGTGGCTGCAGAAAAATTCGGTGATTTTATTGTAGGCCAGAAACCAGGTGCCCTTTAAAGCTTCAATGGAACAGCCGCTCAGTTCTAGTGTAGATAGCGAAACAAAATCCTTAAATCCATATTCAGAAATAAGTACAGTCCCAGTCCACGATAAAGCCAGAGATTTTATCAGATACAAATATTGGTTTTTGCTTTTATCCACAACAAAAGTTGCGTTCGGTGGATTCTTAAGGTGTATTGTCCGACAATTTAGTCCGATATTAGTGAATGAATCAAAAGAATGACCTTCACATGTCGCGTATTCGGAACCAACGCAATCAGGGCTCGAACGAACTACGAATAGAGTTAACAGAAAAAGAAGCTCCGTCCCGATCATTTCACTTGCAATCCGATCAGAAGCTTAATTCAAACTAAGCTGTTATCTGTTTTTCAATAAAATCATACATTATTTTGCTTTTTCCTTCAATACATCGTTCGACAATTCTCCAATAATAATAAAAGAACTTTTAACTTATCATCAAAAGGTTAATAAGTCATAGAAGACGCAACTTAATAAAAAGTAGGAGTAATCAATTGCAATTCGCGGTATTAGTTTTATGTAGGAATTGGCAAACTGTGGAAAATATTAGAAATTATCTATCAAAATAAAGTAACAAAATTTGAAATTTCAGCAACTCTACAACAAGGGTCACATTTTGCAGCAAGTTGAATCATATTTTTTGCTGCATCATGAAATAAGTTTAGCGATTTTATTGACATGGCAGAGTTTGACATTTATTAGGACTGCTGGTGCTCCGAATTCAAATTGCTTCTTAGCCTGGCTTACGAGACATCGCACCTCTTTGCAGCGAGATACGCTTGAAACGTAAAAATTTCAGTGTGATTTCAACGAAAATGACAAATTTCTCTCTTCGTCGTCTGTAGATACAAATATCTGGTAAATGTTAGGCGAAATCTCCATTAAATGCAATCACCGAAAGTTGCTGCTAATTCTGTCTAGAGTGAATGAATTATCACATAAAAAAAGTGATGATTACCACGACAGCTTCTGGTGATAGTGCAATGTTCGTTCGCATGTACGAGAGCCAATTTTGAAAACACTCAAAAGTGATGTCTTGCACAAGCCAGCTTCTTTCCAGACACTTAACAGCTACTTTGCTCCATTAAATTGTTTAAGTGTTACTTTTACCGCCAACTGACCAGTTTTAAATATTAAATATCACGACAAGCGGTCCCTGCCTGCACCGGCGAGCGGATGACCACTGCAACGGTCTGGGGTCTGGTCCCCGACGACGACAAAGACGAAGACGAAAACCAAGACGATGACCACGACGAAGACGTCGAACTTTTCTAGGTGAAACAACTTTTCCAGGAGATTAAAATCACGTCTTGCTGTGGCTCTGGGAGATGCGTTCACGTCTTGGGACGACTGCAAGACGAGGTGGGGTACTCCCCCCGGACAATTGCAAATAATTGTCCATTGACACTGGTGGTACCCATCGACCAGGTGGTTTATGCTCACCTTGATTTTTGCTGGCAGCCGCAATTACTTGAAAAATGACTTATTTCCGCTGCCTGAACAATTTCTTGAGTGAACTCTCGCCCTGCGGCACCACCGGTAGGCGCGCGACAACGGAATCCGCACTCTGAGGCCAACTACTTTATTTTAATGAAAGTTTTCGGTTTTATAAAAATTGCCGCAAATTACCGAAACTAGCCAACTTATTTACGTCCACCAAGTAAACTTGGATTAGTGAAAATTTAAAGAAAAGGTCTTAATTTGAAGATTTCTTTATCTAGGTCTTAAGGCAAAAAGGTGTCATACCCGGAAATAATAGAAAATTGCAAAGTTAAACAAAACAAGAACAATTATAGTTAATGCAGTAAAACGACATGTCCACTTCCTGGAATTCTAGACACTACAACTCTCGAATTTTGAATAAATATCCGAAGTAAACGTTGCATGATGAAAGACATCAATTAATCGAAGTGTGATATTAATGTTAAATTCCAATTCTAAATTTTAGTAAACAAGGTAAACAAGGAAGACCTAAAAACCTCAGAAAAATCACTATGTTGCCACTGTACAAAACTTCGAGACCTATAACAAGAGAAAAATACAACGATATGATGAGTTTGCTGTCGTACATACCACCTATTTACCATGAATATTTCACTATGTTAACTGTGAAGGAGAAATAAGTTTAAAATATTTTTTTTTTTATTGTTAGTTATCTTGACAAAAGAATTTACATTTTATTTATATTGTCTTTTTAATATGATTGAAATTAATCCTTAATAAACTCGGTGATTCATGTGTTTAACGGTCTTCATTTTAATTATAATTTTTTATATTAAAAAATCCATTTCCTCTTGATTTTATTTCTTATACTATGTTATTTTTGAAATTGGTATAAGTCCATTTGGAGCTAAAAAATCGTTTATTTTTTTAAATATTTTCAATAATAATTATTTCATAATAACATTTAAAAGGTGTATAGTGTTAAAAACATCACTCGAATTACTTAACGTTTGCCAATATATTTAAATTAATTCAAATGCAAACCCTTAAATATCTCGGTACTTGAAAAAATGGACTTATACCACTTTCAAAAATAACAGCTCATATATCTTTTCTTTTTTCCCTATCGCTATCACTATATACAAATGTATATATAAAAAAGGAAATGTATTTGTTTGTTACTCAATCACGCCTTAACGCTTGCTTCGAAGTCTTCATTTTTTGTCAGAAGGTACAACATAGTCCAACTTAACATATAGGCAATTTTTTTTTTTTTTGATAAACAAAATGGCGACCGAAAATTTTAAATTTAAACCAAACTGAAAAAATTGGCCCAAATCATACAGCTATATACATAATTTGGACTGGCAAATCGGCCAAAAAACGACAAAAACCAGAGAATAACAAAACTTCCTAAATACGAAAAAAATAACCCCTAACCGTCTCTATTAATTTAAAACCACAAGAGATAATCGCCCTCAAAATATTCTCTCCTCAAGAAAAATATTGACTGAACGCCTCATTAATTTTTCTCCGATGAAAAAATATATTATCCGAAAAGCTAAACATATTTCGTGGGAGTTCATTAGGGTGATGACTGTTTGCTCGAACAACCTCCGATTTGGAAGACAAAACCATAAACCGATGTCGTCAATTTGCATGAAAGCGTGATACTCACAACTCACTCACCTTTCGGAAGCATCTCCATAAAAAGAAAAGGTGCTCGGTTTGGGAAAAATTTTTACTACGCTACAAATTCGCTAAAGTCGCTGACGGCGGCTTATGCAAGTTTGTAAAATGACGCGGTTCTCAGCAAAGAATGAGCACCCGTGACCCTGTAGAAGCTTCGTTAAGTAAACGCCAGTTAGTAGAGGCTTTAACATCAATTAAGAAGCAATTGAAATTCTGAAGTGAGGTAATGTAATTAGAGATCAGCAATTGAACTCGTTTTCGTCTTCTTGGCAAGGGTTAAATGAGTATTTTTCGAGATTTTACCACATAAATTTCTCCTAAAGCGCTAAAAAGCGAAGTTCGAATCTCGATTAGTATAAGCTAATAACTAAAGATTTGAAATTTTAAATCGAAAATAAAGGTTTTATACGTCCGGTATAATTAATTGGATGAGACAGCTGCAAAGGCAGTAACCAAAAAACGTTAAATATTATAAACAACATATTTGTTCAAACACGTATCAATTTATTGTAGTTAAGCATATTTTATAATTTATTAATAAAGTTAACATTTTTTATGTACATATATATAAATTCTATATAATATGAATTGTACTCGTAGGTACTTTACATTTCAGTTTCGTACAAATCAAGATTGAATCTGTTTAGAAGTTTCTGAGATAAATTAAAACTTGATTGAATTTCCTGATATTCTGGGTATACCTAGTCAGGATTTTATTGTAGCTTTTATAAATATAAAATATGTACACATAGAAAAAAATAAATATGTAAATTTCTTGAAAACTTTCAATTCAAAATGCAAGAAAGCTTAAGAGAATATAAAAAACATTATCTATTCACAATGAAAAAAGCGCAATATTTTCTATAGTTTTGTTGTCAACCACAAATAATTATTACTTCATTATTTTTAATTCATGTTATGCTATTGAGTCTTTTATTACTTTTAAATTTTGTGGTTGATTTAGTTTAGTTTCAGTTGAAACGCTCCTACTATCAGCAATTTTGAAAGAAAACTTCGTAAAGTACATACATATTTAAGAATTGTACTTCGTGTTTGAAAGGTGAGTAATGCAACTACGATTGTATAAGAAATTTAAATAAATATTTAAAGAATTTACAGAAAAAGTTGTAGGAAGTCCTCCTCCTTTACGCTTTCACCAAAACCTGGGTCACTTAAGTATTTAATCCGACACTGTTCTGTATAGGGGCCTTTGTAGGTTTCTGGAATTCCCAGAAACTTTGCAAAATTTGTACTTTTTTCACAGTGTCGGAAGTATGTCGGCACGCAAACCGGGCACTGACCATCAAAATAGTATTTTTTAATAAACGTGATGTTCTTTTCGTTTAGGAAATTTTGCACTTCATCCAAACAGGCGCATTGCCACGGATTTCCACCGCTGCGCATTTCCGTCAAATTTGGAAAAGAATCTCGATTGAGCGGAATGAAAGTTAACTTGTTATGTTCTATCGCCAGAAATTTTAAAAATTGCAACGATCCTATGTGACCTTCAGTTAGTTCTTCAATCAAATTATCTTGCATTTTAAGAGTTTGAAGTTTTCTAAGAGGAACAAAAATATCTTTAGGTAAAAACTGAAGCTTGTTAAACGAAATACTGAAAGTGTCAATATTTAGAGTAAATTTAAACAATTTCGAGTTAAGTTGTTGTATGCTATTGTTTCTTACAGAAAATTCTTTAAGATTTGGTAAATTTGTGCCAAAAATATCTGCAGTTAAACTGCGCAACTTGTTATGGTCTATAAATAAACTACGTAAACTTTTGAATCCTCTAAAAGCATTGTTACCAATTATTTCAATTTTATTGAGATTTAATAATAGACTTTTTGCATCAAGCCCTTCAAAGATATCAGCATTCAGCTCATTAATTGAATTATTTGAAAGCCTTAAAAGTCCGTTAACATGCACCTCCTTAAAGGCTCCAGGAGCAATGCGATGAATTTTGTTTGATGAGAGGTCAAGCCACTTAAAAGTAGTTTCGGCCAAGCCTGAGAGAATAAACTCGGTAATTTCTTCTATGAAATTATTATCTAAATAGAGACGGCTTAAATCTCTGAGATCCTTAAAAGCCCCGTCTTCTATTTTCTGTAAAACGTTATATCGCAGATCTATGTGTTGTAATTTCGGCATTTCGGTGAATACATTCGCAGGAACAATATCAATCAGGTTGTAGTGCAATTCAATTATTTTAAGCATTGGTAGACGTTCGGTTGGAATGCTTTTCAATTTATTGCCTACCAGCCACAATTGCTGCAGTTCCTTCATTTCAGAAAAAGTGTGTGGCTCAATACTTTCCAGAAAATTCCGGGAAAAGTCTGCAAGTGTGAGCATTTTCAAATTTTCCAAATCACTTTTAAACAATGTCCTGAGCTTATTGTGGCTGCAGAAAAATTCGGTGATTTTATTGTAGGCCAGAAACCAGGTGCCCTTTAAAGCTTCAATGGAACAGCCGCTCAGTTCTAGTGTAGATAGCGAAACAAAATCCTTAAATCCATATTCAGAAAAAAGTACAGTCCCAGTCCACGATAAAGCCAGAGATTTTATCACATGCAAATATTGGTTTTTGCTTTTATCTACAACAAAAGTTGCTTCCGGTGGATTCTTAAGGTGTATTGTCCGACAATTTTCTCCGATATTAGTGAATGAATCAAAAGAATGACCTTCACATGTCGCGTATTCGGAACCAACGCAATCAGGGCTCGAACGAACTACGAATAGAGTTAACAGAAAAAGAAGCTCCGTCCCGATCATTTCACTTGCAATCCGATCAGAAGCTTAATTCAAACTAAGCTGTTATCTGTTTTTCAATAAAATCATACATTATTTTGCTTTTTCCTTCAATACATCGTTCGACAATTTTCCAATAATAATAAAAGAACTTTTAGCTTATCATCAATAGGTTAGTAAGTCATAGAAGACGCAACTTAATAAAAAGTATGAGTAATCAATTGCAATTCGCGGTATTAGTTTTATGTAGGAATTGGCAAACTGTGGAAAATATTAGAAATTATCTATCACAATAAAGTAGCAACTTAAGTTTCAGCGACTCTACAGCAAGGGTCACTTTTTGCAGATAGTTAATCAGTTTTTCAGACAGCAAGTCGAATCATATTTTTTGCTGCACCATAAAACAAGTTTACCGATTTTATTAAAATGGCAGAGTTTAACATTTATTAGGACTGCCGGTGATCCGAATTCAAATTGCTTCTTAGCCTGGCTTATGAGACATCGCACCTCTTTGCGATCACCGAAAGTTGCTGCTAATTCTAGCAGCAATTGAATTTGTTTTCTTGTTCTTGGTAAAGGTTAAATGAGTACTTTTGTATATTTTATACCACATAAATTTCTCCTAAAAAGCGAAATTCTGATCTCGATCATAACAAAGCATAATTAAATATAAATGGAAAATCACGCACTTTTGCCGTGGTCATGATGCGACACTTATCCGATCCAAACATTGGTAAACTAATAAAAATAATCATCTAAGCTAATAAATAAAGATTTCAAATTTTAATTCGAAAAGAAATGTTTTATACGCCCGGCATAATTAATTGGATGAGATAGCTGCATCCATAAAAACGTTAAATATTATAAACAACATATTTGTTCAAACACGTATCAATTTATTGCAGTTAAGCATATTTTATAATTTAATAATAAAGTTAACATTTTTTATGTACATATATATATATGCTATATAATATGAATTGCACTCGTAGGTACTTTACATTTCAGTTTCGTACAAAAACAAGATTGAATCGGGTTAAAAGTTTCTGAGATAAATTAAAACTTGATTGAACTTTCTGATATTCTGGCTAAAGTCAGGGTTTTATTGTAGCTAAATACATAGAAAAAAATTAATATGTAAATTTCTTGAAAACATTCAATTGAAAATGAAAGAAAACTTAAGATAATACAAAAAACATTATTTGTTCACACTGAAAAAAGTGCAATATTTTCTATAGTTTTGTTGTCAACCAAAATTAATTTTTATTTAATTATTTTTAATTAATGTTATGCTATTGAGTATTTTATTACTTTTAAATTTTGTGGTTGATTTAATTTAGTTTCAGTTGAGACACTCCAACTATCAGCAATTTAAAAAGAAAACTTTATAAAGTACATATTTAAGAATTGTGCTTCGTGTTTGATAGGTGAGTAATGCAACTACGATTGTATAAGAAATTCAAATGAATTCCTAAAGAACTTACGGAGTTATCAGTAAAAAGGAAGGTGTAGTAATTCTAACTCCCCTACCTCTACGCTTTTACCAACGCCTTGGTCACTTAAGTATTTCATCCGACACTGTTCTGTATAGGGGCTTTGTAGGTTTCCGGAATTCTTATGAACGTTGCAAAATTTATTTTTTTTTCTCAGTGTTGGAAGTATGTCGGCACGCAAATCGGGCACTGACCATCAAAATAGTACTTTTTAATAAACTTGATGTTCTTTTCGTTTAAGAAATTTTGCACTTCATCCAAACAGGCGCATTGCCACGGATTTCCACCGATGCGCATTTTCGTCAAATTTGGAAAAGAATGTCGATTGAGCGGAATGAACGTTAACTTGTTATGTTCTATCCACAGAAATTTTAAAGATTTCAATGATTCTATGTGGCCTTCAGTTAGTTCTTCAATCAAATTATCTTGCATACGAAGCTTTTCAAGTTTTCCAAGAGGAACAAAAATATCTTCAGGTAAAAACTGAAGCTTGTTAAACGAAATATTAAAAGACGTAATATTTAGAGTAAATTTAAACAACTCTGAATTAAGTTGTTGTATGCTGTTGTTTCTTACAGAAAATTCTTTAAGATTTGGTTTTGTGCCAAAGATATCTGGAGTCAAACTGCGCAAATTGTTATGGTCTATACACTGAAAAAAATCCTAATAACATAGAGCGCTATAGACTATAAGCACCGATTTATAAGTGCAAATGCTATTTTCATAACTTCAAATGCTATTTTCATAAGTGCAAATGCTATTTTCATAACTGCAAATGCATTTTCATAAGTCCCAGCGCCACAAACTATGGCTGTCACCTTTTCGCTTATAATTGTGAGAGCCGATGTACATAAAAAATTAGCCTGGCAGCTATAATTTCTCTCAGTGTAAATAAGCCACGTAAACTTTTGAATCCTCTAAAAGTATTGTTACCAATTATTTCAATTTTATTGAGATTTAACAATATATTTTTTTGCATCAAGCCCTTCAAAGATATCCTCATTCAGCTCATTAATTGAATTATTTGAAAACCTTAAAAGTGCGTCAACATGCACCTCCTTAAAGGCTCCAGGAGCAATACGATGGATTTTGTTTGATGAGAGGTCAAGCCACTTAAAAGTAGTTTCGGACAAGCCTGAGAAAGTAAACTCGGTAATTTCTTCTATAAAATTATTACTTAAATGGAGATATCTTAAATCTTTTAAATCCCTAAAAGCTCCGTCTTCTATTTTCTGTAAAACGTTGTGATCCAGATCTATGTCTTGTAATTTTGGCATTTCAGTGAATACATACGCAGGAACAATGTCAATCAGGTTGTAGTGCAATTCAATTACCTTAAGCTTTGGTAGACGTTCGTTTGGAATGCGTTTTAATTTATTGCCTGCCAGCTTCAATTCCTGCAGTTGCTTAAGTTCGGAGAAAGTCTGTGGCTCAATACTTTCCAGAAGATTCCGGGAAAAGTCTGCATATGTGAGCATTTTCAAATTTTCCAAATCACTTTTAAACAGTGTCCTGAGTTTATTGTCGCTGCAGAAAAATTTGGTGATGTTATTGTTGGCCAGAAACCAGGTGCCCTTTAAAGCTTCAATGGAACAGTCGCTCAGTTCTAGTGTAGATAACGAAACAAAATCCTTAAATCCATATTCAGAAATAATTAGAGTCGTCCGCGTTAAAACCAGAGATTTTATCAGATGCAAATATTGGTTTTTGCTTTTATCCACAACAAAAGCTGCTTTCGGTGGATTATTAAGGCGTATTGTCCGACAATTTTCCCCGAATGAATAAATGAATGAATCAACAGAATGACCTTGACATTTCGCGGTTTTTAAACCAATGCAATCTGGGCTCGAGCGAACTACGAATAGAATTAACAGAAAAAGGAGCTCCGTCCCGATCATTTCACTTGCCATCCGATCAAAAGCTTAATTCAAACTAAGCTGTTATCTGTTTTTCAATAAAATCATACATTATTTTGCTTTTTCCTTCAATACGTCGTTCGACAATTCTCCAATATTAATAAAAGAACTTTGAGCTTATCATTAATAGCTTAATAAGTCACAGAAAACGCAACATAATAAAAAGCAGGAGTAATCAAGTGCAAATCGCGGGTTCATGTAGGAATTTGTAAACTGTGAAATATATTGGAAATTATCTATCAAAATAAAGTAGCAAAATTTTAAATTTCATCAACTCTACGAATTTCTATGTGAAACAACTTTTCTAGGAGATTAAAATCACGTCTTGCTGAAATCTCGCCTTGACGGTGGAAAAGGAAGGGCTTTGTGTTTCACCAGGACAACGCGCGGTCGCACGTATCTTTGCTCACCCGCAGTTAGACTGGGACGTCTTACCTCACCTACTCTGTTCCCCGGATATTGCAGCATCCGGCTTCCGCTTGTTCCGGTCCCCCAGAACCCTTTGAATGTGAAATCGTTTCAAAACCTCGACACTGACAAACAGCACCTCGATGAATATTTCGCCTGCAAGCCAGCCCAATTCTACGCGGATGGGATTTTTAAGTTGGCAAGAAGATGGGCCAAGGTCCTTCGGAAAAAAGTGGACAATACTTTGATGAATAAAGAAATATTAATAATCTTATATTATTTTTTTATATGTTCTCAGAACTCTTCGGAAAGCCCAATTTAAAGTTCACACCAAATTTGAAGTCAATCGGTCAAATAGAACTTGAGAAATCATGTCAACCGCCTTGAAAAAAGTGATTTGGAAATAAACGAGTTCAAAGTTTAAAGTAGAGTGGGGGCAGTGTAATTCTGTGGTATTCGAATCGTTAATATAATACTTTGTGAATTTTCAAAGTTTTTGACCACCGCAAGCGATGCCGAAATAAAGGCGTCGCTGGAGATTGGCTGTATTCCAGGGATTTTCGAATGTTTTACAATGTTTATCAATTATTTATTATGTGCTCAAAAAAATCATGAAAATCACACGTGTTAAAATTTGTGGTCTTAAGGTGAATAATGCTATTAAAACCCTCTAATGCTATGAAAATAAAACTTTATAAATAATTCCAGTATTTTAAGAAATTGTGGCGCTTAAAATAGTTTTTCTTAACAAATTGTAAATTAACAGTGAATTTTGGCGATGATTTTCGTTTCTGGCCGCAAAACTTAAAATATTTTGAATTTCTCGGTAAGTATTTAGGTAACAGCGATCAACTTAAAAAAGATATTAATTTCATGGTTCAAGAAAATGGTGTACAAAGTATAAATATTATAAGCTTTAAATACTATGTGCAAAATGTTCATGAGGAGGATTTTTACGAAGTGCATAGTTTTCCATAAATTTAATAGGATCTTATGAAAAATTTGTGAAAATAGACAATTAGAATCTTTATGTTAATGAACTCGGAAATAAATTTAATGTAACATCAAGTTAAAATTTATATAAATCGATCGTATAATTATTTGGATTCTTTGCTAATCATCCCAAGACGTCGACGAACGCAATTGGGAATTCTCAAGGAAAAATGAACACGTCTCGGGGTGCAGCCGTCACCTCTCGATTCAATTTTCTCTAGGCAGCCTCAAATTGCTATTTCTTCACTAACGCAGGCTATTTCTTATTTATTTGCGAGCCGATGAAATTGCACAGAGCACTTGTCGGTGGCAGCGCTTAATATTCGCAATTTTCACTTTTTCACGAAGCGTGCAGAGCCAATTGAGGCGGCAAATCAAGCGCGTCACCTTGGAACCCTATTAACAAAAATCCACAAAATTTTGTTAGCAATTGAAGCCAGAAAAAGTTGACTCCCACCATCAAAAATGATGTGCAACGCGTTTGCGTAATTAGGCTTTAAAGTGCTAAGGTAGCTAACAATCATCAGGAGATCATGCGCCAACTGGTGATTATCTTTTGATAGAGTCACCTTTCGGCTTCTAATGAACACTTGTTCGGCTTAGATAAAGCTAGAATCGTTAGCCGGAAACTAAAACCGGGTTTCACTCTTTAATTACGTTTAATGAGACCAAAAAAGGCGGGCACCTGAGGTAAAATTCTTTCGAATGCGGACCTCAAACGTCTTCGGGCTCCTTCAGCGGTTAGGGCAACTTCTTGTCTCCGGCCATGGAGCAGCTCGAAGACGTCGCGGTTTTCCGCGAGATACTTAAGCGGACATGATTCCGTTTAGGGAAAGTGAAATCGTTTTTATGATAATTACGAAAAGATCTTTACTTTATGTCTAAGTGGGTAATTAGCGGCCGAGCGCGCGTTTTGTAACGCTTTTACAACAGCAGCTCACCATTTACTCCACAAAACCGACCCCCTTTTTGCACTTTTCGGACGTGCACACTTTCATTTTTGGTTTTAGACTTTGTAGATCTGCGGAAGCTGCGCTCGAAAAACTCAAGTCGATTGTATGTAATACTTCCAGCTACTTTCATTTGTCTACTAATTAAGATAATTTTATTTGGAAAAAATGAGTTTTTCAGTTTTCAAGTACATAAATCGAAATAGGGAAGCTCTACAAATGGCACTTGAAAAGCAGGAAATTATATTTTTATCAAAATATTCCACTGATATGTCTAGGAAGCATAACAGCCTTCAGTGTATTTGAAAAAGTCAAAGTTGAAGTCATATTTAGAGGCCTAGGAATCATGCCAAGGAAGCAGCAATTGGAGTGTATCCACTCAGCACAACTCCTAACGATCGTTAAACTTGCCATTTTCCATGCTTGTAAAATCTAATGTTTAACAAGCGAAAAGTTTCCCAATCCAAAGCTCATCAGTCATCCAAAAAATTTCTCTATTAAAATTCTCATAGTTTTTACCCGAAAACAAAAAATATAAATAAAATAACACGAAATTTGTGCCATCGCTCCACGATAATCGGCGAATCGATGGCATTTTCATTTTTGCACCTTCTTTTAATTAATTCGATTGTAAATGAATGCAAATCGCCGAAAAGATAAAGTTTTCCGACATCAATACTCGCTGGACCAGCCGTTTCAGGTGAGTTATGCAACACCGGTCCAGGGCAGATCATTCGTTATGCTGCGAAAAGTTATGATCACCCGGGTCCACCTGGACGGAGATCGAACGAAATTTTTAACCGCCGAAAAGTAAAAGTTTATCGCTCACGCGCGAAGAATCGACACCAAAAGAAGGTGATGACGTTGAGCTGCCGTTTGCCCCTTTTCATTCGATCGGGCATCCGTGAGTTTTGCATTATCATTATTATTATTTTTTTTATTTTTAACCCAGTATACTCATGAGCTTTAATTTAATTGGATCAGTAAAAATCATGTCTGCCAACGTCAACTATCTTTAAGTGATTTTTTCGCAGGTTAAATTGTTTTAACTGTTCGCAGAAAGTAGAATTGTTGAGTTTCGTAATTGATTAAGCCGTTTCAGATCTTTTTAAGCAGGTACATTTCGGCCAAGGACGATCATTTAGAATGTAAACTGGATAACTAAAACCATCGAGTATACAAAAATGGTTGCAGTTTTTCAGTATTACATTTTTAATGATATTGGTTTAATTAAATAATCATTTTAAACTTGATAATGTGATCAGCAATATTTAAAAAAATGGAGAAGTGCGACTTAGAACGGATTTATTCTTACACTTCTTCCAAATACCTCCCTTCGTGCCAAATTTCAAGATTGTAGGTCACCGGGAAGTACCCTATAGGTTTTAATGCGTTAAACTAGAAACTTAAATTGACATTGGGCCTTGAAATACGGATAGACAGAAGGACAACATAGTGATCCTATAATCTGCAATCTCGTTCTCGAAAACTATTCTAACTATTTCGATAAAATTTACAATATAGGGGTTTGCGGAGGCGTATGATCGAGGTCTAGGTCTCATTTCTGCAAAACTCGTTTTCTGCGAATTTTCACAAGCACTGAGTTCGCATCCACCTCAGTAGCTCATTGTTATTTTATTTGTACAGAAAATCATTACTTTTTTGAAGAACTGAATAATTTAAATATAAAGTAGAAAGAAATAAGCAAATACATTCATATTTAAAAAAGAGAGTGACTATTTTCACCTTAAAAAACGTGAAACCAGAAACCAGAAAAAATAAATTCATTCAAATTACAAAATGCCTATTAACTAAAGATTTTCCTTTTACAAAATGCCTACTAAATAAAGATTTTCCTTTTACTGTGAATTTATTTTTTCTGGTTTCTGATTTCTGGTTTCTGGTTTCACGTTTTAAGGTGAAAATAGTCACCTCCTTTAAAAAAAGACACGGTGAACACAAGAAATCGTTTTCTCTGAATTTCTGGGGTTTTTCACGAATAGCGACATCTATTGACAGAAATCGGTCCCTCAGGTACTTTAAAATAAAACAACTTTGAAAACTCATTTCGAAAACGTTTTGATTTTAAGGTCATTCTTTCGATTTTAATTTTTTGTTTGTTTCTGAATGTACTAAATAAATAATATTTATAAACTATGTATCATCACTATTCATAACCATGCAAAACAGCTAAAGAATTATGACTAAAATTACTATTGAAAAAAGATGAAACATGCATAGGTGCATATATTAAACAACTGATTTTTCAAAAAATATTTATAGTCTAATCAAAAACCTTGTTATGGTCTTGCTTTTTATATTTTGAAAATTAAAATATTTTCAATCGGCTTCAATACAGTCTAAATAATTTAAAAATTAAATCCTTTCACAAAACAATTACCGATAACATTTGATTTTTGTTTTCAGATCAACCAAACCGAAGAAATTGTGTTCATTGATGAGGAGGTAATTTTTATTGGTCATCACTCATCATCTCATCACTATTATTCTTTTTTTCAATACAAATTTTTATTAGTTCAAAATTGTTGTAATCTTTGAAAATTAAATACAAGTTCTAAATATAGCAATAAATATTCGAATGTATAATATAAAATAATAATAACAATTTCAAGCCATTTATGATAAAAATTGTACCTTACCTACGATTATATTCTATTCATTTTATTGGAATTTTTTCCTTATAGCCCTTTTAATTTTTATTATATGTAAGTACTCTATGTCAATAGAAAGTGTACGTACACTTTTTGGTGTAAAATTACGAATTTTAAAGGTTAAATTACCCTATTTATAAAACGTTTTCTGCCGTTCCCAGTTCGGATCGGCAACCAAAGATTATCTAATTTTTATTCAATTATATGTGAATATTAAATTATATTTTAACACTTAAATTTTGCATTATCTATAAAACTTTTCAAATCTCAGGGCAACTTGGTTTGCGTTTAATGAGTAAAACGTTTTTCATTCAGCATTTCAAGTCTTTTGATAGGGAAAGTAATTAACCTAGGCTTGCACAACAATTGAAGTTTGCGGTCATTAGCGATATAGGGACCAAAAATAATTTGGATTCGTTCCACAAATAGCTCCGTCACAGCCTTGCATCGTAAATTAACCACAATTTAAAGTTAAGACTATTAAGGCATTGTGCATGCCTATCCCTAAAATTTCCAGCGATTTTCGCTGGTTTCTCGATGGCATTTGGTTGGACAATTACCGCGAGTACTTGAGAAAGCGTCAAAAAACTGCGGTGGCGTGCAGGAAAACCTCCAAGTAAAGTTTAAACTCGTAATTCAGTCATCAACGATCTGCTCGATGAGGCTGCGCTATTGACTTTAACCTTGTGGACCATGCGCGGCTCTATGCTAGCTCATTTTTTCCACCTGGCAATTTGCTAATAGTCTGCGGTTTGTTTTGATTTTCTATTTCGGGCCAATCTCCGGTATTTCGACTGCTCTCGAAACTTTAAGATGATTGAAATGAGTTCGAATCTTTAAATGGAAAGAGTGGTAGACTTCTTTTCTTTGTCGGCCGCTAAAACGACGACGCCGAACCCAAGTACCGTCTTGGCTCATTTAAGATTTAAGCGCGTTCTTGCGCATTCCGGTTCCAGGTAGGTGGATAAACAAAGAGCTGCCTCGAGTTGACATGCTCAAGTATGGAAACTTTGTTGAATATCTCAGAAAAGCGTGGTTCATACCATCTCATGCCCGCCCCCGAAAAAGCCTATTCCGCGCAATTTATGGAAAATTCTTTTCACGGTATGGAGAACAAACATATTTTTTTCCAGCCGAGCTAGTTACGCTGTACGCGTTTGACGTGTTCGAATTCGTCTTCATGAACTTTTCTGGGTCAACTCTTGTTGTTCGTTGGTGACACCAACTTACCGATTCTACGCACGAGTCGAACACATCGAAAGGGAGACAGAGAAAAATGGGTTTCGGTTTGATGACCAAATTATTATCATTGTCAATTTGGATTTGTAACACGGGCAACGGTTCAGCGATCAGCCGCACGATTGTTGGCGCAATTTTTCTGTTTTTCGATATTTTTCTTCGAGAATTTTGCAACGATCGGTTGCTGACCATAACAGATTGATCTTGGAAATTTTGGCACTATCGTGCTAACCACCTTGCGACGTTTTAAGTATCTCCGTGGAAATTAGAACTTCCGTGTCTGAGAAAAAAAATAATTCAGATATTTGAACTTTCTTAGGTGCTACCAAAGTTTTCTGTTTTCATTTCGCTTCATTTTACTCCGTTGTGGAGCAAATTGCTTAAAATGGTTGTTACTCTCTTGCTCGCTATCGATCAATCTTAGAATCGGATTGTAATTTCAATCAATATACCTAATTTTGTTTTATAACCAGCCATTTTTATACCAGAAAGCTATTGTTTTCGAGATAACATTAAAGTTGAGATCACTTTTACCACCTCCAAATTATTGGATATTTGTACAAAATATCCTAAAAAATTTCACTCAAACTTTGCACTAAAGGAAATTTAAACATTCATCCGGGTTAGAAAAAGCCCAGTGCATTTAAGTAAAAAGTTTGAATAAAATCTTGCAGGAATTTCCTTTAAATATGTAAAACTTTGGAGGATGACTACAAAAAAAAAAAAATTAGAATATGTACTTTAAAAATATCACAAATAAAAATATCATGGTATATTTAAATTAATCTCAAAATTATCTAAAACGTGTAATTTTGAGGAAAACGAATTTTTAGATGTCATACTGAAGCCAATTACATTTCTTTCGGTAGCGGTTTTCATTAAGATCTCATATTATGAAAAATAGCACAAAAAAAGCATTATATGCAATAGAAAATTTGAATAAGAGCTATACAATGGACTATGTAAAATCGTTAAAATGCAACTAATGAAAAAATAAATTAAAATATAATAGTTGTTTCGGTTTTAAACTAAATTTTATGACTTCACTCTGATAAATTTTAACAATGAACTCTTAAACGTCTAAAGCGGTTAATTACGTTTTGAGTTATCGTGCGTCAATCACGAATATTAAATTTGGTATGCTGCTCCGGTAACATGGAGCCAAAAAATAATTGTTAAACGATTTCCCCGCCTTAAAAATAAATATCCCTTTAAATCTGTCTTATCTCTCAAAATATATGGGCTCGATTTCGTCATTATCCATGAATTTTGAATAAAATTTATTCGAAAAAAAGCCTCACGACACGACAGTTGCATCAGAATTAGATGGATGCACAACACTAGCTACTAAAATTTATGCGACTTTTTTAAGTGGTACGGAAATAGCACACCTACGCGGGGGTATCATGCAATTCTATTTTTGAGAAAAAAAGATATCCAGATTTGTTTATAAGATAAAGTTTATGCGTGCTGAAAGCTACACGAAATGAGGATGCTCTGATCGTATCAGACTTTTTCTATTGAAAATCGAATTACTCATGTAAGAGGTACGACTGTTTGTTGTCGTGATTGACTCATAATGCTATTATATGGAATTTTTTATTAGTTATTTAAACAGTGACATTTTGAATCTGTTAGTATAATACTTATAAATTGGCACATATTTTCTTTTTATTATCTAAAGGTGATGAAACAGATGTTACCTTCGTTAATTTAAAAAATAAAACGAATATTATTACCCCGATAATGTCAATCTTTCGAATAATAAAAGTATGTTTCTTTACTTGTCAGATAATAAAGGCAATTTAAATTCATATGAAACTGCTTTTATATTTTATTAACAGAGGTGGAAGTTTAACTTAGGGTTAAAGGTATAAAAATTCAAGATATAGTGTTTTCTATTCTATTCATTGTTTTTTCTCTTTTATATATGCTGTTTAAATTTTTATGTTTTATACTACACATTTCAATAATTAAGAATGTATTTCTAGATGAGTTCTTTGCGACTAGTTTTGATAAAAGTTACTAGAACTACTACTACTACTAGTCAGAATTAAGCAACTTAATTTAGAAATTTCTAAAAACGAATCTTTCAATAAAAAATTCAGAAGTGTACCCCAGATGTGTTTTAGGTAAATTACACGAGACTGTGCACATTATATTTCTTTTTTTAATTTTGGAAAATTCCAAGAAAGGAATATTAAGGCTTAGAAGTTTATTACAACAATTGATCTATTAGAAATTCTGAAATAATAGATTCATAGTAATCAAACAGTTGATATTTTCGACATTCTTTTATCTTTTCCGTCTCTATCATACCCAGACTCAAGAAGAACATTGGGTCATACAAACATCTATGAAAAAAGTTGAAATTGAACTCCGAGCTGAGACTTTCTAGTTCTAGCTCAGACAACTGAGTTTTTAGCAAACTGATTCGAGATTTAGCTCGTCACTGCATGAAATGCAAAATTGAGAAGCTAACAAACAGTTAGAGTTAAACTCCGTAAATTTCAACTATCTCAACAAAATTAGCCTCTAAAAGTTGATTTAGTGATAAATACTGGATAAAAGCTGCGCACCTTAGAATAAAGATTACTAAGATAAGCATAATCTACCTACATCAGGTAAACCTCGTTTGTTTTGGTATGAAGGAAACAGAGTGTGAAAATGAGTAGGTTGCTCAGAGTGCTTCAAATTCACAAAAACCAAATGGGAGCAGCTGTTTACTCTGGCTTGACCCATATGTTGGATTTTAATCGCTGGCAGTGCTCCAATAGGCAAGAGCTCATTCATGCGAGTTACACACGAAAAACCGCAACCTCATTTGCGTATCAAGACAACTTCTTTCGTATTCTTCGAAGCGTCCAAGAATCGTTGGATTGCAATGTCCATTGTAATTCCTCTCGCGGAATACGATTTCATGCATTCCGGTCAACTTCGGAGTGCATGGCGCATTGCTTCATCTGCGATTCTAGATAAGAAGAAATGCGCTCAAACTTCGAAGAAACCACCTGTCGAGGTTGAGTCCATTCATGTGCAATGTTCGGATAATTCCCCGGGAGCTACCGGCTTGCATCAGCGCCTATTAGCGCTCCAGCCCACGTCTAAGACTTACATAAAGACTCCCTTAAAGGCCCAGTTCATGTGTGGCCATACATGTTTTTTTTTTTCTTGTATGTAGGTACATATGTTTGTATTTTAGATAGACGCCGAAGATACACCTTTTTACCTGTCTTTTGCATCTGGGTGAGGTCCACAAATGTTGCGATGTTTACCCGCCTTGCAAAACCTACTGGCGGACTGAATCCGATCCGATCCCGGTGAGACTCCGCCACCGCGGGGCCCCCTTGGATCAAATTAATAACTGGTTACTCTGCCGCTATGGCTGGTGCTCTTTTTGATTAATTCTGTGGTGGCACATTAGTTTTAAGATTTCGCATTTGCATTTCGCATCCGTGGCCACCTTGAACGGATTTCTCGTCTTTCTGTCTGCGAATTGCGCGCGGTTGCATTGCGGCAATCCTTCAAGTCAATTGCGCCGCCGCCGCCTTCTTAAGATGTTTCGTTTTGCACTAAGAAACTCTAATGAGCGGCGGCGGTTGCGCAACAGTGTCCAGTGCACCGTACCGATCGCAAGATCGAACTTCTCGAGGATCGGGTGTAATTCAATTAGCCGCCAAATGAATTGAGCGATTAGAAGGTACCGCGGCCGCTTCGAAGGCACGGGGACAGGGGGCACTCGGTCTTAATCTTTCGCAACGCCCAGGCATGAGGTGAAGATGCCGTCGTGTTGCTCACTTCTTCGACGTGAAGCAAGTTCAAGTTGCGCAGAACAGTTACTCTGAGGAAATCTGCTCCGGCTAGAGGTGTTCTAGTTGTTTTTCCCCCCAGGTGCTTCTTGTAAAATTACCGCGATCCAGTTTCATTCTGCGGCAGGGCACGGCACTAAACTTCGAAACATGCCTGAGAGCAGAGGAAAGAGGTCGGTGATTGGGATTTTCGTAAAGTCAAACTTTCCCAAATAAGTGGGTACGCGATACGAAAACCTTGTAAAATTGAATAAAATCTAGTTTACATGGCTTAAATAGCGATCGATAGAGATTGAAAATAGGTAGATACGATTTTTTTTTACCTTGGTTTCTGCATGTTTTATCAAAAGAATTTCGACTTTTGATTGAACATTTCGTACATTTTCCAAGATTGTACTTTTAATCGAACTCATTCAAACATGAACAAACTTTTTTGTTTAATTTTATTGTATTTTGATCGTATCGTCTATTGTAACATTGTGTATTTTGAGGTCGAATTATTAAACAGTTTTTCAGAACACTAAATTCCTTAAATGTAGAGGAGAATTTCAGGCTGTGATTTTAGACAATAATATTATTTTCTTGTTCCATACTTATTAGTTTTTTTTTTTGTAGTTAGATTTAAAATTACAAATTTTTAGTTTCATATAATATGTAGAGTAGTTAAATAATGTTATGACATGATTGATGACGAAAATGTTTATAAAAAAAGTACTGTTCGAAGTAAGAAAATTCTAGCACTTTGGATATTTACATTCAAAAATTGTGTCTATTATGGTTTGACAATAGGTGAATACAATTTTACACCCAAGATTTCACATTATGATCAAATAAATATATAAATAAATAAACAATACTATCTCGTAAATTGAAAATAACCAGAAAATTTTGTTTTCAACACTTTCGCCTAAAATTTAGCCCAGTTCTAGGGACAATTGTAGTTTGTAGATAAAATTAAGTTCCGGCTAACTATTTAGATAGCATTTAAATTGATAAATTAATCATAAAAGTGAATGAAAAAGTGTATACATATGTACATAAACATTAATGTATTGAACTTTTTATTTTAAAAATATGAATTTAATACTTCTCCTAAATTACAACTTTATAAAAATCTGATTTATCTTTAATGCAGTTCGACGCATATCAAAGTATAGTTAATAAAATAATAAAAATGGTATTTCAAAACATTTTCATTAATAGGAACATTTAAAAAATAAAATCAACACAATGAGCAAGTAGCGCCGATCGGTTTAACGGATATTAAACGTGTTTGATACAACAAATATTTCAAAATAACGAAAGCACCTCACCTCAGTAATTTGTGAAAGTATGAAATTTCAATTTATTATAACCTTTCTTTCCCCTAAAGCTTATCAAAAAGTTATTAAAATTAAATCATTGAGGCCGGTCATAATTTTCTTCAATAAATATATATTTACAAAATAATAATTTTGAAAGATAAGTGATTCTGGGTTATTTTGATAGTCACATAATTATACAAAGTTTTATAGACGCTCGAAGACCTTGATATCTAGTCTAGTTAGCAAAAAAGGTCTGCTTATCTAGGGTTAACAGATCAATGAAGTTATTAAAAGCGGAAGGTCGCCGCTTCACTATTTATGAAATCCTAAAAATTTAAAAACTAATAACAATCCCCAAGATTTAGCCTCGCTGCTTCCTTCCGATCAAAACATAAAAGATCAAATTATTTGCTAACAAAAACCATTGTGATTTCTTTTTTTCGCCGGCACACAGTAGCCAAGAGCATTAATTTGCGTTCATCTGAATGCTGAATGATGCTCAAGAAAAAAAAACAGCAAAAAAACCACAAATCGTAATAATTAGCAATTTTCTGCATTCAAACAGCGATTGGAAACTTTATGGTAATGAGGTCTATAATTAACATGAAAAAGAAACGTCACAACACCAAGCCATCAGTCAGTCTAGCCACTGAATAACTAACTTATTTCGGTTTTCGCTGAGACTATAATCAGCTGGTGCATTAATAGTGAAACTTGTTTACTAAATATTTTTTGAATTGTACGTTAAAATAACTTTCATTTTTGCATTAAAATAATTGTCCGCAAAAGTAATTATATCAAGAGGCGATTTCCATCCATTTCAGTGGATGATATAACAATTGCTCTGGGTGCATCTTGAAGATTGCGGAGCTCGGCTCGATAGGTTCGGACCGCACCAACTCCACTTTCACTCGAAATCAGCAAATAAGAGGAGTTTTCGATAAAAATGGTTGCAGTAAAACCTCAAAAAGGAAAAGTTTATGAATATCGTGCTTTTCCTGGAAAGTACACCTGCCCGGGAGTAAATACTCTTCAATTTTATGTAACAATTGATGGAAGGTAAAGAAACACCCTGTAATTTGCCGACTGCTTTCCATCCATCCTATCGGCACGTATCAACGACCTTTAAAATTCGTGTCATTGTTTCACTGCACCCGTCAGCCGTGGAAAAATCGTCAAAACGCGATCAAAATTCTGCCGCGTTTTTGCCGTTTCGCCGCTTTGCTACTTGTTGGCGGTTTCGGGTAATTCCCGGCCGCCCAGGGGAGCGTGAAAAGAAACGCAAATGATGACCACCTAACACCAGACAACGCTTCGTGCCACGCTTCACGGATTTCACGGGGCACAAAATCGAAAGCGCCAACGCGGCGGCAACCAGATGGTCAGCGCCAAATTAAAATATTATTGGAATTTGCAAATTTGTCTATTTGCAGTTTATATTTATTAAAATTTCACCGATTTCCCATTTTCAATTTCTATTATATTTGTGGAAATTGCGCGACTGTGATCAACTATAGTCGCCGGTTAATTTTCCTCAAGACAACAACAAACCGCACGTGAATTGGATAATTGAGGCGATTTGTTGAATTTCTTTGATTGCTCCTCGATTTAATGAGGGTCTCTGAAAATTTCTATTTATTTATATTTGAACGAATATTCCTCGTTTGTGGAAAATACACTTTCAGGGAATTTATTTCGTTCCACATCGGATGAGGTAACCGCCAGAGGTGTAGGTCTGAAAATTTCAGTAATTTATGATTGATCGATTCAGTTTATATAAATCGCTGAATTACAGGCTTACGCAAAGCCCGGGAGCGATCATCCGGATCAGAGACTTTTGTGTTGCCCATCGGTTGTGGTCTCTTTTCGACCAACAAGGTTTTTCTATTTTAAGGGGCGACTATCGGAAAGGTTATCGGACGGGCAGTAAATGTTCGCTTTTTAGACTGTAGCACTTGCGCAATTGCAGGAAATTAATCTTAATTTGTCTGGAGTTATCATCCGCTTGATACCGGAGACTTTTGCCGACTTTCTTGAATTGTTTATGGTGCAATTTAGAAATGGTCCCTAAGACTGATAGACACATTTGATGACCCATATCTTTGTATTTTGCATAAAAATGACATTGTTTGAAAAATTATTTTCTACGCATTTAAACGAGAATTCAGTGTGAACCCCACGACTTGATTAGGAAATTTACATTTTAAGTATACAGGCATGAACTATATGAAGTTACTGTTTGTTAAAATTATGTTCTTAATTTTAATGGCATTTAATATTCAAAACAATTCATACCTATTATACATACATATGTATATAGCATAACTTCGGTACTTATGTATTTTATTTCAACTTTTATAATAATTAAATTAATAGTGCAGGAATATCGTATAAGTACATGACTGTCTGCTTGAAGATTAATTTTTTTAATTTTAAAGTTTTCATCGTATTGATTATAATCAAGAAACTAATTGAAATATTTGCAATGTACTGAAGATTATTTTTTTCATAAATTATATTTTTTTCTTATCAAACTATTCCACCTAGTAAGAAATGGTACTGCAAATATAACAAAGTAAACTAAATTTATATTTTCTATATCATGAACTGGTTCCATTTAAAAAAAAAAACAATTCAATGTTTTATAAATACCAAGTCACCATTATTTACACAATTGTGCACAAAACATGTACGTTACCTAGCACAAAATGCTGAAAATGAGTAATAATGAAAACGAGAACATTTGTTAAAAATAAGTATTTGAGCTGTTGTAAATTAATGAATTAATGAAATTCTTAATTAATTTGACTTTGCATTTCCTTCCATGTACATACATCATCTTAAGAATATTTTCTCAAACATTTCATTAGAATTGGAGTACTTGTTGAAAAGTTATAAGTGTTTAAAAAAC
Organism: Eutolmus rufibarbis; assembly: GCA_963920795.1. Lineage (NCBI taxonomy): Eukaryota > Metazoa > Arthropoda > Insecta > Diptera > Asilidae > Eutolmus > Eutolmus rufibarbis. Next base: position 42,118,488 of record OY987206.1, on the reverse strand, counting down.
CTATGAGCGAAATGCTTTGTGAATATGAAACTACGCAATTATCTCGAAACAATTTTTTTCTTTTTGGTGATATTATGAATTCAAAAATTCTTTTGGTATCAGACATTTTACAAAAATTCATATTACTAAAATAAAAACTTTCATAAGAAAGATAGTAATCACTAAAAAAGCCGAACCCATCTACCATCATCTACAGTGAAACTATTAAATCTTTTGGATTCGGTACTTTTCAAAATTTCCGTACACACCTTGAATCTATAAAAACATTTTTCTTTCTCGGTTATCGATATTAAATCTATTACCGATTTTTGCTGTCTTGCGATACACCCATCACCCAAGTAGGGTAATAGTGAAATAATCGTAATTGGATAACATCTAGTAAAAGCCTAAAGAAAGGAAAGATGAAACTCACTAAAAAAACGAGAATAATACAAAGTGATTTGATAAAAAGAAGCTCATTACACGCAAGGCACCACTCCTATTGACTTCCAAACTTTCACTGCGAATAATTGTAAGAATGTAGGAAATTGTAAGATAAGGGCTAAGAGCATAGTGGTTGTATTGATTATTGCAATTCAACCGCTAATATCGTTAAAAATGCAAATAAATTGTCTTTTACGCTCGACCTTGCTCTTTTCCATCTTAAGGCATTTCCTCTACCTTGGCTTTGCTGCAAATAAATTAGCGCATCGGATGACTACCGAAGTGATCAATCAATAGACGTTGATCGCGCTAAGTAGCCGATCAGAAGCTGCACAGCTGTAGCTTAAAAAACATTTATCCAGTTACGATACGCCTCAAAAGGCTACCTATTAATATCTGCCACAAAAACAAGGTAACGTGCAAATTGCTTCCTTAAATGTGATCTTAAACCCTCGCCGCAGAGGTGGAATGTTTAATTTCATAGACATAAACTCAAGACGCATTATGACTCCGAGTGTGACAAAAGAGGATCACTATGAAATCACGATTAGCACACTTCCCAGCAATCTTCACCTGATGCAAGATTAAGTCAGTCATTAAAATACCGTCATCAGGGAAGACTGCTTCTTCGAATAGAAGACAGACTTACCCATGAATTATCTTTGAAATGAGCCATTGCGTTCCAGATTCGCTTGATATTGTGGAGTGCACTGGGTGCTATTGTCGAATCCGACTTTTGGAGAGAAGTTGCTTCAATTAAATCCTAATTGTGATGCATTTTCACCGGTTGAATTCAATTTATTCCACTGCACTCAATCGAAAACACATTTACAGGCAACACAGTCACTCTTTTGGTGATTCGGATTCACTAGTAAACAAATTCGGAGCAAACACCTTGATCACTTTTTGTAAATTGGTTGGAAGAATGTTTTCCAGGTAAATACCTCACGTAAAACGGTGAGTAATCACTAATTATCCGGCAGAAAACCTCGTTCACGATATTTTACACTTTTCACACAGATATTAATTCTTCTTCGCGATCAATTAAGCGCGAAACAAAAGGATCACGTTTTTTTTCTGTTTTATATAATTTATATCGTTGTGATCATGCAAACATTTTATACAATGTTTTTCCTGGTGAAAATAAATTCACAGAGAAATCGTTAAAAATTTATTCGAAAGAAAAAAAAAATATCAATCGTAAACGGCCGACGCATGCGCCACTTCAGCGATCTACGGAGAACTGAAGTTCTACAGTTGATCGACAACGAACGATCTGGTGACGAAGCTTTTACTTCGGTAAACAGAGAAAATGAATTTTCTCCGCATTTCTACCGTTAGTCGGAGATATAATATAAAAGCTTCTTTTAGTATGACTTGATTGTCATGTGGATCGTGGAACGAGCTTTAATCGTAAACGGGCGGGAAAGATTATTTCATTCATAAAATTCATATGAAATCTACTCACGATCACGGTGTCTTAATCATCGACCAGAGTTGAGTAAAGAATTCCTCCCAAACAATATCTTTTTTTGTAGTTTTCTTTTCGACTGTCTTAATCTTAAATAGTCATCGCGAAGACATCATTCTCCAAATACGGTCAACTTCTAGAACTTAACTGCAGTGCGGTTACAGTTTATTTCTTCTGTAACTAGCATTTAACCATCTGTTGTGTGGCTCCGAATGGAATCGTTTCTCTGTCACGTCTTACCTAACTAAGTAAAAACTTACATCTCAACATGCCACGCACTGTTGTTCAATTAATAGCCGCCAATCTACCGTTCAACTCCCAGAAGTCTGGATTCAGGTTATGCTAGATAAACTCTTTATTTTTTAATTTACTCAGGTGCTTCAGCGCCTTAAGTTAGCAACTATGCATCAACAGAAGCTAAAAAATAAATTGGATTCTCAGGTCGGTTTTGATTTTCTTCGGTTAATTATAGTACGTAATTTAAAGTTCATGCCGGCGCATGATGTGGTCGAGTGCACCTTGCGCATTTTGGATGGGTGCAGCATATAATTATAATTGTTTTCCTTTGCGGTCTAAGAGAGCAAGCAGCCGCGGAATGACCTCTGCTGCTTATTCCAATGAGGCTGCTCCCATTTTGTTGCTTATTAATTCTAATTAATTGTGGTGTGGATCACCTGCTGCAACACGTGGATCAACGATCTATCATGTGTTGGAATATCGTTTTTAACTATATTCTTCAGAAAAATTTATATATTCTCTTTGAAATGTCCGGTTTTATGCGATAGCTATGCAAATTGATTTTTAATGAAATGAAAAGTGAAGGGAGAGGATTATTGACGCTTGCTGTTTAAATTGGCTATAAATATCGACGTTCTATTGGATGATGAAAGTAAAAGCCTTTAAAAACTGCGAAGATTGCTAAAAAGTAGAGCGAATGGTTAGTTTTTAGGTTGCAGCGATTTTAACTTTGGCTACATATCAGTATGTTAGTTACATGAATAACATATATCTTTAAGATTCATTGAAAAATAGTTATTTAATTATCAATATGAAAAATTGCTTCTTTCTGTTATAACAAGATCATCAACATCTTCTAAAATCTCTTTTTTCAGGTTATACCATTTTCGGTAGAAAAACGATACTTTATTTATTTTTAAGCACTTCTAAAAGAAATTTTACATATCCTTAAATTGAAAAATAAAAAAAAAAATTATAATTTCAAGGTTGTTACTTACCTGAGTTTCAAAAGATTAAATTTAAAGCATTTCTTCCTGCTAACGTGAATTGATGAATGATATGATATGATGATTTTGGTTAATTGATGTAAAAATCTGAGAAAATCCAGAGAAACCTGGAAAAGAACAAAAAACATTTTCAATAAAAAGAAAAATTAAGTAAATCAATCTTGGAAAATATGCAAAGAAATTACAAATAAATGTTGAAAAATAACTGATTTAATTGACTGTGATGAGCGCATTTATATGCAGGAAAATAATTAAAAATACATAATTTTAAAATTGTTTGAAATTTCTTTCATTAGAATTTTTAAATAAAATTACACAGACGGTAACAATAGAATAATAACTATGCATTTTTTTCTTAAAAGTATTATTTAACATAAGGAAAAAAGAAGTCGTCATGTTTACAAACAGGCAAACAAAAAACGTTTTGTACATTTACTTGTTATAAGTAATAAAGTTTATAAAAACATCGAAGTCGGTTACATATTCCTATTTACAAAAATCAAAAAATATTTCGCAGAAAACTATGAATAAAATAATTTCGCATCTCCTATCTAAATTGATTTTTATTTTTTAAATTACAACAAACATAGAACTGTCCTCGATCCGTTCTTCTTCATTGTATAATATAAATATATTTTTTTTTTACTTTACCTCTCTCTGTAAATTGTAAATCCCCAGACATTACATTGATTCGATTCTCTCTCTCATAAGAACAGTAATTATCGATTAAATTAATATTGTGACACAGTTTTATGACTTATTCAAATTTGGGTTTCGTTTTAGATGGATTTTAATTAATTAGACTTACATATTTTATTATTTTTCTCAATAACGAGGGAAGCTTTATTTTATTTTTAATAGTTTGGGTACTGCAATTCTTTAGAACAACATTTTATTGTTACTTATGCACATTAATTTCTTTTTGAATGGGGTAAATATGACTGAAGCAGTTATTATTTTTTCGAAAATAAATTTTTTAATGTTTATAATTCTACAAACCTCAACGGAGGTGGAGAATTTGAGCACTCATAAACTTGAAGAATAATTAAACTATGTTTAAAACATTGATATGTAAAAATCCAAAAGGCAACTTTGGGCGGTTATTTTCACTCTTCCCCTGCTTCCTTAATACTCGTGCTTCAGGAAACAGCGCTTCCTGTTCTCCTTATTTTAAATTTCATAAAACTTCTTGACTTTATGTAGGCACATCCAAATCCCTAAAAATATATTAGGACGGCAAATTTGGCACTTTCATAAAGAATCAAATGATAAATGGCTTAGGATCATTTAAAAAGGTCATAATATTTTTGACGCCACCCAAATTCAAACTATCACTGCTTCAGCCATATTTCTCCACGTATAGAAAAGTGTGGATTTTACAATATAAATATATGTAACACTGCTCTTATAATTTGGGTATGTAGGTACGTAGAAAGAACATTTGAGAGAAATAGTCAGAATAGAAGAAGGTTATTTAAGAACGTCATTTTAGAAATGTGGTTATATAAAGCTAAAAGAAAATAGCAAAAAATTGTATACAGGATAAGATAGAACAGAACACTTTTGAGTAAGAAAAACTCGAGTTTTCTGATATCGAAATCGAAAAGTTATAAAACCATAATTTTAAGAAAAGATTATTTGAGTTTTAATCCCCTAAAATATTGAAACATTATTAAAAATATACGCCACATAATATCAGAGGGTACAACTTAAAACCAAAATTTTTTAGATGTTTATCTTCTTATTCTATATACAATTTCAGCTGAATTAATGAGCTAATATTTTTCAAAATTGTTATGCCGCTAGACAAATGATATGTGGAATGTGTAAGATATATTTTAATTTGAACATAAAATGAAATATGAAAAAAAAACTCCCTACAACATGGCGCTTAATAATTATTTTCCTACTAAACATTTTAAAATACAAATTTTACTGAATTTTAATATATTGGGACAAAAAGATTTGTAAATTTTTTAGGCCGTAGTTGTCTCTGGAAATATGTGTGCAGATATAATGGTTTCCTGAAAAACTTTCATTTTAAAAATAAGTTAAAAATCTATTGTTACAGCAAAGTAAAATGAGATCTGAGCAAAAATACTCTAACCTAAAACAGTGTAAAGCTGCAAACTTAAAACTGTAGCAGTAAACGGTTTTGTTTTCCATTTAGTCGGGCTTATTATTTTCTTGGAATGAAAGATTGAGGCATCTGAACAGCTTTAGTAAATAATGTATATATTGTACATTTGCTAAATAAATCTCATTTACAAAAAAAAAATATCTATAATAGCACCTTTTATTGAAGACTTTAAGCAATCGTAATCACCTGCGAAACCATTATTCTTTACAATGCATTTTATATACTCAGAACTTTCGTATAAAATAGTGCTCTGTTTACGTTTATGTAGCTACAATATATAATTGTGTAATATCTCGATAAAAATAGAAGAGCTTCCTCCAAAAAAGCCGAAAAGCCTCTCCTCCATCTACCTACAGTTTAAAAATATTTTTTTATTTTTTAGTTTTCTTTAACATACTTCAGCTAAAATGTTTCACTCGATATTAACAATCTTTTCTATTTTATTTTTTTTTTTCACATTTTATTCCCTTTACTCTTTCGAAGGATTCTATTTGTAAAATTTGTTAACAATTTGAACGGACTTATATGCATAGTTTGGCATTTTATACTCCCTTCCTTTACTAGTTTTGCTTGTTTTAATCATAAAAGTCAGATGCAGAGATTCATAAGTGAATTAAATGCCTACAGTTTCTTTTCTCTTTTGTCATAGTTCTTTTCTATAAAAGATTCTTATTAACGCGGCCATCCTGCATAAGCTTTTTTTTTGGCCAAATTTCTATAAAATTTTACTGCATTGCGATTTTGAGGATCAAACATGTACTTTTCTTTTGAATTAATTGATAGGTGTAAAAATTGTTAAATTTATAATGCGACAAAGAGAGCCAATTAATGTAATTTTTATATAAATTCACGATTGATTGATTGAAATTTATTTAAAATTAATTTTATCATCCGAAGCGGAGCTGGAAGACAAGATAAATCGTCTTGATTTGTTTGATTGATGATTCATGCAATTTTTATCTTCTATAGGGAAGCTAGATTTCAAATTGATGGAGTTTTCGATTTACTCCTTTCCTGCACTCACTGAAATCCCTAAGGGCTCTTCATGCAGTGACCTTTACTTATATAAAATTTATCTTTACCTTCGCAACACAGAGCAGATCCATCGAACAAATACAACGGATTTCTAAACAACAAAAGAATTGTTTCTTGTTCCACTTACCCCCGGAGATCATAAATTATAATACATTAAATTAAATTGGCTCGACTTTTTCCGCTGTATAAACAATTTCTTTTGTTTGAAATTGAACTTTAAAATTTCGGAATAAATATCACATCTTCGCATTGCACGTTTTTGGAAGTTATTCAATACACCCTTTGCCCTTCTACGAGTGTATAACACAATGGAAGCATAAATACAATTTAAAGTAATTATGTTGGCACATAAACATTGTTAGCAAAAATTTTCGAGTTTTTAGATTTAAATTAGATCCGCCTTGTAACCGCAATTTTGCAGCAATTCAATTCCTCTCTTGCGCATATCTACAAAATTAATTAGCAACAAAACTACACGCTCGTCTCGCTGGTTCAATTGTTGCTGTTCCGCCGACTCGAAGAGGATGATGGTTCAATAAATACGAAATAGTTGTAATATCATAGCTCGTCCGATGTTGGTGGATGTTCACGGACATATTCTTTCGGAAAATAGCCCACCTAGAAAAAATAAGGTAACATTTATTTTGGTTTCATGTATTCCTTAGTATTTTAATTTCCACTTATATTTGTTTTTGTTCACAATGAACATATTTTTAAAACACCATTTGTGGACACGAAAAATTAAATGTTTCAGGCCTTTGAAGTAAAAGCTCAATAAGCGCTCATTTATTTCTAAAAAATAAATCATGATAGTTATAACCAAATACTTAAACCTTTTTAGGTAAATTGAACAAAATTAAAATTAACAATAAAATTTTATCCAGGTCGACCTAGAAATAATTCTGACCGCAAGGTGTCAAGATGCCAATTCCTGGAATTTTGGTATTTTATAAAAGACGTCCAAAATTCGAAATTAAATTCAAACTACATGTAGGATAAGGTTCTCCGGAATAAGGAAAAATCTCAATTGTCAAACCATTCCCAAAAAGTTTTCTTTCAATTTGATTCGATTATCTAAAAATATTTTAAATGTGTTTCGAACGTATGCACGTTTACATTATTTTCTATATTTTGTTAATAATTTAGGAATTTCTTAATATTCTGCAGATTTGACACCTTAAGATCATAAAACCCCGTAAAAATTAAAGAGTTTAAAATTGAGTAGGCTATTTATGCTATAGGATCGTATTCCTCGAGAAAACTTCACGTGCTTCCGTGCAGTAAAAGTTTCAACCCAAATAAATTCAAATTACATCCGCAATTTTCATCTAAGTTTACAAGTTGAAACCTCAAAAAACGTAAGTTGTACTGCATTGCGGCAAAAGTTTCCAGTGATACCGCATAATAAAGTGCATTATGCTTAAACTTTCAGGTGCAGTAATGCATTTTAGAGTTTATCGCAAACTCACCATATCGGCTGTCTTCCCCCTCCACCAGCCCTTGCTGTCTCCATCCTTTCCAATAACAACTATTTGGCACCCTTGTTTCAGTGGTAACTGATTAGATCCTTTCGGTTCGAAGTCGTAAATTGCTGTTGCGATAACTTCTCTAAATGGCCACTGCAGCGACTGGTTCAACCTGGATAAAGAGATTAATTAATTTATTTTTATTATAAAAAATCGCTTTAATCAGTACCCAGCAAAATTTTCTCCTAAATCATTCCGTTCGTAGTACGAAACAAGCTCTACAATAGTTCTAAAGTGTCTCCTCGAGGAGAGGTAGTAGATGACGTTGTCGCCATCCCTCTTCTGGTTAATCTTCATGTGTTTTATCACGCCATCGTCAGTCCTAGACAAGAGCAATCAATTTAAGAGTCTCGACCAATTTGATAGAATTCTTACTTAAGGCTGAGGGCGTACATCGTCTCGTTGGGGTTAGATGCACCTTGGGGCCTCACACGGAGCAAATATGTTCCAACTTTTCGGTTCTCCAGCTTCAATGCTGCCGTTTCCCTGTCCATGTTAGCCACAAACCTGGAACGTGTTAGCACGGATTTAACGCATAAACTTTGTGGGATTAGATATAGAAACTTTTACCAATTAAACTCTGAGAGCTGCCTATCACAGACCGGCGGTGGTAAGCTGATTGGATTCTGTTTGCATCTGCCTGTTGATGAGATGCATCCTTTGTGCACGGAGATTTCACAAACCTTACACCGGTATCCCTGTGCGAAATTTGTGAGCTTATAACATAAATGCATTCCTATTTATAGAAGGTAATTAAGAGGACATCGATTGATCTGGTTTCGCCAGGTTAATGATGTTGACAATTTTCATATTTATATTATAATTGCATCTCTACGGGGGACGATTGCAATTAAAACAATAAGTTGTTCGCATTGGTTTATTTATAGCTTTAAATAGTACACTGAATCCTTTGACGTAATGAACAAATCAGTGACAGCACTTTCATTGAGACAAACCCAAAGGGAGAGGTATTAAAATGTTCGAGCACGATAATTAGGCAGAATATTAAATTACTTAATAAAATTTTAATCATTAAAGAAGTTTATTTAAGCCTTTGTAAATTTTAAAAACCGTTGGGACATTTAAGAATCTTAATACAATTAAGCAATTTAATTTAAAAAACAAAAATAAGTCTCCTTGATGTTCGATTATGTATAAATTTAATGCACTTTTTTCAGGGTTTTATAAATTTGTTAGCATACAAAATCGAAGACGCCATTTAATACAAATAATTCTAAATTTTGAAAATTAAGAAATTGATAAGAGCTTTCTCATTTGATACTCGATACTTTAGAAATAATTATTGTACTCATTAAAATCTATCACATGAATAATATTAAATTACAAAAGAAATATTTCCATGGGCCTATTAAAAAAGCAGTTAAGTACCAGTCAGAATACGGAATTAGGTAAATTTTATACCCTGGATTATGTTCGTCAAATAATTATATTATATAATACATTGCTGGAATTTTTCGTTTTATCAGGATCATCAGGATTACATACATTTTTCCAGACAGTAATTTGTAATTTTTAGGAAATAAATAAATAAAATATTTTTATAATGTAAAAATCTCTAAAATACTCTAAGTTATGCGGATTTAAAGTTTCAATTACAAAATAAACTACGCATATGTTTTTCGGGAAAATGCTTGCAAAAATAATAGTAGTAAGCAAGAATCTCATAACCGTCATTGTTTCATGCCAGACAGCGACCAAGCGATTCCACATGGTACTTTTATTAAAACCAAGAGATAAAAGAAGTATCAAAGTATCATTAAAATTAATCATCTATTTCGTAAGGAAGTTTCGTTCAAATTTCTTTTTTAATCGCCTTCGATAAAAGAATCGTTATTGGAAGTAATTAAAAAGTTTTAATTACAGCAAAACGTGTCTCTCTCAGGAGTATAGAATTATATCAACAGTCGAGAATTCTATCAAGTCAGAAATATAATTGCTATTTTAGCCAGGTATTTGTTATCGTTACGAGATTTGGTAATGTATTGGGGGTAGTTAGATAGTATGATGTCATTTTTATTCCACAAAATCACCCAAGTAAGCAAATGGAATATGTAGCAAATTTCATAAAGTGCAAATGCTCCTCTTAACTATGTATAATTTTCGAGCTAAAAATCGATGACATTTGTAACGGACAACTTACCTGATGTATTCTACCTTTCAAAAATTTCGAACAGTGGCGGCATATAACAGGAACATCAAATGTGGTAATTTCAAATTTGTGATCTGTATTCCGACACCCAGGAGGATCTAAATTCTCCCTAAGTCGAAAACGACAAATAAAAACAATAAGGCACCAAATTAAAAATTATAATTAACTTACATAGCTTCAGTTAATGCTTTACTCCACTTATTCTTCTCCGGTTCTGCCTTCAAGTATAACGTAAACGCTGTCTTCTGTGTCTTCTTAGCAAGCAACAACTGACACTTAAACCTTGTGTCTCTTCCCAACGTCCTCCTAGAATGTCCCTGCTCTACCCGATATTCAGCCAAATTGTGAGATTCCCGAAATGTATACTGTGTATCGCCAGTCTTTGTATTTAGAACTTTCACTAATATCATTATTTTTTCGAAAATAAACGCATATCTGTGCTTAGTCTTTTGGTCTTCATGGGCCTTTATGTGTAATTCACCGTCCAGCAGCAAATGACCGTACTGTTGGAGGTCATTTCCGCTTGGTAATTGTAAGTCTATTATACTATCCTTTATTAAAGTAAATATTTTGTATTATTTCTTGCTTACACAATTATTTTTATTGAATAGTTTACCTTAACTTTTTTAATTATGACTAAATGATCAGAATCACGTTTTACTTCATTGATATATTGGGCTACATCTACCATTGCTTCTTTGGAACGCTCCAGACCTCTGTAATCTTCGTGTGTCTAATTAAAAATGAATGCATTTGTTTTCTCAACAATTTCAAATAAAACTTTTCATTTTATTTAAGAATCTAATGATGTTTTAAAGTAAGTATAAGACAAATTAACATGGCGAATGAACCTTTTGAATTACGATTTCATATTTAAAAGATTAGATATTCTAAAAATTTCTTTCTTTCTTGCAAATTCTCATTTTCTGGAACTGAAACAATTTATGAGACTTATAGATTTGTTCGCCATTGGCAATAAATTCATAAAAAAAAAAGATAATAATGTACAAGGAAAGTACTGAATAGAAAATTACATTTTCTCAAGAACAATAAAAAATTGAATATTTTTCTACTTACAGGAGAGGTTTCTTTTACAAGCTTATCTAGCAATAAGTGGTATTTGAGTATTCTCTGCATTGGTACCGACAAAATATCACGTAATTGAAGTTTCCCAACATTGTACTCTTTTTCACATTGCTGGAAAAAAAAATTAAATTTTCAATAAATACTCAATTACATGGAAGTTCCTTAAAATAAAATTTAATGACTACATTTTATTGAGACTTATTTTTATTTGTTTTTTAATGAAGCGCTTGCATGCTGGTAATAATATTCAGAATTTTAAATTTATGGTTTTCAACCGATTGCACACAGCTCAGAACTGAAAAACCACTCCATTACGCATTTAATTAAAGTCAAATGTAATAATAAAATCAACATACCTGCACTAATTGCTCTATCAGACTATTTCTCTTGCATATTTCGGCTAATGTGTCGATGGCATTTATTAAATTTGAACAGTATTCACCGTATATCAGGAATGGTTCTCGAAAATCTAAAAAAACTTGACTTAATTTTGATTTTGTTGTTGGTAAGAGGGCATCTCGCAATTTTTCTAAAAATTTACTATGAATGTCAGCTAGTTCCTGCAAAAATAAATACAAAATATAAAAAATTTCAATTCATGTCAATTCCTCATTTTAAATTAAATTCATCTTCAGAATTTTGTTTGCTTTCAATTCGATTTCTTGGAAGAGGAGAAAGGATCTGTACGTGGGTACGTGCTTCACACCCATAAAATAAGAAAGAAACAAATTTCCGAAGCACGTAAAGTGCAATAAAAAACTTACCCTTATTTTTGGAAAAATCATCTTTATTTCCTCTTTGGCTAAATGCTTTTCCATCGGTTGCATAAACTTGTACTTTAGAGCATTCAGTACATCAAGGTAATTGGATTCAGTATCTATCAACTCCCTAATTACATAGTCTCTTTGTTCAAAGCTCACAGCAGAAGAAGTCAGCTGAAATGTAATAACATTTATAAAATACCATCTTAAAGGATAGTGGGCAAAGGTGGTCCAAGATTCATCACAACTGAGACATAGGTAATCAATCAAGAGTCACTTTGATCGATAAATTTGAAACTCATCACTCTCAAGGTAATTCAAGTTTTGACTTCTAAAATATTCATAATACTTAAGTGTTTTTGAACCATCTCAAACTGATTTTGAAAAAACGTGTGTTATTTAAAATTAAATTATTAGTTATTGTTAAATTTAACTAATTCTCTAATTTAATTTACGTCTCAAATTTGACGACTCTTGGACCAAGTTCATTACATTTTTGCCACTATCCTTTTAAAAACGAAAAAGAAATTCAAATAAATATAATAAAGCCAAAAATCTAACAATCATGCATTTAATATGATTAAAATAAAATAACAAAGATAAACAAGTACCTGATTTCTACTGGCTCTTTGTATGGCACATAAATCTTGATACACCTCTTCCTCTTTTGTATCAAGATCATCGACATTTCCGTTACATACAACGTTGTCAGTAGTACTACATAAGGCCATCGACACATAACATAAAATTGAAAAAAGTAAATAAAATTGTTAAAAATAAAATACATGAATCATGCAAAATAAAATCAAAATAATTTTTAATGTATCTACTATGACGATATATAAAATTATCTTTTTAGAGTTGTGTATGAATAATCTCGCACATTTAAAAATCTCAGGGTCGGTTTCGTAGTCCGAGCTTAAATTTTAACATCGGCTTAAGTTTAACTTAAAAGCTGAAAGCAGGTTCACGGTGTTTCAAGTTTAAGGTTCGCTTGATTGGACAGTCTCGGTGACTTAAGCTCAGCTTATCTTGGAATTATATGTTTAACTAGAGACACGAGATTTCAATAAGTAATTTAAACTTAAAAACACTTGTCTTTTATCTAAATACATTTAAAATTTTTGTTATCTTAAAGTAAACTTAAGTAATACGTACTATGGAACCGGCCCTTAATGAATCACAAGTAAATTACAAGGGAATGGATTAACAATTGCCAACAGAATTTAGATAGTTATATGATTACTACTTCGCTTATTAACCCTAACATGGTGGACAAATTAGTGACTTACAAGCAATACTTGAAAAGGGATAAATTTACGTTGGTTTTCTGCAATCGATGATTTAAAAAATCAACTTAGTTTTAGGAACTAATATATGAAACTAAATCATATTAAAATTGTCTATCAATTGTTCTGTAGCATAAGACTTATTAGCTCGAATCTAGTTTCAATTTGATATAAAACTTTAGTAGAAACGAGTTTACATGACTATCCCTTAGCATTTCATTATTATTTTATTATTTTTTTATTCAGAATCATACTAAGCCTATTTCCGCAATAACTACCAATGAGACAATATGCAGCCGTGTATGCCTAAAATTTGGCATCGTGGCACCATATGGTGCCAGCACGCATTAATACTTATAGTCTTTTGTTGTGCAACGAGAAAATGTTCTAGGGTATCTTAAAAGCTGTTTACTTGCACTAAAGTAAGCTTATTGATTTAACAACAAAAGACATAATTGTGCATTGAAACTTTTCCGAAAGTTTGGTTTGCAAAGGTCAAATTGAAGTTTACTGAAAAATGTTTCAATAGCAGAATTTCATAACTTCCACATTCATTTCTAGTTTAAAAGAGATTTAATTCCATTCTTGCACTTTGCAATGGTCACAAAGTTAAGTCATCACTCCAAAGTTACTCTTGTATTTAAATTACACTGCAGCAGTCTTAATCTAAATAAAAGTATTAATAGCATAGCGAGTAATTTTAAATAAGTTGGACATTGTTTTCTAGCCTAATGTGTAGTTTGTTAAAGAAAACTTTACCAATTATTTAATAAGATCTCACAGCTACAATTATTTTTTCTTGTACTTTGTGGATGCAAGAGTTTTGAAGTTTTCGTATTCCGGTTTATTTTTGTTTGGGGAAATATTTCTAAACATGAAGAAATTACTTAAGGGGTTATTCTACTAATCAAAAAAAATTTTTAAAATTTTTTTTTTTTTCATATTTCGATAGAAAAGTGTCTCAAGAATAACAGTTTAAAATTTCACATCGATATCTTACTTCGTTTTGATTTTATAGCACTTTCCGCTCCCTTCGGTATTTCGAAAGTTTGTGTATTGTGTATCGCAAAAAATTCGGTTGCAAAAACTTTAAACGCGTTTTTCTCGAAACGTACTTTTTTTCGCGCGTGGTAAAATTTCCAAAAAACTAATTAACCGATCGACTTCAAATTTTGTGTACATACTTATTTAGTTGTCATCTACTGCACTGACCACAGTTTAGAGCGAAAAAAATTTGTTTGGCAAAATGGCAAGTTATTTTTTAATTAGAAAAATGTCGAAAATTGACACTTTTTTTTCAAACTTGTGGCAAAGTGCAAAAAAACATAAATTTTGGCCTAAAGTTAGGTCATTGCAGTAGTTTATAGCCCAAACTAATAATTTTTTGTTTTCTTTTTATTGCAAATTAATATTCTCACCACAGTTTTACAAGGCGCAAAACTTTTTTTAACTTTTATGTATGACGTCACTGGATTTGGCAGCCGCCATTTTGTTTTTAAATGTGTTTTAATTGACAAAAACTTAATGTTCATTCGATAATAAACAATAATGCAAAATTTCAAAACGATATCTATTGTAGTTTTTTTTTTATTTTCATATTAAAAAGACCTCTTTTTTACTGGGTGATTAGTACATAGAATAACCCCTTAATAGAAAAATTTAAAAGCTTAAATAAACGACTATTCGTATGTATATTTTGGAAGCTTTAAAGAATTCCAAAAATTGTTAGATATCAGAGAATAATCAACATACACTATTGACTAGGACTAGACTATCAGTTTAAACCACAAAGCTTTTGTGAATGACCACCTTGGACTATCAACGTTTGATCTTTCAACTTATGCATCCTGTGTGCAGATGAGTTGTTTTCTGATGGACTGAAGCACCCCCATGGGTATCAATTTCTCTTCCTGGAGTCAGTGGTTCAAACACATCCGGATTTTGATATCAACCATGTTAATAGCTTGTTTGTAGCACGTGTCCAGTGCATGTGAGGACGTTCGATTAATGCTATTGTATTTCTCTGCCAATCGACATACTAGAGTGTCACACTATATCTGCCGTGATTTCGCTGGAAACATCTAATTTATTTAGCAAAATTATTTTCCTGAAAACTACTGATTTCCAGGTATTCTGGATCAATACTTCATCTATAAAATACGTAGCTATACATCCACACATTTAAACTACAGTACAATTTTGTTTCCAATAATTAGATATTGCGTAATTGCGTTTGGACGCATAATTAACCCTTCATGAATTAAAATTAGCTTTATTATGCTCTGCTGTGCAATAAAATGAATTGGCTTCCTGTGTAAATTAACCACGTTTGGCATTTTGGCCAATTTCAAATTATTGGGAAATTCGACAGAACCGCGAAGCACATTTATCATGATATAGACCGATATCGGGTTTTGTTTCATGGGCCAATTCATTTCCGCGAAAAAGTTTACCATGATTAATTTTAGTTTACAATAATGGCAAAGTTTTAAGTGCTGTAGTCAGTAGTGCCAATTCAGTGGAGTACCCGCAATATTTGGTTTCCCTATTGTTGGGCACACGTTTTCAAGGTTTTCTGATTAACTTCATCATAAAATTGCTTCCAAAAATTGGCAAACATTTACAATTAGTTCAACTTTATAAAGTTATATTTCTGTGCCGTGACCTAAAATATTTGTGGCGATCTTTTTACTTATATTTTTCAGTTTTACATATTAAGAGGAAAAGTTTGTTTTGAGTTGTTTTGCTCTTACAAAAACAAAAACAAAAATATGGTAAGGATGTGGCTGTTTATACAAAGTAAAAACTAAGAAGTTTTGATGAGATAGCGAAATCTATTTTTGCAAATTGTAGTACTAAACTTGTAGAACGACGAAAATAATTTGAACTTCGTACAACAGATCATAGATATGAAAGATAAATAAAAGGTTTTAAAGTTTTTTTTTAAAGTTACGTAACTTTTCAAATATCTGAAAAATTATTGAAAAGAATTTTATAAGGAAAAATGTTCATCGTTTGCAATATAAGAAGACGACATATCAATGAAAAACTGATTTTCGCAAACGTTCACCTTGAATATCTCTTCAAGCACACAAGCGTAGGCTAGGGACCTTTGACATCTTATTCCTCTTCACTTAATAGAGCTCTAACAAAATCAAGAAGGTCCGAATTTGTCCGCATAGAAATCCCAGATGAACTGGACTATGCGGATAATAAAAAAAATTTCGGAACAGGGTAAAATGTTTTCCAAGGATTTAAAAGGCAGACAGCAAAACGCTTTCATGGATGAAAGAACATTTTCTTAAAGATTTAGGAGGCAGAGAGCAGAAGTGCAAATATCTTTGTACATTCATTGCTGTTATTTCAACAAGGGAAACAATTTCCTTGAATATTTGGACACGTTCCCTAAGTAAACAGCGTACTTCGACTGCAGCTGACTAATAAAAGAAGGGAGCGGAACAAAAAGGCAACAGACAACGAACGACAAAGTAGAAGACGACGACACCTCAAATAGAATCAATCCTCTCAAGTGGATTGTAGGGAAAAATATACCCTCGGGACCCAAAATCCAAATTTACAAAATTCTTCGAATATGCCGCCTGTTACGGCACAATAGATTCCGTCTTTGGCAACATCTGACTCCGACGAGAATTATAACAAGTTATTATTATTCAGGCAGCCCTATCGATCTTTTCGGAGGGTATAAAAATGGGTCGACACCCAAAATATATACCGAAACTTTGCAAACAAACGCCCACAAGCTGAGCAAAGAAATTCAGCTAAGAGTGGCCTATGGGGATTAGGGCTGTGGTGAGGATTTTTTGGGGTCGAAAGAAAAATGGGATATATAAAAAATTATAATCCAACAACATTACCGAAACGTATAGTCGTCCTGTCCTATATTTATCGTAATGCTTCTGAAACGGATGCTTATGAAACAAATAACAAATAGAAAGCGATAACATAAGAAAGTGGGGTTTATACCACCCCAGCTCAGCAAAGTCTAATCAAACTCAATTTTTTTTTATACAAAAAAAAGGAAAAGTGTAAGCGAAAACGAAGTTGACAAAATGATAGAAACCTCTGGCAAATTGGACGAGAATGTGACATAGCACAGGTCCTCGTAGACCTTCTCCTCCTCCTCAAGGTAGATGTCGGTTAGGTAGTCAGCCGTTTCCGAAGATGAGATCAGGGTGCAGGCGGCCGACTGAAGGGTTTTATTCGTATTATTTTCGCTGTTGCCATTGGTTGAGGACTTGTCCTCCTCGTCACCAGTCTCGGTGCCATTTTCGATGACTATGTCGCTATTCTCATCATCTACAGACAATGATCCGCTTTGTGGGGTTTCCTGCTTGTCGCCGCCAGCAGTTTCGTTCTCCTGGCAACTGTCCTTGCTATTGTTGCTATCCCTAAGATTTTTATTGTATTTGATTTATTCGCCAATTTTCAATGAAAAACCGTGGCGAGACGAGAGACACACCATAAAAACGCACGGCAGGTTGTTGGGAGACATCACACATTTTGCAGGGGCGGAGGACGAGGCGGGCAAATTGTTTTAGCACTTAGAGTTAATCAAATTGCAATTAGCACCTAAAAGGTATACTTACGTGCTGTGCAGGTCCCTGTAGATAGCTTCATCCGAGTGGCTTCGCTCATTCGGCGAGAGTTGGGCATGGAATCCTCTGGTTGGTGGAAAAGCAGAAACCGAGAAAAAAACAAACATTCAATTAGAAAACTTATTAGGATTCCTCTCAGGGGGTAAATGGCGACTAATTGCAAGACTTACGTTATTTCTGCGTGGAGTTGTTGAACCTTTCGACACTGCGACAATTTTGATAGTGTTAAGAGGACTCGATGGAAATTTGTCAAATCGTAGAGCATGGGTGGCTCAAACAAGTCTGACTCACGGAGGCCGAAATAGTTTTTGCAGGTTTCGAGAAAAAGTTTTATATTTTGGCAGCACAAAAACTGTAAGAGATAAACAATAAATTTAATTTTATTAACATTGTCGTTTTCTTTATAAATCAGTTACAAATTATGCAAAACCAGACTTGGCTTAAGTTGAATTTAATCGAAATTAATTAATCGATTATTTCTTCAATGATGATGATAATAAAATGATCGATTAATTGATTATTGTAAAATGTTTGCCCTTTCTAATTGAGTTTGAGAACTTTTCAGGATTTTGATAACACGTTGTAGGAACGTTCATTTAAGGGGTTGTAATTTTGGAAAATCGATTTTTTTTTTAAATATTTCGAGTAATATCATCATTTTACCATTAGAGAAAAAGATTTTAATTACTTTCCTAGGGAAGACCACAGAACAACGTTGGCCATCCAAAAGTTTTCATACAATTTTAATGAGCGCTTTGAGACCACTTTTATATTTTAAAAGTAAAAATGTAATCAGAACGGCTAATATAATGAAAATTTGTAACATTTTTAGGGTTATGTTTCGAGAATGATTTTAATGAAACCTTAATTAAACTAAGTAGAATAACATAAAACTCGACTTTATAGCCGACATCAATTTTTCATCGCGTAAGCAAAACCCTAACATCAAATTAAAATTCCCAAGGGTAGACATATCTACTTTATTTCACAAAATGCAACCATGGTTTATTAAAAGTTAGTTACCGTCGACTTTCTAAGTTAATAAAATTCGCTATAAAGCTTAAAGAAGACAATTTCTCAAATATGCTTTAGTCCTTTTCCACGTCGGGGAGGCAGAATTTCAACTCAAAGGACTGAAAAGCAATAAATAAACCTCTGCTGTGTAAGTCAAGTTGATTAGATATTTTCGTTTCGAGTTTAAATAATGTATGCTCGTAGCTATCAAAGTTGTCTGCTTTGATGGGACATCGATACTTAATGTTTTTAGAAAAATTTTGTGTTATTACTTAAATACATATTTTTGAAATACCTATTTTCGAAAATTATATTGCTATTATGGATTGGCGACATTAAAATAAACACTACTCTTAAATAACCGGCCAAGTGCGAATTAGACCAAATCGATAGTACCTAATAAGTTAAGTATACTGAGAAAACGGTGGTATAAATATTTTACTACTTGGGAACTAGCTATTTTCAAGACGCAATATTTCTCGCTGATTCAATTATTCCACATCCTTGAAATCCCCGATCTAATAACTCTCTAATCTATACCTTAAGTCGATTTATTTATTGACACTCCGGGGAGCCGCAGCATCTTTCGTATTGTTTTTTCCCTGTCTATTTTCATTAATGAAAAATTAATCGACCCTAATGCGAATTAAATTTTTTGTCCCTTTATATCTTAGAGGAATGCATCTCGAATAGAATCGGCCTAAATTGCTTAAGCGTGGGACGATGGCCTTAAGGGCTGGGCCCTATTCCTTTCATTCTCATGTTACACCCCCAATATTTTCGTTTTTGCGTGTTTTCTCAAATTCTTTAAGCTCCCGAGTGCGTCGTTAAAGTGCTTCGATCGTCATTGATAGCTTATCACCGGGAGAGTGTAACTAGATCGATTTGCTGGGAATCAGATAAATTTTACGGCCCTTCGAGTGCTATGCCGTTTCGGCGGTTTGGGACAAATGAGTCTCCCGGAGGACATCGGATATTGGGTTGCATGGAAACTTTCATTATCCTGCTTTTAGCGAAGGGTGCTTCATCCTCCAGTTCATTTGACTGGGCCGGGCCGGGGTTGGGGTCGGCAGGACAACAGCAGACGACGACGGAGTGAATGAAGGGCTTCAACTTGTCACGTTTCACGTCGTTTCCAGGTATTTACCCACCTGAACGAACTGCGAAGGCCAGGTGCCCGAGGTGTCGAGGCGTGTGCCAGGGCGCAAATCTCAGGATATTTAGAACGACCGCAGGGCAGATGATGAAACAAAGTCTGGCTCCGTCCCCCAAAGCAGACTACTTTCGATTGAGTCACTTTCGTCAACTAGGATCACAGGGCGAAATCGATAGAACCAGTCCTCCAAATTTATTGCCCGGGCATCGCATATTTGGATTAATCCCGATAGTGGAGATTCGTAAAGTTTTTATTTGATATTCTATTCCAATAATCTCGTAAAATTTTTAGTGTTTTCTTTCTGGTGAATAAAGCAGTATTGACCGTTCTATAACGACATAAATAAATATAATTTTTAAATGGACACATAAAACTAGTCTTTTATCTTCTCGCAAAGTTCTATAAGTCGAGAATTTCTGGTAGAAATTTCAATCTCGAAAACTAACAAAATAAATTTCAAAACTAAATTTGTTGAATGGTACCAATCCAAATAAATCGAAAACCGAATAATTCAAAAATGTTGTGATACTTTACTGGTAGTAAAAAATTATTTGAATTTTAAAACTTGTTTTTGATGCCATTTAGAACCTTATCGAAAAATATAACTAAGAGTTACTGGTAAATAATAATTTTTGACTATAGCTTATGACTGAGTATCGTTTTAACCTCTTGCGAATAAACGTTTTTTTTAAACAAATTTTTATCTTCTCGATGGACTATTTTAGTTAGTGAATTTAGCACACTAACTTCACCAACTTCATCTTTTTTTTAACAAAAAAAAAGAGAAAACTGACGAATTTGACTGAAAAATAGTTTCATTCTTATATTTGACCAACGATTAATATTATTTAAATTCGACACGAGAAGTGAAATATATTGGTACATATTTATTTTGAGATACCATTTCATTTTTTCAACATATTGTTGTCAAACCTTATTTTTTTAACTTACCAAAGGTATATCTTTTAGTGAAACGATTTTATTCAGAAACAAACAAAAGTATAAATCTTTTCTGTATGATAATGAAAAGCTATAATACAATTTTTGGACACATTCAAAGTAGACAAACTCCTTTTTTTTATTTTCGAAATATAGGTACTAAAAACTTGTATACACGAAATTTCGGTATAATAGTTTGAAAGCTGATAACTAAAATTTTGACAAAATACGGGTAGTCACGCTTAGTTTTAAAAAGCGTAAAAATATCGGTTGCCATATGGAAAAAACTTAAAAATATTTTGTCGCCATTTCAATATTTCAATAAATTTTGTATAAAATTAATTAATTACGACCGGCTTAATTTTTTTAAATAATTTTTTTTTTTTCACAACTAAAAATATTTTATGAGCGTAATTACTTTGATGACGGATATTAGACTGATAAAAATGTTTAAAGAAATATTGAGTTTAAACAAAATAACGACTGTTTCAGTTAATGGAATCAATAGTTCTTGTTATTTTTCAAATTTCATCAAGAAAAAACGCGATATTTCAATTTGGAATAACTATTTGTAGTACGTATAACCCTTTAAAGATGTAAGGGAAATTTTGTTTAAAGTTCTTTGGACTCAATTTTTACTTCAAAGAAAATAGACATTATATATTTTCTATTTTCAAATGCTATAATTCCCTTATTTGAGTTTTATGAGTTGACAAATTTCCTCATGTCAAAAACATTGATAATAGACTTCGATCGTGACATTTTTATATAATACTAAAAGTGAAAATAACGTTAAAAATTCCAATAAATATGTAACGTACCGAAAAAAGCACGTCTACGTCCCATAAATTCATAAAATATTTGAAAGCCGTTGAATTGAGCGCTAATCGGTCTTGTTGTGGAACTTCAAAACCGAGGTGGTCTCTTTGTAGCGCGCCCCATAAAGTAATTGTGTACATTAAGTGCTGTCACCAATTTTTTCCTCCAGTCTGACACATTTCTGGGGCCACCCACCCCCGCACCGATCCATATCACATTTTCTCGTGGTGACTAAAATGCGGGATCAGAGGAAATTTATCCTGACGACTCCTCCTCGGTGGCATTTTGTCGCATTATGTGGGTAAATAACGCGAACCGTCGCAGATTATTTTCCGCACGAAGCTAATCCATTGTCAGAACCTTTTTATTTTGCACCTGAAAGGAAGTTTTTATGTTCCGAGGCGCAGAATGTGTGGTAAAACATGTCTCAAAAAAGTGAAAAATTTACTTCAGGGTATTTAGGGCATAACGTCGACGTTTTAGGAAAATTGCCATTTGCCACGGACAGAACAAACAAGCAAAGCATGCATTTTGCGTCTTGCGATACTCTCTATTGGATTTTTGGGTATATTTACTCACGGTAAAGCAGGACGTGATGAATCTGCTGCTGTTTGATGACATCTTTTCCAAATTTAGCAAGTGCTCGAAGACGAGTTTCAAGCAATTTCCCTACCCCCGTCCGAGTACAACGAAGCAATTTTTCCGCCTCCCCCACTTGGGATTCATCCAAATATTGGATACCCAGGCAATAAATTTTTGGAGGATTTGGTCCTATCGATTTTGCAGACATTTCATCTCACCTCCAAAATGCTCTAGTAGAAGAGCACCACTAGATTAATGGAAGATTAATGGGAGAAAAATGAAAAAATTTCGAAACCCGAAAGTTTTACTGGCTTTTGGGCAAATCCAACCAATTTTAGTATCAAATAATCGACCTCGTTCCCGGGTTCGGACAATGAAATTGCCAGTAAATTGAAATGAAAATTGCAGAGGAGGAGTAATTAAATTAATTACTCTTTTCAGCTTGAACAGGAAAGGATATGGTAACAGACTTACCTGACGTCCTGTTCATTTGAGGTAATTCCGGGATCAAATTACAAGCAGATAAGGAATTCAGCTCAGCACATTTCTTTTAAATTGGTCTTCAGTCGAACATTCAATTTCTTAATAGCATCTTCGAAAACTGTTAGAATTTACGTTTATGTTCTTAAGAAGAATTACTTAAAGATTCTTAAAAATAACCGATACGATCTGGAATCCTAAAACCCCCAATTACAGATTTTCATTTAAGTGTCCATAAAGTATACATATATACTCGTATGTATGTATATGCGAGTTCTTGTTATGATTTTCGATTTTCCTCTTCAAATCAAAGGGATTTAAAATATTTTATGAAATTAAAAAAATCGTGAACTGAATCCACAGAAGGCCTTAGAAGAATTGGGTGAATATTTCGAGCAAGAAACTAAGAATAATTTGTAATTAACTATATTATTAAACATGTGACCAGTAATATGAAAAATAACTCTTATATTTTGGTTGGATGCATTTGAGTTTTGTATTTAGATTAGACACTGCTTATCTTCGAGTTATTTTCTATTTCTGTCTAAATAATTTTTATAAAGTTGATCTTATTTAGAAAGGCCGGCAATGAGACTCAACTTTGAAGCTCGTAAGAATATATGGAAAAATATAAAAAATTGAATACAAGGATTTTGAAATGTGTTTTTAAATTAAAACAATATTTCAATATGGCAGCATAGCATCACAAAAAAAATGTTCCTTCTTCATTTCATTCCCTGCCGGCGGACTGAATTGTTATTAAATTTTTTATCAAAAAGATTCTTTAATTCATTCGCTGCCAAGAGCATTTTTAGAATATAGTCGTGATAGGCAGTGAATCTTATCTTAAGGGGGCAATTGCTTTCATAACTGAGAAAAAAAGCACATTTTCAAGAAAATTTTTTTGAAAAAAACTATTATATTTATTTAGAAAATTCGTTTTGGGCACTATTCTTTGAATATTGAAGAATACAACAATATTTTTTTTTTAATTTTTAGTAAGTTTTGGCGGCGGCAGAGGGTGTCTTGCAAAAGTCTCATTTTAGCTGGTACGCATCACTTTGGCTTCCGGGAAAAGATAAGTAAATGAAAAATTCAAAATGGGTTCTGTTCTTTAAGCTTTTTCCTAGGTCCTAAACCTAAAAAAATTAAGTTTTTAATTGTTTAAAATTGTTTTATCACTGTTTTTCGAAAAACATAAAAAATCGGCCATGTTTTTGTGGAAAACTATCTCTATAAAAAAAAAAAAAAACAAGGGGTACTTTTATGCATTTTTATAGGTTTAGGACCTAATATTTATGTCAACGAATCATATGCTATTTGATTTTTTTTAATTCCATTGAGTAGAACTTGAGATATAGTGAGTACGAGTTAAAAAAAAGTAGTTTTGAGAAAATCGCGTTTAAAGTTTTCTTACAATAATATTTACTTGTAAAACCGTGTATAGATAATTTATTAGGGTTTATTACCACTAACCAGCCATCCTAATTTTTCAAAACGGTTTTGGGAGATGATTTCTATAATGTTAAGGAACACTTTTATATAAAAAAAAAAATAGATTTTTGTTCACTTTTGAAAGCGATTGCCCCCTTAACATCTAGTGAAATATCACTAAATATTCAAGCAACATTTGAAGTCAAATCAGATAAAATTTCATGTTTTTCAAAAGGTACATTTATCATCATCCGATAATGCAGAAGACGTTCAAATTTAGGCTTGATATTTTGTGGGTATATCTTTTGGGGGTAGTGGCCAATATTTAAACATAAAAATTGATTTGATTTTGACTTAGATACCAATTTTGTAAATGTGTATTGTTTGGTCCAACTTAAAAGATAGGATAGTTTTTATCTTGATAAGTGACCGTCAATATTTTTTATTGCAAATTTAAAGATTTGTTATAGATAAAGGGTTGTAATTCATTTTTAAGTTCCATAAGTATCACAGTATACCAAGATTGTCAGGCATTGAAATTTAGTTTTTTGTGTCATTATTTTGATTTTATTTTCACTGTGCTGTGATACAAAGAATAATACCAAAATTGTGTGCTTAATTTTAAGATCTCTTGAATTTTATTTCTCTGTTAGAAATTACGAATTCGGATTGGCAAATTTTAAAGCTTCTGCGATTTCAACCAAACTTGGTAGGTAGGGGTTTTCGGGGTCGCTGATTTCAATCCGACTGTCAGAATTCACGAATTCAAATAATCTGCAATTTTCCGCACTTCTACGCGCTTGATCATTGGCGCGGCCATTTTTCGGTCCCCTTCCCTATTCTCCAATCGCGGCAACGACTTCTTCTGTCTAGACTTTCTTATAGAAGGACTTTAACCAAATCAAACTCATCGCGCCACCCACCGGAAAAGGCAGAACAAGGTCTGCCAGGCCAGCTAGTATAGATATAGATTTTTCATTTCTGGAAGAATTAATTTTGCGTTTTCTTCCTTTCTTCCGCCCACACACAAAGACCACAATTAATATGCAGAATAAATAAAGGGGATAAGTCCATTTCTGAAAAAAAGAAAAAGTTTTGTTTAAGACGTAATTAACCTGATGAAAATCAAGAGGATTTTAGCTAATTAAAACAATAAAATATAATTAATTAATCCCACGTGGTTTCATTAATATTTATCAGACTACTTCCCGTAACAAGATCTACCAACTCAACCATATCATACCCATGAGTCCCTCATCAAAAACAAGCTCAAAAATAGGGTTTTTTTTTGAATAATCACCAGAGACAGAGCCTTTAAAAAACGTTCTGTTCCAAATGGGATTAGAAACGACCCTTAAAATCGCTCTTCCAAAAACAAAGAAAAAAAAAAGAGATAACAACATTGGAGGCATTACGGATTAAGTGGGAGTGGACATGAAATGTTTTCACCATTTATCCTCGCTTCGAAGAATAAAAGGTGGCCTTAAATCCGCCACCCCCAGCCACTATACGCTGAAAATATGCAGTAAGATGCCCCGACTCCGCGCCAGAAAATCCTCCGGGCTGTTGGTGTTATTATCTTTTCCGTCTTTCCATCTGCCGCCCACGCGGCGCCGGCGATAATTAAAAGAGGACAAATCGCTGTCCGGGTCAGGATCATTAATTGAATAAAAAAAATTTTCCGGATCCACTCCGAAGGTTAAACAGTGACAAGTGAAAATTTATTCATTTGTTAGCTCCGAGGGTGTCTTAATATAAGCGGCTGAATTGAGGGACAGAGCAAGGAGTTAAAAGTGTTTATTCAGCCAAAAGAGGCGAACCAAAGCACCCAAGGACTCCCTGCAGCCGTGTGGGAAATTGCTCATATTTTCATATCTTCCTTTTTCCTTTGTAAAAAAAAAAAAGGGAAATCATATTCAGCGAATCCGGGGTGGGATGCTGCTTAATATTTTGAACCCGTATCTCTTTTCCGCCACACCGGGCACAACCAAACATATCGAAGGGATGTGGATGCATATCCGGCAAATTGTATAGCATAAACGTTGGCAAACAGAATCGGATATGCTACAGTTCAAAGCGATTTGTTTTGACGCTTTTGTGTTTTGTTCTTTTAAATAAAACTGATATTTCCAAACCTTTCACTTTGGTGGCATCGTCAAACAGTGGAACTAAAAACCATATCTCGATGTTGGCCACGTGCGAGGATTATTGGTGCCGCAGGATATACAAATTTATATCGTTCAATCGTGCAAAACTCGACCTTCGGTGTTGATTCTGGTCTAAAAATACTCGACTCACATATTGGAGCACATTTCGGTTATTACAGAAAACAGATTTCACAAATTCCAAGAATTTCAGGAGTATCCCGTTTACCTAAAATATTGTATTCATGTCTGAGTTTATCGAATAGGCACTGGGATGTGGGGGTGGAATAGGCAACCATATCGCAGCATCTGACCATGAGATAGTAATTAGAAATGGCCATTAATCAAAGTTAGGAAGCCCTTCCCTGTGATCTACGGCGGTGGAGTTAAAGTATATTGCATTTGTTTAATTATCCTACTCTCATGATTATATAAATTACACACAGACACTGCTGTATAATGCTATCCTATTTATTGAGGAGGCGTAAAACCTTAGCCGCTTTGATTCCGGCTAATAGGAGCACTTACGCAATTAAATACACCTTCAC
Source organism: Eutolmus rufibarbis (assembly GCA_963920795.1). Taxonomy (NCBI): domain Eukaryota; kingdom Metazoa; phylum Arthropoda; class Insecta; order Diptera; family Asilidae; genus Eutolmus; species Eutolmus rufibarbis. Next base: position 42,091,611 of record OY987206.1, on the reverse strand, counting down.
TTCATTTGAGTAAAACATCTTTAAGGGGATAATCGACTTCGGACTAGGTATTAGACGTAACATAATTAATTGCTTTTTATTCATGAGCAAAACAACTTATAAAGACTTCAAATAAGCGCCTCCGATGCTTTTTATTATTAAATTAAAAATATTAATATTTATTCTCGATTTCAAAAGCTTTTATTTAAATTACTTTTAATTGTAATACATTTTACAGAGTAGCTATTTTTGTTTAACAAAATTTGGATCTAGAACCCAGAAGACCCATGTTCGAAATTACTTTATAACTAATTCTAAAATTGCAAAAGTCAAGTTAATATAGCATTAGTAAAGTTTACACATTTACAAAACAGAGTTATTACCAGTAATTTATTAAAAAATGTTGCAAATATGTGGTTAGCGCTTTGTTGCTTACTATTTTCTTTTCTTCCAATTTTGATTACGAATTGGATGTTAATTTTTTTTTAAATTCAAAGCTGTGAGTCCATTATGGCAGTCATAAAATTTGAAATTATTTGTATCACCGTACCATAATCCGCCATCTTAAATCCATGATTTTGATCAAGAATTTTTAAGAAAAATTTACTAAAAACCGAATCTACAATTTTGATTTTAAAAATATGAAATCTGACTACAGGTTTATAATCAACGATCCTAAAAACCTCTGTATACCAATGTTCGAAAAATTTCGATTTATAGAAAAATGTATGCCGCAAAGGGTTAAGCAGTTTTAAATAAGTTGATCCAATTAATCTAATTATTAGGCTAAAAATAGTTAAAATAACCTAATATCGAATACAGGTAGAAGACCAGGAATTCGTGTATAAAGTAATTATGGAATTAGAAATGGATGAGAACTTATTCATATTTTTCTGTCAAAGAGATCAAAATTGAATCAAATTTTTAAATCTTTAACTAGACTACATGTAAGCTTCATAGATTAATACTTTATTTCAGTTCTTATTATTATTGTTTTTAAATTCGTATATAAGACCAATATAAACCATCGGTTTTTCAAAAACAAAATGAGAAAAAAACTAACATTTCAAACGCTTTAATTAAACTACCCCTTAAAAGTGGAAACATTTTCATATTTCAAAACAAGGTTAAGATTTACTAAATGAATCTATAAATATTCCAACAAATAGATCAATACGCAAGGCCACAAAGTGAAATCTCGGAAAGCGCTATAAACCGCACAATTCTACACTCTAAATCTATCAAAGACGAAAGGTTCGGAATTTCAATTAACGTATGGTTCCAGGACTTCAAGTGCAATTTTGGAATGTTATCGCTTCTCATGCAATTATTGAATCAAATAGTTATTTTTGTCCACTTGCTCGTGACGCAACAAAGCCGTGAGTTCATTCAATGCAATTGTTACAAAAAAAAAAAAATATAGAAAATAAAAAGAACGATCACCTCCGCTGTCGATTAGATAAGAATTTTGAAGATTTTTCGATGGGCTCGTTATGTTTACAGCACGTATCTAAATATTGGCACGTTTGTCGGTGTTACCCCACCTTATCTTAGCTTTTTTTAACTTGCATTAGACTTTCAGATATCTTTAGTCATTTTCCGGTTTTATTTTAATTTCCATTCATTCATTAATTCGTTATCGTTTTCATAAAATATATTTGCAATAATGATAACAAACAAAAAATCCGTTTAAATAAAAGTTCATTACTTTCGAACAGGTATCTTTCGCTTTGTAAAACAATATAAAAGCGATAAAATATAGGCGTATAGAGTGTGATATCTTTTGGTTTGTTATACCACAACTCGAAAACGCATGAAAGCACTTTGCTCAAATACTATTCCTTGAAATTGAATATCGTTAATTCTATTATTTTTCAATTATACTAAAGTTAGTATGTTCAATGTTTCAATTATACTATAGTTAGTTGTACAAATCTGACCACAAAATTAGAAAACGTGATCAAAAATTAAACCTTTTTCATAAGATATGTGGTTGTGGAACATGAAGAAAATAAATTCATCAAACACTGCAAAATATTTATTGTGCGGTAGGTACTTTTTTTCTTACTATACGATGTATTTTTTGTTTTATAATAGTGTTAATTGAGTCAGATTTAATGGAAATAATTATCTTAGATTGATTTGCTTTGAAGTACTAAAACATAACTTTTACTATCTACCACTATTTTTCTTAAAAAAAGTCTTGTGATAGCACATTTGCGATTTCGGAAACGTATTAATAAATTACATAAAACAATTTTTAAAACTAAAACAGGTTTTTATCACCAACATTTTTGGCATTACAAGTTTAAAAGAAAAACCTTGAAATTTTGTATTTTCAACAAGACACAATTTTGTATTTTCTGCACACACAATCGGAATTTTCTTAAAGATTGTGTTTTTGATGCAGCGATTTTGACTAGCTTACATTAACTTATTTAACGCTATACGACGTTTTTTGTGGGGCATTTAAAAATGTTTGAGTTCTATTTCCACAACTCTCAGATTTTCAACTATTTGAAATTTAGTTCCAAGCTAAAGCGAATATCCGTTGGCATAGTGACTTACATAGAGCTTATATTCGTTTTTAAAATACCGGGAAACGAATCATGTAATCTCTCTGCTGAGGGAATTTTCACAGAAAATGTATTTAATTAAAAAAATTTTTCTCTCCGCTTTATCTACATATGCACCTTTTTTCCTATCTTTAAACCTCACTTTCCGTTTTCCACGTGCGTCGTATAAAATCTGATTAAGGGAATATTTTAATTTGAGTTCTTCGTTTTGTATATAGTAGGTACATATATGTATTTAGGTATATTATATATTTGGTGCATTGAAAAATACTTATAAAAATTCCACGAACTATTTCCGCCTACACTGCGCATGGTGGAAAATTTGCAGGAATTTGTTTACACTATCTCCTAGCAAAAAGTAGATCCAGATATCCCTCGATTCGTGCATCTGGATGATCCCTGCAGATAGCTCCAGCGGCAAATACAAATTTCAATTGGGTTTTATTCACATTGCGGCTAAAAATAGTCAACCCAGCACCCAATTAGCGAAGTATCAGAAATTCAAAGTTCAGAAAATTGATGTGGCTGGAGAGTGCTTTCCCTCCTCCGATGTTTTCGAATCCATGCCAAAGAAAGAGCCTCGCAGATGAGCCGTTTACAGCCTGACTACATCAAGTAAATATTTCTGCGTAATTAGTTCGAAAATGTGTAAACATAAAGATGGAACGACGTGAACTAATAACGCAAAAATAATTTTCTTATGTGATCGGGTGTGCGTCGTCTGAACGCCTGAAGGACGTACTTGCGCCAAGGACTTTGTCTATGATGTCCAAAGAAATTAAAACTTCCTACGGCGACGGTTACTCATCGGGTTTTTTACATAATTTACACTTCCAGACTCTGCCTAATTTGCCTTTTTAAACAATTTCGGGGAGTAGCCCCATACCAAAAGCAAACATTGGGAGCGAGGAGCGAATTTCATTAATATCTGTAAAGGGGGAAAACTTTCCGACAGGCATTTATTTAGCGAACTTTGTTCCAAAATGCCATTAGTCCTGCGGGTCGGTCGGCTAGTGTACACTAAGTTTTAATGACGGTTAGGATGGCTCTGGAATTTATGAGGAGCCGACTAGAAACACCCCGCTACAGAAACAATTCTCCTGCTCAACAAAAGCAAATTACGCTTTTGACATAAACATTTTTCGATTGAAGATGATGACTGACATAATTTCGTTGTTACGTGATGGGCGTCAGGAGTGAGAGCCAGACTTTGGCTGGGCTGATTTTCAGGATTGAGGGAAATTTCAGGAACAACAGACGGTTTCGACAACAATTCCACTCCCGATCTGGAGTGAGAAGATAAATTAAGAAAGATTGTGGGAACTGAATGGTACTTAGAGTTCTGGTTGTTGATGTGGAAAACTTTCATAAGTTTATGCAAACTACACATGGAACTCGCAGTCGTGATTGCTCTGCGCTCTTGATAACTTCAAATAATTTTGCAATTTAAATTCGTCACATAAAAATTAAATGCTTAATTAAACCAAGAGCTGTTTATCTTGTTTCAACTGGAGATGTTACGGAGCTCCATAAACGAAACCGAAATTAAATCTGAAACAAAAGTTTCAGGCACTATTACAAATAATTTTACCAATAACCCACAAACGTCTTTGATAATAGAAGGGTTCTTCAACAATAATTTTGAAATTAACGACTTTCTTAAATTTCAATTATTTCGTAAACAAGAAGATTTTTTCTTCGGTTGAGACACCCTGTATAAAAACCATAAGAATTCGACATAAAGGGTTCTATACTTATTCATGCCGGACATAAAAACCTAGGATTTTAAACAATTTTAAATATATAAGAAAAAAACTATCAAGTGCGAGTAGAACTCATGCACCAAGGTTTTTGTTCTTAATAGTATAAATTTACTAATTTTTCAACAACAAACATAATCTTTCATTTCCTTTCATTTTTCCTGTAATCTTTACTAAATAAATTATTTTTGGGCCGTATCTCTTTATTGCATTCAGTTAGAAACTTTTAATTTTTAAGGGACTATGATGCTTAATACACCTCTAGCTGTTCCTTAGAAAAAGGGTCTTAATGGGCAGATGGACAATAAAGTGATCCTGTATAGCATAAGGGTTCCGTTTTCCATTTTGAGTTATGCTCACTAAAAAAAAAAAAAACTACATATGTATCTAACAAAATTTAAATGTAATAAAAAATATAAAACAAGTAACGCTGACGTTTAAAATTACAAAATTACAGGCCAATATATTATAGATTGTTTGCATAAACGGATAACATTAAAAAGTATTTTTCTTTTTTTATTTCAAGCTTTGTAAAAGTTTGTATCATAAAGGTAGCACGTACCCTAGTTCATCAAAATCAATTCTTGAGAATGGAAAAATAACTATCTTATAGAAAATATTAGGCACTTATATCATTTTATGCTTTCAAAAATTCCTTTAATTTGATATCATTTCATACTTCATTTATTAAAATTTGTTCAGTTCTTTATGCTCTACGTGGGAATAAAGAAACTTACAGGTGGAAAATAAGAAAATTAAAGTAATAATAATGTATGTTAGTTATTTCGAACTGATTTCAAATCGAATTGTGTGAACGATTAAAACAATACAGAGGTTTTCAAAACCGCATATAAGATCAAGAGAACGGTTGACTTTTTATATCTTTGTAATAGATATATGTATAATGTATTTAATTAAAAACACAATCTTTTCATGATTTGTAACTTAAATGTGTAACGTACATTATTTAGATAATTCAAATATTTGCTATTTATTCAAGCAAGTGGCAGGCCGCGGTCTATACTTACATTTCATCAATATTAAAAATTTAGCAAATGACTGAGCAGAATTTCGGAAGAGAAGTCAGAAATCCTGAAAAGCACACTTCCGGGATTTATGCCAGAATAAAACTATACATAATTCATTGAATTCTAAAGCCACTTTTGTTGATTAACACTTCCCTGCTACGTGCTCCATTTTCGCTTGGTACTTGTTATGTTAAATTTCAGGTTTCAAGTGTAGGGCGCGATTTTCAACTCTTGACTTTTATCAATTTCAAATAAACTGACTACTTTTGTTTGAATGTTAATCTGTCATGTTTATGGCAATTACTTTTAAGCAATATGTTTGAAATTTTGGAAAATATAAAAACCTTCACAGTGTTCAGCTCTTGCTGTTCGTCACTGTTTGTACGAAAATATGTGAAGAGATTTAAAAGTTCACTTTTTATATGCACTTACTTTTCAAGATAAGTTCAAACAGCTAAATCGAAACGTATAGAATTTGTACATAGATACGTACTCATGAGACTTTAATTTTTAAGCTGTAGTGAAAGCCGATGAAAATTTGTTGAAGCTATATTTGAAAACTGTTCAGCTGAATTTATAAATTTTAATTTTCTAGGTAGCCCGAAAAATTTAAGAGAATGTTAGCAGAAGATTAAACATAAAAGAAAACTTTTACTATGTATGTATGCGCAACTTATAAAAATTACAATCCCTAATTTTATACAAATAAAGCTTGCTTTCATTTATAAAATATCTTTGAAAACTTTCCCAAAATAGACCATTTTAAGCTCATTTAGCTGTTGTGAAAACATGCTTTGATGATTTTTATAAAGCGTATTGAAAAGTTAAAGCAACTTCCGCGGTTTCAACGTTTACCTCAAAATTAAGATTTGGTCCTTGGGGACCGTCGTCTACTCGCTGTTACCAAATCCGGCATTACTCACGCCCGCTAATCTCCCACGGAGGCGTTAATCAGAAGATGGGGAGTTTTCCCAATTTCGCTTTAATTAAAGATAAATCCGAAAGGATAATTACGCGCGAATCCCTTCAAATAGGACGTAAACGAGGCGATGCCGCTCCCAGTAGAGCTCTCAGAAGGGTTGGGGTTCCGCGCGACAAGAAGTGCTAATTTATTCGCAAATCAATGATCCCCCGCTTAAGGAAGCCTTTAATTAATATCTCCTGAATGCATCAAAATCAGGGGGAAAACGTGCGGTTCCTGACTATCACTTTAGCCAGGACTTGTCGCGAACTTCCTCATTGCATTTCAATTAGGATCCGGTGGTTTCAATTATCTCGGAGGAGCTCTCCCGATATTTTAGCAGGCAACCAGCCGCGAGTATCTGCAGCTTCATGTAGAATGCCTAGCTGAGCATAACTGGGATTCGGGTCAGGAATTTTCGGGAAGAGCAGGGACACGCATCATAACACCTCTAATAGAAAAAGTTTTGAACGCCCACCAGAAAGAATGCCCAACCTTCTGGAAGTGTGGGCGGCAACAAGTCAGCCGTACGACTGACGGCTACCAGGTTACGGTCAGAAATTTCAGGATTTCCCAAAAGGACCCAAGGACGCTGTAAAGTAGTCATCCACCTACTCAAAAAGCAGTCGATCAAGACATTGGGAAAATACCACCGGCAGTTTGAGGTGATTTTCGAAGGTGTACAAAAATTTTAAGCCACTCCCGGAAGTTTTCAGTTTTGCTCTCCTTGTTGTGAAGCGCTTTTCCCAGGAAAAGCAAATTTAATGGTCGATAGAAACCATCTGCAGGATAGGAAATGATTTTCTGTCAGGAAGTTTAAGGTAATTGAATAATGCAAATGCCTCTTTAGAGACGGCTTCATGCAAGCCGGAAAGGAACTTTTTGGAGTAGTTGAGAAAGTTAGTTGCATCATTTTTAGCTTCCCAACTTGTCCAGGCTATGAAGTAATTATACTTATGAAGCATGATTCAATTTTGAGGCTGCTGCATTAACAATTTTGAAAGTTAAATAAAAAATAATAAGTATATATACATACTGCTTTTGCTGCTGTGTGACTAGTGGCATCGCCTTGTTGAAACCAACACCTTTTTATTAAAATACAATAGGAAGCTGACTGAGTAAAGTTAGTTAGTTAATTAGGAGACGTTGAAAAACCCAATTAACCTAAAGTCAAGCTTAAGTGAGAGTTAAGCCCGGTTTGATATAAGCTTAAGTCACGCCAATCTTAAGTTATAAGGTAGTACTAGAGCCACTTAAATGTGGAGAAATAATTCAAAAATTGTAAACTAGCAAAACTTTCAATTTATAAAAAATGACCAACTGCGAATTTATTTAGCGATTTCCTACTTTGTCCAACTTTGACCAATTCATTTACAAACTCTAGAGGAAGACGGAATACTTTACTTAGATTTCGAGCCTACGAGTTTTCTCCAACTTAGGAGTTAGGACCGATGCTATTATAATAGGATCGAACTAGTTCCATTATTTGTACACCTCTTTACTCAGATTCCTTTTAATCTTTGTAATAATACGTATTATAAATTAAAATCATACCTGAGCAAAATCAGAAAGTTTAAATCAGTTTCTAATTATGCGATAACCACCTTACCGATTGATTGATACGCTTCACACACAACACTTAAAGTAATAAATTTTACCCCGGAAACTAAATGGGTCAATTGAACGGGTCATCAAAAAGTAGCAAATATTTCTAAGATCAAATCAATGATTCAAAACACCAAGCACGATACACGGAATGAATCACGATCAATAAAGCTAATGCATCATCGCCGCAAAATTTCAAATTTTGATCCTATTAAGACAATTTGAAGAAATTTCAACGAAAGCTTATGACGAAAAGTAATTGAAAGCTAGGGCTAGAATTGTGCGGTTAAAACAGGTGTCAGCCGGATAGTAATTGGACTTTTTTAAGCGTGTCGTTCTAAGTGATGTTTCCAAATCATCTGTCTATGTGAAGAATTCCCCGAAATGGTTAATTCCTATGTTTTCCTATTTTCATGTAATTCCTTTAGAAGGAAACATTAAAGCCTAATTATTTTGAGTGGAATACGTTATTTTAATTTTCGCTCTCTAAAAAAAAAATTTAAATTAAAACATTTTGAGGACACTTACCCATGATTCAGGATTTGATGATATCTCATGAATCTTGAAGTAACTTTAAAATGAGTAATTAAGCAGAAAATATCTTGCGAATTGAGGGCCCTCCGACAGAAATTGTTAATTATTAATATTTTCCTATAAACCTACTTTCCATTTTATGGCGAAACCAGACTTCGACGTAGTTCGAGTTTATTGCTCGTACCTTTCAGGTATCACTCGGGTTTTATTTGAGCCGCATTGCCGTCTGTCGTGGCGAATCAGTCCATATCTTCTTCGTATTTAGGTCAAAGCGTGATGATTTATCCCTGGGGACTGGATCTTAACTTTCAGTCGTTGGGTAAAGACGATTAGTCCCTATAGCCTTGTGTAAAAGGAATGGTTGTTCCCTTAGACGAGAAAAGTTTTATTTGTGTTTTATAAAAGCAATAAATTTATCTTAGGGATGAATGTTTTATTGTATATAGGCGTTTTATGGAAGCATTCAAGCTTTTTCTGGTAATTTTCTTTTAGTTGTTATCCTTTTTATCTTTCGTGTACCTGGTGGAATCAGAGGTGTATACTTGTTAGTTATTTATCTAATATGATGCTAACCTCATAACGATTATATTATCTTTTAAACATATATCAGTTTTGATGAAAATGAAGATACATTTACATAAATACCCATTTATTATACCTATTTTTTGTGCGGTTCTAAGCCGACTATTTAAGTTTAACAGAACCTTCATAAAAATTGGTACTTGGTTTTTATGGTTGCTGATTTAAATAAATAATACTGCATATCTCTACACCCAATAATTGTTTCTTTTCACGTATTTTTTCCTTCAAAACCAAGAACTTTTTAAATATAAATGTTGATTGTAAATAATCGAAATATCTTCATCAAGTATTACAAAACTTGCATTCAAAGTTAGGAGGTTTGAATGTGAATAATGAAGTAAAAGTAATCAATGTAATATATTCATTTAAAGTATTATTTAAATAAATTATTTTATACAATACTGATCTGATGTTCTGGTACAATTTTTAGTTTTCTTCTTCTGAAAATAGCATGCTTTAAAAATGCTTAAAGCTGACTTCCATTTTCACTGTGTTGATTCCAAGAAAATATGTTTTCTTCTTACTTTCTTCGAAGTCTTTTCTGTTTTTCGCAGAACAAACAAATAAACATATACGTATTTGATCCTGTAAAAGAGATGCAAAAATCAAAAGCTGAAAGACGGCTGTTAATAGCCTCCTCCACCAAATATTGAACAACACGAACAAAAACAAACAGGCAACATCCATAAAATATTCATATTAAGAAACCTTTTCCTACAATAAAACAAACGTAAATACCACGTCGAATGTGAGCTGTTATGGGCTGAATTCATAAGAAACCCTTTTTTAAATTTCCAACCAACAAAATATTTTTTATATTATTTCAACCCTTGCACAGGGTGTTTGATTTTGCACTTGCTTACAAATTGTATATTCATGTTATCCTGTAATACGCTCCAAATAAGATACAGATGCGAAAATCAATTCAAAAGGACTGCTGAAGTCTTAAATTTGCATTATTGAATTTCCCTAAAAATGGTCCGATGGGGAATTTAAATTCGAGAGACAGTTTAAATGAATAAATTCCCTTTAATTTGATCAGATATGAGATTTTCCTCGTCGTTCGAACGCTATATAATCAGCGGCATGTTTTTGTCTAAGTTTTATGTAGCTATACGACTTCTAAAAGCAAAGTTATGTTCTGAATCGCTTCAATTATTTTTTGAATTGATTTTTGCTATTTTATCGTAAATTCGTAATCTGAATATGAAGCATGAATAATAAAAAGTATCTAATTCAAGATTGCGATGTAGTTACAGGGATATTTTACAACCAATTATGTTACCATATGCAGAGGATGTCATGCCACTTCTTTGGGTGTTTCAACAAGATAACGATTCGAAACACACTTTGAGATTGGTAAAAGACTGGCTTCAAGACAAATGACTTCTTGTCATTAACTGGACAGCACAGTCGCCAGATTTGAACCCAATAGAAAACTTGTCGAGCATTATTAAGCAGAAATTAAGAGGTTCCAGAGCCAACAATTTTGTTTTAAATCCACCAAAACCTATCCCAGTCAGTATCTACGAATATTATTATTAAGTCGGTAGATTCTATACCACATAGATGTTTTGAAGTGATCAAAAATAAGGGACACCTCACAAATTTTTAAAGAAATATCAATAACTACCTACGGTATTGTTTTGCACATACATATGTTTTAGTACTAAAAAACTATATTTATGTAATTTGAGATGAAATTGTTAGCATAAATTCCCTGAAAAACTCGGTCTATTAAATTTATGGGTAGTAAAATAAATTGCGGTTAGAAAAGCCCCTTTGCGTTCGCAGGCTGGTTCTAAATTTAAATCTTCTTAATCTATGTAAAAAAGTAGGTAACTCCGAAAAGAAAGCATGATGTATGCAAATTTCAAAGAACCTTTTACGTACTTAGCAGCGTATTTATCCTTGGAATTAAGTAGGTTAAGGTTTTGATAAGCAGTTAATGTTTTGCACGTATGTGAAAGGAAATTTAAAATACGAGAAGAGGTCAAAAGTCCGGCTTATGAAGGCGTAAGTAGCTGTGCCAGGAGCTCCACATGCCAACGTAAATAGAGAAACAAAACGGATGCAATCAGTGATCTAGCCGTCTCGTAAAAACATACAACCCTTACCCAAAAACACCTGTAACTCCAGAGACAAGCCATTAAGCGAAATTCCCACATAAATTTTCCCTTTTTTTTTAGATAATCTAGCGCCCATAAAACAACTGGAAAGGAAGAGAGAAACCCTAAACTGGATGAAAGGGCTAATCTGTCCCAAAATCCGTCATAATGCTGACACTAACGAGTACGCCTTATCGCCCACTAATTTCATTAGCATCCTTCCGAACTCAGAAAGGCACCAGCCCCTAGCGCTTCGGTGTCCTTTCTCTCGAATTTCTATCAGATTTTCTCCGGAAAAAATTCCATCGCTCAAGGCTGAAAGGAAGATATTTTCTAGTTCCCCAAAAAAGAAAAAACCGATCCCTGCCGCTTCGTCCACAAAAGGTATTAGCCGCCTTTTTTCTATATCTAATTGACCATCGCCGGGTCCTCTGCTTGGTCCTCTATAATCCCTTCGGAGCCAAGTTTGATGTTTTGTTTTGTACCCAACCCCGCAGAAGTCCTTCGGGTAGTCAAGGGCACTTGGGAATCTTCCTTCAGTGCATGGGAGTACAAACAATATAAAATATAATAAAAAGCGCCTTTTTCTGGTGGTTCTGTTGAGATTTTATGTAACGAGAATAAGGCAACAAAACTAATAACCAAGAACCTCTCGAAGACCGATAAGTTCCAGCTCAAGGCCAGCAACGTCGTCGTCGGCGGTGACGGGAATTGTTTCTATCCCGGCAAATGGGGCGCAGCGGACCCTCCCCCGGGCTGGGTCTCATCCAGACGGTCGGCATCGTCGTCGTCATCGTCAGCAGAAGCAGCCTGCAGCTGTGACAACTTCATGGTAATTAAGTCCGGCGTGTCCACGCATAAATGGATCTCTGGAGCCCCCGAAGGAATCGGTGGGACACTTAAGGTGTTCCTGCCTTCTGCACCGGGGGCCCCAGCGAATCCCAAAGTGCACGGTAGACAACCGATTCGGCGGCTGCTGCTGCTGCTGTTGTTGCTGGTGGCGGTGAGGGCACCACCGCACCAGAGGCGGAAGGAAGTTACATAAATAGAAGTCGCCTGGTCCCCCTGACATTTGCCCGCCGCAGCACCCACCGCCGACGACGACGACAGCGGCATATCCGCGAGAGCCGCCTGGGGCCTCCGCGGGCCGCTCGCTCGCTCGTCGCAGCCACTACTCACCTGAGCCATTTGGGGCTTTCGGTGGAACTCCCGGGTGTCAAGGGCGTTCGGATCCAGAAAACTAATGAGGTTGCAGAGGAGGACTCCGTCCCGCAGGGTCAGGGCGAGCACTCGGATCTCGGACTCCGGCCAGTTCGCCTTGTGGTCGGGGGGTATCACTTTGCACCGTGTCAGCCAGGCTGCACACTCGCGCCACAGATCATCGGCCATTGCCATTTTATTTATTTGATTTTGTTGTATATTTAATTCCACACAGCGAGGTACTCCGACTCCGCTGGAATTTCGTTTACTTTATTTATTTTTTTTTGTTACACCGCCCGACTGTTTTCTTCTCCTCTTCAATCACTTTTTTGGGGGGAACTATTTTTCACCAGTCCCACACCTTCGACGGTTTCTTTTTGTTATATTTTATTTTAATTTGATTTTTTTCTTTTTTTTTTATTATGTTTTAGTTTCGGGGGGCACTCCGATGCAGAGCAGCTTCGAGGGGCAGAGCACTAGACACCACTCCGGCGGCGGCACAGGGATACCGAGTTATTGTGGGGCTCGCGACGACTGCTGTTTGGGGAGCAACTCATCGAGTTTTTGGCACGAACATCCGAACATCTCTCAGCTCGGCAGCGGAATTTTTAAAGGACTCTCGAGTCTACGGTCAGTCGGAGGAGCACAGGCGTTCGCGCGACAGCTGTCAAAGTTTGTCTACTGCAGTTGCAGAATCCGGCCGACGACGATTTCCCCCGACGGAGACGGCGGATGCGACGAATTCCGGCCAGCGATAACGCACCGCGACGCAATGATAACGACGGACTCTTCATGTAGTCAGTGCCCGATGGCGCTGTGAACTGGTTGAGGGATTCGCTAAGAAAAGTAGCGTTTGGTGCCAGCCCTGCCGACGTCCATCTACATGTCAGTTCATTTACCGTTACCCTGACAGTTTTGTTTTGATTTCAAAGTGATAGACGTGGCTAGTTTCGTTGTTTTCACGAATTTTTGTTAAAAAATGCTAGAAAACGGTGCAAAAAATATTATTTACATTTACAGCGATGAACTTCTTCATCTCAGCGACAAAAATCCTGCAGTCACTGGTCGTGTAAGTTTCAAAATGAACTTAAATCGATTATTTTCTTATTAAAAATTGGACCCCGATGCGAAGAAAATCCTCCCGGAACATGAAACTGCGCTCCTAAGGGCCCCAAAGTTTTAATTAAAAATTAACCTGCCAGGAGCCCCAAAGAGCATCCCGATAGCCTTGCTATTTCCTGCTTTTTCTCGACCAAATCCTCATAATACGATTCAGCTTCAGGAAGTGTTTTTAAATTAAGGAGCGAGCCTCGAAAATAAAATTCTAGGTTTTAGTTTTAATCAAACAGAAGTAAAACTCTTGTCATGAATATTATAAATAATTCTTTGATACTTTCCCCAATTATCAAGACAAAAACGGACAGGTGTGAGCAAAATTCGCACACTGAGGGTTCCGTACCTTGTACAGGGTGCAGAATTAGAAATTAATAATTTTTTGATTTTTTCCTTTACTTGTACTATGAGACCAGCTTCGTAACCGGAAGAAGGTTTTAAGGATCAGCCAGTCTGTCAGTATCAAAATACGCTTTCAAAGGCCGTATCCTTTCGAATTTTTTACGGGATTTTGAGCCTGTAATCTTTAATATTTGTTATTAATTTCAACTCGATAATTCTAGTCGTTCCTGACAAAGAGTTTTCATTATGATTACCCGGTCCAAAAATGGCTCAAAGATTATAATTCGAGGTATTGTTTAAAAGGGCTATTGAAAAGGGTACGAACTAGTCAAACTAAAGTCCTTTATTTAAAAGGAAAAACAAGAATTTACATAAAGTAAGCAATTTTTTTTTTTTAATTCAAATGAACATTTATAGGATCAAACTAAAGGCCCTTGTTTAAAGATTTTTGATTATGAAAATAAAAATAATCAAAAAAGGGTATTTTTTTAATGTACCCTTTGGAGTTTTCTTAAAAAGGTTAATTTTATGTTCTGTGGGCTGAAATCGGATGCTGAACCCCTTAAAGAGATGCACTAGGCAATCTTATTCTGGACGGACAGACAAACGGACAACAAAGTGATCCTATAAGGGTTTCGTTATTTAATTTCTGGGTACGGATCCGAAAAACTTGAGGGAACGGGTTTGGCACACAATTTAAAAAAACATAAAAACTTTTATTTAGTCTTCTTTTGGTTTTCATTATTTCTTCCACCTAAATTAATTCGTATTATGGCAATCCAAAAGTTATATTAAATGTTTTGAAATTTTGTAAAATATTGCTAGTCAAACATATAAACCTTCGTAGCAAAAATAATTTATGAAAATTTTACAGATATGTAACTCTTTAAGAAGCAAGCGCGGACTCCTATCATGCCCATGCCCAATACGCTCTTGACCGGATTTTTTCAATTAAATTTCGCAGTCGGATGTGTTGTTTCCTTATTGAACTTTTAATATCATTCCAGGCTTCTTTAGTTCACGACCTGATAAAATCCTACGAATTGCTAAACTCCATGTCAATAAAACCACCAAAAACTTGCACAAAAGCAGATTTACGTAACTTCCACTCGGAGGACTATTTAGTTTATCTAAAAGAAAAGAGCTCAGACTCCGCTGAAGAACTAGAGGAGGAATCACTTAGCAACGAATTCGGTCTGGGTAAAGTATTTACTATATTTGCTTGTTCTTAGAACATTCTCCTAAGCTTCGTGTTTTTTTTTTTTCATTAAATTAAAGGATTTGACTGCCCGGTTTGGCCTGGGATTTACGACTACTGCCTGACGATAGCTGGAAGCACCCTAGCTGCTGTGGAGGAGGTTTGCAATGGAGCTGGTATTGTCATAAATTGGTTTGGTGGCTGGCATCATGCCGATGGGGATAAGGCTGCTGGGTACTGCTACGTTAATGATATTGTTTTGGGAATTCTTAAATTGAGACAGAATTTCGAGAGGATATTGTACATTGATCTGGACGTTCATCACGGTGAGTCTTGATGATTAACTTGAAATGTATTTAATGATTGAATTATTTTTGGAATTCGCGTGATATTTTTAAAAACATTTTAATATACATTTGTTTAGTAGACTAAGACGTAGTTAGATTTAGAAGTGGACGATAAAATTTAGTAAGGGGTACTAAAAATGTTAACTGATGTTAAAAGAAAAATTGCGAAAATATTCTTCTCTGTAGGTGACGGAGTAGAACGAGCATTTGAGGCCACAAAACGAGTATTTACCTTGTCTTTTCACCAGCACGAACCGGGTTTTTATCCAGGAACTGGGAGTGTTGAAGATTGCGGTTTTGGTGTAGCGAAGGGCTTTTCTGCAAATTTTCCCTACAAGTCTGGCATATCGGGGAACTCCTTTAAAAAATACTTTCAACGGTTTGAACTTTTGCGTCCTAATTTTATACTTAGACTATATCATCGCAGTTTTGTAGGATATTCACAAATATATTTGAAAGATACCAACCACAAGTTATTATAATTCAGTGCGGTGGAGATGTTATCTCTGGAGATCCCCTGGGTAGTGCAAATATCGTTCCAGAAGATATTAAGAGCTGCCTGGAGTATGTATTTTCTAAAAATATACCTACAATTTTACTTGGAGGTGGTGGATACAATTTTTCAAACACAGCCCGATATTGGACAAATCTCACAGGGATAGTTTGTGGTATTGAGCTGGACAACGACATTCCTGATAAGAATGAACAGTTCCTGTCTTTTGGACCAGACTATCAATTGCAAATATCTAGAAAGATTGTAAGTGACTTGAATGATGAAAAATACTTAGAACGGACCTGTAGTTTAATTGAAGGTGATTTTTTGTGTTTTAAGAAGTTCTTTAAACGGTCTGATATTTTTTGCAGGTAATCTTGAGAAATATAATGTCGGTGTAGTTTAAGCATTGAAAGAGTCTTTAAGGCTTCATCTCAAGAATTCTCAACTAAGGTATATATTAAAATTAATGTATATAATATAATTTAATAATAGTTTACGTAAATTAAATTACCAACCAACCAGATATTTCTACTTTGTTGGGTTAAGAAACTCTGAACTTTTTTTGAGATGAAATTAATTTTAACCTGTTCTTTCCCATGTTTTTCACCTTGGCAGAACCCTCCCAAGACATCCACATTAATGCGATTTTATCAATTAGAGTTTTAACTTGACCTTCTTCAGTTTTATAGTTTTAGAGATTATAAAATCAAAAATTATTTTTTATTATGAAACTATTTTACTAAGAAAATGCTTTTTATAACCTTTAGTCTTAATCTCTCACAACTCATCCTTTCCAAAATCGCCTTTCTTTTTCTTATCCTCGAACTTTTCGTACAGGCAGTCCTTGTCGTTGCTCCTGAGGACCCTTTCCTCGCACAAGTATTCCATCAGAGAATCCTCGTCATCATGACCTTGGTGATTGAAGTACCATCTATCGATGTCGTCCTCATGCGCCTCCAGTAGATTCTCACATTGATTTTTCATGTTGGTCACTTCTACCGGAGGTTTGTCCCACAAGTCATAAGGGATACCCAAGTCTACCTTAACGCCCTTGTCTACTAGGCCATGAAGGGTTTTGAACGTTTGCGACATGCCCTTCGCAAATCTTGTGCTATCTTCCCGCTCTTTGTGTAAATTGTACTCAAGAACCTTCTCGCAAATGTTTTCTTTTGATTCCAACAGTCGCAGCTCACTTTTTCGGTACTCGGTACGTTTTTTTGGTTTTACATCATCCAAAGAATATCTAAAATTACAAAAAGCGTCTAATTTCATTCAGAAATAATCGATCTTTCCAAAATAACTCAAGAGACTCACCCGATTTCTATTACATCGTGGGATTTCCCAGTTTCGCTGAGTCGATTTTGCAACTCTGTGGCTAGGATTTTGCAAACCTCGCATCTGCTTGCATACTTTACACCTTCCTGCTCCTCAGGACCACACAAAACAGAAGACAGGAGGAACAAACTAAAAGCAATTTTGATGAACATATCCAACTACTTTACCAAAAATATTACACTATCTAGCAACAGTCTTGCACTATCGATTTTGACGTCGGCGAAACCCCAGTCAGCTGTTATCCGACGTTCGATTCCTAAATTCCAAGAAACATCAACTGTACCCGGGAGTTCCAGCGAATTGAAATTTTATGAAATTTTTGAATCTGTTCTACTCGTTTTTTTTTTTATTAAGCACTGACGTGTGTTGTTAATTTTTTAAATCAGTAATTTATAGTTGCTGAATTTGGATGTGGATTTCTGTATCAAAATCCCTGAATGGTTTCTGCACTAGATGTTAACTAGTCTTGTCATCTACGGTATTTTTCTTTACCTTAGACTCTTACCTCTTCTGCTACAAAAGCACCAGCGTATAAAATTCGTCATGGATGACCAAATTATGTATTAAGATTATAAACTGAATCTTTCATACGAATGTCTAGGAAATTGAGAAACATTTAAAGGTAGATGACGGCCTTCTGCTTTTATTAGACTTTAATATCGCTATAATTTGGGGAACAAAATAACGAATAACAAATTCTTATCCTTACTAAAAATAAAACTGTGAGTCGCGGTCTGTTTGTATTGCCATAACTTCTAAACCACTCAACTGAATACAATGAAATTTGTAAGGAACTACTGGCCAAAGAATTGATTATATATTATTTGGTTTAAGGTAGACTTTAGGTGGGGTTGAGCCAGGTTTGTGCAAAGCTTAATTTGGCTTGAACTAAGCTTATTCCGGCTTGCGCCAGATTTGAGCCAAACTTAGGCCAAAATTGAGATTGGATTTTACTGTTTTTAATATGTTTTGATTTGTTTTTAAGACTAAATAAGAAATGTATCTAAAAATAGAAAAACCTCGGAGCTAAAATGTTTTGAATTTTTAGTAAAATCCCTACAAACAGTGTAATTTCCCTAAGAAAGTCCGGATATTAATGTATTTTCTACCATTTACATATATAGTTTTTCATATAAGAATTTATATAGGAATCGGTATTTTGTTTTATTTATTTAATTATTATCATTATATTTTGTTGTTTTAAATCAAAATGTTCGGGCTGAATCCGGACAAGAACTTAAAAATCCCTGAATGGAATCGAGCCACTTTTTAGTCTAAAACATGTTTTTAAAACATGCAGATTGCCGAGTTTTTCTTACAAATTGACCCTTTTCTTCTTTCCTCTTCTAAGGGAGATGGGGCCGCGCAATTTATATGGAATTGTATACATCCATAAAAAATTATATTAAAGTTGTCAATAGAAAATTTGTACTTTACAAATATTTATTATCATTAAATTTCCAAACGAAAATAAAAAAAATTAGGGTCGCATTTGAAATTACAAAATGACTTCGGAATTATCTGAATAAATTCTTTGATCAATAAATTGTTTACATTTTTGATTTATTCTGTTTCGTTTTTTTTATGTAATATTTGGGCAATTAATTTTTTTAATCCCGTGTTTGTAGTTTTAACGGACAATTTCCTAAGTCATTTTCTCTTCAACTCTATAGCCATCACACATTTTATAATTTAAGCCCGAACCGTAATTGAATTTCGGTATGGGTTCCTCAAGGTTGGTTAGTAAATTTTGGAAACATAAATCGTTGATCGTCAAGTTCGAATGTGATTGCATTTTTTGTCTTTTACTTAATAAAAACACGACAGTTCAAACAAATATTTTTTAAGATCTAAAATAATCTGAAAATGCGGAATTTTAACTTTCTACGTCCAACAATTGCTGTGAAAAACTGTGGGAAACAGAAGGTCTATGAAATTTTAGATTATAAAATTTAAAGTTCAATAGTTACTTAACAAAAAAAGAACGAAAGAAGAAAGGGGAGTTTTCGAGATATTCATTACCTTTTTACTTACATTAAAGAATCCATTCTCTTTCTAATGTTTAAAAAGCTAAAATAAAACCAGGCCGATTTCAGGGCATTCTTGCATTTATTTTCGTTTACAGTAGTGTCTTTGTTACGATTAAATACATTTTGCAATAAATGATGTATTTTTTTGTTTAATTCCTAGAAAATATAATTCCTGTGTGGGTTTCTTATACATGCGTGTAGCGTTCTAATTTTCGTTATACACTGGTTTTAAATAAATGAGCTTCGAACTTTCGTTCTAATCAAGTCGATGGTTTTTCCCTGCTTATATTTGTTACTTTTCTATTCATGTGTTCGGCTAATAAATTCGAGCAACAAAAGTTGAAGGAGAAAAATACATTTGATGTGATGACTATAAATTAATAGAAACATGAATTGATTAAGATTTTTAACAGATCAAAGTAAAATTATTGGTAGTACCTTTCTTGTCATCAATACATAGTTTAATAATTTAATCATGTTTAAAATAGTTTTGCTTCTCTACCTCAATCATATTTTGTTTAGAATCTTATCGTGCTATCGAAACTCAGTCGTTGTCCTTGAAATGCTTTTCCATTCGTAAATAATGACAAACTTTAGGTAAAAGCTCATTGCATTGTTTTTGTTTTTTTATTTATCGTTTTATTTCCTATCTTCCCCCGTTCCATAGTTATTGCACAAAAATCGAGAGGTCCAACTAACTTAGTCGAAAGTCTGTCTATAAAAACAAAAGGTTCTTATAGCTACTCTAGAGAATATCTTACAACATTATGTACAAATGTTTTTGTTTTAAGCACTAACTCCAGTACGCTTGCCGGTGCTTCTATCGCTAGGTTGCTCTTGGTTTCGATGCAGTGTGAGAAAGTGCAGTGTCTTGGTGAAATTTGTCGTCACTTGACCTCTGCTATCTTACATCAAGGATTGACAATGTCCACTTGCTCTCATGTCCACAAATCTTAAGGTCACATGTCGCCGCAGCCTATGCTAAGATTGCTGGCCGGTTCCGTCTTCAGTTGGTAGAAAAGGTTGCGTTCGTTTTGCTGTTGATGTTGTGCCAGTTGTTCGTCCTGGAGAGTAGGCTCATTTTTGTTCATGTGGGGCGACTGCTGAGGTGGAAGCGATTGCGGGGAAGCGTCCTCGCGCATTTTTAGTGGATTGCTAGATGTATCACAATTTGTAGGCCCATTCTGTGGTGATAGGCTCGCGTTGCTGCTTGCTGTCGGACTGTGAAGACCCGCCAGGGACCGCACTTGCAGGAGCAGGCCACTGTTCAAAAGTCGTGCTTGATGCTCTTGGGCTTTTGCACGGAGGCAGGCGATGGAATTGTTTCTGAAAAATTATTTTAAGGGAAAAGAATTATTTAGCTATACTTGAGCAATTTGTTTATCTACAAAGTGTTTAGTAAAAAATTAAAAGTATAGAGTATTGGGCCTTTATTTTATAATGCTTCGATGATTTATTTATTTTCACATAATTGCGATGAAAAATAGTCCTATTTCAAAATTATTTCCTTAAATATATCCTGAGACGCTGACTTTTATTTTTATGGTTTGTTGTTTTTGAGCTTATTTATTTGAACTTTGGGTGTTTCTTTTGAACGTAAGAAGTTTCAAGCCTTTTAACGTTTTCTAAAAATTATTCTACGTTTTATGACTGACGCTGACTCTCAGCTCGTTTTTTTGGAAGGCATTTGCAGAGAAGAGGATTCGATTTGAGTTTTTGGATGTCTTCAACATT
Organism: Eutolmus rufibarbis; assembly: GCA_963920795.1. Taxonomy (NCBI): domain Eukaryota; kingdom Metazoa; phylum Arthropoda; class Insecta; order Diptera; family Asilidae; genus Eutolmus; species Eutolmus rufibarbis. Next base: position 42,070,683 of record OY987206.1, on the reverse strand, counting down.
TTGGAAAAATGTTTGTACATTTTTTAAAACTAGTCTTTCTTAGTGGATGATTTTGTCGCTGCCATTTTTTCAGTAGTTTATCTAATTTGCCAATTTAAGGGTCTATGTCAATGTAATCCGAATATTTTAAAATATTCACAGAATTATTTCTTACTTATCTTAATCTTAAGACAGACGATAAATTAAAATAAAAAATATTTAAAAGATGTTAGACAAAAAATTAAATTCACCGTATGAGTGAGACAGAATCTCTGTTGTAGTTCACCCACCTAAACGCTTCTGGGTCTTGATCTAAGTGGTGGTACCCGGGTGGTCCGACGGAGTGGTGCATTCCGGCGAGGTGATTAGACCCAGAGCCCGAGGCCAGTCCTTGCTGGGCATTAACGACTAAATTGAGCTCCTTACCACCCACCCCCGACCCACCGATGCCGTCCATCATCAACGACGACGAGTGGTGGTGCGGCACGTGGTGGTGAGAATTCTGCGCCGAGTGGTGAGAATGAGGTGGCTGTTGGTGGTGAAGTGGATGATGCGGAGGATGAGGCATGTGCGCCTGTGGTGGACTGTTCGTGGGGTGCGGATTCCCCGGTGGTGTTGACGAGGTTGTTGTCGGCGTTGTTGGCGACGACAACGACGTTTGCTGAGTCGATCCCATCGGATTTGGGGACTGTTGGGCACTCATATCCGCGCTATTCTTTTGACCGTTTCCGGAAAATTCACTGCATTTTGATGTTGTCTCTTCACGATCACTTGTCCCGCTGTCCTCGTTCTTCAGGGCTTCAGCTGCTTCTAATGATTTTCGATGCATGCCTTGAGTACATTCAGAGAAGGCTATTTTTAATAAGAACCCTTTTGAGGCTATTTAATTAATGTAGATTTCGTGACTTGACTTGTAATGACGGGAAAATTATGAGGAAATGATAAATAACTAGCACATTTGTGATGAGGGTCCTGTGTCGAGGAAGAATGGAGACGGACGGCAGGATTTTGTGCCTTTTATTAGAGGGATTAAAATAATTGCAAGGGTGGTTGGCCGGGAATTAGCTTCCCAGTTATTATAATAACGAGGGATGCAGTTATTTGACTAGGGACAGTCGGATATGGGAGTTATTAGTTTATTGCAATTTATTAATAGAATATAAGTAAATTCAGCACCAATTATTTTCTAGAGACTAGACCAAAATAATTTAAGGACCGTAATAATAGTCGCTTTTCAAGTTGAGATATTAAGTAAACAAACGGCTAATAGCAGTTATTATACTCTGGTATCTATTTATGATATGAATAGTTTTTCTGGGGTATATTAAACGATTTTTGATACGAGATGAGATATAAGTAAATGATGATATCCACAAAATTAATAGAAACGACTATGAATATGGTTCAGCCCTATGCACCTAATAGTCATAAAAAACTTATCTTCACTATAATAAATGAAGGGGTTTTACAATTAGTTTTTTTCGACGTTGTCTTCTTTAGTATTACTTTTTAATCGGTTAAACCAAACTGACTACAGATTTAATTCAAATTGTGTTCTTATTTATTTTCCCAGGTGACCCGAGATTGAAGTGAATGGAATATGAAGGAATAAAATGTTCACGAGTAGCTCAAGATATGCAGGTATGTTTCAACCTCCTATCAAATCAATGCCAGTTTTAAAATTTGTTTATGAGTCGGAAAATTATTAAGGAGAGATTCTGGTCTAGAATTTTCAAAAAAATCATTGCATTTTCCAGTATTAAATGTATAAAGTATGTATACATATTTAAGAGGGCGTTTTAAAAATTAACAAATTTATAGAATCGCAGCTACCGCATGGATTTTATACCCGAATATAATTTTTTTATTTAATGAGACAAATATTCCGAAAACGCAATCGAAAAACAAGAATTACACAATATAATTTTTAATTTTCCAATAACTTTTAATTTTTCCCACTTATACTGAATTACCTTATAACAACCCTAGGATTATGACTATTTGGTGCATATGATTATAATTATTTTAGATTATTCGAAAGTTTTCCATTCTATATTTTTCTACAGTTCTACAGAAGCTGCGAGCCACTACAAAATTTTCTAATTGGCTTTGAAAAAATTTTAAGCTCACCAACAAGCGGGCTTATTTCGCTTAAAATTTCTTCGTTTATTTGTTTAAGTGCTAAAAAAAATATTAAATAGATAAAAATTCATTTACTTTTTGCTTCCATACCTAGTAGCCAAGGTGCGACCGAGTCATTTTCCTTAGCTGACTTTAGTATGGTTTCAGGTAGAGGCAGTGAGTGTCGCACCATCGCTCCGTAGAGTCCGTACTCGGCCATGATCGTGCTCCTGCCCCAGCATTTTTCCGTCTTTCGCCACTTGGCACGGCGATTTTGAAACCAAACCTGAAAATGTAGAAAGAAAAAGAAGCGAAGATAGTACGTTGTCAAGCGTGAAAGTAATTAGGGAGTAATTAGGGCTGAAGTCGAGCAACCAGCGAACCGATCAAGAGACCAGCGTGATTCTGCAGCCAATGAAAAAGCGCCGCTGATCAGTCCGACCCGCGATAATTGGACAAAGCCCCGAAGACTGCGCTCTAAACGCGATCGGGCCTCTTGAGGAGTAGTTAGCGATCACCGATCGCTACTCTGTCATTAGGGCCCCGTCCTCCAATCGCGGAGCGTCCTCGTTTTGAGCCGATCACAACACGGTCCAGCAAAAAATCGGGCAGCTGCTGCAGCACCTTCTTCTTCACTCGATCTGAGACGATCTTCGCGATCCTCGAATTAATCGTGAATAATTTAATGATCGCTCAGAAATGACGAGTGGATCCTCAGCACTTTTCTGGGGACTGGCACAATGTGTGATGGCTTATTTTCTCAAGTGCCCACCATTGTCCCATCTCCGGCCGGCTCGATCAGCCGAAGCTAGGCCCTAGAGTCCGGCGAGGTCCAGGTGACCTGCCAGGGCGATTTTCGAGATGGTTGGCGCGAGATGAGATGGTTGATTTGTTGGCATCTTAATTGTTGACGTGCCCATCTTCAGCGCATTATGGACCCGGTGCATGTTGCTGATGCCCGGGCCACTTGAGAGAGTCGAAGAACTCAAAGGTGTTTATCAATTTGAATGATTGGAGCCTTTAAACGCTTCGGCGAACTAATTCCCCACCTGAGAGGGAATCGTGCTGGCGTTTTCTTTCAGTTTCTTGGCCCCATTGTCCACCAGTCTTTTGACAGGCCCTCAATACACGAGGCACTTATCAAGGAGGTTTGCTCTTTAATTAGAAGACGATTTCGTAGGAATCTCAGCAATTACAGCTGCCCAGTTGTGTGGAAGATATTTTCCACGACTCAAAAAATTACAACACAAAAATTTTGTTTCAAGAGTCGCCAAGGCGATGTCCATTCGCACCAACGAAACCTTTAGTAACTTTTGGCGATTAACACCTAATTTACATATTTTAGAGGAGATGTGCCGAAATGGTTTTTGGCCCAAATTAAATATCTTCCGCGACATTTAACCGCATTTATGCAGTCAAAGTGTTTTCGTTTAAAGTCGCCTGGCCTTTGTTCTACCCCTCTCCCTTCTGTCCTGGCTGTTTTATATTGCATACGGCGCAGCCAAGTGATTTGCATAATTTCGCAGTAGTCAGTCTGAAAGTTGCGCACAAATTCGATTATCCCTGGCAATGCGAATGACTTCTCATTTTTGTTCCACTCTCCGTCAACTTAATTTTTCGATTTAAGTGGATTTCGGATCTTATGATTTTGTAATCAGTAAAAAAAATATTCCTTGGATGGGGTCCACAATGTCTTACATTTTGCGCTTGTTTGCATTCAAGACATCTTGGATTTTTTTCTAAAAGTATACTCATTACTGTGAGAAAATGTGGTAAAATGAATTTAAAAATGTTTAGACTGCAATTGCAATTTTTGGCTTGGTATTTTACACGAGTTGACCTCATTCAAGTGACAAATTTAGTCATCTATAAAAAGTCTCTCTTAGCGCATTGAATACCGGAAATATAAATTTATAGTCGTTCTTTAATTATGGTATAATTAATAGTAATACTGGTTAATACAACAATTTTAACTTTAATTTTTATTGAGAAGAGAATGTTAAAAATATAGGATGTTTAAGGATAAAAATGTCGAACACATAAAACACATTTCTAGAAATGAATGCAATTCAGCTGTATAGCAACTATAGCTGAATAATTCTAAATGATGAATTTTAGAGGAGGAAGGGGAAGTTTTGAAACAGGCAATATTCATTGAATCTTTTGTAAATTTATTATTAGTTGGATTAGTGGTTGAAAAAATTCGGAAATGTTTACACTGATAAAGAATTTAAGATATATTGGCAAAATCCGCTCAAGTGCGAGTTGTTTTCTGCTCCATATCCTCTTGACTTGATTTTTATAAGCGACTTCAAAACGAAAAGGTTATCAATTGGCTCAGAGGATAACTTGATATGTGTGAATCAATTGGATATTATTTTGTACTTTTTAGAGCTTCTGATTTTTTGAAGTCAACTCTATTTAATTTTTATTTTGTTTCATTTAGTATTATATTATATTATTATTAAAAAGAAGTCGTTAAAGGATAAAAAAATTGTATAAAATCAAATTATATTTAATGTATGTTGTTCCCATAATTAAAAATAAAGTAATCAAATACTTTCCTCTTGAAGCAATGTAAAATAATAAGAGGAAGGACTCACTCCAAAATATCAGCTATAAACCCCAAAACTTCACACCGTCCATTACCCTCGCCTTGCATGTTCCCTCGGGACATCCTCGCACACTTTCGGGATAAGTGCCACCGGTTATTCACACGATCGTGTAATACCCTCCGGACTGGTCCAAATATTTAGTGCATTTGCAACAAGGACGTCAACAAACAGATATTAAGTTACCCCCGGCCGGAGGGATGCAACGGCCGTCTATTCCGGGAGTAATTATTAATAAAGGACCTCCGAAGGATGGGGGACGACACATGAGTCCATGAATTTCCCGCAAACTCGCCAACTCACGGCGCATTAGGTCCTTTCGAATTGCCCGGACTTCAAGGAATAAATCTAGTGGAAAATATTTATTAAAAAAACATCTCAAGTCTGATGTCCTTTCGCAGGAATTTCCAGTTCACTGTCACGGCCGCACAGTGGTGAGCCGGGCGAAAACTCCCCAAAAACAGCAGCGGGATCCCCGCCACTGGTGGATGGGGGGTCCTGAAGGATATTTTATGTCCCGCTGATTTCCATAATCGAATTTATCCCTGCCGTCTGATTGCTGCTCGGAGCAAGAATGGATATTAAATAAATAAATAATAATAAAAGATTATCCCGGCTGGTGCGGTTTTGGCCACCGAGCAGCGGCGGGAGGATCGCTTTCGCGTCCCGAAGGAACAGAAAACCCTCGACCTCTACGCAGTTGCGGCGGGGTGCGGGGGCAAATGTGGAAAAAATATATGGCACGTGCCCTGGGTGGTGGTGCACGGTGACTTGTTAAACATCCTTTTTGGCAATTATTTTTGTAACAAATTTGCGCAGTTGCGACGGTTTCTTTTTGTCGCTCTTGTTTTCGACGGACTCTAGACAGTCGCTGGGCGGGTTTTAGTGGCCCTCCCGCTGGGAGGAACGTGCCTTTTTTCTGGAGGTCCTGGGGACAGACCTGGAGTTTCTGTGTAACTTAGAGGAAGAGATTTATGGGAGTGTTTCCAATTATTTTCGTGTTTTTATAGTCGGATAGACGACGACAACGACGTCAGTGTCTATTGCTGGGATACGATAGCGCCTAATTGGTGTGAGGTAATTAAATATTTTAAGGCCTAAAAACCTTTGTAAACTTTATTGAATTTTTGTATTACTTCTTATACTTTTTAATCGATTATTATTAAACAGTTAACAAAAATCGTTATCGACCTTCAAATACTATTTGTAATTTATTTTACTCGAAATATTTGTTAAATGCTCTACTTTTCAGTAAAATTTGCTTTACTCTGGAGAATTAATCTTTAGATGCCGAGAAATTAAAATAACGAAAGAAATAGTTAATGCACGACTAGTATACAAGTTTTCTTCCCATATTTTAATTTCGCCATAAACATAAAGCTAAATTCCAAAAATATCAATAAATTTAGATTTTACGTAAAATTTTTACAATAGAATTTTTGTCTTCATGATCAGTGCAAAATTTTGTATGTAATGTAATCCAAACGTTTTTTTTTTTTTTTTTCAAAACTATAGAATGATAATTAATCAAAGTCTAAAGCAGAGTATTTGCGTAGTTTTAAATTTGATAAAACATAAATACGGATTAGTGCATCCATATTGAGTCATTTATTGAACTTTTGTAACCCAAGATGTATTGTTTAAACTCAAAAAATTAGTTGTGTTTTAAGGAGAGCGTTAGATTCATCTTGGTAATAATAATCACCACAAAAAATATAAGAGGATACAAATCAAAATACATCTTTGTGACTGGTGTTGCCATCGAATTTTTATTTACTTTTTTATAATATTTTTCTTTTGCACTGCTCTCTAAACAGATGTTCTTGCTTGATGTAAAGAAATTAAATATCTGGAAACATTGCCTCTTTTCTTTTCCGCATCATATTGACAATGTCGTTAGCAAGGCCATCGATACTCTGGGTTATGTAACATAAAAGTTGGCTAAAGAATTTCACAAACGGATTTTTGTTTTTAACGAGCAGTTTTAAAATAAAGCTGCCGAAATTAAAGAAAGACTTTCCAAAGCAAGTAAGTATAGTGCTTAACTATGCAAACATATTAAATAAGAAATAGAATGAAACAAAAATGTTTACACAGCCGCTAACTTTATGAACCAGTCTGTGTTGAAACTGTTGCGCACTCACTCTTTATTTCTAAATTTTGATACTTTTGTTTAAAAAGCAACCGGTTCGAAAAGATAACTAATTTAATCTGTTGAAAGCCCAGATTTTGACCAAAATTGTATAGTGTTACTATGTAGAGTTTCTGATTGATTCATCCTCACAACTTGCATAAAAATCTGTTTAAAATTTGTACAATTGTCACTTTTTCAACGTCTCCCATTGTTCTAACTAAACTCATTGGTTTGAAGAACTGAGAATTCAATTTTCCACATATATGAGAAGCAAATATTTGCAGAGCTGCATCTACCATTTCAACAGATCGTAGTTCTTGCAGGAAGGTGTGAGTATAAAAGACATTAGAATGGCAACTTTTATTACTTCGTTCTCAAGATTCATCTACAAGATGAAGGTGTTTGGAGTTGTTTTGTGTCTAGCAGCCGTATCCGGGCTAGGAATTGCCCAAAGGGTTTCTTACAAAGAGTAAGTTGATTTTTAAATAATTTTTAAATCCTTACTTATTTTTAACTATTTTATTTCAATAGTTTCAAACTGTATGAAATCACCCCGGAAAATGAGGCTCAATCTCAAGCTGTTTATGAGCTTTACAAGACTCATCCCAATTTCAATTTCATGAAATTGGCAAGGTTCCCGAATGAAACATCGCACGTTGTAGTGTCACCAAAAGATGAAGCTAATTTCAAATCCTACGTATCTTACAATACGTTAAAGACTAAAATGATATATGATGATATTTCACAAGAGATCAATATAAAATTGAAAACACCTCGTCAATATGTAGTTCCAGGACAGCTCGATTTGAATCATTATTATGGCTACAACGAAATAATCACTTACCTTCGCGCTCTTATTCGAAAGTACCCACAGCGAATTAAATTCGAAAAAATCAACTACAATTCCTACCAAGGCAAGGTCATCCCTCTAGTGAGGATCGGCAATGGAAATGGTGTGAAAAGTAAGGTTATCTTCATGGATGCTGGTATCCACGCCAGGGAATGGATCACTCCAATGGTAGCTTTGTACACCATCCACCAACTTGTCGAGAACTACGACAGTAACTCCGATTTACTGAAGGACCACGATTGGCTTATTATCCCAGTAGTCAACCCTGATGGCTATGAATACAGTCGAGTATTTGACCCTCTTTGGAGGAAGACCAGAAAACCAAATCTTTGTGACATTGGAACTGATGCCAACAGAAATTTCGATTCTCACTGGGCTGAAATTGGTACTTCGTCAAGTGGATGTAAAGAAATTTATCACGGTGATTACGCATTTTCTGAAAACGAATCAAAGGCAGTTGCTGCAGTTCTAGACCACTTTAAATCCAACATCAAATTTTACCTCGCCCTTCACTCATACGGCAACTATATGCTGTATCCTTGGGGTTTCACATCGTAAGACATTTTAACCCATTTAATAAGATTTTATTCTAACTCCTTTTTATTTTTTTTAGACAACTTCCAAGGAATTGGAAGATTATTCACGAAGTCGGTGAAGCTGGCGCAAAGGCAATTTACGGCTTCAATCGCAATGAAAGATACAAAGTTGGAAGTTTAACGAATACTTTGTACGCAGCTTCTGGTGGTGCTATGGATTATGCTATGGAAAAAGCCGGCATTCCAATTGCCATAACTATGGAAATTGGACAACGGACATTCGGTCCTCATCCGCTAGAAATTGCTGGATTAGTTAAAACATCGTGGGTGGGTGTCCAAGCTATGGCAAGGAAGGCTGCTAAAAAGTATTAAGTGGAATGCTTCATCGCCTTAATTCAACTTATAATTTTTTTTTTAATTTCGAATAAAAACAATAATTCACAAAACTTGTAGATGTTTTAAAAAAAAAATAATGAGGTACGTATGCTTAGATATGTTCCTTGCTTTAACTATTAAGGTAAAACATATTTGGATATTTTGATATTTCAGATCGATGATCTATAATGCAAATAATTGTATAGCTATTATTAACTAGCGTACATTCTGAAATAAGTCCTGGGCGAGTAAATTTCTAGTTTTTACATATTGATTAAAACAAATTAATTTGAATTTCTTTGTGCTGATTGTCACCAAACGTTTCGAATTGCCATGACCAAAATTATTGAATTGCGTTTCGAACTTCTAAATCTAGGAAATATAATGGATATGTATGTAGAAATATATGTATGAAAACATCTATGGACACTGATCTTTAAATTTGATAAAAGCTATAATACTTTTATCTTTTTTAATCTATTCAGTACCATAGGCAAATGATTTTGAAGACTTGATTCGTACGAGTTATTGAAACTTTTCTGATATTATTAAATATCGTAAAATTGAAGTACAAAATAAATTGTACCTCAACTGGGTTTTAAATCTTTAACAGACTTTTGAAATGAGACAGTGCTTCTGATTAAAGATCCCAAATTCAATCCTTTTTCAATATTTGACCATGGACACATAGGACATAGGATGTTTAAATAGATTTCCTATATAAATATATCTATAAAGGCACCTAAACGATTTTTTTTTTTTTTTTCAGATTAAATATTGCCTAAATTTCAAAAGATTGTGTTAATTCAAATGTTTAATTTTCCGGGGAAAAATATATTGAGATTTTCTAAATAACGCTTTTATGCATTATGTTATTGTATGTTGTATGTACAATATTTGCAAATCACGAAGGAATAGCCCTCAATTAAATCGTGCAAATACGAGCTCAAGAGTGTTGCACTCAATAAATCTTCTCAAATTACCCAAGGGACAGTCCACTCGAATTAATTTCCCTATTGAACATCAACGACCGACTGTCGAACTGCCTAAGTAACAAATTTCCCCGAATCTCTCTCCAGGGATGCCCAATGTTTGTTTTACACTTCGCTAGTAAATACCGCGTCGTCACCGTTTTGTTTGTTGCGGGCGCGGCGGGCAGAGGCGGGTAGAGGCGCCCTCGGTCTAAGGCTAGGGCTAGAGAATCTCACCGCAGGCTAAACGCGGTTTTTATCTACAAAAAAAAAAAAAAACAAAAACAGATAACCCTAACCTAACCCTACGCAGCGCGCGCGGAGGCACGTGCGCGCAGGCGGTCAATTACTTTGCGGTATCATCCGAGCTGATTACAGGATTTGAAGTCCAAGTTACAGGTATGCGTTACCCCCCGTCGCGGCCTAATGAGATTTTGTTTGCCCACAAATAACCAGGTATTGTGGGTTAAATAACACCTCTGCGCCTTTCAAGTCGGGCTGGGTGGCAGGGTCGACCCGGAAAAGGGTTTTCTCCCGATTTCTTGCGACATAGCCCCATTAGCAATTAGCAGCGGACTTCCTGATCTGTTCGCCCTTTGTTTCGGTTATTTCCAAGGCGCGCTAATTGAAATCGCTGAAAAATGGGAAGTTCGGAGCCGGGTAAATGCCCGGTGCCCGCCACCGTTCCGGCCGGGACCGGGATGATAAACGACAAGAAAAGTGGCTGTCGCTAATTGTTAAACAAGCAATTAGTCAGACTCAGGGCACGGTGCTAAGCGATTTCCTTGCATGCTTCACCGATTCCTGTGATGTTGCTAGCTAGCGTCGTTCTCATCCCGTAGGGGTTTTCGCGCCCATATTTAAGAGTGGGTGCCAGGACCCACCGGGGGTTGTTAACGAATATTGGCCATCGCAGCTTTTACAACCGGCGGAATCTTAACGAAGTTATTTGCAAGTGATTAATTATCCCGTCCCTGATTGATGGACAGCCTTTTAAAGATTTTTTCTTCTTCGCATTCTAAAGAAGGACGAAAAAGTATGAGTGAAGTCAGTCTAGCGTAGGATGTCTAATTTTATGATGTAGAAATTGTTTGTCAATTTTGTTCTTTCTCACTTCATAATTTTACTTGAGTAATATCGCGTGTACCGAAAATGGTACATGAATGAAAGTTTTCTTTCTTTAAATAAAAGCTTTCTTAAAAATTCTGGAACAGTATATGTTAATAAAAACATGATAAAACTAAAAAGGAAATACTTCAATACATAGCATAAATGTAGTATTTTAAAAACCTTGAGTGTCAATATATTTTCATATTAATTTTTCTTTGTCGTTTCGTCTTTGAATCTTATTCAATCGTATGTATTTAGATTTTTGTAAGTTTATATTTATTAATTTCTTTAAAATCAAATTTTTAACTTCTGTTTTTGAAAATTAGTAATGTACTATAATATGTACATACATATATATTTCCGAAGCGCCGAATAAAACTTTTGAACACAAATTAAAAACTGTAACTAATATTGACTGAATGCAAAATAATGGGCTCTCTTGAGTGCTATTACATCAAATTTTTCTTAAGTTATAGCCGGCGATAATAGCTCAACTTAAACTTTTATCTTGTTTACCCCGCATTCGGCTGTGTCGTATCACAAATCTTAATCAGTCTTAATTCCATTAGCAATGAAAGGCGTGCCCGGGTTTCCTTGCTATGGGGCTGCACCGAGTCCCATCAATTTCAATTTGCCCCCAAAAGCAACTCCTCGGCCGGGATATCCGTCGTATTGCGGGCGAATCAGAAAATATCGGAGGTCAGCCGCAGACAAGGATCTGCTAGATTCTAGCAAATTACGTAAATTGAATTTGCACAGGAACATATCCTTTTTCCTGAAATCGTCCTTGGCTGCATTGATTCAATCTGTTTACAGTTTATCAAGGCGCACCGAACGAAACGAAATCAATTTACTGATTGAACTTTAGTGCAAGGATGCCATAATTTCGTCAGCCGCAGAAAGAAAGACTGAATGCGGCCGGAGGCGAGTCGGGCAGGATTTCATTAAATTGAGATTAAAATTCCTGTCTTTGGGCATGAATCAGATGGTTAGAAAGGACGAGTGAGCTCGTGAGCTCGTTCGGCTCGCCAGCCTGTCCCGGGGGATTTAAGTGGAAAGGAATTTTGATCCTCTTATTACTCTCACCCCGAATCCTTCCATATTTTTTGCCCTTAAGCCCAAGATCACTGGGGTGTGGGTGGGCGGCGGCGAACAACGGTGGCATTTCTAACATTCAAGCACGCACTAACTTACTCCCGGCAAATTGACTAATCCTGCAAAACTGGCTGGCATTTTCCTTTTGTCCTTCTTAAGGAGTTTATTAGTTCGTGAATGAGCGATGGGAGGGGGACTGATTTCCAGAACGAGTCCTGGCTGGTGTCGGGATGTGTGGGGATGTGAATTGCGTTTATCGGTTTTGTTCGACCGAGGGCAGATGGGGATAAGTCGGGTGCTGGGTCAAATTAAAGCTAATAGTGGATTCTGGGGAATATAAGCTATAAGATGCTCGCTTTTGTCTAAGAAGGCACTAATAAATTCAGGAGGGTGACAAAAAATGAATGGAGTGAGCAATTAAAATCTTCATTTCTTATTTTTTCAATATGAGAACACATTTGAAATAAGAAAACAAAAAGACCTTTCGACGGCAGCCAGAAAAGGAAGAGGTAGATTTCAATGTGGTAAAAACCCAAAAACCTGTCTCCATTCCCTTTGGACAACGAACTTGATTTAATCGATTAAGAAATATATGGTCTACATGGAAATAAGTCCTCCACCTCATCCTGCAATTTTTTAATATGACCTAGATATTGAGCCAATAAATGCTTACGCAATGTTGGATCAAAATCCATTTAGAAATGCGGCGGTTATCGCGGTAACAAGATCATTTTTAGAAACTGATGTAGCCCTTCACCACAATTTTGATACACGACTTGAACTACACGTTGTCAATGTGTACGTTAAGTTTGGTCAATAGCGTTAAGAAATACGAAAGATTGGGGTCCAAACCTTTTTTATATAACTGACGTCACCCTTATATCTCCACCCCCTCGGCCGATTTCTCCCATTTACGAACATTGGCGGAATAAAAGTATAGGCGAAGTTTGATCAAAATTGATTAAGAAATACGGCCTCTATCGTGTCCACAAGTCTCGTTATATGCCATATATTTACATACTTATATGTACGATATATACATATATGTTATGCATACACCTACCCCTCGATTTATTTTGAGTTTAGATATTTCGCCACTAAAAAACTTGTTATTCTGAGCATCCTTTCATGAATTTAATTTGAGGAAGTGAAGTTAAAATTGCATTTCTGATTTTGTGTTCTCGTAGTGTTTCAACTACAATATAATTAACATAAAATTATGTCAATAAGTTGACAGTTGATAGTGCAAGAGGTCACGATACAAAACTCTTTTGAATTCTATTGGTTAAAATCGCTGAAAATCGGACACAATATTTGCGGAGGTATTTTCTTCTAAAATACATATGTGTATCTATAAATACCAAGAAAGTATTCTACATAGATGGCGCTATAGGCTGACTAAATTACTACTATGTTTCTACGGATGTATTTGTCTAGAAGATACCAATTTTCTTGGACTAATACCTCAATGCGCAACATTCTTTTTAACTTGCAATCTCATTCTTCTTCTTTCTATCTTTCTGCAAGGTTTAACCTGAATGCACCGCACCAGTTGCAGTTCCCGACATGCACTGCGAGCTCGGCCACATGTTGCGGCAACCGTACCTCAACTAAATGTCTGTGAAACCCCAAATTTGATGAATTGCAACTTTTCGAGTGGGTGAGGTTCGGCTCAAGCGTTAACTTATTTCCGCGCAACCTGCGTAACTAGCGACCTATTTACCATCGACTAGAGCTGCAACAGCAACGAACAATTTATACTCAAAAATATCTTGCGAATTTCTTCCGAGTTCTCGAGACTTCGTTTCTGTCTTTTAATTTGTTGGCTCCGGCATCGACATCAAAAGGTGGCAAAGTGACAAGATCATGCGCAGTTACAAGCTCATTAGCGCTGGAAGAAGCTGGCCGTTTCGAGACGGCGGTCAGTGTGAAATAATTAGTGTTACCAGCTATTTTCGCTGTCAATCAAATTTTAATTGGCGGCATAGGCGGTAATTATAGGTTTGCGCCCTGCTGAGTGGTCGCCCTTTTTATCAGATCAACGCCTTTTTGTTGGTTTTCTCCCGAAGGTAATTGCGCGTTTTTCCGTCCAATTCCAATAGAATTTGTTGACGGGCACTTCAATTCTTGGTCTCGGACTCAACGAATTTTTCTGCATTGTAATTCTCTTCCGTCTGTCAATTTTTAATTTTTACCTTCCGAGCCGCAAATATTTTTTTTTTATTATTATTATTATTATTTTTCAAGGCTTATAAAAAGGCATTTTTCTTTGATGATTTTAGCATCCTTCGGGGTGAAGTGTTCATTCACCTGCACCCTACTTTTGCATTTCGTTTTGAATTACAATTCAAAAGCAAAAATTGGCGTTGTTTAGCAATATCTCAGTAATTTACATTTTTGCTAATCAGCGCCTCGCTTCAAACGAGCTCTCCTCCAAAGAGGCCTATTCAGCAAAGTAAGAATATTCTCAAAAAAGGTGAGGAACAGCCGGTTCGTCGGCTTTTTTCAAAAAGGTTCCTTCTGCAGAAAAAAGCCATTTGTTTCTAATCATATTTCACACTTACTTGGTAAACAGCAAAGGGCGCGGCAGAGACCTTCAATGGCCCCATTAGGTGACATATGCCAGGATATTCAGTAAATTTTTGTTTGAGGAGTTAATTCCTTAATGAGCTGGCGCTTTGTGCCTTTAAGGGCAATGTCACTGACTCCTCGAATGAAAACCGCCTCGTGAAAGCCGTCAAAAGACGAGGCCTCGACAAATATATATAAAAAAATGCTAATTGTCTATGGACTGAGGGTAATGATGAAAATCATCCAACTGAAAATAATACGGTGCTTTTGAGCTTTTGTCCCTTTTAATTGGAATATCGATTTTTTCTGCTGTTTCACTGGTATTCGGGTTTTTTATGGAAACTATTGATATTTGTTGGGGTTTGTCCAAAAATTTTTTTGGTTATTTGAGCTATTTATATAACGCCAGTCTTTATTTTTAATCCAATTTTACACGTGAATGAATGAGGAAAATTACCATGAATCCAAAAATAAAAGATGTTTTACAATTTGATGCTAGGTATAGTTAAAAATGTTGATTATATTCAATTCCTAATTTTGAAGGAGTATGTTAGAAAACATTTTATTTCCACTATATTTTTGTTTTTTATTAATTTTTCTATTAATGCATCATGCTCGATACATTTTATACCTACATATACCTACATATAAACAAACATTTTTTCCGAATTTATTTATTTTTATTACCAAACTAAGGAAAGTACAACTGAAGTTTTATGTGTTTTCATACTATTATATTTTTTTTTAACTCACACCTTATGAAACTTCATGAAAATTTTTCAAATCTTTAAAGTTTTAAAATTGGAAAAGCTATAATGCAATCACTTTTTCAAATAGATATGACTGAAAAGTCACACAGTTGACAGTAGTAAATTCGAAAATATAACATAAACGTTATGTTGAAAAATGTATTTTTCAAATCGAGACCACGATTACTTTAAAAGTAATGATCCAATCAAGTTGACGTTTTGCATACTTATTTTTAACATAATAATACAAAGACTGAATGAAGGATTTTATTTTTTTCTTATAGTTTTTTTTTTTTTTATTAATACGAAATAAGCGTTTCAATAAAACCTTTATGCAGTCTCCAGATTCTGGAACATATAATGTATGAGGCATGATAAATGACGTACAAATTTTGATTTTGGATAAACTAACTTCGAGTTACAGTGGTCACCGCATGGTATATACCTCAAAAAATGTAAGCCATTAACATAACAGCCATTTCTCAAAATATTGTTAAGATTGTTTTGTAGAAAAATACTGAAATAAAGCTTAGGCTTTGAACTATTGAATAAGATAAAAATTGCAAAGAAAACTGCAATTTTAACGCTGTTCAATCATATTTAAAACTAAAATTTAATAGCAATTTCTATCATTTTTAGTCCAAACTCGAAACAACCGAACCGTCTGTCAGATAGAAATATTGTCAAATTAACAAAGAGGGGTGAAGATAGTAAAGGGCTATAACGAAGGGTTTGGTCAAGTTTCGAGGCATTTTGAATGAGCTGCTGCACCACACACCATAAATCTAAATAGTGGACAAGGGAAGTGCTTGTCCAGCACTTTCTCATCAAACAATTGGGGCCTCTTCCGCAGCACTGCCGAGTGCCCTCGACGCGGACTCATTGAGGTTCGCACTCGCGATCTGTGCAATTAAACTAGAACAAATAATTCGCCTACACGGCGGTACTTTGCCCTACCTTTCCTTCCAGCACCCGGGCCCCATTCGGCCCCATTTGCCAACTCGGGGTCGCTCTCCATTTTCTCTAGAAATCACCTCGATTCGGCCGGAGCACCCTGTGTAAGGTGGGGGACAGGTGAGGTGCTGCGCGTGTTTGCGTACAATTTAGCGCAGCGCCTCGGGCATTGTTGCGGGCCGCCTCGGGTGCTCCTCCGGCCGACTCAGGGAGATCTAGCGAAGGCGATAGTTACAGTCGAGGACTACTTAAGGGAACTTCAGCGAGACTTTCCCATCGCTCGAGAATCGGCTGAAGATGCTGCCAAGAAGACAACAAGAGCCAGTTGGGCTTATGAGTGCTGGTAATGTGCTGTCATCCACTTAGCCACACACGTTGCTCCGGAGCCCCGGGACGTCGCGTCGTTCGCAGCGTCCCGGGTCCCGAGATGTGGACTGCTTTTGAGGGACCCTATCGCGCGCTCCATCGGAGGATTTCCTGGAGATTAGGCCACGAGTGGACGGATGAGGGTGTGTTTTCGGAAAAAAAGGGTAAACAGAATGATGGAATTCGGAGATTTATATAAATAAAAATTAGAACTCTTTCAGGATATTGTTTGGATATATTGCAATTACTGAACCACCACACAGATTTTGATGCTTTTTTTGGATAATATAGCTCAATCTTCTGAACAATAAGTAAGTAATAACAGACCAAAATTGCCTGATTTTACGGTATTCTTTAATAAGAAATAGTATCTAATAGTATAGCAACATGCTTTTTGGCACATTCTTAGTGAGTCGAATTTTCGATATGATGTGTTACTTACTCTACGATTTTTTTATAATCTTAATAGAATATTAATAGCTGAGTTTTGTCAAATGTCCAAATCAATAGTCAATTTTATGTTGAATTGAAACTTATTAACAGCTTACCAGAATAAAGGCTTGAAAGCATGAACAATGTCATAATTTTTATCCATGCCAAATTTCAATTCTTGAACTGAAATATGTTCAGATTAATTTTTAATTTAAAAGTGGATAAAAGTTCTGAATAGAAGAAACAAAAACACAGCTAATATAAAGTATTTATTTAACTGACGAATATAACTAAGAATAAAGCGTATTTTTCAGTCTCCTAAACTTGCATTTTATGGATTTTTCAATCATTTTAGCTGCGTTTGTTTTTTTTTTGTTTCCATATATCCAGAACAATAAAAAATTTTATATTAAACTGAAAATTATTATTACCCAGCCATTTTAGACTAAAACTAGCCCAATCTACGATAAAAATCCCAATAAGCTGGGTTTTTGTATAGACCTTCATTACAGATAAATAATATATCAAAAATCTACATTGATATCGTATTGGCATTGTTAATGACGCTATAACGAATATCGATGCAAAAATTCAGTTCACTGTTTCATAAATGAAACAAACCTAAAATAACTGGTATAATTAGTTCTATGGGTTATTCATAATAAATTTCAACTAAAAAAATATCGTTTTGTTTATAAGTCCATTAAAATGAGTACATACCTGGAACTTTTCGGGATAATATTTTAAATTAATTTTAGAATCTCAATTAATACATTATGTCAAATAAGCATAAAATGGAATATGTATTTTAGTGTAATGTGCGATTTTCAGAATTCTACAATAACTAATTTGTATTGAAGGTTTTAAATATGCTTGGACAATTTCAGGAAAAGAATAGGAACATCGTGGAGGGTAATTTGTTGCACTTTTACCGCCTTCTTTCCGGGACTCATTGCAGGCCAGTCTTTTATTAGTTTTTACGGGCTCGACGTCCTCCAGCATCCAATTTGTCGCTTTCAGCGGCGCATTTATCCACTCGAGGAGCTCTCGAGGTGTCAATCATTTCCCTTTAAAGGATCCTTGGCATAGTGCGCGCCCTTCCGCGCACCTGCTCTGGGCTCGGATCAGCTCTGCCTCCTGCGGCAATTTAATTGATTCAAACTTTCAATTAATTTATAATCGCGTGGCACAACAGCGGGCCACGCCGGCTCGGGCGGGCGGGCTCTCGCTGCGTTAACTAAGATTAAATTTGCGCTCCTCACCGGTGCAGGTAATTCAATAAACGCGGACAAGTAACTAGTTAGAGGCCGCCTCCGGGCCCCCATTCGGGGCCCTCCTGAGGCTTAATAACCTGTCAGCCCGGCCTATTGCTCAATAGAAGCTAGCTGGGGCTGTTGGTGTTGTTCTTGTTAATTCAATCAAAATTTCCAAATGATAAATACCTGTCTGCTGCCATTAATAGCAGGTAAATCAAATTATCAGGTTGTTATTTCATCATCGTCATCGTCGTCGTCGTAGGCATCTAGTATCTGTGCTCTCGGGCTCCTGGTCCCCCCCGTCTTCCAGGAATGCGCCTCGCTCCAGCAGCCGCCTCCACGTGAGCCTCAATGGGGCTCTAGGCCTCGGTGATCGATTTGAATGGGGCGCCCGTTTGATTGGTTGCCAGTCTTGGCAAATAGGCTCTACTGCCACAAAAGACTTCCATCAGAAGCTCGGGCTCCGGTGGCAGGGGGCCCTGGCTCCGCTCAAACGGAGTCCGACGTCGTCACAAGGAGCTTACACGTTATTAAAATGGTAATTACTCCCTTCAGCGGCTGCTTGAGCTTGATATGCACAGTGGAGCCCCGGCCCGGAGATGCTGGTGATAATTTTTTTATTGCTTCCTCCCAGTGAATACTAAGAGCACCCGGAGGCCCCATTGTGCAGCTGCTTTCATCGAATTAAACGCCCAACGAAATTAATTATGTTTTCACCCACTTTGGAGTGACTGCTTAAGACGTAATGAGGAGATGGCAGGAGATATTCGTGTCAGGCTCCTCTAAAGATTTAATTTGTAATTATTGTACCAATGGGCTGTTTTGTTTTGGTGATCCCCTCTTTGGTAGCAGCTTTTTTTCTTGTATCTCTATCCAAATTCAGAATTCTTTAGACTTACTGCAGTAATTGAAAAATAAGAGGAGATTCAACTCTTAAAGACGTAGGAATAGAATTAATAGCTGGCTTTTCTCATCTTTCTATCATAGATCTGCACCAATGAGCAATAGAAAATTATACATAAGATTGGAGTTTATCAGCAATTATCTAGGTAATAGCTGTGCTTTCTTATGAAAGATCCGACGAAATCTTGAAATCTTGCTACAACATATAATTACTGCAGTAAATGAAATCCAGAGGTCTACATACAGATGTTCAATAAATAGGCCCCTATTTCTTAATATGATTTGATTGAAGTCGGATCGTAAATGCAGTAAATTTTCAATTAAAAATTAACTTACTATTAATTACAAACTGACTCAAAAGATCCAATTTATAATATAATCGATTAGTTGTATTTTGAATCCTTAGACTAGGATTGGGGCTTTGATTTCAGTCCAACATCTTCCATATTTCATAAAATGCTTACAAATTGCAAAAAATGGATTTTAACCCTATTTTGTAGGCCACTTGTTAAGACAATTTTGATTTTACAAAAAGATTTAGATTTTGTAATTTCTGGTATCAATAAAGAATGGACAAATCAATTTCTTAAAAATTTTAAAGATGTCTTATTAACCAGATATCTAACCAGTTTTAAAATATTATGAATTACTGCAATAACTCACTCTGCGAGTGACTCTTAATTAAAACGAACCTTGCAACAACCAGCCTGCTTTTATTCGCCTAACTCGCCCTTTGTGGCGGAACAAAAAGGACTCAATTACCCCACACAAAGTCCCAATAAACCTGTGAAAAAGTTCCCGCCTTCACCTTGCCGCTCAAGGAATCAATTAAGGACTTATCAAATTATCTTGTCCACGCCCCCATTTCACTTGCAGCTCGGCAGGCATCGCCTCCCCTTCAGCAGAGAAGCGAGTCCTGTCGAATTCCCGAATTCCAGGGGAATTCCGAAAATCAGCTTTCTTCCATTTTCACACTTTCTACGAACAAATCCCTTTTTTTTTCCTCTCTCATCAGTAACTTTTTCACCTAAATCGCGCCTATTCGCTTGCTCCAGCTTTGCTGTTATTATTATTTCTTTTTTCGGTTTTTTTTTCAGGTGCGATCTCCAACTGAGCAAACTGATTAACGAATTTGTCTGCGGCCGACAGAATTTTATTGTTGTCCCCAAATTGCTAACCAATGGCAGCTCCACCCCGCAACATGTCCTGCCGCACTTCCCCGGTGGCCCAGCAACAACTTGTGCTATTAAGCCGCAACACAACAAATAAAAATGAATAGAAACGCTCGTGTCACTCGCAGTTTTGTAGAAAAAGGTAACAAATCCGTCACGTCACGTAAAAATCCCGAATTTTTTTACACCCGAGAAATTTCATTCTTGGGAGACATTTAGGTGATATTAGCTTTTTTGTTGCGGGCTAGGCAGATAGGTGATTTGTATTTGATACCTGGCTACTTCATTTTCAGACTCACTCGATTTTTTCAGGTCAATAACCCAAAACGCAATTACTTTGTTCTCAAATATTTGTTTACCTTTGGTGATAAGTAAATTTTTATTTTATTTATTTCCAGTTATATAGTTACATATTTACATGAAACTCCTCAGAGGGAACATACTCCCTGTACGAGGAACTGGTTAACTTATATCCTAATATCCTACAGCTAAAATACCTTCAATATATTTTTACACAGCAAATACTTTCTCGAAGCTTTTACGAAGAATTCTCGAACATATAAAGAAAAGGAAAGAAATAGTTCAAAAGGGAACAAAATATCCCTATTCGATAATTTATTTTTTAATTGACGAGCTGAACTCGTGGTTTTGTCACAAAAAGTAATATAATAAAAGTAATATTTTATTTTTGCTAGAACACTAAATACTAAGTGATATCTAAGCATCTCTTATTTCTCGTAATTTAAGTCAAACTGTTCTAAAAAAAAAAGATAAATGTTGACTTTAACGACAGTATAAGACTCGTTTTTGGATCGCGGAAATCTACATCAAATATGTTACAATTTTTAATTCTACCATTCCATATTTTTATTAACATTCCAGGATTCAATTAAAATGAAGAAAATTTAGTAATTTCGGCTGCTATAGTATTTGTTTTCGATTGAACTGATTTGAATTTAATAAAATATCGTTGAGAGTTTCAAGACAAATCTTCACATCTTCATTATAACTTTTTTATGATTTTTAGTTTAGACATACACAATATCCTTAAGAATATATCTTTGAGAATGATACAATTTAATTGAATTAAATTTGGTAGGTTTAAAGACAATAAGTAGAAATCAGAATTGCAATTGCAGATACATAGATTTGTGTCTGTCAAAGTTACTTAAAAAATTCAATAGGTAAACGCCAGTCATGTTTCAAATTTCGTTTTAAAAAAATAACTCCAGATAATTATCAAAATGTGCATTATTTTTTGTAGACACACATTAGATTTTAGTGTTAATGAGTTCACTAGCATTCAAAATTTGGCGGGAAAATGTGGGTAGCAAAAAACACCAAAATTGTGGCTCATTCCGCTGGATGCTAGTTGTAAGGCAAAAAGCTTACCACGGGAATTTCCTCGTTCCTGATTAAATTACCAATTTAAAGTGCATCCAGCTTGTTGTGGAGAAGGAATAAATGAAAAGCTTTAAGGGACTCGTTCCGGGAAAAGGGAAAATTCTCCAGGGAGCGCGTGCGCCTGGTCGTAGACACTTTTGTCTATAATCGAATGAGCGAAGCTTTTGTTTCTTCATTAAATAGAGCTCCCTATGGCGACGGCTGCTGTTTCTCCTGGGCTTTGGAGTACATAGTCCGTCGGGAAAATTCCAGCTTATATATAAAAGTCGAACTAAAAACAAAATCTGCCCATCCCTGGGTGGTATGCCCCATTTCGTCGGGAAGTTTTTGGCCCGTCAGGACCACCCTGTAGAAGTCCAATTTGGTTTCGAGTACATCCATAATTCGCTATTAAGTCTCCTTGTGGGATTTTCTCGTAATAAATATTTCTTTCGCATGAATGGGATTTAGCTCGAGTGGATTTTCAGTTTTTGTTTCTGTTGTTTTTGTGCAGCCTGTGCCTGTGTTTGGGACGGGACTTGGCGGCGGACGCCAGGGACTGGGATAAAAACGAAAGGTAGGGCATGGTGACGACAGTTTTGCTGCGGTGGTGTGGTGGGGCACAAACACATCCTGCCGCAGAAAACAATAATCAGTTGTCACGGGTTTTATATAAGGATCTTTTTGTCAAGTGTACTCCTTCAGAAATGAGGGGCAATTTATGGGTTTTTGCGTTTTTTTCCTCCTGGTCCTTTTGTTTCATGGGACTCTTTTGCCAATATCCGAGTGCGGCCTCGCAAGGGACGGCTCTCATGCGTAAAACACGATCAGACGTATTTTTTTTTAATAATTGGCAAAAAGGAGGGCAATTATAGAAATGGCGGAATTTCAATTGTGAATCAAATATGGCTGACAATTTCGCTGCTTCGGATTGCTGAAGTAAATATGATTGCCTTTTGCTTTAAACAGAAATTAATGTGAAGATAATAACTTTTTAGAATATTTTTAGATATAGAACAAACGAAAAATCATCAAAAATTGAATGGTAGAGTTGAATTCGGTGTCCAGCAAAACTTACCCAGTCACTTACTCACTTTAATAGTGAAATCTATTAAAATTTAAATATTGAACGACGTGGTGATGGGTGTATTAATCGAAATTTTTTAAAATCGGACATTTAGATACAGACATTACTTACATTTGATAATATTTTCTTAATCTTTATCCATAAGTAAATTGAATTGATGAATTAATAAAAGTTAACAAGTACGTAAGGCTCTTTGCTTACATACATCGATATCAACTATTTTTTTATGCGAGTATTAATTATCCCTATTAGTTACACTTCAATTAATTTTTTTAATTTAATTAAACCATTTTAATTTTTCTTCAATTAAAGGAAATCTAGCAAAAAATCAATGAAATTGGTGCTTAAAATTATAACCAATAAAATACCATATTTTGACTATTTATGAATAATTATTAAAAGTTAATGAATAACGTGTTTAAAATGTAGACGTACCCTTTTATCAAAATATGAAAGGTTTTGAAACTATTTTTTGTAAAATTTACGCTTTTCTATAAGTCAATTACTGGTGTGTAGGAATTTGAAAAATGACTAGAGTTCTTAAGACGAAATATCAACAATTCGACATTTACTCCACTATTATTAAAACCTAATAGGCAGCTCTTGTTTCTGAGTGAGAAGATTAAATAAAAATCTTGGTTCGTAAAGGTCCAGTCTCCTTTAACTCAGCTTACACTAAATTCTACTCGAGTTTCATGAAAACTCAGGTATAATTTTCTCAAATTGATTCACTTACATTCCAAAAAGGTCAATCAAATATGACACCGTCAGATATGACGTTAATGTTGATCACCGTCATTATCGTAATCGCCCTATCATGGAGTGATAATTTATGTAAAACCTCGTCAGTGCAGCAAGTCATCCCCTCGGACTCTTCCAGGAGTCCGTTTGCTACCCTCCAGGATTCACGCAGCACTTTCAATCTGCCGTGAAATGTTCGCTCCCTCTGACTGGCGTGTAAAACACATCTAAACCTTGTTACTATCTTTGTAACTTTGTAACTTGTAACGCTCTTTACCCGCAAAACAGGAAAACGGGACGGTAAGGGGTGGTGAAGATGGGCATTCTCCCGCTTATTCCCTGGTGGTGGCAGCACCAACTTTTCCCGCTTAAAAAGATAAATGTGTGGTCTCCGGGGACCCAAGAAAATTAATTTCTTGGATTAGTTGTTAAGTGTCTATTTATTTTGTGTTCCGGCCGTGAGCACGGGTCTCCCACAGGAGCACCAGGAGTACCGGGGTTCGGGGCGTTTTAGCGGCAGGTGGATAAGTGGTACAAATGACAGAAGTTTGTCGGCACAAATCGGCAATTTACTTTACGCTGTTAGGAGCGCAATTTTGGTGAAAAACCGGCCGAGGGGTTGGTCCTGTTTAAAAAAAAAATAGAAGCAAACTTTTGAGCAGTGTAATTTAGTAAGTGGATTAAACTGGATTAAGCTAGGCATTATTGGGGACCTCAAGGGATCGCTTTGATGGATTCCTGGATGTTTGTTGTCAATCCGGTACCAATTTGAAATTGTTAATTGAATAATTTTCAATTGAGGCACCCTGTACCGCCACAAAGGACTTTGATGGGAGTGGTTTTCGCTTTCAGTTGTGTTCCAGGGTTTTCAGTCTTTTTCAATTATTTTTGGGGGTTTTGTTCAATACTGAGGCCTATTCAATTCGCGGGCTTGCGGTATTATGGCATTTTTGATTAACTTCTTTTATCTATTCGAAAAAGTCTAGGGATTATGTTTTAGAAATCCTCTTTTAGAAAATGTTTTGAATCGAATACTTTACCGTACGTGAGGACGATTTTAAAATGAAATCTATTTAGGAAATATACAAAAGTTTGTAACTACTCTTTTTATCGTTTCAATAAAATTGTTATAAAAAATGTTTGTACTTGTATTTTAGAAATTCGAAAAATTCTCTCTACCTATTCTAATCTGCTTAATCCAGTATTTGAAATAGAGTAGAATACAGGTAATAAAGTTAGAATTTATTTCGAATGAAATTTTAAAATAATAATAGTGCTTACTTGAATACTTTGTTACATCATTGCTAAATTATACGTTGGTCTAGTTTTTTAGAGAAGTGATAAGCCAAACCTCACTTTTAATTAAAACTAGTATAGCCCTTAAGTTTTTGCACTTATCATGAAATTACAAATTCATAAATTGTAGCAATAAAAAATCGTTACTCTCAAATTAATTAAAAAATGCCTATATCAATAATACTAACATAAGTAAAATATAATTTCTCTCGAACAACTCTATCTTATTCAGTTCTCTTTAATTCTCCCTCAGTTACAAAACTCACTTAGTAGTTTAAGATTGAATTTTAAAACTCTTAAATACTTCTATTACTATTATGGTACTAAAAAACGACTTATTTGGTTATATAAAGCAGCTGGTTTTAAATAAGAGAGTGACTATTTTCACCTTAAAAAACGTGAAACCAGAAACCAGAAAAAATAAATTCATTCAAATTACAAAATGCCTATTAACTAAAGATTTTCCTTTTACAAAATGCCTACTAACTAAAGATTTTCCTTTTACAAAATGCCTACTAAATAAAGATTTTCCTTTTACTGTGAATTTATTTTTTCTGGTTTCTGGTTTCTGGTTTCTGGTTTCACGTTTTAAGGTGAAAATAGTCACCTCCTTTAAATAAATACTGTGAATTTAAAAACAACAAAATTTCCCTAAAACTGTTTCTCTACATGAAAACGCTCTTGAAACGCGACAGTGTAAACAAAGGGCATCCCTTTCTACAGCTCTTTATTGATTTTAATTGCAAAATTGTTAATTTCCCGAGAAGAATCTGAGCTTATAGAACAAAAAGTTTTCCATGTGGTGGTAGTCGGGGAGTGCTGGAATCGGAACCGGGATGGGTCCTGGGTAATTGCACAGCTCTCGCCCAGTTGGCCCTTCTCTGCAAACAAACTTCCAAAAACTATTCACAAAGTCTGGTGCTGGTTTACCCACACCCACCGACGCACACATGCACCTTGGGGCTTTGTAACAATGTCGTTCCGGGTTCTGTTCCTGAAAAGCTCCACGGAGCACATGGGAGCCCCCCAATTTCATCCCGATAGTCGGTTTTAGGGGAGGTTCGGGCGTTTCTTTGGCGACGATTACAAGAAAAGCTTCACCTCATAAACCATTCGTACACGAGCCACTTTGGAAACTGCCGGTGAACCCTTAAATCTCACACAATCGAACCTGTTTTGCTTTTTGGGGACTCCTCTACAGTGTGTGATGCTACTGCTTAAGACTCTGGCTCCCTGTAGGCGAAAATGGGACAAATAGCAGCACAGCACTTTCCCGGAGAAATGGTTTAGTACCCAAGAATTAGCTCCAATTTCCCTGATCCATTCCCTGGTAGTAGGCTCCTGTCTGGGCTGCAGCCCTGACGACGACGACGACAGTACAAAAACCCTTAAGGGATGGAAATTTTGCAGAGGAGTCACTCCGAAATTTGAAGTCCTATGTACAGGAGCCGCTGGCTGGAAGTTGTTTGGTGCCAGCTGTGGGGTTGATGTGTGCCCTAGCCCCAGACCAAAATTCTGATGGGGCTCTTCATATCCAGTCATATACTTGATGTCAATGGGGGCGGTATTGGGCTCCATTTAACAATCGGGAAATAAGATGTTACTGGGAGGGCACACACAGGCTTCAATTAAGGAAATTTTCTAGAGAAATGTATTCCTCTTGGCGGGTGTGGTGATGATTGAATAGTGCGCCTCTAGACGGCATTTTGAGATGCTAATGGTACAAGAGTTAGTTTATATGTTCGCTTTTGTACACAGAGGGTTCTATGATCAGTGGTCCAATTAAAGCCTACGACTAGGGGACGTCATTAGTAACATTTTGAGCTGCATAAGGGTTTATACACAAATTTGGCAAATCGATGCAGTTATATTGTAGATTCGACTACAACTACCTAGTTTCTATTTCCAACAAAAAGAGTTTAAAATTCGACGAATCGTACTACCTTGATTCATATTAAGTCTGCGTTGAAGAAAAAATTACAAGTTGGAAAACGTAATGAAACAATAAAAAATTACACCAAAAATTGCTAAATAATCCTAAAACTTAAAAGTAGTAATAATAAACTTATTTATTCTATAGGTTACGACTCACTAAACGACAATGTTCAGTTATTTCTTGTTAATGCAAAAATAAGATTGTAAAATACAAACCACTGGTATTTTTCCAAGCAATAGATTACACATTTCTATTTCTTTATTTACTTTTTAACTAAGTACGTAAACAATTTCGTTGGGAGATTTGTATAAACTTAGAAAAATTCCATCACTTCTAAAAATAAATATAATGAGTTTGAACAATAAACAAAATTTTACGGTTCTAATAATTACTACTTTGGAACGGAACCTTAAAAAGGAAGGTCATTCACTGCCAACAACGTAAAAATTTCAATCAAAATTCTTCAACTTTTCTTATATTACGTGTTATGAAATTTAAGAGAAGAATTAGCTTTGTGTCATTTTGCTCTCACATTTCAAGCGTTCAAATTTTTACTTCAAGACTAAAAAAAAAGTATTATTTTTTATTTGAATTCCTCTATCAATCCCTTCAGTCTTTCTTTAGAACAAAATACGTTTAGCCCGTGCGTGCTCTCCTTTGTAGTTCTTACGGCCCGGATATTTTGCCAACACCTAACACCTTCGTAATCATCTTTTTTGAGCTCCTCGAAATTCCCTTTTATCTTATTCAAGCAATTAAAAAACAAAAGACCTAAAAAATCCGCGTTAAACAGAAGTAGGCCGCCAAATGAACTATGCCAGCATGTGTGCCGCTCTATTTATTAGTCATTCACACTACCCGTCTGAGAAATCTTGACAGGTAAAAGCTATCAAATTTCCATCACTCACAATATCTGCATAAGTCTTTCTTATTTTTTAGTTTTTGATTTTAAATAGTCTTCAGAGTAAGAATCTTATTCAATATTACAAAAGGCATCGAGTTATTTGTAGTTACTCACCTGTATTCGGTCCTCAGGTAAGTCGGTTTTCAGAGATAGCATTTCACGGGCGTATACATCTGGATAGTGTGCTTCCTTGAAGGCTTTTTCTAATTCATCTAGCTGATAGCTGGTGAAAATAGTTCTGCTGTGTCTTCGTTTCTTCTTTTTCTTTTTTCCACCGAAACCATTTATGCCGTCTACTGTGAAATCTTTGGACTCGAGAGATCCTGTAAGAAATAAAGAAGTTTTTAATATGATTTAACATTTTACGATGCGATATTATAATAATAAGTACTTGAATTTAAAGCTTTCGGTTTTGTAGGTTCTAGTCAAAACTCTAAATATAATATTTTGCCAAAAATCGATGCTTTTCAACAAGCCCTATTTTTCCTGAAATCAAGGACTTCTTAGGACACTATACCTCTTTTCGTAAATACATGTCCAAATGGTTGTATAGATTTGTCATATGCATTCAAATATGCTCTTCACCATAGCCAACAAACATTCAAATTTTTCATAATGGTTCATTCTAGCAAAAATTTGGTTTGGATAAAGACGACAGCTTGTCGTACTTAACAATACCATAAAAGGAAACCCTGCCTAAAAACAAAATCACTTGCTTTTACTTTAGTGGGTTAATTATCAACACCTTCATAGCCTTTTATTCCAACATCTTCAGCTCTCAAGGATCCTTTAGATGTCAACCAGAAAAAAAAACAATTCCAAACCCTTGCAATTCTCTTCTTTGCTCCAACCGCACACCACAAACGTTTTTTGTTTAAACTCAATTTACAGGAAATTTATTAGGAGAAATCATAATTAAAACGTAAAACACACATACATACGACAGTATAGAAAACAGAAATTATCCTGCAAATCTTTACAAGAATTTTTGTCAATAAAGCCTTAACATGATTCTTCTACGTTCTTTTTGGGCATCCACCCACGTGCATTTCTGGGGAGGTCCTTGAAACTTTGAATGATCAAAGAACGCGTCGTCTTTAAGCGGATACTTGTCTAACAATTGCCTCCTGCCGACCAACACGTTTTTCAAATTATAATAATTTTATTCAATGACATTAATCGAAAAGATTTAATCATGGAAAAAATTTTAATTATGTGTCACCCTGTTATGGTGGGTTTGAAGAATTTTAAGATTTTTTTCTTCGTAGGGGGATTTTGCAGATTGCGTTAAAGATATAAAGAAAAAAAGGGTTTATTGGTATGATAGGAATACATCTGAAGCGTACTTTAGAATGATTGTGCGTGTGATTGTCTATTTTTGTTTTTAATATACTTAATCATTTTTATCAAATTTTTTTGATAGGTTTTTTGAATGTGGAAATATGGGCTATTTGTTCGAATGAAGCCGTAATCGCTTTTGGTTTATGTTAGGAATTAGATTGAAATAATTTCTGTATTTGTACTGAGTTGTCCTCATCCCACAAAATAACCGCCGAGGTTCCACAAGGATCAGTACTAGGGCTCTCGTTGTACAATTTCTACACGTTAGACTTTCCCAGTCTTTCAAACTATTTTTAGTTTTTACTTCTGACTCTAACGCGACGAAAATCGTTGATCTTCAAAATGCTTTAGATATAGTTCTTAGATACTTTAATAAATACTGACTGAAGAAATTAGATTATTTTTGGAATCATTCGCTTTCGAGCGTACTTAGTTAAATCAACTTTAAAGAATTGAATAATCTTACCTAGCTTAGATTATGGATTTTTGTAATGTGAATATAACCAAAACTTGGTATTTAAACACCAAAATAAACAAAAATGTATACGACTTTGGAATCTAATCCTGTAGTCCTTTACTTATACAAAATGAAAAAGGTTGAGTATAGCCTGTTTTAATTCAGAAGTTGTACATTTATTGCTCTGATTTCGTTCTAAAACCCTTATTACCCTTTTTATAAAATGCAGGAAAAGAATAGTACCCAAACCTCAGAAACCTCAATGAGACGATTTATCGTGAATATGTAGGGAAATTCAAAATTCCGACTTCTTGACTAAAAAGTAATGTGTCAGCAAACCCCAACGTTTTAAGTGCGTTTCATGGCATCAACAGCAAGGTCTTAAAGAGGGTTTTGCACTTTTCAAATTGAAAAAAAAAAGAAAATGTGAAAAGCGAGAGCACTGTTGCGATGTGATGGGCACCCGTCAGCACCCTTTTTTCTTGGTATCTTCGATGAATACCATTTTGAAGCCTCTCACGGTAGGGGTCCCGTGAAAAACTCTCGGCAGCAATTTCCATTCTGCTGCAACTAATTATGGAGTTTGAAAAGATCTAACTAAGTAATTTGCATATATTAGAAGAATTAACCCTTTATGCCGAAATCCTCGAGAGCTCACGTATTCAGTAGTACTTTACCCGGCCACTTATCACGTCTGGTTCGCAAGGCTGCCTCCAGCGAAGAGGTTCAGCGAAATAAGCTCCTCGAAAGACCTTCGCAATTTATGGCTGTGTGTTTGGGCTGGTGTATAGGGCTCCCGCCCCGCGCGCCCTGCGGCACATACACGGCCACATCCAGGACTCATCCTGGAGGCCCGGCCGGGACACACACGGGACTCTCAGCCCCCAGCCCGCCACTTGTATACCTCGCCCCCAGCGATGGGTGTACGAGTTCATTTCAAGTAATTTTCATGCAAGGATTGTCTTTCGCAAAATGTTCTAAATAGCTTTTAGCTGCCTTTAATTTGCGCATTCCAAACGAAATTTATTACCATAAGCCGAGCCACACAGGCGCATCGCCCACGCAGACATATTAACCCACATCCACCCTCGCACGTGGGGAGTCCCCTGCGGAGAAGTTGGCGCGCACTATGTCCTCCCGGGTG
Organism: Eutolmus rufibarbis; assembly: GCA_963920795.1. Classification (NCBI taxonomy): domain Eukaryota; kingdom Metazoa; phylum Arthropoda; class Insecta; order Diptera; family Asilidae; genus Eutolmus; species Eutolmus rufibarbis. The sequence continues at coordinate 42,040,208 of OY987206.1, read as the reverse complement.
CGGGTTAATAAATCCGGGATAGAAGAAAGGCCTCTGAACCCACCCTTCACTGCATGCCGACTACATGTCCTGGGCGACACTGCAAAGGAAATCTGCGGATGAATAAAGCTCATCCGGAGATCCCTAAGGTTCATGGCGGTTAGTATTTAAGGATAGGTCGTGCACCGTTGGCAACCCCGACAAGGGCACGCATGCTCGACGCCTATGTGAGATTTTGAGGTGGATTTCAAGCCGTGCATATCTCTACATGGCCCTAGATTCCATGGAGGAAGGTATTCGGGATGGTTCTGCTACCTTCGCCGGCCCTTTGTTGGAGTCTCTTACTTAGGGTGCGGTTTATAAGGGTTTATTGGAATGGTGGATATAGTTTTGGCCGAAATTTCTGATATTTGACTACTTTTTAGTACTGTGTTGGAACTGTAACATATCGATATTTTACCTATGAAAATAACTTTTGTATTATACTATTTTATATAATATCTGTTAAATGTTGTTTATTATAAACCTCTGAAATTAAATAGACCTAACATACTTACCAACAAGAAAATTTTATATTGAAGTCAAAATTATCATGTGAAGTAAACAACTAACAGCAAAGATTTAAAATCTTATAAAAATTGCATTAAATTGGTAAAAACCTATCTAAGTACGTCAAAAATAACCCAACAAATTGTTTACTATAATTCTTGATAAACACCAATTGAAATTCAAATTGTCCAAAAGTTTGCAAATGATACGTAAAAGAATATAAAGTTAGTAGAGGAAAAATCTCGTTGAAAATTGTCCAAAGTATTCAAATCAAAATTTAATTAATTGTGCTGAAGTTACTCTACTCTACTCCAGAAGCTATAATCACTAACGGAATTCGCTTTCTTCTTTCTATGTTCGGAGCTCCAAAAAAAGTTACCTGCTTGGATAAACTCCGATACTTATCTTTTGCAAAAAAAACTTATAATAAAAAACAAGTGCAATTAGCTTGTCTTCTCCCAACCTCTGCTTCTGCTCAACAACATCTATTCCAGGTATATTATCAAGTTCAAGTGTGGCTTGGTAATAAATTGGATCCAGAAGACTGGGGTTGGAATTTAGTTGACAATACATTGGAACCAATTCATACTTTACTCCCCCTGCACCAGAAAAACTCCTTAATACAATCTTTTGCAATTGCAAAAAAGGGTGCAATGCTAAATGCGGCTGTAAAAAGGTTCGACTGTTTTGCCCATTAGCATGTACCAATTGTCAAGGTCAATCGTGCTCCAATGTTGAATCAATATTAGATGAGGATTGTTATGATATAAGTGATGAGACATATGATGCATCACTTTTAAAACAGGAATAAGAAGAAGAAGAAGGTGAAGAAAACGAAGACAGTACACTAGAAGCTCCATTGGATAATTATGAATCCGACGAATAATTTTCCCTAATTATTTTTTAATTAATAAATTACATAATTTACACTGCTTTCATCATTTCCAATAGTAAAATTTTTTATTTCATGAAATACTTTTTAATTCAATAGGATCACAATAGATCGTGGAATAGACCTACCGGGGAAACCACGTTAAAAAAAAGCGCCAAGCACACTACCTCATAGGTGGTGTGGAAACGTGTACATATTACGAAGAAAATAATTTGTTCAATTCTTTGAATCGTTATTATATATCACGGAAATAGCGATTCTTACGAAAAAAAATGTAGAGACATTTTTTGTAGAGAATTGGATGATCTACAATTTTTGTCTGAATTATTTTTGCTGTAAAACTCACCGTTTAGCTGAAAAATGCAAAAAACCATATTTGCAAACTTTTACCATGAATAAAATTTTTTGCACAAGGAGGATCAATGGGGACTTTTCACAATTAATTCATAATAGTATTCCTAACATTCATACCAATTTTTAGCTCTATGGGAATTATTGTAACCTTAATGTCTTATTTGACCAGACTATAGACATCTTCCTTACATCTTACTATGGTAAAAAAAAAACTTTGCTTTCTATTTTTATCGATAATTGGGAAGAGGTTAATGTGGTGACGTCATCGTAGTGTGCCACTGCTAACCAAATTAGGTTTTTTACTAGGTCAACATGCCTTTGAAGAACAAAAAAAAATTTATTAATTATTCCTCTATAGTTAGCAATTTATTTAAATTTTACTATGTTTTCCGGAAAAAAGTAAATGGAAACAATCTTTAAAACTAATTTTAGCTTAGTCTTTAGAAATAAGAGTCTTTATTGTTTAGTTGTCATCAAGAACTATGTAAATTATCTTGGGAAATGTTAAGGGTCAGCTTCTTTTGCTCATAAAAATCTTTTCGTTAGTTTTTACACTTAAGAGAAAATGCATATTTGCGATAATTTCGCGAGCAAATCGCTAACTTTGGGAAAGTCCCAATTTTCTGTAGGGCTATTTTGAAAAGACCTGCAAAATAGCTCCCTTAGTTGAAACTGAATTGGATTTGCTGCACTTCCCTTAATAGCGGGGCAAAGTGATGAATCAATTCTGATTAGCAGCACTTTCCCTGAAAGAAGTCGCGACACTTTTTCCTTAGCTGGCAGCCCAACCCAAAAGTGTCCCCCATTCCCTCCCCAAAAAGTAGTACTGCCCCTCGGGAATGATGGCATCAGCATAGGAGCTTTTTTTTCTTGAGAAATTGTAATCTCGAGTGGCCATGATTATCCCATTTTCTATTTAAATGTAAATCTCCTCGTAGACGGCTCCTTGAGGATGCTTCCTCCTTAGCGTAGAACCGTGTCGTCAACATTGCCGTCACTGTCGTCATAGCCAACGTCTTGAGCAGGGGCGGCGGGGTTAGGAGGGGGTTCTCTGCAGAAATTGCGACAAGTGCCCTGCACTACGGAGGCGTTAAAAAGCGTCAACCTCTCGAGAATTTTGCCCAGCATCTTCTGCCAATGTCTGCAGCTAACAACGGGCCCAAAAGAAGAGTGGGCGGAGGCGTCTCGCGACTCAGCAGCGCGCTTTCCTTTCCGCGAAAACTTCCTTTGACGGGAGCGCCCGATGATAATGCTATCAATGGGAAATTGTTAATTAGATTCAGTCTCGGGACTCTGCAGGATCCTGCAGGATCCCCAGTCGCCTGAAAGGAGCGCGACTTGGCTGTGTCAATTAGCAGACGTTACGTTCGCTAGGACGCGAGCGGGGGCGTCGGCGAACAGACGGGCGGATGCAGGCAGCGTCAAGGAGGGCAATTTTTATTAATAAAAATGCTCCCAGGCGCTAAATGGCCTTTGTGCGCCACGCAAAAACTCAATTGAACTTGAAAAGTTGCCTTTTCTCAGAATTTTTTTTTTTTTTTTTCACTTTTAGCACGTCTTTGCCCCTTTTCCGCCCGTGTTGGGTTTATTAATGCGCCAAAGGAGCAAAATTAGAAAATTGAGGGAGTTTTTCCACCGCCCGCGCCAGTCTTTTCTTATCCCGTCCGGACTGCTGCATCAGCAGCACCATCCAGCGCCAGGGGCCCCAATTGAGGCGCCTGGGTGCAGCCACTAAGGGAAATGGTTGCATGCAATTTAGTTAATGCAATTTTCATTGCAGACGCTAGCTTCAGCTGGTTGGGACGGATCATAATGGAAAATGGCTCTCCAGACGAGCCGAGCGATTAATTAGGACTTTTCTGAGGTGAACCAGAAAAAAAAGCACCACCAAGTGCAGACTGGTGATAATGCGAAACGCGCCTCATTATTTTCAGGAAAAAAAAAATGCAAAAAAATAGCAGAAATGGTCTTTTGTCAGGCACTGGGTGGGTGCTGCTGCAGCCGGCTAAGAACAATGAAAATTGCTTAATGAAGCCACGCTAACTCTTCTTAAGTGGCATTGTTTCCTCTCATTGTGTCGCTCTAAGTGCCCCACCGTTAGTACTGCAAAATCGCGAAAATTTTGCTAATTATCCCCATGTCCCCTGGCAATTTAGGAAACGGGGACTTTTCATAAAGTGCATAACGATGATGCATTTCTTGAAAATTGCAATTTCCTTTCAAAACCCTTCATTTTTTCCAATCTATACTTTTCTGATTGCTATATAAATTTTTAAGTATTTCCGCAAATTTAAAGTATACCTACCTAATAATTATCTTAAATATTAGGATGATATCTTACAAAGAAAATAAAAAAATTTAACTTAATTTAATAAATTGTCTCCTCACCGAAAATGATGTGAAAATCACATTCAAGTTCGCAGATATTTGAATTCTTCGGTTATATCCGACTTCCATAACTAATCTATTTATTAGGTACTAGATTGATACCATCTGTTGGAAAGTACACTAGCTAAAAGTTCTGTCTTACTTACAACTCTCGTAAATAGTGTAAGTTTTAATAAATATAATATTATAATATAAAAATTCAAAATTTAAAAATAAAAAATCCATATGTTTTGTTATAAATAGCTTCTTATACATGGTCAAACCTCTTCTAAATCTATGTTCGATTAGTTCAATTATCCCCGATACCCCGAAGTAACTTATGTCTAACAATTTCAAAAGCACTCCCCAATTTTCCACTCATTAGTTGCCCATTCCCAGAATTAACCAGAACCTTAACTTAAATAACGAATAAGTAATTACAAAATGAGCTGCAGCCACCTTGCCCTGAGGCCTCCTAAACGACACTTAAAGGCGACGACGCATGTCAATTGTGGCGCGTCGTCCTCCTCGTCTTAACGCGGCGTAATTCAATCCGACTTGTAATGTATCAAAATACGCCGCTCTGACATCGGGGGACACCGCAGTCAATCAGTGCAGAGTCGGTTCTTCACTTCGCCGAGGAAAACTCTCAAGAGTTCCAGAAAATAGTCCTTGAGTCGTCTTCCTTCGTCTCATAGACAGCTCTGTGCGAAATAGACTAACTTTTTTTTCCGGATTTTTGTGATATGAAACATACCCGGCGCTGGCAGGTATTTTTGGATATTTTGTAGAAGTTATAGACAGATTTTGACGGAAGTTAACAGATGGTTTCTGGGAAAATATGATTGAATTTTAAATGCTTGAATTCTACGGATAGACGAATTTTTTTCTATACAGTTGGAATAATTCTGTTGGAATTTCCCTTCATTCCTCATTCCTTTCATAGTCATAAATAAGATTAAAATACTACTTCTTAAAACTTAGTAAAAATATCAGATCAAATAAAAGTTGAAAGGAGTAATGATATAAAAATCTTATAAAGAGATTATAACCAGAATATGCATGTTCGAACTGTAGTAAATAAATGTTTGGGTTAAGTTTTTGTTTTTATGTTTACTCTATTAAATATACCTGCCGAGGTATCATTGTAAATATTTACTAGGTATATTGTATGGAGGTTTTGTTTGCTAAGCATAAACTCGAAAACGACTTATGTAAATTTTCTTTTACTATAACTTGGCCTAGGAATTTTAGAAATTTTCACCCTTTAAAATATCAAAAGGAATGACTAACTCTTAATTTAAAACTGTGTTTGATGCTAAAAACGAGAGTAGCATTTTGGCATTCAACCCTTCAGTTGTTCAGTTGTCCCCAAACCTAATTGAAAATCCCCATAAATCTTTAATGCACCTACGGTCCCCACATATGTGGAAGAATTTCATTTGCTCGTATAAACAATAAAAGCAACCCCCTCCCATATGTGGAAAAAACGCAGCTTATACCGCCTGCATGCTGCCGCTTCATTCGAAATTCAATTAACACATTCCAAAGGCTGTCACAGTCGACAAATAAAATTTCACGGGTAATTTGTCGAACATATGGACCGGCCGGGGTTAATCAATTCGTCTCAACCCTTTCTTAGGGCTGCAGTGGTCGCCACCCCGCCTGAATGTGACATGTTACGTTTCTGATGAAAATAAAAAAATATTTAGTAACTAACTTCTCAGCTCAGTTTACGCTTAGCCCTTTTTCACCTGAGATTAGGGAATTTAAATCAACCGGGTTTTCATTGTGGTCAGTTTGTTTTTCTAAGATTTGTCTAGACATCCTCTTTACTGTTTCATAATTCAATTTATCTAATTATTAAAATTATATAATTTGTTCGTATCCATTCAGAATATGTTCTTTTTTAATTTATTTTGCCGGAAGGTGCCTATATCAAAATTAGTCAAGGTAATTTCAAATATGCAGTCTTTTTTAAATTAGAGCTCCTACTTATCTTTAAACTTTCGAATTACTTGAAGAAAATAAAGAATATAATATTTTTTCCTTAAAATATTTGCTTTTAAAGGTGAAGCTTAGCAATGTATTTAATTAACCTTTCGTCAAAATCATAAGGTCACTTCAAGGTTAAACGTAGTTTTCGCATTTTATTATGTACCATGAAAATGCCTATTTCTTAGAGACCTTTGATGTAAAGAACGTGCGGAATTAAGTTTAAATCAAAAAATTTTAGTTAGTTAAAAACTATCTCGACTATTAACAAAGCATAGAATAATAGTAGGCTGTTGTATTTTTTCTGCGAAAGCAGAAATGGTTATGTTTTTTTGTGAGTAATCTATATTTGTGGCCTAATGTTATTTTCTTGAAACATTCAAACGGCTGGATGGATTTTAATAAATGAGATGTCATTAGACTCGTTTTGATACTATTTTTCCAAGTACAATATTTTTCTTCGAAATACATGAATATGGGTGTCAAATTAAAGGTTTTTATGAGAAGATTTCAAATATTATATGTATTGCCGCTTAGAAAAAGAAAATTAAGAAAATCATGGAGACTCTAAAATTCATGCCGACAAATTATAAAATGCAGTTGAAGGCATCCTGTTCATAGACATTTATTTTCGATCTGTAAATATAATATATGTCTCTGACTAGATTGACTATACTGACTGTACTGACTAACTATTATTGTATAACATATCAAATACACATATTATTAGGATTAGTAAGATGAATCAGTTAGATTTTCTATGGGGTTAAAGTCAGAACTTTGAGAAGGGCAGCTGAGTAACATAATTCCGTAGTATATATTTTTAAAAAAATGATAGTTATGTGCTTAGGATCGTTATCTTGTTGAAAAATGAAACTCTATTTCAAAATCACTCCTTCCATTGATTGTTCAAGATTACTTTGAATTTGTCATCATAACATGACTTCGATGAACTGAAATTGTAAATTTAAAATATTACTTCAGCTATATGCAGATATTCAGCCCTAACTTCCCAAAACTGTTTTGTCTAGAGTGCGGGGGTGTGGTATTAAAGGCTAAGGGGAGTGCGGTGGGGGTGATTTATTGCGCCGACCGGTGCTCCAGTTCCTAGGCCTCGAAGGCACGAAACCAATTAAATCCACGTCGCTTCGTCCTCACAGACTGGCAGCTCGCTGGTTTCTGCAAGAAAGCGAATTAAAGTCTCCATCTTTTCCCCAGGGCTAGTTCATTGTTGGCCCGATTTCGCTTCCTTTTCGCTCGGCTCGCCTCCCACGCCCCCGCCTTTCGCGCGGCAGAGACATAGGTGGCGCTGCAGCGGCAGAATGGTGTGCGATGTGGCCACCCCCAACCTCCCTTTCCCTTCTGGCCGGCCCCCTTCGCGGGTCCTTGTTCACGGTGTGGTGCCTTTGTTTCGTTGATTAACTGCACAAGAGCAAAATGATGCGCCATTTTGGAAATGGCGTTCGCTGTCCTTGTCACACCTGGGCACAGGACGGCCGCGGCGCGCACACGGAAATTGCCAGTGTTTTGTTTTTCTGCTAATGAAGGGGTTTTTTGTCTTTTTGTTTTTGCCCCTGGTTGGCTTTTATTCCTCCCGGCCCTCGGCTGCATGGCTGCTGCTGCTGCTGCTGCCGCTGAATGCTGCTACCTGTGTGTGCCGGCCGCCGCGCTGCCGAGGGGCCCCCTCTCGTCTGGCTGCGGTTTGGACCGTTTTTGCGCACCGGCCGGGGCTGCTGCGGCGGCTCTCCCTCCGGGGGCGCTTCTCGCCTCGCTGTGTGTGCGTGCGACTCATTGTTCAAAGTGCTAATTTCGCAGTGCTTTTTTAGCGGAATAAATGTTCATCTTTTTTATTTTTTATGGTAAGTTAATTCGGGATTCTTCTTCCCTGCTCGCGGGCTGCTGCTTATTATGCGGTCTGGCGAGACCGCGATTTTTAAGTAATTAAGAGAAACACCGCGGCGGGCATGTGCCCCACCTCAAAATGGATGAATTTCAGGGCAATGCGTTTTCCGCCCGAAAGTATGCAATCTACATATTGGTAGGGTTGCACGCTTTCACTAAGTAACAAAAGGGGGCACATGTGCGGCACCCGGTAAAACTCACCTGTTAAACATGATCCTGGTCCGGGTCCAAATGACGATTTTAATTGAGAGAAGCCTGAAAATGGAATTAAATGCAAACAATTAATTATTTTTCTTTAATTTAAATGCATTTTGGCGTAGAATAAAAAAAAGCCTTTTGATCGATTTAGCCCTTATTGTGTCGACAGTGCGTCAGAACAAAATATAATTATTTGTTTAGATTAAGAATAACCGGTTGACACGATTGGTAGAATATTCTCCTTTTTTAACATTAAATCTACCATCGTCAGTCAAATTACCGATTTGAGTCATTAAACAAAAATACTGCATTCAATTTTTGATTGCAATGCTTAACTTTAATAAAAAATTAAATTTAACCATCTCTGTTACATATGTAGTATTATGTAGATTCGTTAAAATAAAACATTTTGAAATACTCGTGGCGACATTATAGCATAGCAAAATCATCAAATTGCTTTGAATTATAATTTAAGTCATCATAATTTGAATCCTGACAATTTGATTGCGTTTTTCACACATTCCAAAATCTTGATATACTTTAATGGCGATTTGTAAAATTTAGGTTTAAATAGAATATTTTGCATTTATTTTTTATTTTGATATACATAAGTTTAACATTTTGTTTTATTTTATTTTCAATTTAACATTCAGAATGCTTAGTGCAGGATCTTTTATTTTGAATGTTTTAAATTGATAGCCAAGCTCGTGCCTTTATTCTGGCGAGTGTTGCCTACAATTTTTATTTTTAGGATCAAAACACCGGTCGAAGTAATAAATTCTCAATTTTCAGTTTTTCAAAAATGTATTTTAATTTTTAAACAGTTTAACCTACAAAACTGAAATTTGGCACTGTTGTTGCCTGAAATAAATATACGACTTTTTTAGCATAAAAAGCTCAACCAAATGTTATCGCAGCATCATAAAAATAATCATAAAATCAATAAATTGAGTGTTTAAATTTCGTAAGTAATTGGACTCTTAAAAAGTTATGGTAAATAACTAAATAAAAGTCTCTAATGATCAGAAGCAACACTTTGCGTTTAAATGCATCAGTCCCCTGTTAGTTTAATTTCCCTATAAAATACTAAAGCTCAAGTCACCTAAGGCTTCTCTCGTTGAATATAAAATTCAGCTCATGTTAGCACGATCCGACTGAACCTTTTTGCATTTGCTATCAAAACATCACGACCGAGTGATATGTAAATAGTGAGCGGCGCCCCAAAAAAGGGCAACACCAAAACTCCGGCAAATTTGACGTCAAAAGGGCGACAAAGAACCCGCCAACAAACCCAATTCAGGAGCTGGATAAACTCCAGGGAAACGTTTGAAAATGCACAAAATCTGTCGTCTAGATGGCTTCTGTCGGAAGGAAGGTGGGAAATCCTTTCGCCGGTTGCGCTGCTGCGATTAAGGAAAGAAGGATTGGCGGAATGAAAGAAAGCCTCAAGGTGCTCCGCATAAAATTGCGAAAACTGCCATCGAGCCAGAGCTCCGGGAAAAGGCATCAAATTCCGCAGGACTTAGGTGAATGCGGTGGAACGGAAGCGAAGAGACGGACTCAAAAGGTTCAGGTAAAAATAAACAGAAAACCTGGAGGGATATTGAGGAAGAATCAATCAAAAGAATCATTCGGAGAGGAAATACCGCGCCGAGCGGGACGCGGGAGGCGGGGGCGACCAGAGGCCCTGCAAACCAAAGTCCTAATCGAATTTCCCATTGTCAACTTATTGCCCGTATAATGGGATAACAGGGAGCAGTCCTGGAACCGGGCTGCTTGGGAGACTCTTGGTTTGGTTTTTCTGGGCCCGGGATCAGCCGGGATTCCAGGGACTGCGGACGGATGCTTTCTTTGTGCTTTCCCGATTTTGGTCACTTCAGGACCCGGGAGCATGTGAGTGCACTCGCCCAGGTATTGTCCTGGCCGGGTCCCGTGGAATGCCGGGGACCATCGGAAAGTAATTGGGACTCAATGGCATTTTTGTAATTCGATATTAAACGGAGTCTAGTTAGGCATGCACGAGTGGGTCTGGTTCTGGTTTTGGTTCTGCGTTCTGGATTTTTGGTATCTGAATGGTGCCACCCCACGAGGCGGTTTTGAACAAACTTTCGCCATTGTTAAAACGCTGGAGGTGGTTTTATTTACTTTTCGGTGTTTCGTGAATAAAGATTATTCATAGGGGCGGTTGAAGTCGTTGAAACCAGGGAAACAGGAAGAGTTCGACTCCAGACATATTGTCTGCATGTTTAAGGGCACTTCAATTTAACAAGGGATAATGTTGAATTTTTGCAAGAAAAAGAATTTACCACTTTCGGAAATAATAATAATCTAATTTTGCATTCGACATGGTTAGCTGAAAGAAATTTTCAAGATTAACATACTAAGAAATAAACTGTCCCAGGTCTTTAACGCGAACGCAAAACAAATCTCTATAACACTTCAGAAAACTACAAGCAGATTCGCTTCTTTTAATATGTTGATTATGCCAAATCGTTGCACAGATCAGTATTAATTTTCTGAAAACTCTTTTCAAAATTAAAAATATAGCTATTGACGAGTAAATATATCTCTAAATTTATAATTATTATCCGCTGCAAAAGTCTCAGTTCGGATTGTATGGTAAAAACCGAGTAAATCCAAAATTTTAATAGATTTAGTCTGTGGTACCTATAATAAAATGGCGTCAACTTTTATGTTCTTTTGTGATTTCTTCTTATTTGATCTTAAAATTTTTGTGGAATCTTATGTATCTTAGGCTTAGCTATGTATGACTATGTATTTATCTTAATTTTCTCTTCGATTTTTTGATTAAAGGATAGAAGCGTAAGAACTTTGAAAAAGATGTTCGAATTTTGATTAATAAAAACTCAATTCAAAGACTTTAAAAATGTTAATTTAAATAGGGGAGTTATAGAAAGTTATTCAAATTATTTAAACGAACTATGTATTTTAAATTTATTACTAGACAACAATTGAAATCGTTTTGTTGTTTATTTATACTTCGTTGAGTAATTTTAGTTCATAATCGAAGCAATACTATCAATATTATGAAAAAAAGTTGGACGCTTGTATGCTGTGAAACTCTACCTGGCTTAAATTTAATTCAGGTACCTATACACACGAGAAGTTGGCTGCAAAGTAATGAATTTTGTTTGAATAGATTGAGAAAACAAAATAGGAAAATTTTGTAAGTAAATTAGGGCATTTCGAAGAAAAAAATTTGTTTTTCTATGCAAAATTTTAAAAACTTTATTTTCAAGATATGGGGCATTGTATCAAAAAACCCCTACGCTACATCCAAGATGCGTGTAAAATTAAAACTAAATTTATTGAATTAAAGATATTTACTCCAACGATGTGGAAAAAGTAGTTTCGAAAAAATTGCAAAAGTTAAAACTAAAGCATCACTTATTCATATTACAAACGTCGACTTTTTTTGAAAATATCAAGGCTGCTGTTAAGTATTTCTCCAAATCCTAAATATGAGGATGGCCATGAGCCAGTCTAGACAAAAGCACTCGCTAAAGGAAGTGCTAACTATTTACAGTTATGAATTCACTGAATAATTTAATTAATTAATATAAAATTTGATTTAAAAACCATACTATCAAAATGAATTCAGGAGATTTTGAAATTTCGTTATGATAAAAATTTTTTAAGCTGATTTCTAAAATCAAGTTTTAATTGAAAGTTGCGCGTTTTGGATAAAGCAAGACACAGATTCAGGTATAAAAATTTGATAAAAAGAAAATAGAAAAAAAGTTCCTCCCGCAGTGTTAGCAAATTGCAAATTGCCGGGTTGTTTTTAAAGCCAAAGTAAGCCCACTTGAGTCCCACTTGAGCGGCTTCGCCTAATTAAACTTAAGGCGGCCTGCGCCAGCAGTCGCGTCGCGTCGAGAGGCAATCCTTTCCGTTTATTACGCCGCCAACAGCGGCTCCGATTACCGGCAATTAGTAAAATCGGATTAACTTTGAAATTCAGATGTTGGCCTCGTTCATGCGAAGTCCATCAGAACGCGCTTCGCCCCCGCCCCGGTGGGGCTCCTTCAGGGCAACCGCGGGTGCTCCGCTCGACAGTCGCGTAAACAACGCATCGCACCGCACTTAAAGCGAGTTAAACGAACTTTTCTCAAATTGTCGGCCCGTGTCAATCCGCGTGATTGGCGGGAGGTGAAAATAGCGAGATTAATTTGTTTTGCCTTTTTTCCACGGGCAACAAGCAGCTTTTTGACGCTACATGGAGACACCTCCACACGATGAGCCCCAGCCCGGCTGCGGCTTTTCGGGGGCGAATTAGACGCATTCGTCGCTTTTTTAATTGAATAATGAGCTCGGCTGTTCCGGGTGACGGACTCGCTGACGAGCAGGTAATTGCGGCGAAGTTGGTGGTGGGCGAAAAAAATTATTCAAACTATTAAATTGCTCGCTATTAGCACTTTTCCGGTGTTTTTTTTTTTTTTTGGAGCTTTGTACCAGAAATAATCGCATCTATTTAAAGCCTATACTAATAACGTTTGCTCTATTTTACTTTAAAGTCTGAGAGCCACAGTTTTCCGAAAAATCATTATTTTTGGAATAGGCTTTCTTTATATGTTATGTTCTATGTTTTTCAGACCTCCTTTCAAATAATTTTTATTCCATACACCGCAAATTATACTTAGTTTTATGCCTATGGTTTGAAAGATCTTATCTATTAAAATCACATTCCCAGAAAATTGTGTTGAAATTTTCTTTCATAGCATAGAAAATTAAAAAAATATATATATTTGAGAAATTATCAGTTGTAATATAGATTAGTGAATTTTATTTCCGAAAGCATCAGCTGCATTTCAGTTTAGCTAGAGATAGCTCAAGAAATAATTACACTCTTCAAAAAATTCGGGGATAATCAAGAATTTCACAAACTTTATTAAAGTTATATCTTCGTGAATTTTAATGAACAGGGGCTCATTTGGGCATACATTAGACATTTGCCATAATTTTTGAATTTTTTGAATATCCCCTAAACATTTTCAACATTTCAACATAGAAAAATCGATTTTGATGCAAAAAAAAACCATTTTGATCTTTTTCTAATCTCTAAACCTTTTATTTAAATTTCTTTATCCGTTGCTCCATGAAAGACCGAAGAAAAGCGACAAAATTCCTAAATTTGTACTTAACTTTAAAAATATTTCAGTAGAATGGACATTAATTAGATTATGTTCGAGTTTCTTGACTCCTATTTCTAAAACATACATATATAAAAACTATAATATTATAGAAAGAATCAGTTTAAACTGGTTTTTTGATTTTAAGTTTATTTTTCGCAAAAATACAGCAGTTTAAAGAAAAAGAAATGAAGTTTTTGATGAATTTACGTGGAAAATTTCAATCGCTCAATGGCACCTGATACCTCATATTGATCGATTGCCTTCTAATTTTGAATATATTGCAAGTTTGAGTATTACCGTACAAATTCATATTGATAGAATTCGACTGCTCTATACGTTTTAAGACTTTCAGAATGCAAAAATATGATTTCTAACAAGTTTTTCTTGACTGTCTGTCCAATTGATTCCTATTATTATATTATTTGCTCTCTGAAGAGTTGACTGAAAAGTGGCTGAAAAAAGTTGACCGGAAAAACTCTGTTTAATATTTTCGTTCCATAAACAAATGATCTTAGAATTTAGATGCTTCGATGAATTTATTTTCATTTACATATATAAGTAATAGAATTTAAAAAAAATTGCAAATTTCAACTGCAATGGTAGAGTAGTTTGCGCCGTTCACAGGTTTGATCTAGAAGTTTGAAATTTCGGAAGGGTTGGTTTTAGATCTAGAGCTAAAACATTGGCCTATGGGACCGAAATAAAACTCTCTAATGTACATATGTGTGTATTAGTGTATCTTCAAAGTTTAACGTTTATACCAACTTTCGATACAATTTACAAAAGGAGGTTACTAACTTTGCTTCTATATACACCTTCATTAAAATATTCTTAAATTAAGTTCATTAAACTGAACTGCAATCCATACCTATAAGTATTCACTTTTCGAAAATACAATTGATACTTTCTTCATTACTATTAAACGGTGTAGGTACATAGACAAACAGAAAGCCTAGTGATGTTCGTTTTTCTCGTTTAATTCCAAAGTTTTACTATTAAAATTGCAAACATTATACAAATCACAGTAAATTCATTCCTCGCTCTCAACCATGGCACAAAAAAAAGTTAATAAAATATCGTGAAACCTTCGGACTGAAAAGAAATCGAAAAAGAAGATGATGACAAACAAGTTACAAGACTTGAGGACAAGACAACGCTCCTCTGCACACAGCCGGAGTTGGTCCGGGGCGCTCGTCGGATGGGTGCTCTTGTAAACAGTTTCCAAACATCAAACGCGCTAAGTCCTAATTTGAAATTCTTAAAAGTTCCACTTAGCGAGGCGCAAAGAGAGTTCATCCTTTCATGTGGGTGTGAAACAGCTTTTCACAAACGAAAACGAAACTCTTCGCGCCAGGAGGGCAATTTAAATTTCAATTAAATCACTTGAAGGGCACGAACAGAAGGCGAGCGAGAAAGAGAAGATAGGACATAGGGCAGAGGGTGGGCGGTGGTGGGGATGGGTGTGGGTGGTTTGAAAAAAAAAATAAAAAAATTAAAATTATGCTGAAGGCAAGGTAAAAAAATGTTGCAAGTCGTCTCCAGGGAAAGGAAGAAAATGCACCGGAGCACAGCTCCTGCCGTGATCCTGTAACACTATGTAAATTATTGCATCTTTTGAGAGGGAGCGAAGGGTGGCGGGGGAGACCCGGGAGCAAAGAAAACATAGCGAGCTTGTCTGATTTTATGTTCCCGCTGAAAGGCACCTCGGTGGCGCGTAATCAGCCCAACCGACATGGCCAATTAGTGGGAGTCCTTGTTGCGCGGGAGCTCTTTCTCCTGGGGGTGGAAGAAAAAAATATAAAAAACAAAAACGGCGCCGAGGCAATTTCAGGGAGTCCTTGACACCCGCGGGGGTGGCGTGCAGTGCAGTGCATGCACCACCAGAGCCCCCCCGGGGACTCTGCCCTGCTGCACCTGGCCTGTGCCGCTGAATGCGTTTGCCAGCGTCTGACTAAAAAACTAGAGGCTCTGTGCTCGCGGGCGCGTCTGTTTAGGAAAAAAATCCGCGTAATAAGGTAAAAAGTCCTTTTTCACGGAAGGCGTCAACTGCGTGTGACGCCCCATTCAAGAAGGTGGCAAGCGGCTCTTCACGCCAAAGCGCTCTGGAGCGGTGCATGCGTCGACACCTCACAAATTGTTGTTAATGCAACCGGAAAACTGAATGAAACAAATTTGGGAGTGCGACACGGCCGCCACCGATGCATTTGTGGCGCGCCCGCCGCCGCCTCCGGCACCCACCCTCCGCGCGGAGTTTTTGCAATGCACCTCTTAATCTTCACTGCAAGTCGCGCGGCTCACCGGAGAAAATCCTTTTTAAAATTTGCGATTTTTCGCACTTGCCCTTTGTTAAGCGCGTTTATTGAATTTTTTATTAAAAAAAAAAACTTTTTTGTTAGTAGCAAAGGTGGAAACGCAGGGGGCCTGCGGTTCCGCGCTTTGGTTGCCGCTCGTCTCGAGTGGGGGCGACACCCGTCGATTTGCCGATTGCAGTAATTAGGCTTACACATGTGGGAAGTGTTCGGACGACAAAGGACGCCCTTTAAACGCTTTTTGTTTTCAAAGCGGCACAATTAAGTGGAGCTCCGTCCTTAGCCCTGGCTCGTTATTAGGAGCCAACATTCGCAGCGTCTCCGCGTCACTTCTTTTAATTTATCAGAAATTACTCATGTGAGGGAGGCGGCCGGCAGTTCATCTTGACCGCAAAGTCTTCCAGTCCTGAATGATTATATGTAATTTTCATTTACAAGAATGATTATATGTAATTTACAAGTACAAGAAGTGCAATTTTGAAATACTAATTTTTTTTTTCGATGAGTATAACAAAAAGTTAAAGTAGTAAATAAAATAAAATTGTAAAAGTACAAAGAAATAAGTTTTAAAAGTCCAAACACCAAAAATATTTAAAATTAGAAACTATTTCAGAATATGGTTTAAGCAGGAAGTTCATTAAATTGGAGTCCTGATGATGATACTACCAATTACATAGTGTAAGGTCTCTGTTCTTATTTTCGAGCGAATACGAAAATTATTATCGAAAATAATTTAGGTGTTAAAACGAAACTGGGTTTCGAAATCAATTCGGATAAATGCAATCCTTTGCAACTTCCGTCTTCATTATAAATGAAAATATTTAATGTCATGTGTTCTAAAACCAACATTAATTTGAGATTTAGGAAATATTTTTGGCTTTCATACCCTTTACTTTACTGAATAGTGTCACTTCGGGATTTTACTCCATAAATTCCACAAACGCTTTGAATTGGCTTAAATTTGAGTGTTTACCTCTGGAATATTGTGTTTTGATTGTTTTAAATGGTAAATTCGTAAAAATATTTGATTTAACTCACATTTTCTTCATTTTTCGTTCAAATCCGCTAACTTGAAAAGCATCGAAAATAAAAGTGTCAAATTTCGGTGAATTTCCGTTTCGTCAGAATTTATAAGAACAAGTGAAGTTTTCTGAATTTCGCATTGAACTCGCTTCGAACGAAAAAGATTACCTATGCCCTGTGGCGTAACTAAAATCAAAAAGTTCGTCGCACAATATTTCTATATTAAATTTATGGTATCCAATTTCAAATAAGAAATCCTAACAATCATTAAAATTTTTTTAATCGGACTTTCATTTTCGCTAAATTGTTAATTACATCATCAAAGTTTAAACTTCGGGTCAATAAATAATTGTTTTTTATTTGGAAAATGACCATTCGGCACTAATCGTATAGTAAACAGGAAATTTTTTAAAACAACATAAAAGCAGTGCGCACTTTAGGAAGGTTTGAAGACACTAAATAAATATTTATTATTAATAAATTACTAAGTTCTCTACACGATAAAATACATTCACTCTAAAAAAAACTTTTAGAGATGTAGCGACTCCGATCGCAAAGGGTCAATTTTGAATAGATAATATGACTATATAATATTATAACAAGTTTGAACACAACAAGCTCAACACTTCCGTTATTCGAAAATTGAAAACAAAACCGGCCAAGTGCGAATCGGGCAAACACATGATAAGGTTTCGTAGCTGTTCGTTATTTCGATCTAATTAGCATAAAATAAAAACAAGCTGAAGACATTTGTTTTATGTAAAAAATACTTTATTAATTTAATTCTTCTTCATACTTAATTTTATTATATAATCATAAAAAACGCTATGCCTAGTTGTATAGAAATTTCTATCTTCATAGTTTTGGACGTCGTACAAGATTTTTTTTTTTAGATTTGTAGATAGTCTGGTTAATATGTTTCTGAAGTAGAGCTTCAAAAATGGTAAAAACTTTTAATTCGTTAGTTAGAAAAAATATTAGTATTAAATTGCAAATAGGAAATGTTTAAGATGAATGTAAGCTATTGACATTTTTAGCACGGGATCAGTCTGTCTTGAAGATAATAGTTAATTCTAAATTTGAATAGGCATTGTGAAGAACAAAGTGTTCATTTTAAGATGCCATGCGACGCGTTAAGAATCGCTTTCTGCCTCAAATACCCAAAATAAGCCACCAAAGGGTGTCGTGCCGTACTCCTTGGGAGCCAGACAGAAGAAGATGGTGCTACTGGGAACAATGCGCAGATTAGGCTCCTTCGGAGGGAAGTCCTTCCGCAGCTACCTTTGAGTTGAGCACAGGTAATGCGCGGGTGGCGGGGGTGGAAGCCATCGACAGCAAGAGTCCTCCACAAAGGGCGAAGACAATTTCTTTCTTAGCCCTCTCGACATTAGCATTAAGTCCCCGAGGCCCCGGGAGCTCCGGTTCCCACGTGCTCCAGCCTTTGTTCTCCAGTGCTCCACTGAGCCCGTCCCCATCCCCGTCGCGTGCATAAATATAAAATTCTAATTAACTCCATTCTGGGCGCCTTTGATATTCCGTCTTCCTGCAACAATGTTGCCCGGGATGTTTGACGCCTGTTCATCCTATTCTTTGACATGTTCCCACTTCAGCCACTGAGTGGGCGTTTTTTTTTTTTTTTGCTCCTCACGGATATAGTCGAGCCCCAAGGGCCCCACTAGTGGGAGGCCCACCCCCGCTGCAGCCCCGCGGAGCTCCGTATATCTTTTAGAACAAAACTGTGTAAAAGTAAATTAACTTGAAAACGAGCACCTCTCTTTTGAGCTGTGCGGAAGACGCACGTTGGGGTGGGTGTGGGTGGCGCGCGGGACAATGGGGCGTGGGAGGCTCCACCACAAAGGGATGCTAATTTGGAGCAGCGCACCCGGGACAAAGTGGGACAACGCCGCTAACGTGTGCTAAAGTTAATTAAACCGAGAGGTGCACGACTTGCTGAGTGGAAAACGAGCCACTCTGCCCCTCGAGCCGCCCCCCGGCCCTTCGAGGGATAGTTTCAAGTGAAAGTTGGGCTAATTTTAACGCGCTCCAGCGGTGCCTGGCGATGCCTTTAATTAGGACGCAGGTGAGTTACTTTCACCTGCTTTTCTTCGCCCTCTCCCCCTCCCGGCTCAGTGTATCGATTTTGCATTTTCGCACTTGTGTCGCGCTGAATAGCCGCGTATCGCGCTGAATAGCCGCGCGGGGTGTGGGGTGGTGTGACAATCACTCGCAGATTTTCCAGTCAGCGAGCGAAGGAATTCGCTAAAGACATTGCCTGCGTCTCGTCGCGAAGAAAGGAGCCGGCACCGACCACTTGAAATTGTCTCAAGAGGATGTTTCGTGGATTTCGTGGCTCATTTGCACCTTGTTGCAGGCTTGTCACTCAATTATCGATTGATTCCCGTGTATTTTGCGGGGGATGTGAGGTAATTGCCTTTCATGCCGACTGTGCGAGCTGATGGACTTCTTTCCTTTTTTACTTTTGTTTCCCGCCTTTGTGCTCGAGATTAAATCTACCTGCTTAGCCAGGTAGTCAGGAGAAGTGCTTTTGACACTTTGAGGAGCCCTCTAGGGCTTTTGTAGGTGATGGTGACAAGAATTTAATGATTTTTTTCAATGCAAATTTATGGTAAGTGATGCAATAAGCGCCGGATCTTATTGATCAGAAGCTTTGATGAAGGCACTACCATACTAAGTATTTTGGTGCAATTGTTGTCATTTTCGTACACTATAATGTTTCGGAACTACATATATGTTTAAAATTTAATGTTGATCTCAGTAGAATTTATGAAGTTATAAGCATTTATAGGTAGAAGCGTTATAATATAAGCATACTACTTATAAAATGAAAGTTGCTTTTCGCGTTGTTACTCTTAAACATAAGCATCAGAATCAGGAACAGTAAAAACATAAACTTTTCATCCCGGTTTCTCATTTATAGTATTAGTTTGGATTAATAAACCTGAAGTGTATGTCTTGATTTTAAAATAACTGCCTTTTTTGTAAGCCACACAATTGCTTTTGAAATTTTTGTCTATTTGTCTTACTGTTTGTCGCGGCTAATATAGGATAAAAATGTCTAAACCGATTTCGGACATTATTTAGGCTATTTGTTACACATTTTGTCTATACGTCGCTATTCAAATCTACACCACTACTTCGATTGCAATTCAAATTTGCATACATTTAATAAAAGTTTTTAGTCTGTCAGTTTCTCCGCGGTAGTCTAGGGAACAACTGATCTAATTTCAATTGGGCTTTCACTGGAAGGTAAAGTATTTGGTCGAGCATGATTTAGACTATTTTTTAAAAAAAACTATTCCACAAACGTTTTTCAGATACTCGGAAAAACCATAGAAGGTATTAAAATATGTAGCTATAAATAGTTGGTCTAAATTAATTAAACAACAGATCGTTGCTACACTGGTCGTCTTTTACTTAAACTCATAACTCCTCACATTTATAATATGTATTAGTAGAGATACTTGAGAACTATCATATTTAAGTCAAATAATAGGTAAATCGGACAATGCTGAGAACGGGCAAGTTAGCTTACTATATGTATGTGAATCATGCGAAACTTTAAACGCATTTTTCTCAAAGTTGGAAATTTCAAAAAACGCTCCCACGATTATTAAAAATGAATTACTGATTCGATCAGCATAGACTAATAAAAAAAGCATTCTATAATTTGGTTTGTCAAACCCACTAACTTTTCAAAGAATATCTTTCGAAAGAATCTACAATTTTTAATGTTCCCCCAACCAATAATATGTCGACTACATAAACAAAGTTGGATTTTTTAATTAATTTTTCGAGATACTCAAAATATTAAAAAGCATTTATAATTTAAACCCCTATAGAATTTTAAGAATAGCAAGCCCAAACATATCGCATACATAGCATTTGTTACATCATTCATATTATGTATTGTATTGAGTCATTTGTAACTCAGTGTTCCCATCTATAAAAAGATCTCTCACTAAAATCAAAATGCCGAATGAAAAATTGATCTCTTTACGAGTTTACGTAGAAAAATGTCTACATTAGCAAAACATAAATCTACAATCTGCCGAGTCTCGGTTACTACTATTTATAAACAATTTCTTAATTAAGTATTAACCAAATAATTTATTTGTAGTAGAAAAAGAAGATAGATAATATTTAACCAAGCTTCAAGAAAAATTAACCAAGATTTGTATTATTTATACCCAAGAAAATTGGATAAAACAACAAAATCATTTCAGCAAAGATTTAGCATTTTAAAGTACTAAATTCCAAGCACGCCCTAAAGTCATTGCGTGAGTTCTAGGTTTCAAATTTCAGGCTTGAAAAAAAAAATTTAAAAATATAATTAAATTTTAAAAATAAATAGTAAATATTCTACCGACTTTTCAAGTATAGCAGATTATTCTAATGATATTATAAGCATAAGGTCCGGACCTTAAAGTTCGCGATTCAATTTGATAGCGCTTTAATTGTACGCTTGGTGTAATTTGAGCAAAACCGCTTGAAGACGGTGAAACGACTTAACTGGTTTTGTTTTTTTTCGTTTTTACCTTCTTTGCATTTTGTTTGTCGCTGGTCAAAAATTGCTGGCTGAATGCACTTCCCACCGAATTCGAATGCACTCGAGGCTGAATGAGTCGTCCTGGAGCCGCAAAGGTGTCCTTCCTCGGTGCTCCCTTGTCAAGGGCTTTTATTTGAGGCGTGAAACGTTCTTGACGGCAGTTCCTTTGCAGGACGCAAGTCTCTCCTTCTCGCCACTTTGGCCGGGTCCCCTTAGCCCTTTTGTGGGGCCCAGCAAAGCCTCTTCTATTTCCGTAAATTAAATTTAATTTCGGGTGGAAATTAAAAAATTAAAAATGTGACGACTGCAAGGTCCTCCACCGCTCGACTCGAGCGACTCTTTCAATTTTCCCTTTTGGCGTGTCCTTTTAATTCGGTGCTCGGTGGCCTCTCCCGGAATGAACTTTTAAACGCTTCGCTCCTTCCTGTTTATAATTATGCAATTGTGCAGGAATTAAGTCCTTTCCGAGGTTTTCGCTCGACTCGACCTCGGCTCAGTGCAGTTGTCGCCAGGAGCCGGGGAGTATCAAGTTACTCCCTCATCCCGGCGAGGAAGACGAGTCCGCTGCATTTCCCTTCCTCCAGGGACAGCGGTAGAAGAATTCCCGAAAAAAAAGAAATGAATGTTCGAATGTCATCGTGCGCCCGCGGGAACATGCCGTGAATATGTCAATGGGACTCTGTTGTATTTCATTTCAATTTTTTGTCACTCGGGCGTGGATGCGCTACCGGTTGCATCCCGGGCCGGGATAATCGGTTTAAGTAATTATCCCCGCCGCCGCCGTCATCCTTGAACTGTTGACATTGCGGTTGAAGGATGCGAGGCTCCCGGGGGAAAGGTAGGACCTGAAAATTGGGAGGGATGGGCAGGGGCAAGGTGCAAGGTGTCGCTTTTGTGTGATCAATTCAGGGAACATCTGGAAGAGGCGGTCTGTTTACAAGGAACAATTCCGCAGTTGCTCTTCTTGCAGGGAAAATGTCTTTAGGAAATTGGTTATTTTTTATTGTCATGAACCAGGGTTGAGGTTCGTTTTTTTTTCGACGAGTGAAATGATCAAACTCGAGATAATCTCTACATAGGTGTTGGCATTTTGTAAGAAGAGCTAATTGAGTAATTGGCTAATAAAGTTGTTTCGCTTATTACGAAAAAAAATAATGGAAAATACATATTTAGGTACTAAAACTCGATTTCAATTTAGATTCGTACTTACTTTGCATAAACTATTATTATTTAAGTTAGGTACCTATAGTTAAACACATCATTTCAGAATTATGTTAGAGGGAATATTCATTTGGCGGCCAAAAAACCGAACAAAACGATCTATGGTAGGTAATTGCACTTTTGGTAAACACATTTTTTTTTTTACATCCGGCTGTATACATCTAATTTTGTACTAATTTTCTAGTGATGAGCAAAACTAGAACAAGACCAAGACTTTGATAGCCTTGGTCTTGGTCTTGGTCTTGCATTTTCTGCAAGACCAAAACTGATTTTGCACATTACTAATTAAAATGTCCTGAAAGGGTGTCAAAATGGATTCAGAAGTTCGTGATTTAAGTATATCAAAACGATATATGTTAGTTTAACAGCTTCGAATAAGCGAGCCCGTTTTCGTTCAAAATGGAATAATTTTCATACAAATCTATAAGATCTCGTGTAATTTTTGATTTTTTGTATTTTTATGGTAATACTGTTTTTAATGAGGCAACAATACAGATTATCTCTTCTTTTTATTACAATATGAATTTCTTTAAAAGACGTTCAGTTTTGATGCATTCAGGTAGATGTGACCCCTTAAATAAAATCAAGTGGCAATCAAAACATAACAATTGCACCCAGTTGCAAAGAAAACAAAATTATTAGATTTTTTTTACTTTAATAGATAGGAATCTGGATTTAACATAATGTCAAATAGAATCACAAACACTATATGGAGAAACCACGTTAAAAGTCGATTGTAAGTAGGTACCTCATTCGGTTTTATGCTCCTCCTGTAAAATTTAATTTTGTATAATTAGATCGTTTTGTTCCCCGGCTCCACAAATGTTCTTGCACACATTTAACATTTACCAAGATAGCAAAAGCTAATTTTTATCACTTTTTCATTTTTTAATTATTAACTTGTTTGAAGTAAATAAAGTAAGTATGAAAATATGCATGTTTTTAATTCGTGGTCTAAGAGTCGAATGATTAGTTACAAAGTATAATATTGATTTTAGTTAGGGTTATATTTTTTAAACAAACATATACATATGTATATCGTATACGTACTTCAAAAGATGATGTAAATTTACCTAAAACTATCACTACTACAATTTAATCGGACGCAATTCTAAAACTAATGGATTTTCTTATAATGAACATGTTTCGAAAAATTTGCTAGCCATCTTAGGGTTATTCAAGGTAGTCGGATTCTACGCAGGAAACGCTATACCAATCGATTTCTTGGGGTGTCCTAAGCAAACTTTTGTTCTTGACCCTCCTCCTAAAATTACTCCTTCCCTCTCAAAAATCGAAATCGACATCAAAATGTTTAAGATCTTTAGTTTTCAAATTTAAGACAAATTTAATATGTCCATACAAAATTCCAAATTATAATTTAAAAAATAATCTTCGTAAACTGAATGTTGTATTGGTATCATAATTTCCAAGTTCCATAATACATTTTATTGTCATCAAAATCGCATGTGTATGCAAAGGTGTCATTTTCCTGTATATTAATGGAAAATGAATCAAAATCGAATTGCAAAATTTCAATAAGAACGGACAGGTATTTAACTTTATCATCAAGCTTGTGGTTGCAAATTAATTACAAATTTTTTTTTGAAGCAGTATAAATTTTAAGTTTATCTATTGAAACTTACAGGGTGAGTTCAGAGATATGCTGAACAGAAAGGTTATTTAATATTTTCAATATTTTATAACTATCATAGTAGAAAGAATTAATCAAAATATAATATTATTAGGTATGACATGTACATACATATACTACATATATATGTAGTAGGGATAACTCATCATAGCACTCCCGTCTATCGGTTCAAAATTTGGTGCTACTGCTTAGCAAAGTGTAAAGAAAGTGAAGTATTGAAAATGGTCAAAGATAACTGTAATTTAGGTTCGTAAATCGTAGTTCAAAGAATTTCTATTCATTCTATTCTTTTTGCTTATAAACATAAGGTTTCTAAATTAAGGTATTCGTTCAAATGATAAATCGACTTATGTCCGTAGCCTTGAAAGCCTCTCGGTTTTCTTGCTATACACATGTAGGACCTAAATATGGGTATTTGTGGCAGACGGCATGTGAGTTCGCCCACAAAACCAGCAATCCTTGAAAAGAGTACGAATCCTTTCTGGTGATTAACTCGTTCCCACCTATCAATTAGCCCTTTGTTTTCGCGCTCCATTTAATTCGAAAGACAAAAGCGGTCCGCGGAGAGGGCTGCTCCTCCGTCTTTAACGGGCGGATTTTCCGCGTTTTCATATAATTAACTCGTCACTTTCAAAAAACATTTTTTTTGTGCCAATTTACTCATATTTCTGGCATTCAGCGGAGGTTCAACTGAAGACCAGCGCCTTCTCAAATTTCATCAATTTACAAAAAAAAAGTAATAAAAGAAAATATTTAAAAAAACGGTCTCACCCTCTCACTTCTACTTTCATCATCGGCACTTCGTCCCGCACCCCTCCGCGGGCCATCTCCCGCTGGATATTTTTTTTTTCTGAATTGGCCGCGAGTGAATGGCCAATTCAAACAAAAGAGCGGAAAAAATTAGCGCGCTTGTCTGTCAAATTCAATTTTTTCGAAATGCGAGCGCAAGGCTAATAAATAAATCGCGAGGCCTCACCGTCGGGATCGCGCCGCGGGGCGGGAAGGATGGCTGACGCGATAAGTTTAATGAGGTCGCGCAGGCGCGCGGATTCTGGTGGCTGAGGAACGGTGCCACATTTTTGCCCTTTTGATCCAGGGCTTAAAGGCCCTTTGTTTCATCGAGTGGCTGGCACAGGATTTGGTATTCGGGATTTTAAACTTTTTCACCTTTTTTAAACGAACAGAGGTGTATTAAGGGCATTAATACTTCTTTAGATGGATTTTTCTAGTTATGTTTGTCTTTCAAACTACTTTTGCTATAGATCTACATATAAACAAATATATGATTTTTTGTAATCTAAATTTATCTTCTAATTACACCGCTCAAAATTCCGCAGTGCTTTAAATTCATGTGAATAAACTCGACATTATTAAAAGGAGTCCGTCTAGTGTGATTTAAACTCGCGCTTTTAGTATACACTACTTAAACTTAATTAAATAGCCTTTTTCTTTTATTTATGAAGAAGTTATTTATTATAATGTATTATACTTGCAGCTGATAATTTTAATAGATTCAGTTTTGTAGTTTAATCGGCTTTCAACGAAAACATAATTTTGATAGCTCCTGTAGCCTCAAAACTTACCAATTAAATAAATTGCAAAATAATATTTTTTAAGGTAATTTAATTTTTAAAATTATAGCCCTAATCCCTTCAATGTTTTATTTACACCTTAACCATCTAACAGGGATCTTTTTAAGTCCCGTGCCTTTTTCACTACGTTCTACGTTAATAACTTCGGGGCAAACTTATCAACTACTACATACCTTTCAATAAAAATTAATGTCCCCAAAGGAAATTTGAAAAACAATTCTTTTAACAATTATTTGCCAACTATTTTATTTTAAAAAAAAATCACAAATCAATGAATGAAACATAAAAATTATGATAGCAAATTAATCGATTGTTTCTTTTTTACATAATTAAATTATAGTCATTGATTACGTGCAGGGTGTTTAATAAAAGTAATAGTCAGTTTTTAGAGACATACTTACTTAAAAGGATAAGACGTAAATTTAAAAGCAAATGTTCCTATAATTCAAATAAAATATTTTTAATTGGGATGGGAAATAATTATTTAAATCATAGCGTTTTTAATTTACGAGAATTTGCTCAAAAATACAAAAGACAAGTTAAAAAATTAAAACGAGTAGATCTTCACGGTTGAGCAAGAATCTGGAGTTTGATTTAGAACTCAAAAGCCCCACGTTTGTCCAATCGAATATTCTAAACTATTTTTTCTTTTAATTAAGAAATTAAAATTTTTAACTATGGTCCTATATAATTTTGGTTAAGATCTGATGAGTAATAAAAAGTGTAAAATTTCTTAAAAAAAGAGAACTGCCTTCAAAAGATCAGAAACTCTAAAAAAAGTATAGGATAAGATTTGCTTTGGAGGATTCTCCGTTTACTTGCATTTAACTTGATTTTTGAAGTCGGCGCAAAAACAAAACTAATTGTCGATGATTTTCTGAATGGTATTTAAATCAGTCAAATTTTCGTATGATATGTATTGTAAAGTAGCAATGGAAAAGTCCAAAGACAACAATCTTCTGTTTTTCGTTATAAAATTTGCTTGTTTGAAACTTGCGGAGTTATGCGGGGTATGAATTGAAGCAAATTTCTACATCTTTAAGATTTCAATTCAGAAGTGTTCGTCATAGTTCTTCTTGAGCCAACCCTTCACTCATCTTCCATTAGAATTAAAATTCCTTTGAAGAAAAAAGTCAGACAAAAATCTCCCGAGGAAACTTGATCCTCGCTCGGGCCAAGCCAACGTGCGAGCATTCTTAGAACGTCAAACACTTGAAGAGAACAAAGCGAGTCCCTTCGACCCTTGGGCCCTTCTTCCTTGCTTCAGTTAAGAAAATTTCTTAGGACGCGTTTGCGTTTCTCCTGAGCGCGCTGGTCGCAAAAGGGATGTCAGGGCCAAGAGCAAACCCTTCGAGTTGCGCAATCGCGCGTTTGCCCCACATTTTCCCCGGTGAGTCGCTTCGCTGCCGCGTCTTGAGTCGCTCTAGCCAACAAAATATCGCCGTCGCGGGCGAGGAGCGCGGCGCGACCGGTCGACGGCTCCCAAGGAGGGCATTGTCCAGATGTCGACGACAAAAGTAGCCACTCGAGGCGCTAATTTCTGCGCTGTCACCGCGGACAAACAAATGTCAAATGTCCCTCTTCAGGTGGGAGCCTCGCGGGCAGTTGGTCAAAGGCACTTGACCAACCGTTACAAGTTTTTCTGATTATTCGACGCTTTTGTCATCCAATTAAGGTGGAAAATTACGGCGCGGTCTCGCGCAGTCTGCGCGGGAGGCTGAGGCGACGACGCAGCGGCGCAGTTCGCGCCAGACACGGAGGCACGTCGCCGCTTTGTGGTGATTGCTAAGAAGCAGGAAAAGGAAAACGACGCGAAAGTAAATAAATATTTAATCGAACGGGGTAAATTGAGGAATTAGGCCCGGTGAGTGGTGTTTTCTTTCGTAATTGGAGTTACGCCGGGTAATCACCGCGAGGGCCCTAGAACCTGTCTGGGCACTTTTCTCGGAAGCTCATTGGGAGCTGATTCCAGGTGACAACTGAATGCGCGCAACGCGATCGCCACAACTCGAGTCACTAATCATCGACCTCCTCGCACCACTCACTTCGCACTGAGGAAGTCCAAAAGAACTATTTTCATAGCCCCCGCAGCTCTTTGCGACTCTCAGCGACTTTAGAATAAAAGAATTTATTTTCTAAGGAAAGGAGAAAGGGCTCTAAAATATAGCAATTAGTTACCATTATTCAGTGCTAATTTACTAAATATCATTAGTTTTTACTCTCTGAATTAAAATTATTCGGCTATAAATGGCGATCGAACTTGGGTCCTTTAGATTCTAACTCCAACACGATTTTTGTTCAATCGTGAAGATCCACTAAGGGGTTAAATTTAGTAAGTTGAATAAGAAAATGATATTTTAAGAAGGTTTTCAGTAATTTTCATAAAAGTCGGCCCAAAATTGGACGTAGTCGTAGGCTTTAAAAAAAAACTTGATACTTTCATTTTCCTTATACATATATACATATATTTACATATGTACATACATATATGTCAATACAATAATAGCTCCATCGTAAATGAAAGAATTTTGATTTTATTGAATACCTACATTATTTAAAAATTATTTTTT
The DNA here is from genome assembly GCA_963920795.1 of Eutolmus rufibarbis. Taxonomy (NCBI): domain Eukaryota; kingdom Metazoa; phylum Arthropoda; class Insecta; order Diptera; family Asilidae; genus Eutolmus; species Eutolmus rufibarbis. Next base: position 42,011,886 of record OY987206.1, on the reverse strand, counting down.
TCTAAATTCAGGAATAAGAAAAATTTGTATTGCCTCAATAATGGCCCTGTTTAGTAAACGAAATTCTTGCTCAAAATTTGTTATATCAATATGAGTGTTTTGCTCAAATATTATCCGCAATTTAAGAAATTTAATGGAAAATAAGTACACTGTTTTAACCATGATAAGATTGGAGAGACAAGAAAATATGGTTTTTTTTCTAAAAATTGAAATATAATCAATTCGATTGTTTCTTTATTTCAATAATGCTAGCTTATTATAAATTACATTAGTTTTGCATGTTATATGTTAATTAAACGAATATTTTATCTGTCTGTTTAAAAGTAATATTAAAAGTAATAAAACTCAAAAATCAGTTTTCTGGTTTTGACTACGTGTTCTCTAAATTGAAAAATTTAAGATTTAGTATTGTTAAACATATAGTTTAACATTTTGTAAAGAATTCCGAGGTCGTAGATTTATATGTTATTTCAATTTATAAATTCATAATGACGAATCCAACATAAAACCAGCCGTTATATTACAACTAGATAATTCTTTCAATAATTTATGAAAAAGGGATTTTAAAAGTAATTGATTGCAACCATTCTATTTTAATTGAATAACTCAAGGTAATAGACTTACAAAATATTATTTATCATAAAAAATGTTGAATTTTCTATGACTATCCAATTTAAATAGCCAACTTATGCTGCAGCAATTTCTAAAAAAATTGGAAAACGAATACAAACGAGGAGCGATCAGGAGACAAAACTTAGTTATTTTCAATTACATCAAAGAAGCACAAACATTTCGTTTTAGAATCCTTACAAAATTTTACATTTGAGAAGTCCACTCAGTCCAAAATGCTTAATTATTGAAATATCTATAGGCACAGGTAGTGAAAAGATTGTTGTTTCTGCACGATCACACCATTTCTAATTGTATTTTAGAAAATATAGATTATATGCCAAAAATGATAATTTGTAATTCAGATTAATGAATCCCACTGGTCTGGTTAACAATTTTAATGTTTTTCTTTTTCCTAAACAAGTAACAAATCATTTCTAATAGAATTTTTTCATAGATTATGAATTCGTAATTCATTTGAGTGGCAGCATAACTTCCTGAATCAATTCATTATTTTGTAACGATTTTTCATATTTTTCTCAAAAATGTGAGCTTATTGAGAATTTTCATTTACAAATTCGCAATCTATAGAAAATATCCTGAAAGTTACTAATTCTGCGAAAAAAATTTATATTGACTAGTGCTATATTTCAGATAATAGTAAATCAAAAAGCGTTGTAAAACTGATCTTCTAAAATAAAATTAATATTTTTTATAATTAAAACTTTCTGAAATAGAACACCTTTTCTTGAAGTACAAACGAATGACATTAAAAATTAAATTAGTAATCCTACTTTGTAAAATTTTACAAAAATTGAAAAGGACGTTCATTTGGAGATTTGAAGCTTTCAAGAATGACAACTAAATAGAATTGTTAGTTGCCTACCTTTAATGTAGTACTTTCGGAAATAATTTAATTAACTGAATTATTATTGATATTTTATAAAGAATAGTAGTAGTGTAGTGTAGATGTTATTGTTATAGTGTAGGTTTGATTGGTTTCAGATTCTATTTGATCTCTTCTTACACATCGTTTTCAAATTTAATCAAATGTTATTAATGTTTATAAAAATGTATTATCAAATTGATGAATTTCCAAAAATTGGAGCTCCAAGAGAAACCTCCTTAACGAGTTTCAGGGGAAATTAAGAGCCTACTTAAAGTCGAGTTGATTTATTAAAAGTGCCAAAAAATAACTACCCCGTTCCTCAGAACAATTCTTCAGCTTAATTTCCTCTCAGTGGCAGTAACCAAGAAAATCTGCCCGCATTTAACCCTTTTCATCAGCGACATTGATTTACCCCCTCCAAAAAAAAGGGCATAGGGGCATAAATTAATAACCGACACATCTCACTTGATGCGCGTCTCATCCCAGTTATTAATCGCGATAAAACAAGATCAAAAGGCGGTAAGATAAATAAATAAAAAAAGTAAAGAGTGGTCGAACTCACCAGCCCCGGCTTGCGGATGGAGCAGATGATGCCCGCCGGCGCCGCCCATGTTGTGGGGCAGAAAGGCGGCCGCGACCGCCGCGTGGGCGTTGAAGTAGGCCATCCGCGAGGCGGCCATTGTCATCTGGTGGTGCTGGTCCGCGGTGAAGGGGGTCTGGCCGACGCTCGGGTAGAGCGTCGGCGTGACCGCCGAGACGGCGGCTGCTGCGGCCGCTGCCGCCGCTGCTGACCCACCGGAGCCCCCCCGGGACGAGTCGCCTAATCCAAGGAGCTCCTGAATCGCGAACGGCGATCGCTGGGGCATCGTGCCTCCGCCCCCGCCGCCACTGGAGATCAACTTGTCGGACCGCGAGATGTGGTCAGCCGCGTGCAGAGTGGACCCCACTGTCTCCAGGCGGGACAGGGACTCCAAGTTCATCTCTCACTCAAAAATATAAATTTATTTATTTATTTCTTTTCGATTTTTTTAGTTTTAGTCCAGAAATCACTGATGATACCACAATCGATTTATCTCAGGTGATAAAGTTTCTGTTATTATTTTCGCGGTTAAATAGTTAAACCACATTTTTCTTATTCACCGCGATTTATTTTATTTTTTTAATAATAAAAAATTAAAAAATAAATAAATTTATTTTTCACATCACTTCCAGATTATTCGCGGGAAGAACAACAAAATATCGAGAGAAAATCACTCAAAAACCGAAAAAAAATCACCTCAAAAACACTTTGCCGGCTGAGTGGTCCATTTTCATCCCGATAAATTTGAGCGCTGGCTCCGCCGCTCAGCATCGGCTGAACCATAAGTTAGCAAATGTTTTTCCATAAATCGCGCGTTTATTCAATTAGACAGGTGGCGTCAAATCGGGGGGAGGAGCGGGGGGCCCAAAGACACACAAGAAGCAAGCACCTTGCCAACTTTTCTATCGTTTTTAGTTGTTTACTTCGCCTGCCTCCTTGGTGTGTGTCTTCAACCGAAGAAAATAGTGCAGGGCTCTAGCCAAGTTAGCAATCTACTTAGCATAGACGACTTGACTTTTTCTGGGGCGCTCCTAGGTCTGCAGGGTGTTCTATTCCCTTTTTTTTTTAATTATTATTATTTTTCCGCAACTATCTTACAAGCGAAATTGCTGGCTGTTAGGAGCACTTCAAGAAAGGACTCCTCTCGAGGGTAATTTTTCTAGGATGTTATCTAGGCGGGTACTTTACGACTCTCGTTCAGGGCCCCACGGCACACGACATAAACGTTATTATTATTATTTTTTTTTTTTTTCTATTCCCAACTCTCCCAGTCAGACACCCATTCGCGGAAAAAAATGTTTATTTTGTTTTATTTTAACGATCACAAAAATTGCCCTTTACGAACTAAAAAGCTAGCTCTATGGCTCCCGCGATAAATTTACTTGAGATGTGGCCCAAGACGACAACCGGTTTTGAATGATTGTCGCTGCTCACTAGGCACCAGCCCAAGAATGTTCTGCAATTCGCGGGGGCGGAGCCCGGAACGTGACATGCCCACTTGTTGTTTGCTGCAATTTTTCCCCTCTCGCTCTGCAGTATCTAGTTGAACCGGTCGAACCGGTTGAGATACCTAAGCCAGCCTGGAATTTTGGCTCCGCCCCCATCTGCTCCTCATATAAACGACCGCATCCGGTGGTATCACCGCGCATGATCGAAACCACTCCCTCCCCTAAACCGCTCTCAGGCAACCAAATCTGGTCCCAGGTAGGTGAAAGTGCAAAGGAAAAACCACCGCCAGTCGGATCAGAACCCATCCCACCTTTTGTTCGACTTCCACGATTCCAAGCCGGGATTTTGGTGGTAGTGTTCCAAGAAATAATCCGGCGATGTATGGGTCCAGAAAAATTTTCTGGTATGGGTTCAGAAATTTTTGTGGTATGAGTCGATCCGATCTGCGCGAGTATTGGTCGCATCAATGGAGGACGCCAATCATGGGGGATGAATCCCTGAAAACGAGATGTCGACTGTTTTCGGGCATATCAGGCACCAATGCCTCCTCCTCGCCCGACTGGAATATGTTAATTAAAGCGGTAATTAGTCAATTGGATATGTTTCTGGGATTTGCGTGCTTATCCCGTTGTGCTCCATCATCATCCCGGGTACCGGGCGGCAGCATCCCCTCTGCACCCGTTCGCATCGGGCGGAATGTTGTTACATGGAAAATCCGCTTTCGGGGTACCCTGGCCCGGGAGCAACCTGCTTCTCTTCTTCTTCGGAAGAGGTGGGATTGAGCGCTCCGTGCTCCTGGATGCTGGATGATGATGCAGCCTCTGATGCTCCTCTTCCCGGTGACATTTTGCCCATATATATCGATTATCCGGGGGGTGGGGGTAAGCTTCGGAAGAAGGCTTTTTGATCGTATCGATGATACTCGCCGCCCGTGTGCACGGGGACTGACGGTCGATAGCTTGCTACTTCATTTCCGGGTCTGACTTCTAGCGGATAATCTTTGCGGCTCTGGGTGGCTTCGCTTAATTATTGGCAAATTATTTTCATCTCGTTTTCGGCGGATGATTTCATTTTTAAAGGAAATTTTACTAATTATTCAGTAGATATCATATCCACTTTATTATCTTTTGAAACCACATGAGGAGCATCTGTTAACAAAAGGGCTATTTTCACACTAAGCAAGCTTTACAAAAATCGAAAATAACTTAAATTGGCCACTATTTGTATGTACTGGTGGTTTTTTTTTTTGCAATATAATTATTTATGAAGAGGACACTTATTTTTAAAGAAAATTTATTTTTCAGTATTTAAATAAACAAGAAACAAGATATTCAGAAAATAGCATCCCTTGTTTGGTAATGAATTAAAAATAGCCCGTTTTGAACAATATTTAGGTACATCAATTACGTTTAGGATAAGTAAATAAAAGATAATTTAATAATAATAGGAACAATAAAAATAAGGCTAATATTTCTAATAAACTAGGCAGTTTTGAACAAAAGTAAGGACAGTTTTACGTAGGATTTTAGATCAGTAGTGGAAGTAATAACAAATAAATCTTTGAATGACCTTTTTTGAACAAATATCTTCCTCAATTAATTCAAGATCTAAATTTCATATTAAGAAAATGTTGTTTAAATTGAGCGATCAATTCCAAATGCATTATAAAATTAATATTCTCTTATTGATAAGCCTTTATTTATGGTAAATTAAGAATAATATAGGATAATTTATTTAGATAGAGCGCATAAAATCACAATATTTTTCGTTATTTTTTCCTAAAAATGGCATTTTAATAGTTGTTTTTACACGCTTTATATTAGCTTCACTTGTAACTAACTATGTATGTAAGAAAATCTTGGAATGTTAATTTGACCCACTTCCCGGTCTTCGATTAGGATGAAATTTTGCACACGCTCTGAGTTCTGATGACAATACATGACTAGCTAAGAAACATCATTACAAATCCAATATGGCGGCCTCCCCAAGATATGAGATGAGAAACTACATTTTTCAGTGAAGTAAGCATGGAGAAAGCTGTCTTATTTCCCTGACGATATTCGACTTCAAAATCATAATGCTTTTTGTAATTTTTAGTGCGTGCTTAAAGCGTGTTTTTTAGTTTTTTAAACTATTTTATATTATTGGACACATAATTTATATTAGCAATGCAAAATCAATGGTCCCTTCAAGCCTTTATTTTTGTAATGAATTTTAAAATTTGTAAAATGAAATCACATTTATTTGTTCAATTATATGAAAACTTGTAAAAAATCCTTTTTGCAATATGTGTTTTCGGGTCGTATGCCTGAAATGAGATCTGAGACTGAAAGGAAGCTAACTGAGACAATATGACATAGAGCTCGTCAATATTCTTAATTAATTATTGTAGGATTAAGGGAAGAATATTTTATTATGGATGGTTTGAACTACATATGTATATGTATGTATGTTTACACAAAATTTCAAAAATTACAAAGTTTTGTAAACATACATATATAGTTCAAAGTATTCTCAGTCTGTCCCTTAATCTTATAATAATTAATTAAATAACAAACAAAATCTATACAATTTCTTGATCCGTCGCATTCGTGTTCCCCCTTAATTTGTCTAACAAAGTTACAAGCAAATATTTCAACATTTATTTTTTCATATTTGCATATTCATCATTGTGCTGACTTGGTTTGCTTATCCTTATATGAATTCAGTCGATTAATTCAATCCACGATGGAAATCGAAACCTAGATTGCCACACAATCGTTGCTTCTTCAACTTCTTCGATACTCATTGGTAATTTTATGCAATTTTCATGTTCCTGTAAGGTACAAATCTTTCCAATATTTCAGCTACAATTTTTGATTCAGTTAAGTGATGAATACCTAAATCTTCTCCAATTTGAAAGTCAGGATCGCCAATAAATAGAAGAAAAGATAGAAAATAATCAGGTATCTGCTAATGAAAATGCCATTATTACACTGACTTCTGGAATGCAATCTTATTTTTTTATAAGATAAATCTCACTTGAGATGCATATAGATTATGTGAATCTTAAATATACATATAAAATAAACTATACATTATTGCAAAAATCGAATTAGATTTTAAATAATCTAGAGAATATTTCAGTTAAGTGTTTGGAGCTAATGGGGTTTTTAGAACTACATATATGCCCAAAAACGAAGGTTTAATTTAAAATTGGAACGTTGCTTAACATCATAAGATACATAACTTTTGGTACTTTTCCATAATATTCGAAAAATCGGTTTTCCATATATTAAAACAAAACCCTGCTTAATTACTTTTATTATTTTAGAGCAGTTTTCTTCATTGATTTTGTAATTTAAGTCTAGAATTTTTAAATTTCCTCTAAGTAGAAAACAGATTTAGACTAACAGATAAAGTGGTTTTCAAAAACGAAAAAGTCTATTACATACAAAATTGTTTTACAATACCCTTGAACGGAAGTGTTAACCAAAAGAATGTACTAAAAATAAAAGAATCCATGTCTTTATTTTAAAAGAAAACGAAAACGTCTTCTACTCGTGTACTGCTTTTGACCATCGGTCACGTCAAAATATTTTCAAACAAATAAATTTTTGGCCCAAGAAGAAAAAGCAATCGTTGAAAAAATGAACAAGAGGATTGATAAATGAAAGGGCTGCTCGTAGGATCGCATCTTGCGTGGTTAATCAAGATTCAAGACACATTAAAACAAGGATCTCTTTGAAGTGCTGCTTCTTCGAGATTTATGGGGGTGGGACGGCTTTAAAACCACGAGTTTTTGTGTTCTTGTTTTAAAATGGGGAGCTTCTACCTAAGCAGCTTTGTTTATGAAACTGGTTTGATTTTGGAATGCGACGATGATTAGAAGCAGCACACACGAAAGATGAATGCGTTCTGTGGGAGCTGGAATAGGAGCAGCCGGATGTTAACTACTTCGGGGTACCTTAATGAGAATTTCACACTTTGTTCTCATTTGCGTACTAATTAAAAGGGGTTGCAATTGCAATATTTCAAATTCAACCCCCTGAAAATTTTCATATGTAGTCATTTACAGTGGTACTGGATATTGCTTGTAATGGAAAATTAGACGTTCCTCATCAACGATCATCCGATTATTTATTTTCAATAAATTGTTAACTTATCGACAAAGCGTGATTTTCTTAAAATTTGATATACTCATGAAAGATATTCTTACATAAAATCGCGACTATAACTAATTATTCAAAGACCATTATCAAATTTAGTTCAACAATCAATTTTTTGTCCAATGTCTATGATATTTGCGCTAATTTCATAAGGATAAGTATGATACTAACATTGATAAAAAATTTATAAGACATCGTACGTTTCAGGGTAAATTAGAAAATTTAAAGAAATTAAGCTGTAATTGCGTCTCAGTTCTCTTTTTTAATAAATATTTCTTTGCAAAAATAATTATTTCGTAATAGATATAATTAAAAAAAAAATATTTGTTATAAGCTAGTTCTTAACGAATTTATTTTCCAAGTGAAGCCGTTTCAAAGTTAAAATTTAAATTCGACTACTTTTTTCCCAAGAATTGCTGCAATTTTTAACTATTTATTATAGTCCTGTATAAGCAAAATAATTGATACATCTAAAGGCATTTTTGAATTTAAGCCTAATTATTAAAATTAAATAAACGCAAAATTTAAAAAAAAAATTTATTCTTGATTCAAAGTCTAACCATGCAGGAATTCCTTTCGACTTTAATTTTAAAAAAATCTTCCGCGAACCAAGGAGTTCTCATTGTTCCTTCACGATATTTATACCCTAAAAAGATTGTCAATAATTCAGTCGAATTCCTCAGTCAATTAAACAATTAGTCGACCTTTAGTGAATAAAAACGAAATCCGATATTTTTCGCTGTATAGTCGGAAGACAAAAGGTCGAAGGAATTTATTCAGGAAGGTATGCGTGCTCAGTTCTTAAGGAACCAAAGCCTACGTGAAGGTTTCACGACAAGAAACGCGGTCTTGTTTTCAATTTCTCAATTTCGGTTAATACCTTTCAGAATTAACTTGATATTAAAGGACATTCGCTTGCATCTTGCATCATGTCGTTCATCTAAAAGTGCAATTCAAACCTCTTCGACTGAAGGGAAGTTTTCTTCTGGAACTGTTATATGTACCTACTAAAGTGGGTAAGAATGGGATTTTTTCGTAGAACAATTCTTAAGATGCATTCGCGCGGTCTGCGCAGTAGATGGTGCTGTACAGCGGTGCATGCGATTCTTGTCTTGAATAATTTTTGGTTTGGTTATTAAATATGTGGAAATATTTAAAATTTTTGAAACAAGTTTTATTTAATTATTTTATTATTTTAAAAGGGGAGAAATATAATTTTGCGAAAAAATATTGTAGCATTTTACAGAGTTTATTTACTAGTTGCGTTTTCTGTTACTCTTAAATAGAATTTGGACAGACATGAATTTTAAATATCCTGTTTGTATCTTTGAGCTGTAAATAAATTTGGACTCTCTGCAGTTTAGCGTTTTATAACTCTGCAGTTCATTAATTTTTCCTTGCGAAAAATTTAGAAACCATTCTTAACATATTAAAATTTAGGAAAATATAAGGAAAATAAATATTTAAAGTCAGAATATTTATATATTTTTCCTTATATTGGTTGTGCCGAATTTCAAATAATTTATTGTAAACTAAATAGTAAATTTTCAACAATGTTTAGAAAAATATATTGTAGAAACTACTTTCATTATAGGTACGAATTGAATGGGTTATTTATTAGAGGCAAAATAATTAAATTAGGTATTTAAAAACGCTAATTTACAAATAGGCTGAGAGTAAAATAGGAAACAGATTTATTTATTTATATAGTAATCCTTACCAATGGTTTTTATATCATGTTTACAAATAACTACAGGTCTCTACTGTCGTTTAAAATTTACTAGAAAATTCAAAACATTACGTGTCTAAATCATGTTTGTCTTAATTTTCTTTATCCCTTATAAATCCTTTCATATTTTCAGTAGCAGACAGCAATATGCTTGCTTCTTAAGCTGCATTAAGAACCTTCCAAAAAGGAGCAAAGTGTCTGGCATATGTTGCATGCATTGATAAAAGATAAAAAAAAGGGCAAAGATTCAGAACTTGTTCACTTCGTTCGTTTTTCACTTTTCTGGGCTCTGAGCGAATTGAAAGTGCATAGGATCAAACACTTTTCGCTTGCTCAAAAACGAAGATTATGTTCCAAGTGCATAAAAGGAGCATTTAAGGTCCTCTAACAGCTCCAGCTATTTGCTAGCGCGGGGAGATCAAAGAGTCCCGGTCCCTGGAACAGAATAATCCTTTCAGGACTTGTCGTCATCGTCGCCGGATCCATCGGGGACTAACATTACCCCATTATTGACGGGATCCCGCGCCTTCTTCGTCGAGAATAGGCGACTTTAGATCAAAAGGCAAATGCCTGCAAAAGTGCGAATTCCAATGATGTGCCCCTTTGATCCTTTGATCCCATCCGGCCTCTAGGACTTGTGCAATTTTTCCATTTGCCTCCCGAATATCCGACGGGAGTCCTTATTATTATTATTTTTTTTTTTTTCAAGTCGGGCGAAGAGCTCTCGATGCATCTTGGCTCCAGAGATTGCGCCTCGGACAGACGAGGCGACGGGACATTGTCATCTGGATGTGGGGGATGCAAGTGCTCCGTGGATGGGTGGAAGAAGCCCCACTCGGGGTGGTTGGTGCACCCATTCAAATCCTCCTAAATGCATTTTTTTGTTTGTCGACATTCTTTGAATCAAGCAGGGGATCAGGGGCTCAGTGCGCCGCCACAGCACCACTCCAGAGGGCAAAGGAAATGAATTCAGATTGCACTCCAGGACACTGATGCACAAGTCCCTGAATGGATGATTTTTAATGAAGTATTTTTCCACTCAGGGCAGAGTGTCATCAGCGCCATCATGTCATCAACTTCTCATAATCAGTAAGCATCGGAGCCCCGCTCTTCCGCCGTGTGAGGGTGTGTGTTCTTTAAAAGCCTCCTTTTATATTCCATCCCGAAAAACAAGGACTTCGGGAACAGGATGCCGGTCCTCCTCCTGAGTGCACCCCGGCCTTTCTTACATCCGAGGTGCTCTCCCATGAAAAGGTGGATGACTTCGTATTTTTCAATTATGAGATAGTTCACCCTGTCCTTGCACCAGCTCCCGGATAACCCCAAGGATCCTTGGGGCGTCCTGGCAATTGTGGTCTTGGGCGCGGTTATGGCCCATATGTCAACAAATTGCGGCCTGGAGAGAGAATTGCTTCCTCACATTTGAAAGGTGAATTGTACCAGGATAATTAGTGCAACTCCTCCGCGGTATCTGAACAAAAGTATTTTTTTCCCATCATTTGTATATTTTTTTTTTTCTGAATAAGGAAAGAATGCAAATATGCTGGTGGACGACACCAAGAAATTGCATTCACTTGAGGCGTTCCTGGAGCGCTCCGATGCATTTTCTCGCTATTGTTCAGCCGTTTTATTGTCTCACGCAAATGCAAAATTGACTGGAAAATTGTCTTTATTATGCGCAGGGCGGTCTTAATGAGTCCTATAAAGTTTATTTTAACCCTACTAACAAAGCTGTGTCTTAAAATTTCTTAATAACATATTCCTCCTGATGGTGCAAAATTCAAGGACAATTGGTACCAAATTCCATAGACTTTTCCACACACCCATTGTTTTATTAAATATTGGATGCGGTGCGGGGAAAAAACCTTCGCAGATTGCACATATTGGTTTCAATTTCAAAAGGGTTTGTATTTTCTGAAACATAAGAATAGAAAATTCTAATTGAACTGAATAATGCAAGCACAACCAATTTCGAAAACACCACTCCATTTCGCTTTTGAAAAGTTTTGAATAAAATAGTTTTTGAATGATATTATTTAAACCAACGAAGGGCTAAAGAAAGTGACACGAATTTTTAGCAAGGACACATCTTATCGATTTGTCTTGGCTAAAACATCGTCTCTGTTTTCATACTTCCTGACCTTTTTCTTGACTCTCCTAATTAAATTAGCTGCTTAAATTATAAACTAATATTTTCCTTCTTAACGTCTACGTTTTTGGGCAAATAAAATGTAAAACTATTTTAAAATTCAGTTCTCTACGAAATTTTTGGTTTCGTCTTTAAGAAAATTGACTATGGTAAACGGGCACAGGCCGTATCATGGTAATTTAGTTTTCTCCAAATTTAGTACAAAACACTACATAAATTATAACAGTAATATTAAAAAAGAAAAACATGCTTTTGAAAATAAGATAATGGGCCCTATTCTTGTAGTCGTTCGAAAAGAGCTCAAAAAAGCATATTTTGAATTGAAATTCTTTAATAAACTTCGTCAATTTTTAGTAAATTCATTTCAACTCTGACTACAAGAATAAAGTCCTATGTATATTAACTATTCCGAAAATTAAACGATTATTATACTGGTGAACAAATTTAATGTAGATACCTACATTTTTCTTTTTTTTTTGTAGATTATGAATTCGTAAATACATGCATATGAAAAATGTTCAATCAGTTTCCGTTTTCGAAAAAAGTGGAATTGTGCAAAATTGATCATTTTTGAAAACTAATTAGAAAATATAACTTTATCATTGAAGTTTGTAACTTAGTTTAAATAAAAATCTAATTTCTAATCCAGGAATATAAAATACAACTTATTTCTATAGCCCTTTTGTGCGGAGATTTTTTAGTAATTTGTTTGTGTGGAGTTTCTAAAAACTTTTTATAGATTCAACTAACTTGTCACATGAGATAACTAAAATAGTTATCGGTTGGGTATCTTCACTGACTGAGGAACTGGACCGCTAATTCACGTCTAAAAAACGAGACTATTTTTAGGCTTGGCCCAAATTTTTTAGGTTAATCATGCCATTTATAATGTTCAAAAATCCTGTACAATTATGTTTTAAACACAACTAAATAACAAATAATTAAATTGTCACGAACCAATTTCTGTTACATCACGCTCAATTTTAAGTTTGTTCATAAAAATGTCCCGAACACTAATCAACTTTTAAGTACAACAGAGATAGATATAAAAATTATTGTTGCTACCTTTGTCTAACCTTCATATTTCACTTATTTCGTTAAACTACTTTAACAGCTGATTTTAATTGGGTTTTTGTGCTATTACTTTTGTCGAATTTCGAACAATTCAATTTAATATGAAGAATAAAATTTAATGTAGTGGATTGCATTTATCGGGGTTGCGCCATATTCATTCGAATATTTAGAACGAATTTTTAGATAGTTAGATTTCGGCCAAAATTTGATCTCATGATCTCATTTTTTAAATGAGTTTTTGTCATAGTAGAATTATAAATTAAACACGGAATGGCTGTAACGCAGATTAAACGTACACTTTTTCTAGATGTGTTCGATTTCCCTGTGTTAGTAGTTATCAGCCAGTACCTATACAGGCGTAAATATGTAGAAATATTAAGAAAGGCAATTTAAAAGAAAATTTGTAAGATTGAATTTGCTGGAATGGAATGGAACAATTGAAAAATAAACAATTTCGTAGAAAATTTGTTAATTGCATTGAAATAAATAATCACTAAAAGCGTAAAAACGTCTTTTACATAATTTTTAAAAAATTTTTACAAAACGATAGCTTAAAACCGCAAAAACTTGCACTTTTTCTAATTACCATCGAACGAGCGCAGATTTGATCTGACAATTTGGTGATTGTTTTTCATCCAGCATCTCTTTTGCACACTATTGCTGTACTCTACAACAAGCTACTTTAGAGTTACATATACATATTTCTATGGTTTTTGTACAGGACCAACAGTCCAGTTCCTCTATGTCAGTGGATATCTCTCAGTATTTTCAGTTTTCAAATATTCGAATTTTCAACACAGATGACTTAAAGAGTACTTATAGCGATACCTAAAACTTCGCCTCTGGAAGTGATAAAAATATGACGCAAAATGAAAACCCTTATTACATTTCATGGACAGAAAAATGTTCAGAATTCTCTGAAATTAGGGACCAAGGCAAAGTGTCGTGTTTACAAATAGCCGAGCTGGTCTTACGTGCTCCTGACAAGGATAATCATTCGCATTATGGGATAAAACCGAAGAATGGGATCTGCTGGCTCTTCCCAGATGAACCCATGTCTGCGGCGTGAATCGCTGCCGTGGAGGCGCATTAACAGCAAGTGGGTAAGTGAAAAAGAGGCACTTTGGGGTCCCGGCAAGAGGAAGTGGGCCCACGGGCTCCGTGGGCGAACAAAGGGCTCCGAAGACATTTTGCTGACAAGAAAACGAGGCCGACATCTGGCAAGGTAAATATTTTGACAAATGCCTAATCGGGACAAAGGAGGACGTCGACGTCCCGCTGCCGCCGCATTATCCTCCGGGCTGATCCTCGGCGCTGACAGCCGCAGACCGAGGAGCCCGGGACAAAACAGGCCCTTCGGAGCAAGTGGCCCTTTCTGCCCACGGAGCGGTCGGTGCAGCGCTCGCGTCCTTCGGGAGACTGTGGTAAATTAAAGTCTCAGCGAAGGACGCGCGGCCTGCAGAATCGATTTCGGATTTTTGAGGCCTCTTGCAGAAATCCTGATGGTCGCATTATTCGGGGATTTGCGGGCTGCTTTTCAGCTCCGTCGCCCTTTGTGCTCCTCTGCCTGGAGGAAAAGTATCACTTTAACAGGATTATTCAGCGAAATGTGTGAATTTGCCCTTTTGAGGGCGGGATTTTGGGAACTATCGCTGATCTCGTGGGATGCCTTTTCAAGGACTTGTCTAAGAAGGGAATTGACCGTGATAGACTCTTAATAAATATCTGAAGTAGTTCTTAGAATATCTACTTTGCTCTTGTTGTTGATGGATGTTTAACCTTTTTCGATTGCAAACGATGACAAGATTGACAAGGCTTAGTTTTGTTATTAGAACGAATATAAAAATAACATACCTATCTACAAAAGAGACTAAAACCGACACATTTTTTGAATGAAAGTCCATTTCGATGTGAAAAAAACATTTTAATATCTAAGTAATACTAGCTGTGTTTTTTTGATGATCTGGATCAGGATCAGATTTCACAGCAAATTTGTTTTGAATTAAATTTTGCGAATTGTGACTCCTAAAGAAACTTCTTTAATTTTGTAAAAACAGTATCAAATTGCATTGACTTATGCCCACTTTGCATCAAAAACTGGAATCCAACAATTTTGACAGTTTACGATTTGAAGGTGGGAAAACAAAATTATTGCAATTTAATGGGCATTTTCCAAATTTTAAAAAGTTTGTTATAGGTAACAGTTTAAAAAATTCAGTTCAATGCGAAATTCTAGAGCCAGATCAGATCATTAAAAAGCACAGCTAAAATAATTAGCTACATATATATGTATGTAGGTACATGTTTTCCCAAATTTTAAACTTAAAATTATGCATGTAATAACATTTTGGAAATAATTTCTTGAGCCACACATAAGACATAATTAAAGTAAGTAATCTTCGATTAATCGTGATTCAATTGCTGAGCTAACAAATTATTTATATTATTTAACAAAATCATATTATTTAACATCTTGCAACTTTTTGAAATAACAATGATAAAGGCTATAGTTGGGCTTCTGGAATTTGAATTTTGACCGCAATCATAAAATAAAGAAATATATTAAAATTCTACACATTTGTGGTACTTATGTGATTTGAAGTTAATTTTTTTTTTTTGATAAACTCTATTCTTGATGTGAAATCCGTTCGAAACGTAGAATTTCCAAAATGCTCAATATTCCTTTACTTTTATATATAAATTTTTTGGAAACTGAAATAATATGAATACAATTGGTCTTAATAGCTTAAAATTAATTCAGGATTATAATGAAAATTATGATCTCTCGTTATGCAGTTCTCTTGCAAAAGATTCCAGTGATAAAGAAAAAAATTAATACTGATTCTATCTCAATTCTATTGAAAAGATCCTTTAAAAGACCGAAGATAAGGGATCAAAAGTAATTAAGTGTTTCAATCAAGCTGATGCCTCGTTTCATAGTTACGGATCTACTGTAGTCCATAGAATTTCGTAGTTCTTGAGCCTTTGTGGAAGATTGAATCAGTTCTTTTGCGCATTCTGGCATATTTCAATTAAAACCCTTTAGAGGATCTGGACAAAAGGCACGAAAAAGCACCTCATCCAGTTCGTTATAATTCGAGGGCTCGTTTGTATTCAGCTCCAGTTCTCAATACGCTCCACCTCCAGGGTCCTTGAGGAGTTGGAGCTTTTGATTCTCAAATATCAAAGGAAATTGCCCAGCACCCAATCTGACTCATTATGGGGCTCGACGAGAATATCGCAGCCCTAGTTATTCTCGACGTCGTCGTCGTCGTCCTTGTCTAAGGCCTACACCTGACGACCTGACGAATGCAATTATTTTAATTTTCCTGTGTGGAGGCGCTAGCTCATTTCGTCGAAAAAAAAAAAAAAAAAATCCAAGGATCCATCGCTTTTTGAACTCGTAGAGTTCGGGTTCTGGGGCTGGGAGCGTTCCATTCCAGTGGCGCCCGCACACTTTTTGGACCGGACCGGGGGCTGCAAGTGGCGGCCTCATTTTAGCCCCTTCCCCCAGGAGTGCCTGATGAGGAGCAGCATCATCCCTTTACCTCATTTCTCGAGCGCCTGACTTTTCCAGCCCCGCGCAAACGAGTGGGATGGGCTGATTTTTCTGTAAATTTTAATTTCATTTGGAAGATTCCTGGATGGGTGGGTGTCGCCCTCAAATCCCGTGAAATCCTGTGAAATCCCTGAAATGCGACGGCGTATCCGCTGGCACTAAGTGCGACTTCATTTACTTATGCTCGGGAGATCCACGAGGAAAAATGGTGCAGGGGGTGGTCGCATTCACCCACCTTTCACCGGCGTCCTCGCGGTCGGTGGGTGTTAGTTAGAAGCCGCCCCCGCACGCCTTGCGCCTCTTTTTATTATTATTTTTCCCACTTCGCCATGCATATGCATTTTAATTATGCACCGGTCCCAGAGGTGGGGGCAGAGTGTGCACCGTGGTGCAGCAGCGTGTGGATAAGGCGAGAATAAAATAATTACGCCTTACGTTCTTACGTTTTTACATTTTTAATGTTCAAATATATGCAAATTGCGGGCCGCGCATAATGGACGCGGACGGATGGATGGAGCTGGCGGAAGCCGCACCACAGTTTCTTTAAATGAACCCGACCAAGACGCGGTCGCCGGCGGGGGTGGAGGCCTGAAAGCCTCCGGAGGTGTTGCGGATGCGATTCCATTTCTTTTAGTTTCGCCTCCGCTCATTTGCGCCGCCTGGATGCCTCCGAAAATTAGAGAGGATTAAAAAACATGGCGGCCCAACTAAGTGATTATGCATAGTAGCGGGTGGCGAGTGGCGAGATGCGTCTCTAATTTTCTTCCGGTGTGTAATGGATACTCGCTTCGCGCGGCCCCTCCTCCCCGGCCGCCACTGTCTTCATTAAGATGCAGCTGATGAGCACGGCATGGACTGCTTCGGGACATCTTCACATCGTCAGCATGGTGAAATATTTTTCGCAAAAATTTTCCATTTCTCGGGTCTCATTACAATTATAATTCGTTTTCTAGCTTTATGAGCGGAAACGGGCGTCTTGCAATCTTCCAGTGCAATTATTTCGGATAGTGTTGAGTGCTGTCTTCATCTAAAAACCAGCAACCGAAAATTATGCAATATATGTACGTAAAAGCAATATATTTACTGAATATTCCATTTTATTAAAATTTACACAATAGGTATTTATACCTACATATACCTAATATTCCTACATTATTTCACAAACATACAAAAAACTATAATATTTTGAAAGAAAACAGCTAAAGCTCACTATTTATCTAAGATCAAAAATTTTCTAAATAGATTTATGACAATTAACCTAAATCTCATATCGAACCCCAAATGAAAAAATCGTCGTAAAAGACTAAAATTTAAATAAACTATCTTAAAACTTGCATTCTTAGTCCTTAGCCTATAATTCTTTGGTGCCGGTTTGTCTGCGATTAAGCTGTTATAATAAAATATGTTTTGGTATTTAAGATAATCTTTGTAGCAACTTTGGAGCCGATTTCTAGACAACAAATATTGGTGTAAGTTGAAGAAAATCAACTGATTCTTAGTCTTTTTCGAAAAGTTCCTGTTTTACTCAATACTTATTGTATTTCCCAAAAAACACTATCGGGTAAGAGCTGAAAAAAAGCGAATTAAGACTCCAACGCACAAAGTGAGAGTCAGAAAATAACGCTTTGGAAAGAAATTGAGATGTCTCTTTGTTTTTAAAACTTTAAGGAAGAACTAAGCCCTATTACAAAACAGTATTAGACTAAATAATATAAATACACCAATAAATACATACTAAAGTTTATCTATCTACATAAATAAAAGCTTATTTTATGAAATATAGGGTTAATTTTATGAAATAGAATAATGTTAACCATTTTGAATTTTTTAGTGAACTTTATAATTTATATATACGATTAGTAATTTTATACAGATCAAACCGCTCCACTACCTCTTCTGTAAAATAATTACGACTTTCTCATGACAAATAAAGTTTTGTTAATGTTTTTTACTTTTACCAGACAATTTTTATTCGCTATTTAAATTGAATATAAAATTAAACTAAGAAGTAACTCGTTATAAAATAAACAACTTCTTAACTTAAAAATCTTCGCATTAAATCGGCCTTTTCAA
Organism: Eutolmus rufibarbis; assembly: GCA_963920795.1. Classification (NCBI taxonomy): domain Eukaryota; kingdom Metazoa; phylum Arthropoda; class Insecta; order Diptera; family Asilidae; genus Eutolmus; species Eutolmus rufibarbis. Next base: position 41,993,627 of record OY987206.1, on the reverse strand, counting down.
AACATTTAGGTAGATCTGCAGATGAATGTTTTATTTGAATGAAATTTTTAAGAGCTGAATGCTATATGTTTTACAACAATCTTTGACTCGTAATATTTTGCGATTGATAAATAGTAATTGATTAACACTATTCCATGTATTAATGTATTTATAAAAAAAGGAAACTGGCCCTATTTTGCCTTTAGTGCATTTATTTGCCGAACTAGTCGCATTGAGCAGTATTTTGTATCTGTTTCAAGTAAGAAAATAATAAAATTAAATATCCCGACTAAAATTAATCTCAGGAAATCCTTAAAAATATATCAGGACTTGTTATCCGTTTGTAAGGCATAACCTAATCTTAGAAATACCTCATTTCTACTTAGTTCCGAGCATGGACCAAAATAGGATATCCAGATCGTTAAAAATACCAAGTACTTAGCATCAGGCTTTCTCGATTAGAATCACGTTGGGACCGAAGTAGTGCCCATACCATTAAAGATATTGTTACAAACTTTTCTTCGCTTATAATTCACACTTGGTACTATATTATAGCAACCAGATATAGGGATTGGCGTTCCATCCATGCGTTCGAGTATCTGTCCGCATTTGAGTAATCTTCTGCGCTACTGGTCCTGATCAGATTCAGATAAATTTTTCTAATCGGGATTTTGCAACAACCTCTTCTAAGTTTTATCGGTTTTATTCGAAAATATGTAGATACATTTTCTATCAAAGAAGTGTTTATGAAGTGAATATTTATTCGTACCTACTGATAATATTAATATCACTTTTTGTAATTTAGCTGTTTGTTTTATGTTATGTACTTAATATGCTTTTTTTTTTTAGATATAAGAGATAAACTTTGAATTTTTCTTTTGCAGAAAATTAGAAGTTGAGTACCTGTTCACTGAATTTCTTCCTTGATAACTTAAAAATAATGCTTTTGAAAGTCCTCTGTGGAATATATTAAAAATAATATTAATAAAAAGAACTGAACGGCCCTAGGGACAAGCCCTCAAGGCAAAGGGTTCTCTTTGAGGGGAAAATAATTTTTGCAAAATTGCAATTAAAAAATTTAGGGGTATGGGGGTGGGTACTTGTGCAAACAATTACCAGTAAAAGACCGACAAACGAGTAATTTGCAGCGGCTGCCGCCAAAATGATTAACATGCGTAAATCTAAAAGCCCATCATCGCCGCCGCGCCATAATCATCTGCATGCGAAGCGCGGCGGCAGAGGAGTGCTCCAGAAGGTCCTTAATTTTAAACTCTGCCGCTGCCAGCCCCTTAATTTGCATATGTATGCAATTTCTTTGCATAATTCGTGAAAAATCTCGGCAGGTTTTAATTTATTTGCGCCGCTTCTACCCCGGCCCCGTGATTATAATTCCGCGGTGGTTTAAGGCGCATTAACGGAAAATCCTTTCTGCGGAGCATCTCCCCCGCCCCCCGCGCCAAAATGGATGGGGGCGATGCTGCGCCCGTGCAAATTATGTAAATGAGCGCGGGTTTTTCCCTAAATGAATGAATTTTTGAAGCTGTTCAGGTCCTCATGAACAATTATTTTTGATTATGACATAACAAGGTGGGCAAGGCGTGGGCGGGCTGGGCGTGCACAAGCAGCTCCTCTTCATCGCCTCCTCGAGGAGCTGAGCGTCGCGACGCCCTGGCGCGATTCAGCGTTCGCGGGTGGTATCGGTTTCCGCGAGCGATCCTTAATCCGATAACTCGCGCTCGCAGCAATTAGACTTCAAAGGATTCGCGCGATGTCTGCCAGCAGTCGCAGCGAAATTGAATCCTCAGACGGATCTGGGTGCGATTTGTAAATTAATGAATTGGTGTTTTCCAATTAACAATCACTTTGACGAGCGCGCCAGGCTCCCCGGGGAAAGGGGCACTACTTCTGCTCCTCCAGCCTCCAGCATCCAGCATCCAGGCGCCCGTCCGCGACGGGCTAGCGAGCACTTTTAATTGCTGATGAACCGAATCGCATCACTCCCTGCATGGGAGCTCCTGCGGGAACCTGCAGGCTCGACAGGTGCTAGATTTGGATTTGGGCTAGCAATCATCTCGATGGGATCTCGATCGCCGCAGAGCGCGGCTAGATTTTTTAATTTTTTCCGCAATTTTTCAATAAGTTCCTTCCAATTAGTGGGTGACTTGCAGGGCCTCGAGTGGAACTCGATGAGCCGAGTGACGTCTCGTTTCGCGGCGCACCTTGTTGTAGGTGTCTAGCTGCATCTAATTGCGAGTGTGGCATTCATTTGCCTCATGGCTGATGCTATTTTAAGGTGGCTGCAGAACTGCAGGTGATTACGTAATTGGGGCCAGAGTGCCTACAGAGCCTCGAGTGGCTCAGAAGAACTCGAGTTTTTCTAGGAAGTGCTAGTTGGGATTAATTCTAATTGAGGGTTCGCCTTGTTACGCTTTAACGGCCGCAATTTTGAAGGCAATTGTTCCTCTAACAAATTATAGGCTCTAAACTAACAACCTTCACTCAAAAGAGTTTAGTTTCTAAGTGTTAATGGGCTTAAAACGAAGTGATCCAATAATTGTACCTATACAATTTATTTAATGTTAATTCAAAGCGTCTTTGTATTAATTGAATAACATATTCTTCTCTAATTTAATAAAAGTTATTTTAAAAATATTCCTCTAAATTTGCTTATAAGTATTATTTTAAAATCAAGTCATTTATTTTTGCTTCATGAAAATAAACTGGATCGAGTAATTTAAAGTCTAAGCAATTCAATTATAACTTTTAAATTTCTAAATTTCAAAATTTTTCTTAATGGTTCTTAAAGGATTAAATTTTCCTTAAGTACCAACCTACAAAAATTACAATAGTAGTTCGAAACAAAACCAAAATTGTTTAAAATTTTAAAGAAATTTGAGTTTAGTGAGTAATAGTTGTTTTTTAAGGGCTGAAATTAGTGAGTGTTTTCTCTTTAAACGCACATAAGTACATATATAGCTATATACTTATTTCAGCGCAGCACTATAGTATTATACATTTCAATTTACTAATGGGAGAAAAATATTCTCAAATTCAAATTTTCATATAAAAACATTTTGAAACTTTATTTTGTAATTCTAAAATATCACAAACTACAATATTTCAAAACTGAATGACATCATTGCTGAATTAAATGAAATCATTTTCAAAATAAAATGAAACTATTTAAATAAAATAACTTTTTAATTAAAAGAAACCAAAGTAACGATAGAGAAAATTAAAAAAGAAAAATACGCTTTTCTTCAGTTTGGGCGTAGGTTTTACGAAAGTAATTCTTGCTAAATTCTCTTTTAATCAATCTACAAATACCGTAGTTTATGAATTGGATTATGCATATTACATATATACCTTTGTAGCATTTTATTTCGTAAATTAATTAATTTGACTTGGAAATGATTTCATTCAATTTTAAAATAATTTCATTTTATTCACATTTCTTTCAATTTAAAACCAATCTCATTTAATTTGAAAAGAATTTCATTTAATCTAGTGATACATGTTAAATTCGTTACGGAAAAGATCACGATATTAAATACTTATTCTATTTTATAAATTTTAAAAGTATTCAGGCAGTAAAGTATACTACATATAGAATCAAAGGATTTTAAATTTATTTTAGGCCAAAATATTTCTATTTGGATGGTTCCACGAAAATTGAGTAACTTGATGCTCCCAAGTTATAAATCGAGCAATTTCAGTGTTTTAATTATCAGAATGTACGTGGTTTAAGAACAAAGGCCCGTGAAGTTTCGCTTGCAATTTTAGAGAATGATTACGATGTTATTGTTGTTACAGAAATATGGTTAAAACCTTCTATTAATTCAAATCAAATTTTCAATAAATTGGTTAATATGATATCGATGTCAAATACCAACTATAGATTTGAAAGAGAGCCGAATGTATTGCTCTTTTCGTCTATTGATTGGTCAAATTTGAAAATTGTTGATTTGAAGCGCACGGTACGTTTCTTTGGAATTATTTGTTTAGGTTTAGTAAGAGTCTTTTGCGATTAAAACATGTAAAAGAAAAAAGTCTCAAGTTTATATTTATATATATAATAAGGGTAACAAAGTTTGGAAACATTAACAGATTTAAACAATTGAATTTGAATACTTACATCGATTTTCATTCAAGCAATATAATATTCTCAATTGAGTCTAATATAAGATCTAATAGTAAAGTGTTCTGGCCATATATTAAGAGTATAAAAAATTTGATATGCTTTTCCCAAGGTGCTTGAATATAAAAATAATAAATCTTCTGACTTACAACTTATATATGTTAATAAGATTGATTTATTAGATAACATAGCTTACATTGTTCTGAAGAGCTTGTTATTATTCAGGTATGTCCTGAACAACATGAAAATATGTTTAACTCAACAAAAGTGGAACCATGTTTAACTCACGGTTTTTGCACAATTTCAAAAGAAATTAGAAGAAAAATACTTATGCAGAAAATATCGACGAAAAAATTTAATTTTCCGAATTAGTAACTGACAAAAACTTTTTAAATCTTTGTCACTTTTCACTCCACATGAACGTTTCTAAACTGTTCCACTAAAACCCCTGAGGAGACCTCAAACTCAAGCTGTGCCATTACGACTTCTAACATTGAGAAAGGAGACTCTACTTGAGCCATTTAATTTTTGAAAAGTACGTACCCTTTGAGTAATTACGTTTAGAAGCCAAAAAAAAGGCGAAATCCAGCGACTGAGTAACCAGGAGTCCCCCTGCGGCGCTCCGGCCCTCCGTCGCGGAGTGATGGCGTGCCAGGGAACACAACTCGACAGACCCAAAAGCAAACACTCGTCGCACCCTAATTGGGGCACGGCACAAAAGAACCTCCCAAAATGGCTTCCACCCTTGGAGTGCCGCTCGATTCCTTGCGCCCCAGCCCTGCGCCGGGCCGATCCTGTTTTACATTTAAATGGCAAAATTATTTGATTACGTGATTATTGTGACAATTTTCCCTTGTGCGTAACGAACCAATGCCGGGGGTGCGTTCAGAGCCAGCGGCTGTAGAAATGCCTTCCCTTCCCGGCAAGAGGACGACGCCACATGAGTCCCTTCGGAGCTCGCTGAATCCCGTCCCGCGGCTGCTGAGGGAGGGCCGGGGATGACCCCAGTGCCTCGATTGGAAATTATAATTTGTGTCACATTCAAAATTTTCTGCTTAAAAAACAAATTTCGCTAGAGGGACGTCCATCACCGAAGTCATCATCAGGCGTCATTCGGCGTCAAATCAAAAACTTAATTTGCCTCCTTTCACGTCCCGCGGACGACGTCGACACGCCGAGAACGTCGAGGACGACGTGTCGACGTGGGGGACGAGTGTGACACATTTTCAGGCCTCCATGTGCCGGCGTGTCCCTCGCAGGATGATTGTTGTGACATCTCGGAAATTGAGGCGTAGAGCAGAGTGTGGGATAAATTGAAAAAAAAAAAAAAGAAAACGGGTGAAATCAACAGGATGAACGGGAGGGAAAGGGACTCTTCTCAGGGAAGGTCGAGGATGTGCGAAATCATCCATCAAATCAGCAAAGCCGCAAATTGACGCGAAAATTGCGTTCTTAAGCGGGAAAAGAAATCAAATCACGGCCTCCGGGGGAGCCGGGACGATGTCCCAATTTTATGCAAGGATGCGGTGGAGAAAGTGGGAACTTTGCCCGGTGGGACACGATTTAGCTGCAATTACAACCACTGGTGGAAAAATCCGCCACTCGCGAAGGACGCGTTAATTAAAATTCGCGAGGGTTGTAGCAGCTGCTTAGTGCTAAAATTAAAGGGTTTTGTCTTGGGTAGGAGTGAATTAATTTGCATCCGTGAACTTTTAATTCACGGATTGAAAGCTCAACCCTTTTTCCGTTTATTTTGACGATGGTAAGTACAATTTTTTTCTAGATAAATAAAAATCTTCAGGTACACCAATGACAATTGATAATGATTTGGAGGGCTAAATAAGCTCCAATAATTTTTTTAAATAATGTATTGAAAACTTCCATTAATTTAAAGAAAATAAAACGTTACTAGATCATAAAATTCAGTAATTCGACGGAAATCAGACGTTCATGAGCGCTAAAAATATTTCCATCTCTTCTTAACTGATTCAGTCTATTTACTTTCCGAACGTACTTAGCATACAATTTTTTTATGTGTGATTAATAATTTTTTAAATAAAGATAATGAAAAAAAACAACAAAATACATAATGCATAACTGATTCATTCTTCTAGACTTTGAGATTATTGAACATCGAAGAGAAAAAAATTTAAGTCTAGCAGTTGAACTTTTCTTACTTCATATATTTGAGAAATGTCTAAGTGCTAAGTCCAATATTTGAAAAACTTTCATCTGTTTTCCGTCTCTTCTCAGTTTCTTACTAAGTCCAATATTTAAAAAATTTCTAAGTGCTATAGCGACAGTAATTCTGAGCCCAAAGTTGAAAACTGTTCGTAAAATTGTTTGTCACCATACATATATTGAAACCTACCACTTTGAATTTGTAACTTTTGATAACAGACCCAGAGTCTGTGACCCTAAAAACACGATTTGGAAGGGAATCACTTAGAGTTTAAAATTTAAAGCCACAATTTTGGAATATTGAAAACTAAAAATATTGAATATTGAAAGGTATTTTGAAATTGATTCGATAGCTTCTGAGAATCCTCGACAAACTCATAGAATTTTTCTCTTTATAATATTGGTAACTATATGTACATAGATAGCAATTTAGTCTGTTATTGAGAAAATTTTGGAAATATGTCTGCATATCTTAAAACTCAAGATATGGGATTTAATTAAAAAGGTAAAAAATTCACCTCTTTATAATCTACTTTTTGTTAGATTGTTTGTTCTAAAATTAATATAAAAAATGTTTTATACAACATAATTGAAAACTTTAAAATCCACATTCCTAAATCATAACATTTCAAACATGCATTAAATTAATTACAGAAATATTATTAAATTAAACACATAGCAAAGCTGGTAAAAAAAAACATGATCACATAATGCCAGTTGCTACTTGATCAGATACAATTCTTTAAATAAAAAGTTAGATTGGCCGTAAGGAAAAATTTTATTCTGAACTTAAGTAGTCTCCTGACACAAATTAAAGATATTTTTAAATTATTTATAATTGAGTCAATGCGCCAACTTTTAACGTTAAATTTGAAATTTGTTAATCGTAAAAGGAAAAATATAGATGTTAAGTATGTATGAACTTTATATATATTTTTTTTAAATAAACTGTACTTAGTAAGTATTGTACTTCGGTCATCCTTTTCTAAACTAAATATAATGCAAAAGAAAAATAATTTTCAAATAATCCTACAATCAAACACTTCTCAGAAGCCCTCATCCGCGGCGATATCATCTTTCAGGTAAACGTCTCAAACCAAACCTCAAAGGACATTGAAGGCCTCTAACAGCCTATAAACACGAAATGTGTCAGTAAAGTGTCAAAAATTTCAAAAACTTCTTCAAAAATAGGTCCTTTCTTACCAGCGATTGTGTTGGATCCTTTTCATCCCGGCCGAGCTCGAAGTGAAAAGTTTACATATGCTCCTCAGAATGGTGCGGGTCAGCCAGCTCCTTGAGAGACGAATTCTTCTCGAACAAAAGATGCGGTGGCATTCACCGCTGAATTAATAACAAAATTATCAAGATTGAGTCGCTTTCGCAGCAGTTCCCCAAGGATAACAACTGCTTTTATCCTCCGAGCCCAGTTTTTGCCTCGATGGCATGCATGTTCCTCTCCACTCAGAAGATTTCTTCCTGTCGTCTTGAAGAGCAATTTCCTCGAGTGGATATTTACATTTATCGTGTTGAAATATTTTCAAACTTTCGCCCGTCCACCGCCCCCGGGACTTCGACGGATTCGACAAGGACTCAAAATGGGGCACTATGTGCCTGCTCCACTTGCCTCTTGACTGAGGAAGTGCTTCTTCCTCCCCCGTTTCGAGAGTCGTTCCCGGTGCTAAAATGCAATTTCATGGAAAATGGCACTCTAAGGGCGCAAGGATGCAGTTGACACGCGTTCTATTAACCTGTTGTGCTCGCAAATAGGCGAAAATATGAAATTCTGCTCGAATCAATTCGATTTTAGAAACCATTTTGAGTTCTTGGATCGATTGAGTCAATTCATCGTCTTCTATAGAATTTTCTCGTGATTTCTAGTTTGCCTGAAATAATACACCCCAACACAAGATTATTATTAATTTTGGTAAATAATAATTATATAATGTACAAAAATCAAGACTATTTATTTATTCCTATATTAAGTATAACTAAAACTATGGAAAATTACAATAAAAATCTGAAATAATAAACAAAATTGTAGCACAAGTAGAACAATTAAGACGAAAAGTTGAAGGTAAGACGATCGAAAATTAGTATACCCTACTTAGTTTTGGATAAGACAAAAGGTAATCTAATTTATGAGTAAATATAAAATAAATAACACAAATATTTAGCAATCTTGAAAAATACATAATGTAAAAATAAACACCTAAAGAATATTTATCACATATTTGTAAAAATAAGTCTCTTTTCGATGTATTTAGATATTCACAATAAAAAGCATTAGTGCAAATTTTATAAAAGTTTTTTATAAGGATTATAAAGCCCAAGATTAAGTTTATATATTAATGAAATTTTACAAGATTTTAAGCTAACTTCAATATGTTTCTCTATAAATTATGTTGATATTATTATTTTAATATAAAATACAAAAGCCACATCAATTATATCGCACATATAATAACAGAAAACAACGTTTTAAATAGTAATTGTGGTTCACTGTAAACTTCTTCTGCTCATCGAAAACCAACATTTATCTAAGTAATTGCTTCAGACAAAATATGTTTAATATTGTATTTGAAATTTCCGTTGCTTACGTATTAAAATTCGATCAATTTCAAATTTTATCTCAGTTTGAGATCTTCATTTTAATAAAATTTTGTATGAACATTCATTTGAAATTAAAAGTGACGAATATATAAAAGTATTAATTTTAAAATCTTAGTATCATTTTTCAAACTCAAGTTTCTGTACATTCTCATGAAATGTTGGAAATGGTTATACAACATGTTTTCATGCTTTTTTTTTTGTTAATAACTTGAAAATAAAGGTTTTAGAAATTATTACAAAACAAAAGTGAAAACATATCTTTAACGTCGGATTTTACACAACGTCCAATGAAAATCTCAACGAAACGTAAAACAATTATTATAATTATTATACAATTTAGAATTTCGAGGCATATAATAGAACTAAAAACTATTCCATATACCTAAATGAAAATAATAAATTAGTCAAAGTGATCTAAGAAACCCTTTGATTTTAAAAATATAAAGCATATTGAAGCAGGTTTATAAGGTAAAACAAGAGTAAAATTCTGATAAAGATCAATTTATCTTTTTTCCTTTTGTTTTCAAAGAAAACCGAATTTTTCGGTATTCCACTCGCACCCTGTGCCTTCTCAAGATACAACTTTTCTGGAAGAAAAAAAAAATTGCTCGTTACTTAACGCTTCTTTAGCTTCCTTAATCCCATCCGCTCAGGTGAGTTTACTCCCCCAATAAATTGTCCATTAACTCCTGCCCCTGCCAGCCGGAGTTTAGCTCAAGAAAAATGTTTCTCAAGATATCCTCCCCGTGTCCCGAAGGAGTTTGGGGTGCTGTCCAAACACACTCAAGACAGCTCCAACAATTTTCTTAACTGAACTTCCGGGTAAAAGAATCCGCCCTCGCTTTCGCTGGCGTTCTCAAACTTCAAGTTCAGTTAAACTCAATTTGTCGTAATCGAATCAGTGTTATCCTTTCAGGATTATCCCGAGGAGGAGACAGCGATAAATCAGGAAGGCCTCCAGCTCCTTCTGCGACTCCTTCGACTTCTTCGGGATGGAGGAAAACGAATTAAATCAACTCCGCTCGCTTCATTCCTTTCAGCTGTCCTCAATGAGTTTCCGGTGGACGACAACAGAATTTCTTTGGAGGGGTTCTTGGGGCCCGGTCGGGGGAAAAATTAGAAATAGACGATTTTCTCGTTCGTCCATTACCGGGACGAACTTTTGTGTGTCCTCCGTATTTGTCCAAGATTCATGTAAAAGGCTCCGGAGAGTTTAAAAGGTTCCGAGGGTCCTTTATCTGCAGCTGACATCTGTGGATCTCGCATCCTCAGATATTTTTGGGTGCACTAAAAGCACTCGTTCGGCCCGATAATAATTGCCAAAGCGTCCAAATCCAAATCCCCTGATAAAAGCTGAAATTCCTTTTAAATAACTCTCCCGATTCCGCGTAAAATTGCTTAATCAGCGCTACCCGAAGGAAGGCCTTTTCAAAATCGCCCCCGCAAGCAGAAAATCTCTCTGCAGCTCTATTTCGCTGCGAAAATATATTTCAAAATTCGTCATCTATAAATGAAAGGACCTTCGCTGAAAGGACCTGAGTTAGTCTCCCGAGAAATAAACAGATTCATCAATTTCTATTCAGGATAGCAAGATCCTCGGGGCAGTCCACCTCGCCACCAGGTAAAACTGGAATTATTCCTTTTTTCAATCAGGACTTAATCAGGGCGTCCTTGCGGGCAGCTCCGGCACCGAGGACTTCACCAGTCCCGGCCGCTCCCGGAGCGGAAAATAAAAAAAAAATATTTTCAAATAATTTGCATATTCACCTGGCTGGAACTGTTTTGCATACCAAAGCAACTGCTCCTGATGACGGCGATTTTCCACCGCCGCAGCTTCCTTCCTAGAGCCCGGCCACTAGAGGGCGGTTTCCTGGAAAAAAAAATGTTGAGAGTTGATAACTTTCAAGGACCCAAGCGCACGTCTTCGGAACGGCTCAACTCCGCCGGGATGAGTTTCTGAAGCAGGAGTCTTCTCCTGAAGGAATGGGGCCTGGATCTGAGACTTGGATGGATTACAAAGAACGCCTTTGTAGTCGATGTCGCCTCAAAGACGACGACGATTCAAGTGGATATTTTGCAATTTCAGTGAAAGAAAAATTCCTCTCTGTCTGCAAATGTAAATGAGCGATTTATTTATTACGCCGGGCCCGCCTTTGGGAGGAAGAGACTCGATCCGAGGGAAATTTGCTTAATGGGCAAAGTTGCCGACTTCTTTGGCATTCCTCAGGAAAAAAATACGATTTTCTTCAAATCTCATCATTTTCTCCTTTTCTTCTTCCGTAATTTATTCGAAATTGCTTGAAATTCAGTTTTCCGCCGATGGTTTGCTTTGATATGAATGGCTGGCAGTAATTTTTGAGAATCTTTTGCGGTTAAGATTATGATAATTTAATATATATAAATATGAAGTTTGTTAGATTCTGGCTCTAATTATAGTATAAGATTCTTATCTCCTATCTATCTAAACTTTCCAAATATATATATAAAGCAAAATACAATAGTAAACTACATAATGTACCGATATTGTTAAAATGTGTGAATTTTTAATTTATTTTGGAAGCTTAAGCCGCTAGAAAAAGTAAGCTGAAAGTATCCAAGGTAAAACAGAACTGACTTTTGTCAAAGCAAAATTCTACGTCTCTCCGGTTTTATTAGTTATGTATCACAATTTAAATTTTATAATTCATGTAAATTTCAATTTTATTATAGGGTTATAAACTCCCAAAATATTTTATTTAGTTTCGAAGGAAAAAGAAAAATTTTGAAATTTTACAATATGGGGCCTGCAGACAGAAAAAAAATTTATTTCACCAAAATTAGTTCAAAATTAATCATTCATCAAAAATTCAATTTTGATAAAAAAAAAAAAAAAAAAAAGCCAATTAAAGATAAGATAATTATGTTAAGAAAACACAGTTAAAATTTCAGAACGATCGGTCCAGGGGTTCTAGAGATATTTTGAATACCGATTCTGAACACCTTGTTTTGAGAAAAACGTCTTCAAAGTTTCAAGGACGATTTACTTTACTCTGATCCTTTTCTATAAAAATGCCCGTAACTCAAAAACTATTGGTCGACTGGCTCAATTTAAAATTTAAAATAAAATGTTAGTTTTTCTAAAATAAAAATAAAAATATCGATCTTCTCAAAATTTTAAATGTATATAAACATTCTTAAAAAGAAGGTTTAATTAAACAAACATTGGCCAGTATCCAAGATACAAAACTCCACCAATTTTACTTATACTCTGGACAGATAAATAAACAAAATTTAGAATTTCGTGTATATTTTAGCTTTGAATTTCTTAAAAACATTAAGCGATTATTCCATCAAACAAATTTTGACATAAATTTGTCTTTAATTTCAAAACAATATAATAACTGTGAAATTGAATACGCTTAAAATTCTAAATGTCTTAAATAAACTGAATTGATATAAAATCGATAAAAATTACCTCTCTTTTTTTTTTTGTACTCATTCAATTACTGGCATTTTGCAACTAACTTCACTTCGAAATTGACAAATGAATTTTAAAAAAGCCTGAAAGTTTTTGGAAAATTACGACCGGCGGAGGTATATAACAGCTTCCCATAATTTTTAAAAAACCTCGATCAACTAGAGACTACTTAAACAAACATAAAAATTAGACTAATACTAGAACAAGTTTAATTTCTAACTTAGTTTTTAGATTCTACAATATATCAAAATAAAAAATAAAAAAATGGAAAACTCAATATCACATGTTTAGAAAGACTTAGGTATAGAGATTTGTGGTAGGTACTTCATGCTTTTGGATTAGGGATCAGGCTTTCATTTAAGTTACGTTACATGTTTCTATGATAAAACTTTATTTTTTAATCATTTTTCAAAAATGGCCAAAATAGGCTCTTGCGTAACTTTTCACTCTTATTTACCTACTCAAAAACGGAGGATGATTATTACTTTCATTTACGAATTCATTCATTATTAAATTTATTGACACAAATAATAAACGTTCCTAGAGGTTAAATCACCCGAAAAAATGCATATACCTAATCTTATAGAACAAGGTTCGAATGAGTTTAACTATGATGCTATCTTCATAGCGAATAATAAATAATTATAATTCATAAAATAAATAGATTTGTTGAAAATGCGAGAAGTTTTCCATAACATTTTTTTTCGTACATCCAAAGCGCTAAGAAATTTTATATAAGTTTATTAACAATTACAATTATTAGTAATTTGCAATTTTTGGAGTATAGTGTCTCAAATTTCAACTCAAGATTGTTCAAATTAGCTTCTGATATAAAATAAAGTAAAATATCTTAAAGAATCGGGAGTTAGTAAAAATGTTTTATTTTAGTTCACTTTGGGAATTATATAATTTTACTTTTACCGCAAAAATTGCAAAAACCTACATTCAGTTCATGCTAAGACCTAGATAGATAAATTATACTTCTTTTCTACAAGATTTCCGCCCAATTTATTGTCTGTTATTCAAAGACGCAATTCCCTTTTAACCGACTTTTTTCCATAAATAATGTTGTTCTTATTCAGTTATTAGATTTACATTCCTATGAATAGCGTAATTCTTTGTAAAAATGATCCTTTTGAGAAACGAGGGACCGGAGAATATTAAAAAACAAGTGCATTAAAAAATAAGGAAAGGAGGAAAGTCAGGGAATATTAAAAGCCTCATTACGGCTAAATAGAAGGCGAACCAGGATTCTAAGAAAACTTTCCAGGAGCGGAGCCCACCGCCCGGGGCGGGCGTCCCCACATGGATCCTCCGCCACCCTCTAATCAGTAGGCGAACAGAGAATTTTTCCATTTTCTGATAATGATCCCATTCGTGAGGATTCCTCCCGGTCGGGGGAGGGAATCATCCCGCCACCCACCCACCGCACCCCACAGGGTCCTTATGACTTATCCCGTCATAATTTACTCTTCGAGCTGATTTGTCATGCAAAATGAGCGGAACCCGAGGAAAGCGGGAACGGCAGGAAAAATCATGGGAATGAAGAGAAAAAATAAATAGAAGAAAGCGAAACTCTGGCATCCCCGGCGCGGCGCCTTAATAGCCACCCAGGAAAAAAGGGAGTGAAAAGGACGCAGAAAAATCCTCACAAATGCCAGGAAGAAGCACGCGAATGGGAGCTCATCGGCCTCCATGCGAAAATCGTCGTGGAAAAGACGAAGAAGGCGCATCCCGGTCGCCGGGTCGTTTGGTCGGGACGCGGGTCGCGCGCCGGGGGAGTGAAGAGGAGCGCAGGACAAGAGTCCTCGAATTGAGAAGTGGGATAACCGAAAGGGAAATAAAAAATAATAAAAATGGGAGGGGCATCCAAGTCCCGGCCGAGATCCTGGAAGCCTGCGATGGGCCGACACTTCAGGTGAACGTACATAGAGCGAGACGGCGCGACCGAAAGGCGCGCACCCGTGACAGGGACGCGAACGGGAGATCATTTTTTCCGCTCTTATGACTCCGGATAAAAGATGAAAGACACGCGGGAACCCGGTGACGGGGATGTCGTCACAGGAACCCCCGGCCGCTCCCCCGCGCCGCTTCGCAAGGTGTGCTCCGCGGAAGATGGACGCGGTGCACGCGGCTCTAAGTCGCGTCAGGCGAAGGGAAACATTGCAAAAACAACGCGTGAAGTGGCGAAAAAATGGAAATCAGACCGCCATTAAGGGCGAAATTGGAAACGACCGGGGGTGGGGTGCTCGTAATTTTCGTACGGAAGCGAAACTGAGGAGCAAAAGTGTTCAAATGTTTTTATTCCAATTATTATTTAATAATTTGGAAGGGGCGGAAACAGGCATTTCAGGTATGAATCCTTATCCTTTTGCTTTATATCGTTTTTACATTTTATCTTCCTTTTTAACAACGCTTAGTTAAGTAATCTGATTACTAACTTATAATGACGAAATTTACAGAACATTCTAAATTACATAAAAAAGTTCTATGATATTTTCACAATTTACACTTCTTAACATTACATAAAAGTAGACGTTTTTAAAATAAATAATAAATTTTGACCATCTTTACTTAAGGAATAAAATTGTATTATCTTTTTGAACCCTAAAAAAAGGGGTATTTTGTGAATTTTTCGTGACTCTATTACTGAAGCGATCAATATAGGTTTTGAGGATTTGTTATACATATGTATATCTTAAGTCAAAAAAAATTAATTTTAACTTTTGAAACAAAATCGCGGCCCAGTTATACAACCGTATTTTTTCAAGGCGCTCCACGGCCGGCAGTAGAAGTGTCGTACATCTTCAAGTACACATATTTATTAAAAAATATAGAGCTTTATTTTTTCGAGCCAAAAATATCAAGTTTTGAAGCTTGTAATTATTTTTTCCGGTAAATTTATCAAGTTATACACTTAAAATAAAACCTATTTGCCGAAAAAACGTGATAATTTTTATATTCTAACAAATATATGACGAAAATATGGATAAACTTCAATGATAAGCCTTTTGTCCTGAGAAAAATAGTTCATTTTTAACTATTATAGCTAAAAAAAATTAAAAACTCAATTAAGGTCAGACTTTGGTAAGGAATAACGAGTATTTGAATCGTTGTAACTTTAGAATTCCGGCTTGAAAACATAAAAAGCCAATTTGGCTTTATACTTTTCCTAGGAAAAGATAACGAGTTTCACAATTTCTTATTTTTGCCTCGAAACTATAAAAGGCAAGCTGACTTCTTATTTAAGCCAATTAAGCATATTCAGGTTTTGAGCTTGTTTTTCTTTGCTTTATTAGGTATACTATGACAATTTCAACTTTTGTAGTTTAAAAATTGAAAAATACCAGTTGTTTATCGATCATAAAAATCGTGTTCACCTACTTCAATAAATAATCAATCTAAGAAGGTACAGTTAAAATGTCAACTGAATCGCATAGAAATTATACTTGAATTCTATTGCCGGCCAATTTTGAAAGGGCAAATAATCAAGATAAATGCATTCAAAATTTGAAAATGTGTTTACCTACCTAATGAAATTTTGAAAATAGGGGCTTAAGGGGGTATTCTGGTCTAGAGGCATGAATTTCATGCAATTTTTGAAGTGTCATAAAAAAAAGGCTATTAATATTTTTAGTATCCATTTTTTTATTAGTCATTTATTAATATTAGAAGAATGCAGAAAAAAATCAAAAAATAAAATAAGTTGAAAATTTCACAAATTAGGAGGTGATGAAGTGGGGGTTCGCCAAAAATTGGCGCGTGACCATACCCACGATTTCAACCCTTCTAGCAATCTGAAACTAAAAAAAAAAAGAGATTATTAATCTAGAATAATGTCGCAATGGCTGGAACTACGGAAAAGTTGGACAAACATTTTTTCACAAAATGGCGACTGCCTGAAAAAAAAACAATTTTTTTACCCCTTTTTTTGACTGTTTCGAATTTTTTTAAAAATAGTAAAAATTGAAATTTGGGGATGAGGATAGTTTCGGCCATAGACAAGTCTATAAAGAAGACTCTCTAAAAATTTCAGGTAAATCGGTCCAGTAGAACCTGAGAAATCGTGGGTATGGTATTGAAAAAGATAGTTTCGAGAAAAACCCGTTTAAAGTTTCGCGTAAAGTTTTTCGCAGTCTAAATCATGAAATGCCGGGTCAGCAAAATACCTATATCTCCGAAAATAATTTGAATTTTGAAAAATCCTCTTGTAGACATATCCTTGAATAGTTAAGCTTTGAAAATATAAAAAAAAAAAAATTTAATTTTTTTTATTTCTAGACCAGAATACCCCCTTAATTAAGTTGTTTGGTATCATTTTTGAGATGTTATACATACGTAATTTAAACCAATAAAAAAATGGGAAAAAAATGCTCCTTAACCTCTTTAGATCAATTTTGATAATATTTTTGACAAAATTTAAATTTTTAGAATCGCAGTCACATTTTGGCAAATTGGTGTTACTTTATTGTTTTTAAAAGATAAAATTATTTTATTTTCTAAATAAATTGCAACAATTGCCTAATGATTTCTGACCGTACGTGAGTATTCACAAGTTTAGTGCTTTGGGGCTTTAAACAAATAATAAAAATACAGAAATAGTATAATTTCCCGAATTCTGGTGATAGTAGGTAACCTCAGCAAAATAGTAAGATCTTACTAAGTTCAAGACTTAAGGATTTCGTTCAGTTTGCAAATAAATAAAATATAAATATAAAATATTATAATATGACTTTTATTACTTTTTATATGTATGTCTTTGCGCAGATATTAAAATTTTCTTCATATTTATTTCATACCAGCTTATTTATTTATTATATTATTAAAATCAAAGCTGGAACTATGCTTTTGGACGAAGCATCGTCAGTGTCGTGTTATATGAGTAACTCTCGTATAACACGATACTTCTATAAATATAATATTTCGATCTGAGACAATTCGACAATTAGTGAAAATTCATGAATAACACGTATACGGTTTCACTTTAACACGGTTCGAAAATTTGAACAACTAAAGAGTCTAGAATGTAAAGAAAGGTCTAGACCGAACAGTTAGTCATTTTTCTAAAATAAGATTCTTCAACTAAAAAGAGTACAACATTTATGAAAGAACTGAATGTAAGTTAATTTATAAAGGATGTCCCAAAATTCACGCAAGATTTGAATTTTATTATTTACCTGATTTGCTATTCTATACTGTATACTTTATGAATCAATAAAAAACTTACAATTTTTAATTAAAAACTTGTGTTTTCTATCAAAATTACTTCTGGCATGAATTTTGCGGAACTCTTTATATAGATCTTTTAATTTAAAGTAAGCAATCGAAAATAAGAGATTTTTTCCCAATAAGTATACTACAATTATTATTAGTATGTAATACTTTTGAAAGAAATTGTTTTATATTTATATTTAAAATTCAATTTCCTTATTTGAATTTTCTTATCTGAAATTATAAAAATTAGAACAATTATTGTGACTTTGAGTGTGTGAACGAAGTGTCACAAAACATCCGAATATTTTGGTCCTCATTTGGCACATGCCGCCAGCAGCTCGCGGATTCTGCGGAAGTACGGGTGCAGGAATCGCAAAGATAATCGGAAATCACTCCACCCCCGTCAGCGGTGGGGGTGGCCCCGCTCTTAATGCAAACGAGTTGAAAAGTCGTTAAGCGATCTGCCAGAGCGCGGGACCGCGATGCGCGGGGCTCCGTTCCTCCTGCTCGTTAGCCTAACGAGCCTGATGTTGATTCGATTATTTTCTATAACGTCCCCAGCCTCCGTGCATCGCCCATCCCACCCACTACCCGACCTCGTTATCCGGAGCCTTCGGATGCTTTTTATATTTTTTTTATTTTTTATTTTTGCACAGGGCACCCCCGCAGCTAAGCCGCATCCTGTTGGATCATCCCCGGAACCCCATTGTCGCAGCGGAGCCCATAAGCAGAAGCAGAAAGTCCTATTTTTTATTTTTTGTATATATTTGCGAGTGCACTCCGCTCCACTGGGCCCCGCGAAAGGATGCTCCTTGCAAACCCAAATTGCATTCGTAATTATTCGCGGTTGTTATCCAGCGCTCCTCAAAACCCCCCCTACATATGCACGTAATGATCCCAGCGATTACTTATGCCCGATGAATAATTCCGCGCGCGATTATCCCGTAATTTCTCTAATGGGCCGCCTCTTGCGGTTGCTTTTTAAAATGATAATGGCTTGTAGGTCGGCCCGGTCCTCGACAAGCCCCCAAGGCAAAGAGGGTTCTTCTCTTTCTATTTTATTTTTTTCATCTTATTTTTTCGCAGAGAAATTAATTGCAAAATAATTAAAATGCAAAATCGTCCTCAGGGAGCATTATGCAAAGACGCACGGGGCGTCCCATTAAAATTTCACTCCTAATGGGGGCCCGCGCGCTCGCTGCACCCACGTGAATTGTGAATAAAGATGGAAAATTGAGGCAAATCCTCAAATGGAGCGCACTCAAAATGTATCGGGAGTAATGAGAAAATATAAACGTGAAAAATGAATGCGATGGATTTGGTGGTGGGAGCCCTGAGGCTGATGCTATTCACAAAAATTAAGAAAACATCACTAACTTTGCTTATCAATTGTTATATGCATGAATATCAAATAATTCATTCATCAGTCGGTCCTCATGTTCATTAATATTATTATATTATTATGACCTCATTTAATTATATACTTCATAAGGAAAGGTGACTTTTAAACAAAAACCACCCAAAAATAAAAGATAAGTAATATGTCTGAAGTTTATACAAATACATACATTTTTATTAAATCAAACAATAATTCCCTATAAATAAAATATAAAAAATAGAAGGAATTCAAAAATTTATCCTAACAATTTCAACAAATAAAAAGTTAATAAATGATACATTTTCGACCAACAAAAAACTAAAATTAAAATATATTTTTATCACAACTAAATAATAAAAGTTAAAAATTTAACTCCACTCATTAACGTACAATTTGTTTTTATAATTCCATACCTGAAGAGTCTAAATGAAATCGTGTTAATATCGTTATGGTCAGTTCTCAGCGTTTAGCTCTTAAACAAAATAAATTCAAATTTCAAACACATAAATGTTCTGCAATATTTTTATCCAAAACTGCAAATTTTATTCAAAATAAGAAAATCAGTTGACCAATAATTTTCAAAATACATAAGTTTTCTTCCCGGAAAATGTCTGAAGGCGCACAATAAGTAACAACTTTTATATCTAAAATATAAGTATACATATTATTGTTTCAAGATTTCGGAAAACTCAAGACGATGAATTGGAAACTATTAGGTATAAAAAAATATACATATTCACATATTCACATAAAGCCAACACACATTGGCTTCAAAGAGTTCAACAAAAGTTAATTCTATTAAAATGCTGTTTGGCAAAATGTTTTTCATGCTAAAAACATGCCCTTTACATCCAATTTATCAAAACTATTTATTGAACAAAAGTAAATTTTAATATTAATTAAAACTCCTGACTTATGTATGTAGTTAATAAAAGAAAATAAATACCATTAATTTTTTAACTGAAAGGTAATTAGGATAGTTAACAAAATGTTTTGCTAATTTTTTTAAGTTCCGGTACCAAAAAACTTCAAACTCTAATTGGCTCTTAAAGACAAAATTTCAAAATTCAATTAATCAAAGGTTCTACAACTATACCAGAAAATCATTAAAAATATCGAATTAGATTTTATACTTAGCATTATCGATGTTATGTAATTCATCCCAAAATTCTAATGTCTATTCTTTTCTTATCTTATAAAATGATGGTGGGCTTAGTTTTAATGTTTCTCGCCAACAAAATTTTAGTTGCATGCTTCTAACCCCTTGAAGCAATAAAAAGCCTGAAAACCGCATCAAACCCTAACGACACTTGTCGATAAAATTGATTTAAAAAGAAAATGTGCCCAGCAGCAGCAATTGCGGAGACACGAGTGTCTTCACATCATCAACTCTTCACCTCTTGAAAATTTCCACCAAATTGATCGTTTCATCGTTTTATCGAATTAGACGGGAAAACCTCATCAAAAAAAATATTCGAAAGGGTTGCCGAAGTCGCCGAAAGCGACAAATTCCGAGATGAGACCAGGCTCCGAGCTCAAGACACCACTTCTGGTCCATTAGAACTTCGGAGAGGCTCTCGATTCGCGCATTAAAAACATTCTCGGTGAAAGGAATCAAATTAAAATCCCGCTGCGTCGATTCGCACCCTTTTAAATGGATGACTACAATTTGCAGTCCGGGAGATGGAGAGGCCGGCCCCCGGGACTGGGGCGCTTTGTTCCCGGGCTCGAAACCCAGCGGGGTGCCGCAAATATGGCCAACTCTTCTGCATTTAATATGCAAAAGACCCGCACTTCGCTTCCGCGAAAGATGGCGAGCTTCTTTTGGGATGGCGCGACGGATCCATCGCGTCTTTTCTTCTTCGCGAGAGCGATGAGACGATTTCAGTTTTTCTGTTTCAATTAAAAATTTACGCTTGACGGAGCCGATCCGACAATAATTTGAGCGACGTATGAACGCTGCACCGATTTCCATATGAAAGCTGCCTCTAAGAGTGCTACACAATTCGATAACAATGCAAATTTGCATAATTTCGGCTATTCGCAGCCGATGCTGAGGGCTTTCGTGGGTTAAAATAAAAGAAGTCTATCATTGTTTCATTATTCAAAGAAAATATTTAGGGCAAAACGAACGGTAAGACAGAATTTTATGAAAATGCAGAAAATGCAAATTTAGCAATTAGATCAAGATTATCGCTACTAGTAATAGGTATAACTGGAAAATAATTGTGAAAAGATTAATTTAAATATTCTTTTGAACTAACGTCTTAACTTAATGACGCACACTCTCCTGTTGGTAAAGTATATTTTTCAGATTAACACCACCTATTTTAAACTAACTTTAAAATTTGAGGAAGTTTTTCTTCTTCTTAAATATTGAAAGAAACTGCATACTTTTGAATTTTATTTTTTAATTAGTCCCCAAGACGTAAGAAGCACATTTAAATACAAGACAAACGATTTTTTTGTTTGTTTCAACAGTTCTATGCATTTCCATAAAAATTATAAGAGTAATAATAGAATAAAGATATAGAATTTTTAAAGAAAATTTGAAACTTTTGTTATAATATTTGAGGAGTGTAAGTTCAAAAGCGGCTATTTCCTTTTCCAAAATTTTTAGTTTTGTTTTTTATCTAGTTAGAATGTTTGAATTTTATCCATTCCCGATCTCAGTATCCACAAGAAACAGGGCCGTATTTGTGGGTAGGATGTAGACTATAGGAGCGCGCACCATAAAAGATATTAGATTAGCCACTAACAGTTTTATAGGTAGATTTCATAGAGATACTACCTATTGCAACTTTGGATGCCATGATTTTGGAAAGTAAACGATATAATGCCAAAATTCATGTTAGAAGTTATATGTAGACTTAAATAATGTTCCCACCTCATATGGTTACATAATATGTTATATATAACAAATCTTGAGTGCGTATTTCTTTATTGCGTATGATCAAAGTTTGTCTATATTTATGGGGCCAATACATACATATATCAGGTAAAAAATGTCATGTTTTCTTTTTAGATTTTTAGTTAGAAAATTGCTCTAAAATGCGATTTTTGCAAGGTAATTTAAAAAAAAAATCTGCTCTAGGGGCCGCACCACAGATTCAGGGGTCTAAAAGATCCTAAATAAGACCCTGACAAGAAATGTCTACCATGAAAATTGTCCCAACAATTTTTATTTCTAATCAAAACTAGCTAGGTATATGAATATAGCTGATAAAACTTTTATGAATTTTTAACCTAGCCACATCTAACCACAAATAACTAAATTGTTTACATCAAAACGGTCTATTTACAAATTATGGTTTGCTAAAACTAGCTATTAAAACACATTAAAACCAAAGTAAGTTGGTATATTGACTATTCTTTCTATACTTGCCTCACAAACACTAAGCCTTGTCAGTATTCAAAAAAAAAGGACTCTCTCATTTTGAAGATTTGAGGCATTTAAATAGTTTATCATGTAAATAGCCGCTTTTGAACAGACACTCCTCATTTGCGAGATAACCAGAAACAAGGATATTTAATTTATTTGCTTGCATATCACATAATTCTCTAAAATCAACAACTTCAAAATAAAGACTAAACTAAAATAAAGAGTAATAAAATTAATTTTCTTTCACTTTAGAGAAATTAGGTGAAATCAGAAAATCCACAAATTATTTAAGTTTTTTGAGATAGTTAATTTTAACGCCCTGTTATTATATTTTCTTGAAATTAAATAAGCAGTAATGGGCATACAATTTCTTAATGAGTTTGCGAAGTGATTGAATCGTTTTGATTGAAACAGCAAATATAATTCTGATTAAAAGTCAAGCCTCGTCCTATGAATAGGATATGTGTTCTAAAAAGCCTGAATGCATTCAGCCCCACCTTCTGCACACAATTAAGAAGGATGGGAACTCATTAAAATTTGCCCTCGAAATGATTCCATAAATTTGTAATTTTTATACAATTTTTTTTTTTTTTTATCCTACTCAGCTAAATCAAAGGACTGTGAGATTAAAATGCGACGAATTCGTTAAAAATTCATCGAACCTCATCATCAGTTACCTCCGCAGGCGTCATCAGTTTTTATTTCTTCATATATTTTTTTAATGTTTTTGTGATGGAACCTTCAAAGCGATTCCCACCATCCGCTCCCGAGGATCGACAATTTTAGCGTTCATCATCAGACCCAATCCTTTATACATATTCAGGACGTTCAGGACGTTCAAGTAATCAAAGGATTCATCCATCTTCATGGTGCTCTTGTCGCCCATCAGTACGCAAATCAGTCGCACGCTTTCGCCGCCCCGCTTCCGCGCTCCGCAAGTAAATAATTACAAAAGCTACCAGCGAGCGCGGAGGAGCTACAAAGGGTTTGCGCGCCCAGGACTCAAAGGATTCGCGCTGTGCCGCGCCGCATCGAACCGCACCGCACCGCACCGCACCGCCTACCTATAGGGCTAAGGCGGTAAAGGCGTGGGTGTAGGGCCGCTGATTGCGACGATGACGACGGTGATCATGTCCGTAATGACTCCGGTGGAATTCATTGTGCTCAGCACATTTATTTTGCAATTTAAAGGACTAAAAAAGAAGGACTCTGATGATAAGTTTCAGTCGCCGCGAATAAAAAAAAAAAGTAATACCTACAAGCGCCCAGGCCGCGCCTCGACGCCGCCGTCGATGTCGACGTCGACATAGTCGTTGTTGTCGTCATCAGCGGCGCGGTAATGCCGCTACTCCCCGCCCGGACGACATAACATAATACCCGGAGCAGCACATTACGTATGAGATCAAAGGAAGTCATTACGCTTGCAAAAAGGATATACGCTATAATTTTCCTTCCTTTAATTTTTCTCTTTCACATTTTTCTATATCCACATTTTATCGTCGGTAAATCCGCCATTTTGGCGCATTTTTATATATGTACTATATATTATACATATATATTTTTCTGCATGTCACATGTCCCTTGCGCTGTTGTCTGTGTCCCTTTGCTGGGGATAGCATAGTATAAAAAAATAAAAATGTTCTACCTTCATCTTCTCCTTAAAAATTTCTGCATATCTGCGCATATATCGCGTAATTACGAGAAGGATGAGGTAAGCGTTCAGGGACCCCCAGCTGAAAAATAGGATGAAAATGTTGGGGAATATAAGAAAAAAATGTATGAGAATCAGTCAGGACACGAAAAAAAATATATAATAAAAGTGGGAAAAAAATGAATAAACGACAGAAGCTCTACGGCGGCATAGAGGCGGAGGTGTGGCTGCAACAAAGGGAAATAATTTGTGAGATTGCAAAACGAGCGCCTCATTATAAACGTTCGCGAGGATACAGAGATGCTATTCGGCGCCTTTATGGGACTTCATTTCACTCGAGGAGATTCCATTAGAGTCCTTTTTCTTATTTTGCGAAATCTCCAACGACTGGAGGCGATTAAGGATTTCATTTCAGCGGGAGACAGAGGCGCATACATGAGACATGATACCACTGAATTTATGGCATTATGATGGTAGAGGTCGGTGACCTATACCATGACATTTTATAATGAATAACTCACAATGCACTCTCTTTCGGAATTCTTAATTTGAATTTTTGAATAATGAGTATGAGTAGGAAAAATTATAGTGTTTACAAGCTTTTCATTGACTGAAAACCTACTATTCCTATTTTAATATTTTAACTCTTACAAGTCACAACAAAATGTTTTTGGAAAATTAAAATCTGAAATTCTGCAGGAATTGTGATGTAAGGTGTTCCATCAAACCAAAAGTTGAATTGTTCTGAAAATTAAATTTCTGTGTCCAAAAGGTCATGGTTGCCAATTAATTCTATAGCCTTTTTCAACTGTTTAAAATATAAAAAAAACAAAATTAAAAATGATTTTAACATTTTTATAATTCTGAATTTTAGTTTGACTAAAGACTCCATGTCTTGTAGGTCCTAACAAGTATTCAAAATCTGCTTCAGGGTCTCAATAAGGCTCTCAGAATGTCCTCCACTTCAGAATTTCAAATTCAAAGAATAAAATGATAAGAATAAAAATTTTATTAATATCATACCAATTGTTTTAAAGTTCTTTACCCTCAAAAAACCTTAATTTTTTGGGTACGTCACAATAGTGTGCCCCCTTAGAAAAAAATTAAAATCAATCATTTTCAAATCTTTACATTAGAAACTTCGTAGAGAATTTTACTCGCTGAAAAAAGGATAAATTTCTTTCGAATTCGGAAAAACGTAAGTACTACTATCAGAACCATACAAACCAAAATGTTTAATGTTCAGAAAGCATACACTTTAAAAAAGATATTTGTATAAAATTGTTACATGCTCTTCTCGGCCATACTTTTTTCGGTTAGAGTAGTATTAGTATTCCTCTAGAGTCTAGTAGATTTATGTCTTTATTTTAAACATTTCATAATATTTAATAAAAAAAACCGTCTGGATAAACTTAATAATAACTCAGCAACATTTTTTTTTATAAAATGAAGGTACAAATACTAGTAGTAGGTATACTTGTAAAGTTATGATCGAATTTAATTTTGTTTTTATGTTTCAGATTATTTTCTTACTGAGAAATCACCTTTTGGAAGTAATATGTTAAAAAAATCTGTGGTAAGTGAATTTTTTTTTATTTCGTTTTTAATCTGGATATTGATATTGGACACATATCCGGGCCAGAAATTTTTATTTTAATCAGTCATCGATGAACTTCCTAAAAAGACACAACAATTATAAAACTTCTATTACTGGTTTTTAAAGACAAGACTGCTAAACGTAGTCATAACAATCTTAAAAAATTTAAAAACTAACCTTGAGACTAAGGTCCAAAATTAAAACTCGTACGTTATGAATGTGCAAATACGGTTGATCTCAAAATCAATTTAAATCTCAGTAGTACTCAACCATTTGACTTCTAAATTAGACTTTAAATCTTATTTTTGTAATTATGTTTTCGTAAAGATACAAGCATATACTATAAATAATTCGTAATAGGTATGAGATACCACAAGTTTTCCATTTATTATCTTAACTCTTTTATAATAAGGATCTCCCTGGACAAATTCGCTGAATTCTCATACCAATTTCATGCTAGAGGAGGCATAATAATTAAAATCATCGGGAAGGTCTTCGTCTCCCGCGATCTCCTCCATCCCCTGGACCGGTGCTATCAATCCGCGTAATTTCTTCCCAGGGAATCGTCCTAATGAGGCCCATTGCCGGGCGGCAGTGACGCGATAAAAAGCGTAAAAAATGGTGTTGTCCTCATGAAACCCGACACTTTCGCTTGACAATAATTTCCGATTATTTCGCAGCTATTTCCCCGAGCTCTGGCGGGGGCGGAGGTGTCCGCGGATGCGGATTAATGGCGCATCTGAGGATTTGTTGTTTATCCCATTGACACGGCGCGGCGGCGAGTACTCATTAAGGAGAGTGCTCCCCGGCACACCGCGGATAACCCGCAAATGGGTTCGGCGGTCCCTCGCGCCAATGGAATCAAAAGGGTCCATTTGTTTGTTTGCTTTTTTCGTGCTCATTTTTCCGATGTTTTTGTCTTATTCGCGCCCCGGCCGAAGGGTTGCAAAAAACAATATCCCTGAAATCAATCCGCCCTCGCCAAATAGTGATGCTGTGATATCCCTTTTCTCACTTTTCCGCTTTTTTTATACCCATTTCGTCAAATTGCGTCCATTTTCAAATTGATGGACAGGAGGAAACGAGCCGGGGATAAAGCGTCCCTTTATCGTCCTCCTTCGGGTTTTGGGGATCACTCCGTGTTTTGACAGGGCCTACATTGTTCCTTGTCAAAACAAATCTTCAAAAAGGAATCTCGCAGATTTCTATTTAAAGGAAACGCGGTGTAATAGAAGCAGAAGGGTTTGAAGCGCTAAAGTTGAATTGGTCTTCTGGTCTGAGGGATGCCATTTTTAATAAACTCCATTTTAGCCTCAAAGCCGTTTTGTGACGATTTGTGTTTTGTATAAAATTGTAAAAACTTGCCGTTTTGCGCGGCTTTTTTGATTTATTTTGAAAATATTTATGATGCAAGAAGCGTTGTATAAAGAGAGAATAAAATTTTTTCGAAATTCATTCGATTTAAAAAAATTTTAGTAGATTTCTCCATATAGTAAAAACCAGCTCTCATCCGTTTTTTATTTTACTTGCTTTGAAATGATGGCTCTAAAAATTGGTCCTTTTCAGTTTCAAGTTCAGCAATAGAGCAAGTATAATTTAATCTCTCAAAAAACGAAATCGATTTCATTTCCTCAAAATTTATAGCTAGACAAAATGTTAACATAGAAAAACTGAATTCTGCAAAGATGAGTAAGAAACTCGTTAAAGATAATGTGAACTTTTTATTTAAAATGTTTGCTTCAATGGTAGGAATAATGTCTAATCAATTTGGATAAAATTATTTTTATATAAGTAAAGCATATCCCACAATGTCTCATTAAAAATATTAATAATTAATAAATATCAAATAAGGACGCAGTTTTATTTACAATTCACTATATACTTATATTTCAACCAAAATTTAACTAAACCTTGTTAATTAAAAACTCAGAAATGGATTTATTTTAAAGTCGCTCTATAATATAATGGGTAATAGGTTTTATTAAAGTATTAGCTATTTTATTCCTGCACCTAAACTAACTTTTTCAGAATACATGCATACAATGAATCCAGTATCAATTTTTTTTTTTGAATCTTCGTTACATAATTAAAAAAATTACAAACATAATATTTTTACTTTAAAGATAATATTTTGAGGACTTTGCCTCTTTTATTATGGAGAAGATTTTATGAATTTTTGTATTTGAAGGTAATTTTTTCCAATCTTCTTATCCGTCATTTAATTCAAAATACTATTTAAATAGAAGAAAAAAGAAAACAAATTTTTACCTGTATGCTTTTTATTCGTAGCTTACAGAGCCAAGTAATCCTGATTTGAATACGGCTCGAGTGGTTTTCCATTTTTTCGATTTTCATCTTTTTTACATTTAGCAGTAGTAGTCTTAACTATCATTTCGATTCCTTCGTCGTTTTTCCCATTTTTGCAGATATTGAGATGTGATATTTCTTTTCTTTTCAAAGTCGCTATCGAGATGTTTTGTTCCCCCCTTAGTATTTTAAATAATACTTTAAAAAATCTTAACAATTAAGTAAGCAAATTCTCTTAAATGTATAACAACCCTTTTGAGTAAAGGTATATTCTAAAAAATGTTGAACAAACTTTGTTTTCATGGAACGAACACAATGTTGTCCTAGTTGTTACTAATTGCGTAATAACTCTATCATAATATTGCTTTTATTTAATTTTATTGTTATTTTTGACTCAGAGACAATCATATTAATGTCAGTTAATATCAAATGAGCACAACTTTTGAAAAATTAAGAATAAAGATTATATTATTGGTTTTAAAAAGTTAATATGGAACTGCTAGTCAAGCACTACATGCCGCAGTTATGGAAAAGTTTAAAAAATGGAGAAGCACCAACCAAAAGCATGCTGCTGACAATAATTATTACTAATTTCTTTCATCAAATCTCAGTCGACGCTGATTTATGGAAAACAGAAGAGTTTGAAGTTTGAAAATTTTAGTGAATTCTGTTCACGTTTGCTGTGAGCTTTCTGAAAGGTATTCAATTCTGATTTTTTAATTTAAAAATATTTTGTTTCCTGTATTAAATCATTTTAAAATATATATATTTTATTAATTTAATTTAAATTTTAATTACTTATAGATACAAAAAACTTCTCCATAGTTATTATATATATTAGATCCACGGATTTTAGTAATACTACTCCTAAATTGGGTAAAGTATCAAACTTGAGAATTTGAGAAGTCTTCAACTAAATAGTACTTTGTACAAACACCGGGTGAAACCGGATTGCTCAACTAGTAGAGATATAAAACAAATATGAAAGTGAAGATTAAAATGTTTACTTTATTTACATACTTGTTACTAAGTATTTTAAAAAACTTAACATAACTTAACTTAAGGATATCTCGCGGAGATTATTCAAGTTATGAACCCGGCCCACAGAATTCGAAAACAACATTTTACATTTACAATTTAATTATAAAAGATATGATAATTATAAATAAAGGGCGCTAAGAATATGTTGCCTCGATAATTAAGGCCTGCACTGGTTATGTATTTATAATTTCTTCAGTTTATTTATTAATATATAGGTTGGTAAAATAAACCCTAAACTCTATTCTTAGTTTCAGTTTGAATTCGGGACAACCAGACCCAAAATATTATAGATAAATCTAAATCTAACAACTTAATTCGTTCTCATAAAATCATGTACCTGTAGGTAATGTGATTTTCATCGAAAAGGAGGTCGATTCACTTCTCCCCCGCCACTGTTCGTTCCCTCGTAATAAAAGCAATTTAGTCAAGCCTTTTAGCAGAAAATCATCAAATTAATTTAATCAAAACTCGCTGTGAAAAAGGTGAAAGATAAGAAGTGACGAAGAAAATCCGGAGACTCTCAGGTTCTTACCCTCCTTACGCTGTGCAAAAAAAGAAAAAACCCTACGAAGGAAAGGAGCTCGCAGTCGTCAGGCGGGAGGAAGGGGATCTCTGCTGGCAGAGTTTTCTTAAGGAACTCGTTAAGCTCCTTATAAAGGAGAAGATTAATCATGAATAGGCGATAATTATCGGGATTTTCGTCCACTTGATTTCATTATAACTTTAATCGCAAAACGTCTTTGTAATTGACGCGGAAAAGACGACGGATGAGAAGAGGGGTGATGGTAATTTGGTCCTTTTTCGTTATAATTCAACTTAAATTTGTTTTTAATTATTCCCGCTTTCGCCGGATCACGTCACCCGAATCGGGCCAACCCCCGCACGCAATCAAGCGAGCAAACAGCACAAACAGCCGGAAGCCACCCCGGCGATGAAGGGCGCAATCACACTTAATCAGCGGTTAATTCGTCCTGAGGAACCAATCATAACGCGAGTTAATAATTTTTCCAATCCATCAAACTTGAATCACCCCTGAGTGCGCTGGCCCCGGGGCAACAATTAGAAGTGAAATAACAGCCCTTAACGACGCTGCGACGTTCGAGAGGCTCCTTTCCTCCGGGCGGAGGGGTGGGCGTCGGGACGCGGCCCCGGGCGCTTCGTGCACGTGTGTCGTTATCCTTGCACGATGAAACGTCCGACGCCTCAAAACAATTATGAAGGGCTCGGGTGCGACGGACATCGCACGGACTGGGGGTGGGTAGGTGGCGGCAGCGGCAGGCATCGCATGCGGGGGCGTAATGCGTGGAAAATAAACAGTCCGCCAATTGCTTGTTAGTCGTCAAATTAGGCGACGGCGGCGACGACCTGAGCGTGAGATTACTCCTGTGATAATTTTTTTGTTGGCCTCCTTTTGTTAGCGCGTTTTTTTAGTCGCCTGTCAATTAGTAATTTTCCTGCCGAACAAGCTACCAACTGAAGCCTCTTTTAGCTTCACCTTTTGATGAGGTCAAGCAAATGCTGCCAATAGAAATAACCCGACGACATTAAAGTCGAAGTTTTCAAAATATTTGAAGTGTTCGGAAATTGTAACGGACGTGTTGATAATGCAATTTTGGAAAAACTCAATATACAGCAGACTAATTGCTTAATTTTGCTCTTATTTATAAAATGAACGTTAAAAAATATAAAACCCTTCTTTTACCACATACTCTGAATATATAGTCGAGGAAATTCATACGAATTTTATTGTCACTTGAATACCCTAAAAGGCTTGCACATTTCAACGTACTTTTCCTTAACCGATCGCAGAATCTATCTTGACAATATTTAAAGTATTATAATTAATTCTTTATTGGACTGCTCTAATTTAGGCTTCCTTTCTGCAGATCTAATTTAAAAGAAAAATCTCCTATATTTCAAATGCAGATATCTTATATAACACTATATTCAGTTCCCTGGATATAATTAAAAGAAATATTGAAATATTGAGAAATAAATAAAAATATTTTTCAATTTTGAAACATACATCATATAATATATACTTTCTCATTATTGAGTTTACAGATTATATTTTTCTTCCTATTATGCTTATAATATTTTAGCAAAAAAATAATGAAAGATAAAAGCTCTAAACCCTAAAAGTTGAAGCTTTTAATTCATTAATTTATAAGATATCTCAAAAGTTTAGGAAATATAAAAAAAAATTGTATTTTATTTCGAACTGCCTCAATTTGAATAAATTAAATAATAAAATCCATTATCATTTTTTTCTTTAAGTGTAAGGAAAATAAATAAAAAGTTTTAAGATTTTAGATCTCCAACGTATTGTTGTTTCAATGTTCTGCACTACATTTTCGTTTTCACATGAGCTTTTATTTAACTTATAAATTTTTAATAATAACGCAATATACACAAATTCGTTTTGATAACTGACCTTTTTTTAATTGAGGGAACATTATTACGTATGTATTTATAATTAAAAACCAACTGACCATTTTATTTCACAGATTAATTTAGTCAAAATAATCAAAATAGGTTGATAGAAGCATTTATCTAACTAACCAACAACTTTTGCCAGTTTATCTAGCCCTAACGTTTCAGCAGGACAAAGTACTCAAAACTCTCTCTTGCATTTTAATAAAATAAGATTAATATAAAAATAAATAAATAAATTTCTCTTATGTGTTCTTAAATTTGAACCAAATAAAGTTATATACACAACATACGAGTGATCGGTCTGAGATTTTCAGGAGATCCTCAAAATTGTCCTTCAATTTTTGCCCTTCCCCCTTTCCTGTAATCAATTCTATTTTTTCACGAATAATTTTTTATTTACACCGCAGAAATTATATAAACCTTGATTGCTAACATCTTTACCAATTTTCTAAAAAGCGGTTTGAATTTGAAATCTATAAGTTATGATTATTAAACTTTTAAAATTTATCTTCTTTATTATTTTACCTACAGAATATAAAACTAATTATTTTATTGTAGTACTTTCGTTCTTTCTCTGTAAATGGTTGCAAAACTAAAATATAAATTGATCTCTTACAAAATATGGAAATAAAAGTAATGCAATGATATTTTTTTGTCAGGTTTATATTCTCATTAATAGCAAAAGATTTAGACATTTCAGATAAATTCTCCACCCCTCCTGTTTTAAATGCCCTTATCCTTTATTTTAGGGAATCGAAACTGGGCATGGGGAAAAGTCGCAAATTGAGGGTATCATCGAATGTCGTGACATCGATGTAAGCAAATTTAGGCAATCGAGGAAGCTTCATGGCGCACGAGAGCCCCGCCCGGCAGATCCTACAACGAGGCGACATTATTGAATCAAGTTTATCGCAAAATTACGCCACTTAAAGAACGGGGCTTCGGTGAGGCCATAGGAGCCCCGTTTGGGGCGTCACACTCCCGAAGTCCGGATGATGGATCACGGGACGTATCCCGGAGGTGCGGCACGGCATACCGGGGAAGGACGTGCGAGACGAGCAAAATTGAATCGTTTCGCTCGTGCATCTTTGATAGAGTGACATGTGGCTTGGGGCGAAACAGAGGCGGGGGCGCACATGTCGAGCTGCAGCGGAGCAACTAACCAATTTCCCTCCCAAGTCCCAGCCGTCCTACGGGAGAATTCGGGAATATATTTGGGAAAATAGCAGCGATCTAAATGCGTCGACTGTCGCTCCCGCGGCGAAATAGTTTCACTTTCCGCTAATGGTGCCAATTAATGCGTTGCGTTGCAAATGTGCAACGCAAGTGGGGCGCGTGCTTTTCGAGCGCTAAAAGTCAGCGTACACGCGCTGTAGCAGCGGGACACTTCTATCTTTTATCTTGTTTCTGATGAGTTCCCTCGGGCGTTTTCGGAACGCTGTCCACATGACAGGAATTACTTAAATAATGAGGGGTAGGCTAATTAGATACCCTATTTTTTTATAAAATAACAAAGTGTAGTTTAGTCCAATACAATTCCAAGTCATGATCAGCTCAATTAGAGAGATGTTTTTAAGTTAGGTCACTCATCCCAGTTCCTTTAATTTATTTAGAAAATTGTCGACATTTGGAGACGAACGATCACAGTCCATGTTTGGTCAAAAATTAGTTATTAATGCCAAATTGTATTTCAATACAAATATAACAAAAATACGATACCATTTGGGAAAAAAGACTCGTATTCATTTAATAAATAAAATTGAAAGATGTAAGCTAACCGCTAATAACGATTAGACATGAAAGTTTAAAATTAAAATTCTAAAAATTTAACTACTCCTTTCAAAAACATGTTGTACTCTAAGTAACTAACTTTATAACGTTTTGCTGTTCTTTAACGATTTGAAACATCCATGCAATTAGCCGTTGGTTTTCAGAACTACAATTTTTTTTAAATTGAACTGAAAATTAAAAGTGTCTTGTCTTTGTCAATTTACTATAAAAAACAACAAGATATTTTCAATTTAAGGGGACCTTCTCATGCTAAATTGAAAAAAATTACTCTTTTTAAATTTTTTTTGTGGAAAAACTACTTTATTTAGATACATAATTCTTTTTGTATATTGTAGGGAATAGTTTGAAATACATAAAAAAAAATTTTATTGGCCATTTTAGTTCACCACCACCACTGTAGAGGACCTCTTGCAAAAGGCTCATTTTAACTGGTGCGCCACTTTCTGGGCTTCCTGTAACACATAGAGTAAAAATTCAAACGAGGTTCTGTTCCTGAGACTCAAAACTAGACACTGAACCTATAAAATTTTTATTACTTTTTTTTTATTTTCCTTATTTTATAAACATTTTTTCCAAAAAGTAAGAAAAAACCTCTTTTTTGGGGTAGTTAACCCGAATTTAGAAAGGGAGGGGGAGGTATTTTATGACTTTTCAGAGGTTCAGTGTCTAGTATTTTTTCTATAGAATCTAAAAAATGTTGGTTTGTACAAATCGGTCGAGTAGATTTTGAGAAAAATGTCGCACCAGTTTGAAAAACATGATTCCGAGATAAACGCGTTTAAAGGTTTTATTCACTATATATTCACGCTGAGGTGCCGTTATATATATACTTATAACTTCTTTTCTATTACGAATTTCGTAATAAAATTTTGAGAAAGTATTTCTATGGTGCTAAGGAACAGTTTTATGTAAAAAAAAAATTCGATTTTTTGAAAATTTAGCATGAGAAGTCTTTTAACATTTTTTTAAAAAAATATTGAAATATAAGGCGAATGAATTCATTAAATTCAAATGATGCAAGCGAATGTAAGACATTGCAAAATAATGCAGTCTAAGTACTGCATTCCTTTTGCAGTAAATACATTCTTTAATATTATTTTAAGGAATGGCAATTCATCTAATTGCCTTCTCAGTCTTCTATTTAAATTTAATTGCAGCATTAAATTCATTCATTTCCGTGAAAAATTTAGAGGAATGTTCTAGCTCCTCTCCCTGAAAAATTTCAACATTCTAAACTAGTGCTTATCTGGACTAAAATAGTTATTTGCTGAAATCACAATCAATAAATCCAAAATTAATTGAAACGATCATTTAAGATATTTCATTACTTATTATATTTATATGTATAATGATTATTCATGAGTTCATATACATATTATTAATACCCCAAAGTTATTTCATATCCAAAGAATAAAACGGGGCTGTAACATTTTTCTATTATAATCAAATTTCGAAAATCGATCTTAGTTCCTTAATATTTTTGAATTTGGTGCAAGAAGATACCACTTTCAAGTCAATTCAATCTTTGTAATTCGCCCTTAAAAATTGTTAACATAAAAATATGTATGCTTTCGGCGCAATAAAAGATAAAAGGAGATACATTTTCTATTTATAATACTTTGATCCGTTTCCTTTCAATATTTTGATTAAAACGAGATAATTTCCATCCGTTTGGTACAAAACATACCTATCACATTTTCGTCACAGTCATCGCTCTGCCAAAAGAGCCACCTACTCTAAAGTAACTTAATTCGCATGGCTTAATCTACGAAATTGAAAAGAACCGCAAAGAAACAAGGAAGCCGGGACCCACCCGGCCGGGATTAGGGTCGTTCCTAGTTAAAAGAAATTTTAATGAGATACATGATATCGTTTCTAAGACGCTGAGCAGACGCACCCCGGTGGACGGGGGTGTCTCACCCGAGGGATGAGTCGGGTGCATCCTCACTTCAGGAGGATTAGAGGGAAGTTAATGGGCTGCTCGCGGCCTGCGGTTATCCCAAGTGAAAAATATACAAAACCGCGCAAATTGAACTGTAGAAAAAAGAATTATATTTTTGTCTACAAGGGGATAATAACAAAAAATGAAGATGAGATAAAACAAAATCGGAAGCGCCTTGAAGATGTGCAAAGTGTCGTCTCATTGAATTTCACGGCCCATTGAGTTGCGGCTGCCTTTTTTGCCTTTATTTGATTATAAAAAGAGGGAAAGTGGGAAATGTGGGAAAAGTGGGAAAAGTGGACTCGTATTGCATTTTTCTGTTACGCCAGAATTCCTTCCTCTTTTACGCCCGATGAAGTGTAAATCAGAATGGGGCTGCTGAAGAGTATTTTTCTTTTGAAAGCCCTAGTTGGGTCCTGATTGTAAAATTGGATACAGAAAACTTTTGCTAAGTCGAAAAGGTCTAGACAGATAAACCCTTTTTTTTAGGAGAAAGCCTTTAAATCCGCAATTATACGTCCGTTGTAATATTTTTTCATGTGGCTCACTTTTGATTATTTTTATTTTCTTTTTTTCTTCCATATAATAGCAAATCTTTTCTATTTTGTATTACACCCCGAAAAGTAAAACTATAAAATCGAAGAGCGTTGATTCAAATTTGGCTTTATTTAAGTTAAGCCTGATTCAAATTTATCTTATGTTGGCTTAAGTCTGATTCAAGTTTATACAAACAAGAACTTCGTCATAGTTCATGTAATTGGCTATTTTGATAGCATTTTTCACATACCTACATATGTACCATATATTGTGAATGTAGAAATAAATAAAAAGTTTTATTTTAGAGTTCATAGAAATTTATAAAGAATTAAATAATTGAATGATGTTTTGTGTCTTATGGAAAAAGTTTGTAGTACTCATTCCTAAATTTTGAGTTGGCTTAGACCCCTTCTGTAGAAAATCTCATAATTTATAAACTATGTATAAATTATTTTTATGATAACACTTACCGTTTAAGAAATATATTCGATAAAAAAATTTTATTACCTTTGATCTTGAGATCTTTTGATATTTCATTTATAATAATCTGATTTGGTTGAAAGTACAAAACAATTTTACAAAGCACTATAAAAATTTGATTAAAACTTTAGTTAATTTTACACAATACCTGTTAAATTAACCATGGTTTTTATTAATTCTGTAACTAAGACTTCGTAAACAGAATCGAGCTTAACTGGCGGAAAACATAACAAAGGCCATTACTTTGCTGTATCTACCTAAAAACTTGCGAACCCCAAGGAAATTGAAAAATTATATTTAATAATAATTTTAATAATTTTAATCTAGTGCAATCTTTAATCTTTAAACCCTTTTTTTCTCGATACAGCCTACACGATAGTTTTTAACATTTGCTTTTCAAAAATTTTCAGAACTAAATTCTTTTTAGTTTATAGTCTATCGAGCCATTTTTTTGTTATTTGATTTTTAAGAGTTTTAATATGTCATGCAATAATGTTTGTGATAAAAAAAAGCTTTTTATATAACTTCAATTTTCATAGATAATTAAGATTAATTAAATAATTTTTTCTTGAAATTGAAAGACTAATTATTAATAAAACATGAAAATTCGTGCCAGCTGGAGGGTTTCAAATGCTCGCCTTCTCCGCAGAAAATCGTCGTGTGGAATTGAATCGAATGCGCGAACCCAAATTAAGTAAGGTTCCACAATTTCCTGTTAAATGAACCGTAAGGGCAACAATTCAGGACGCCATCTCGTGCCAGTTTCACCTACCCAACGGAATGTAGCGGGGACACACGTCGGTGAGCGCCGACGGCGCCGCACGCCTCACGTCGTGAGGGATATTTTTTTGCCCGCCCGCGACTGCAGCCCCATCCCCCGGTGCGGGGGAGGGTGCAGGGGCCGCGTGCTGGAGCAGCAGCGGAAAACTCGTTTTAATGAATCGCGGGGCCCCCAAAGCCGCTCCGCTTTAAATTACATAATTGAGAAAAAAGCAATTTTTCTTAATACACAACGTCCGCCAGGCCACCCCCTCGTTGCAGGCGAGCGCAGCGGCGGCGCGCGTATGCACCGCCGGGGCGCAGCGCCGCACACTGCACACATGCAGCCCACATCCGGGCGGGGGAGGCCTCATAAGCCATTTATGTGGCGAGTTTTCACTTGAGTGCTCATTTAGACCCACTTCCCACACTTTTCCGCCGCATAACGACTGCAACAGTGCATTAAAAAGTGGAATTCAGGCGCTGGCAAGTGCACGTCGTCGTCGTCGTCGTCGTCGTCGCCCGCAATTGCTCTGCGCCGTGAAAGGACACAAACGGGGCAAAAAAATGAAACTGAAAAG
Source organism: Eutolmus rufibarbis (assembly GCA_963920795.1). Lineage (NCBI taxonomy): Eukaryota > Metazoa > Arthropoda > Insecta > Diptera > Asilidae > Eutolmus > Eutolmus rufibarbis. The sequence goes on along the minus strand of OY987206.1, from coordinate 41,956,166 downwards.
GGACGAAAAAAATAATACAAAATAAATAGGAAAGAGGAACGGGAAAGCTGCGGTCGGAGGAAAAAAATTGAAAGAGCGCCCATGCCGCCCCCTCAGCGCCGCCGACCGCTCGCGACCCCCACCTGAATGGCTGTGGAAAGCGAATAATTTTTTTTTTTCTTTTTTGATTATTCAAAATAAGGCAAAAGTTTTTAATTACACGTTACCCTCGAATGCGACTGCAAAAAAGTATCCATTTTCGTGCTCCTTTCGCCCTTTCAGCCGCTGCGCTCCCGCGTGTAATTTGCTGGCTTCGTCAAAAGGAAGAGTTTTTCAGATTTGCATACGCGAGGCGCGAGAATAAAAAGTTCCTGTGCGCCACCGAACGACCACCGAATCGTCGAGAGCTCATGTGTGAAGTTTAATTTTAATTAAAAAATTTTTTAAAAGGCCTTTTATTTTATTCGCAGATTTCCAAGCCTTTTCACGCGCGCCTCTCGCACTCCGCACAGAGGCTGCTGGCTTTTTTTACTGGTTTCCGTTCCCGGGCGACTTCGGCGTTGCCTTCGCGATCCTTTTTAATGGCAAAATATTTGAAATGTGATTTAATTCTAAGGATAATTGCAAAATAGGTCGACATCTGTGCCGAGGCGTGGGGGGCGGATCGCGCGGCTCATTCACCCAACGTCCGGCTTTATTTTTGTGCAGGTTCAGCCTTTGTCGACCTTTCGGCCTCAGCCGCTGTAATGGACCAATTAATTTGGGATAAAGTCAATTTTTCCTAATTCCCAAGGGTTCCCGGAGTTCCTCGGCGAAGACACGGCCTTTCGAGTAGTTTTCATGGTTCACTTAAGACGAACAAGCGAAATTCTCGCCAAAGGCAGAACCTTTTCTTCAAAACAAAAGCAAATCGGTTTGCTCAAAAATTGTTTACTAACGTCATTGTTTTATTCTAAAAAGACCTTTTATTATAATTAATATAATCAAGAAAATTGAAATTTCATTATTTTCCCTCCGAAAAAAATTCGAACTTTTTCCAGAAGATTTTGGTTCACAAAGAAAAATACGAGCAATCAGTTTTAAATCAAATCATAACTAAAAACGGGAAGTATAAGATAACATATGTATGAGATTTTTCTATTTATTTATTCATCTATTTATTAATTTACAACAATAGTAAAACCGAGCTTGTCTAATTTATGTAATTTATGAAAATACAATTTCGAGTAAAATGCCAAGATATTCCATGCTGTTGTGGTCTCACTCAAGAAGCCAAGGTTATCATTTATTTAATAAAATATAACTTAGTTACATTTTGTTTTCAAACCCTCTAAAACTCCTTTTGATACTAACTAGGAAATCTTTAATTTGCAGTAGCAGCATTTTTATATTCAATAATTTTTTTTCTATTTTACCATCAACTGCCCACCATAGCAAATATCATCCAGCGCCAGAGCGGACAGGATTTTGGATGAGGAATTTGGCAGCGTTTAGTATGATAATTAATTTACGCTAAAAGTTGCAATGCTATATATGCTATAAGTCTTACATTTTCGAAGCGTATATTTATTTTTATAACCTTCAATCAACAAAACTATTGTGGCGTCAACGCAGCCTACGTTTATTGTTTACTTGCCACATCATTTATTAAGATATTTATTTCTGGAAACTAAAATAAAGCTGTTCATGAAAATAATTTTTGTATCGAGTCATTTTTTGGAGAGCTTTGTCGAAGAAAACAACTAAATTAATTAAATAAAATGCATTCATTTTTGTCCTTACGTTTTTTAATTTACTGTGTTCTAAACTTTTCATTAAATAATTATGTGGCAGTTACAATTTGAATGCCCTTTAGTATTTAGGACAATTTTTGTTATTGTTTTAGAATCGTTTTCAAGATCGTTCTAATTTTTCTCTAAGATATCCACAACTTTTCAGTACTTTTTAAATATTAGTTGTACCGAAAGTTGGTTCATTTCGATTTTATTGTAGAAACAACATTCTCAAATTGCAATAAAACATCTTACGTGAAAATGTCACGATATTTTCCCATTTGTACTGGATATTTTACATATTTTCAAATTCCACAAATATGAATTAATGTGTACGGGTAATCCGAAAATATGTATACCAATACCATTGGTTGAAATTCAATTTTTGTATTTAATTTTATTTCAAAATGTATCAAATGTATCCCAAAGTTAAAAATCATTATTTGATATTCAGATTAATTAATCACATTTCAATCTACATACACATAGGCTTGGTCTGTTTTTATATTTTAATTATATAAATAAGTAAATAAATAAATAAAGCATGTTAATTTTAATATTTCTTCTCTTCTTTTTTTCTCCATAAGTTATGTGCGTGAATGACTATGAATCAAAGTTAATTGATGCATTTATGTATACATACTATTTACATATTCACATAAAGTGAAAAATTCTTGTAGCTCTGTACTACGGTGGCGTAAATTTTGTCGCCTTAGGAATTTCTTTAATAATCTTATCGTTTTCAAATTAAAAAAAAAAAAATTATGTGTGCAAAATTTGAAGGCGATCGATAGATATTATCACGTTCCAACTAGTGATTGAAATTTGTCCATTTGATTTTTTTTTTTTTGTTTAAAAAGACGGCAGTTTTGTGAAAAATATACTCATTTTGTTGCGTTAAAAAACATTTTAATGTTGATTTTTATTTCTAACTAAACCTTGTATTTAAATTTTGTTATCACTTATCCATTACTCTGTGTGAGATCGAAGAAAAGCGACAAAATTTCAAAAGTTTAATCAACTTTGAAACTATCTGAATAGGTTACTAAATCAAAACGCATAAATTTTAATTTTAATTTTAAAAGCCATTTTTGGTTGGTGTCGAATTCTCTGCAAAATCCTTCGTAAGATTAATCGATAATAAATTTTGCATTAGGTATAAGTTCAATGAAATGGCGACTGTGAAAGATAAGGTTTAGATTAAAACGTAATCTTCAAGTTTACTACCTTTTTGTTTCTTATATTAGAATTCAATAGTTTTATTAATTTTATCATTTTATCTATACCTGTAAATTTGATAGATACTAAAATCGCAATTCATGGTTTAGTCAATCCAAAACTTGCTAAATGCTTGCTAATATTAAATTTTGATGAACGTAATAACTCTAGGGTCTTAAAACTTTAGATACTGAATTTATCGTAGAGAGATCATTAAAATGTATCTAGATTTATTTAATTGTATTCAAACAATCTCTGGTTTATTTACCAGAAACAACGTTCTTAACTTGCTCTGTGCAACAAGACGAAGGTGCATAATCGAAAATTGCATTGATTCCAGCCTGTTCTACGTCTCAATAAATATTTCGGTCCAATTACTCTCAGCCATCTTCTGCAGCCTGCAGTCGCCCCCCTTTGCACTTAGGGCTCCAAGTGGAAGAGGATTCCCTGAAGACGGCAGTTTGAAGACGAATGGCACATGTTCGAGTGGGAGGAAGGTTGGCGCTGAGAACGTCTCCGTCCACCACCCACTCACATAGGCCGAACCGAAGCGGCGCTCCTCAGGATCCCATAGGTTCGCTAGCCCCTAGGCCGGGAAGTAAACGGAGCCCTGTTGTGGCCCCCTCCGCACTCCTCCTGGGAGTCCTGGATGCAGGCAGCATAGTGCGCCTTTTCAATTTGCAATTCGAGCCGCCCGAGGACCGAGGAAAGATAGGAGTAATCCAGAATCCAGGAAAACGCACTCAAAGGACTAATTAGTGGCCAGGCGCAGTCTTACGACTTTCACCGCGGCCGCCTTAGACGTGGTTTTTCCTCCTCGGGCTCCTTCGTCCTGCCGCACCCGGAGCGCCTTCCTTCCTCCGCGTCCATGACATCGGGAATGGGGCCCAACATGTCGGCTGGATGCAGAGCTGCAGAGCGGCCGTCGTTCGCGCGAGGGATGCACCCGCCGTCTTGCGGCGGTGCCATCTTGAATTCGCAGATTAATTTATTTGGAGTGGTTCGTGGGCGGTTTTTTCCTCTCATCCGCGTGCATTAATTACGAGCCCCGGTGCCGATAGTCGCTGTAATGGAAATAAGCCTGATAAGTGGGATGCAATTTAGCAAATTGCCAGGAAGCACCACCGGCTCCAACTGGGTACTTTTCGGATAAAGTAACGTCCGGGGAGTCGCTGCAGCCGCGGGGGGAGTAAGTTTAATTGTTCAAGAAAGTGGGATGCGTTCACGCCCCAATGCGCTCGGATCCTCGAGATTCTGCTAGATAGCGACGAGGATGCTGTAGCCGCCCCGGGAAGGAGTCTAATCGCTCTCTGAATTATTTTAATGAATTATTTTATCTTGCCGGGACCTCTTTGAGACTTTGAGACTCTTACGGCGTAACTCTGCCGAAGATATTGAAGAAGCAGGGCAATAAGTTCGTTTGCGGAATATAACGAAGCGGAATTTGAGGAAACTTGGTATAAATGCTTAAACCTGCAAGATAGCCAGTTCCGTTTTTACCCTAAGGGCACGTGGGGCACGAGTCCTAAAATTGCTGAAACCCAGTATACCTATGTGTTTTTTATCCAATTAATCAATTTAAAAAAAACACATTGGTTTCTTAGTTTAATGCATAATTAACAACACAGATGCGAAACAATGCCATCTAGCGGCCACCTACGTTAACACTACCTATAGTATAGGCACGTACTGAGCCGTCGACGCTAGCGCAAAACTAAGCGCTTTTTAACGAAAAAATGAGTTTTTGCGTCAAACTCTCTAATGTAAAAGTTACTACAAGGCCCTTTGCCTAATGGTTCATTTTCACAACTAACCATTAAAATCAACGTATGTAAGTCCAATTCTTAAAACAGTAATCACATCAATTATATTTGATTTGTATAAAGCTAACTACAATAACCAATAAAGTCACTCAACAAAAGTACCTACGTTCTGCTGATTTATTTTATTTTTGTTTTATTTTTTGGTTTTCTAAAAGAGCCCCAAACTGTGTGCCCAAGGGACCCTGCATGGCCTGAGATGGCTCTGAAGATAGCATAATATTTTTTTTATGTTTTGGTCTGATCCCTCTAAACTTCAAAGATATTTATTTAGATGTAAGATTTAATGAAATATTTTTAAATTTGATTCATAATTTTCTTTTCTAATTTAACAAACACACAGTACCTAAAACATTATTTGAATTGGTAATTCTTTTCCGCCCTGTTCATTTCTTATGTTAAAATATTTCTATAATGTTGCAGGACACTTGTTTTGAGATTTTTCAAAAAATTAAGATGACATATAATAAAAAGTAGAAAACCCCAAAAGATTTTTGTGTCTGAGAGTATAATAACTTTTTGTACGAATTCGTAATAATAAACTTCGGAATTACACAGCAGAATCTTTCAAAATTAATATATATAGAAAAAAAATACAACAGCTATTATTCTATTTCCAAATCATTTTTCTATTGAATTTTCATACCTTCATTGCCTCTTTGTTCATAAATTGTTTATGCGCGTTTTTAAAATTGATAATAATAAGATTTGCAGGCTACCTGAGAATCTTTCTCTACTATGGCGTTTGTATATAATTTTTTTACCTTCTATCTTTTTTGACAATCACTCAAAATTTTGGAACAAGCAGAATGTTTCCTGATTAAGAAAAATTTTACTTGAGAATATTTATCAGCCCTCAGTCTCCTCGTCTACAAAAATAAGAAAACTCAAAACATCTCCATCGTCTAAACGTACTTACGTAAATTACTTGAATGGCCCCGAAAGTCCAAGATCAAGTTCAATGGTCTTGGCGACTTTATTCGTCATTGAACTTTGAAAAGTTATCTAATAGCATTTACACTTTAAGAGTAATCAAATAAACATAAAGAGCGAATAGTATTCAATAAATGCAAACCGCATTATCGATTTATTCAAGTATAATAATAAAAAAAAGAGCTAATTATGCTAATGCAAAACTATTTCCTGTATTTTATTAGTTATTCAATTTTAAGTAAATGGTTTATAGTTAGAAAGTTTGGGAATACATTAAAATAAAATTTTTACTTTTTTCATGAAAACTTAAGACATTGCTAAAACCTTAAAATTTTATGAAAATGGTTTTTTCTTCACAAAACCTGAACAATATTAATTAAGTTTTTAAAAATAATTTTTGAACTTTTGAAGTCCTCAAAAAACTGGTCGAGAATTTTTATATCTAAATCCATGAAAATCGAAATAGACTAAAATGTGCATAATTTAGTCATTTCAATTCATTTTTACCAGTTTTAATTGAAAATCGCGTAAAAGCGAAATTATTTAAATAAAATGCCATGTAAATTGAAGGATGGGATAATTTACAAACAACTTAAAAAAGTGTTAAGTTTGTGTTATAAATTATTTAAATATTAAAAAGTAATTAAATTAAATTATTATAAAAGAACTAAATACATATTTAATTTCTGTTTCAATAGTGCTCGCTTATTAAAGTATTTATTTTCTTGAAAATTTATTATAAAACAAATCAAACAAATGCTAGTCTGAACAAATTCAACCGATAAGTGGTATTTTGTAAGTAAATGTTTAGTATCTATCTATACTTTTTCGAATTATCTGAAAAGAAATATTTCTCAAACAATAAATTCAGAAATCCAAGAAATCCAGAAATAAGAGTGCTCAATACAAATTACGAAAATATTGATAGTCGTTTTTAAATCGTTAAAGCGGAACTATATTACTAAAAACTATTTTTCGGACTTATTAAAGTAATTAATCAAAATCAATTAATTAGGTTTATATTAGGTAAATATAATTTTGGCATCAATTCGAAAAACTTTTTCCAAAACTTTGTTAGGTAACATCTGTTTCAAACTAACGAAACTTACCCTTAAATAACTATAACTATGTTAATTTTATAAATATTCAACTGAACTTTTGGCAAAACATAGCTAAATTAAAGTACCATTGAATTTATCTGTAATTAAAAAATCGATATTTTTTATTTATCAATACATTTATGCAGTTTTTCTTGTGAAATGGTATTACCCTACAATTTAACGAAAACAAGATCAAAATTTATATTGATGTTATACATTTAGAATAATGAAATGAGGTGAGCTTAACTCTAAAATTTGCTGAATTTAATATAAACTATAATGTTTTTCCGAAAATTGAGTAATCTATTATTAAACTCGAAAATACTCAAGACTCACAAAACATTCTTGTGAAAGAGTGGAAGTGTTTTACTTAATTAAGGATATTTCCTAAACCAATTATGCGATCGTTATGAAATAAATTTCTATAAAACAAGGACAATTCAGAGTTTCAAGTAAAATTATTAAAAATTTCCGGTATAAGATCCCAATTTCATAATTTCAGCATGGTTTTAACAATTTCGCCGTCGTTAATTAGTGCGCAAACCGGACCGCTCGGGAGTCCTATTAAAGAGCATGTTGAATTACCTCAAGTGTGAAATAAATGAGGGAACACACTTCGGCGGTCTTTGATCTCAATTGTGGGTGTGTAACCGGAAAGTGCTCTTTGGGACTCCGCGCCCGGAAAAAAGTGCAAATTGCATTGCAATCAAAACAAGAGCGAAACAAAGAGCGACCCGACGGCAGCGGTGTCCAATTTGCGAAAAATCCATTCTTTTAGTAATTTTTAAGGAAATGCAATAATAGAGTGCAATTTATGCACTTACACGCCCTAAGTGGTACAAAATCGCATAATTGCATAATAGCGAAAAAAGGATTGCATCGACACCGCATCAATGGCTATGTCCGGACACGTTTTGGTTCTCCGGCGAACTATGCAAAGAATGCGTCCAGCACGTGATTGAATGATTAAAGGCGAATAGATCCTTGGATTTGTCGTTAAAAAATGCTGTAAAGCACAAAGCATCTATAAAAGTGGCATTCATCGAGGACAAGTGAAAAAATCGCAAGAACTCACTTTGATTTGTGCCGCCCGCCACTTCTGGGTCCTTTCGGAGAACGCGGACAAAAATCCACTTTGTACGAACTCCATGTCCTTTCTTCGGCGCTTTGGGGAGTTCCATCCATAGATGAGGACGTGCACATCTTAAATTCGCATAATTGCACTTTGAAGAATTCTTCCTTTTTTCGCAATTTCCCTTTACATTTTAGACACAAAATAATCGCGCTGCAGCGAACTCAACGGAGTAAAAAGCGAGCCGCCGTTTGAGTGCTTTTTATCGCATGCTTCGAATTGCATAATTATTGCATCCGCCATCTTTTGCCTTTAATTTAACGCTCTGCAAGTTTAATAAGTGAAAAAATGGCGGAAAATGCATTTTCCATCGTTTGAATTATTTCATAGTGCAATTTCTTTAGAGCCTTTTGCGACGCGTGAGATTCCGTCCTGATTTTTTGCGTTCGTCAAAGGATCCAGTTCGACATGGGAGCCGTGCATTCATGAGAGTGAAGAAAAAGCGAATTCGCTCAAGTGAAATGCACTTTTGCTAGCTTTTACATGTCCAAGTTTATTTTCACATTTGATGGATGAAAGTAATCCTCACCGGGATACACAGACGCTTTCAGCGCGCTTAGTTGCCAACAAGTGCCAGGGCTGGTCGTTGCATTTAGCCCTTAAATGACACTCCTCTTTCCACCCGAACGAATGTAAGCGAGCTGCATTTTATTTAGTAGTTATCTAAGGACTCTATTCGGAAAAAAACTCTGTTTGCTAATAGACTTTTCTTATACATTGCTTCTGTATTCAAAAATTTCAATTCTAACATGCTGTAGTAAATATTGATCTGAAGACTGACTCAACTCAAAATAATTATAACGAACAAATCAGCTAGTCTAATTTTGATTATATTTAATTTAATCCTAATAAAGCATTCAACATACCAAATTTTTGAATCATTATTTTCACACCTACTTAATTTAGCGGAAAATTTATAAAGTCCATCATTTTTTTAATGAAAATGACAAATTATACCATACGCCGATTTAGGATTGTATTATAATACTATAATAAGAATAAGCAGAAACTGCTGCTATTTGATTCAATTCCGAAAAAGTACGATGATTTATTCGTCCTTTTTCAAATCTGTTATAGCACAATAATGAAATTTGAATCAGTTCAGAAAATGAATCTTTATGTTCTATATATTGAATAAAATTAAATTGAAAATTATATTCAAATTCACTCGATTTGAAATACATGCTCCATATTTTGATTGTGCTTTCAAATTTACTTCCGAGGTATCGAAGAATTATTCATTTAAAAGATAATCAATTATCTTTTATTATACATAGCTACTCGAAAATCACAATTTGTCTAAATTTTTTACTGGTTTCAAATTTTATATTGTGCAATGATGAAATAACTCGAGCAGGACTGAATCTAATAAAAAAATATGTTCACAACAAGACGTAGGTAAGTGAAATTTCAAAATATAAATAAATATATTTTAGGCTAAAAAGTACCGAAAGCACAAAATATAATTTTTACAAAGACTTTGATGAATAGTATAATTTTGCGCTTTTTGTATCATTCAAAAATAATATCCCATAATTAATGACGTACATAATTTTCAATACTTTTCAATAATAAAACGAAGGTACGTGACAGCTTGATTTCGATTCGTGTTTTATCTGAGTTTCATTGCTCTCTCATTACGTACAATTTTTTATTTTAAAATATGGAAAATAATATGTGACTGAATATACCGAAAGTAATTGTTTTAAAGCTGAAACAGGAATTCATTGTTGATTTAATAATTTAATAATTTCTGAAACATACTTTTGTTAACTGATAAAAGCTGGGAATTCGAAGAATATTTATAAACTCAACTTTGAATTCAAAAGAAAAGTTTTAAATACATATATTATACTTTTATTAAATAATAATAAATGTCGAAATAATGAATTTGTGCTAATAATTGCTGCTCGTGTACAAATGAAGAGACAAATCGGCACATTAGAAACATGTGCCAAAACTCTAAATAATTACCTCACAAAGAATCTTTTGTCCGAACCAGGCTTATAATCAATTCTGGTGAAATTACCATCGAAATTGATGTCCCCATCGCGACCAAATTAAACCACTCATTAAGCAATTAACAAATTTTTCAATAAATCTCCCCATGAGCCCTGATAATTGGGTAACCACCAAAATCACTTCGATCCACCGGTGGGATTACAGGAGCCACTGCCCGCCAAATTTGCAAAAAGGCACTGGATTGGCGCGGAGGACTAGTAACAATTAATTGAGCAATTATATGAAAAATGATTGCGAAACATGTCAATAGCAGAGAAAGTAATTAACAGCGAAATGTATACGCAACAGGGCTGGGGACTCCTCCGGCAGCTCGCATTTCCCAACCCAATTATTCACTTCATTTCGAAATAATAACAATAATAAGTGCGGCAACCATTTTGTTGCTGGTGGTCGGCTCTCGAGGGTACGCGGGCGGGGGCGCAGGTGGGGGCGGAGGCGCACACGGGGACCTACACTACCATGTAACTTTTTCCACGCAGCGCCCGGTACACCCAAACGGGCAGAGTGGCATAATCATCATCCTCGGAAAGGATAACGAACTCCCTCAGGACTTCGGGGAATGAGGGTGAAATATGATGCCCATAAACGGACTATGAACGGATGGGAGCACGGGAAATACGACAATCAGTCTGCCATGTGCCATCAGCTTTTTCCTGACAAAATATCACCACAACTACAGGAACGCCAAAAGTACCTACCACCACTAACCCTTTTTAGTAAAAAAAAATTAAATTACGGCCGAATGTAAGTAGACTTTTGCTCAAAAAATTACTATATTTCTTTTCTTGTGTTGCATACAGAATATCTAAGTATTCTTTAAAGCCAACAAATTCCAAACCCAATAATCCCGAAATTTCAAATCTACTTAAAAAATCAACATAAGCATAACTAAAGAAAACGTGCAATAATAGTAAGAAAATAGTCAAGACTCTAACAACTATACGCGCTATTTAAAATGTTATTGTTATTATTATTGACGATAAAAATGTGTCCATCTTATCTTAAAAATATTGTTTCTCTCGGTAATTTAAAATTAACTATAAGCCGTTTTTAATTTTTCCCACAATTGCAATATTTTAATTTTTACAATACTAACTAACGATTAACTAACAATTTAAAAACTAAAGTAAAAAAGACATGTCAAACCGAAGGCACTAACTTGCATATTAATCAAGTCTCAAATTTAGTGCATGTAGTCCTTTTTAGCTACGATTATTTTGAAGATTAAATTACAAAATTGAAAGATTAAATCTTTACCTCCAACTAATCATAATATGTACATAGATATTTGAAGAAACATTGCCAAACTTTAAAAGTGAATTTGCATTTGAAAACGACCTGCAATCCAAACTTCATTCATTTGCAAAATGCCGCTCAAATCATAATTACCACCACCTCCAGTTCCATGCAAGATAATTCTGTTTTCAGAATTCTTGTTTTTGATTGTAAATAATATGATCTAATCTGATTGAATATTGATGATATGTCTGATTGCTTAGTTGTCTTCCTATGAGATAAATATATCACTTTTATTACTTAGTGGCGGATTAACCAATAGGCAGACCTAGGCAGGTGCCTAGGGCCCCCGATGGTAAAGGGGCCCCCGATGCCGAAGGCCCCAAAAAAAAACAAAAGAAACCTTTTCACGTTTAGACTGATTTTACTCGCTTTTGGGAAAAATAAAATTAACTTGACTTAAGTTGACCTAATGGATTTGACCTAAGTTAAGTAAAAATAGGGGGCCTAACATTTGCAATCACCTAGGGGCCCCGCAGAAGCTTAATCCGCCTCTGACTTTCATCAATTCTAAAATTTGAATAAAATTCCATGAATCTATTGCAACTCTTTGATAAAGATTAGATCTTTAAACATTTGCCTTACAAATTATTTCCATTACTGCGAGTTGCAATCAGTTTTACTAAAGTAAATCTAAAATAAAGCGTTAATAAAACAAATAAAACAGTGCAATTTTTGTAACAATTAGGTGCATTTTTAAAATTGATCTCATAATTAATTAAACGTCATCAAATTTTATAACATATTATAAATAGAAGCTTGAACTTTAAGGACGATTGCAAAGTAAAGTAATTCATAAAACTTATTCGCAATTTTCTTCGAGCATATTTTTCATTAGAGCTTCTCCAATAGCAGCTCAGGATCGGAAATTCACTAAAGTGTAAGATGTTTTATATGTATTTTACCACAAAAGTGTAAGACACTTCGTAAAATGTTCAACCATATTTCGTATTTTATGGAAATATATGGTTTAAAGTTCAAGGTTTTAATTGAACCACATTACAATTTCACATATGTATATGTAACGATCTTATTATTTTTAAAATTAACTCAAAAATGACTGATGTTCTGAAAAATGTAAGTTTTCGGCTTCCCAAAGTATACTTAGATAAAATTCTATTAAAATTTATTCGAAATTTCAAAATTGCTTCGAGAAAATACCTCGCCCCTGCAGTAGTAGCCCTTATCGAAGTGTTTTTTGTTTTCGATTATAACTTCATATACATATTACAAAACACTTATAAATACTTCGAGAGCTGAATAATGACTTTACCAATTTTTATCAGAATTTATTATTCTAAGTTTACTATACTAAATAATTTGTTGCCTAACCGATGCAAGTTTTATTTGGGTTTATCTACATGTAAATATATTTTTAACAAAACTCTAAAATATCGGGAAAAAAACCCCGAATAGCAAATATGTTCATAATTTGCGAACATGTGCGGCTCCGCAACTACATGACGTAACTTTGCCAGCCGCATAGCCCGGTGCAGCGAGCCGGGCAGAGTGGCATAATAAACATCGCCGGAAAGGATAACGAACTCCCCCAGGACGCCCAGGACTCCGGGGTACGGGGCCTGAAATATGATGCCCCACGAACGGACGATGGACGGATGAGCCCCGTGGAGAATACGCCGCCACCAGGACAATCCGATCAGTGCCTGTGGCCCCGGATTTCCTGGCAAAATATCACCGCGCACCCACCGGAGCGCGCGCCCGCCGACAGTCAACGGTGCCACCAATTTCCCTTTTTATGTTCATATTTTCTCCATCATTGATCTGCAGGAAATTTATTTAACTCCCCCGCAGCAGAGCGCCTCCGCGCCTGGTGTGTCTGCTCAGCCCCTCATGATGGGGCTCATGCCATGGCGCTCCATGCCGCCAATGCCGCCCCCGCCCCCGTAAAGTGGGTAATCGGCCCTCTCTGCCCGCCGTCGTCGTTCCCGAACCAACGAGCACGACTTTATGGAAATTTTCTATTTTGTGCCCCGGCTAATCGATAAAACGGACTAATTATTGCCATTGAGGAAAATTCTTAATTAACATGTTACTCACCGAAAAACTCCCGGCCATTATTATCCGGAGTCGGGTTTCAAACATTCGGGCGAGGGCACGACCACAGCTCGTTTTGGGTACATAACGAGCTCGTCCGTATAGAAACTCACGTATAGTGTCCGTGTAGCCGGGAATTAAACATGGTCCCGCTGGAAAGTATCTAAAACCACTCCCAATACCCTGGAAGTGCCGAGAACCCTCCATCGGGGCTCCGAGTCTAGAATTAGTGGGCTAAAAAGAGCTAGCGCTAGAGAGTCAGCCGGCTGTCTCAAATTTCCAACGTAACATCCCACTTGCCCCGGATGAACGCAGCATCCATGTACCAAAGACGGCCCGGGAGGCACGGCATCGTCTTCTGCATCTCTCCCGGTGGCGGAGTACCCCTTTGCAGCGTGACAATTCGCACACAGCACCACGGAATCAGTCGGTTTCAGTTCCGTCGTCAGTGTGCACACCTTGGGCTTAGCTGGGTACTAAACTGGAGCCTTTTTCTACCTGTGGGTGCCTGTTTGTGTCTTCTTCCCTTTTTGCGTTCGGGATCCGCCGAAAAAAAAGGTTCTACAAGACAAAATATATTGATTATAGAAAAAAAAAAATAATGTAATCTATAAAAATTATCAAAAACCGAACAAAAATTATAGGTAACTAAAGACAAAGTTCGACGAAAAGTTGGTGAAGTCCTTAAAATCGCGTTCTTATCTTACGTTCTTCGAAAACCGACTATTCCGTGAAATGGACAACGGTTGTGCTTTTATTCATCATCCTCAAAATGTTAAAGTTAAAAAATTAATCAAACTGTGAGAGTGGACAACGATTCTTCAATAAAACAATTTTGTGAAAAAGTAAATAGTGAACATTTTATTCAAAAACTAAAAACTATAACCATAGTGTAAAAAATGGGAAAAGTGTAAACGTTTTTAACAAACAAGACATTAGTGATTAAATAAAATATTTAAAAAAAAAAAAATTAAAATCTCGTCGCATATTTGAATCTCATAATCCCGTCGGCAATTCGATGCAAGCTGCAAAAATGCGAACGCCTTTCGCCATCCAGGAGATTCTTGGCCTCGGCGTCGGAAGACAGTCAAACAACGGATCGCCGCCGACGACAACGTCTTTGGGGGCGCCGCACGGCGGCGGACGGGACAACGGAACCCTTTCGCCGGACGGCGGAACAGGTGGCGGCGGGGGCGGTGGCGGCGGCTGCCAGCTGCCCGTTTTTAACCCGGCCTCGTTTTATGCCGCCGCGGGCTACGAACAAAACCAACTGAACGCGGCGCATCACCACCACATGACGACGCTTGCGGCCGCCGCATATCTGAGGGGATTCCTGCCCCCCGGTTTCAGTTCGCCCCACGAATTTCGGGGACATTTTCAGCAGCATTTCGGGAGTCAATTTGGTAAGTAAATTTTTTTCTGATAGTCTGACTTTTTAGTGGTGCAACTCAATTCAGTAAATATCTTGTGATTCAATAATACTCTGGATGCCATAGATACTTTTCAAAAATATATGTATTTTCTGAAGTCATCCGTATAATTCGAAAAACGCTTCGTAAAATCGTCATATTGACTACCCTTTTCTAACATTTAATAATGTAACAATACAGCAAAAATGTACATATTTATCTATAAAGGTAATATGGTTACTTATAGTGTAATGGCTTAAACAAATATTGATATTAAAATAAACATAGTCTTTAAAAAAACAAGCTTTGTTATCTAGCTTCAAAAAATGTTCATGATTAAATCTGTTGACAAAAAAAGATTATTAACACGTTTGCGGACGTGAATGCAATAGCATTCATTTTTATTATCATTTATTTTATATAATCTTAATTTTTTTAATTATTATGCACTTAAGTAATGACCAACTGATTCATTGAGTATTTTCATTTTATTTTATCTCTTCTCTGTGTATTTAAAAATTTACTTGCCGGCACCCTGAGTAAATTAGAATCGCCTGTCTATTTTTGCAGCTCACTGAGATTTTTACTTTACACGAACGTGTTAAGTACCAATTTTAGGATTTGAGAAATATAAATGCTTAGTATCTTTTAGTCTAAGTGATTCAAGTCTCCAACCAGTTTGTATTTTAACTTTGATAAAACATTACAAGAAAGTCAAATCAATTACGTAAAGCTGCTAATGTATCGTGGGATGGGGTTATTTAGTCCTGCATAAATCTTTCATCTTTTGTTTATCTTTCTATTTTCGAAATTAAAATTTAAAATCTTTACAAATGAATGAGAAAAATAAAATAAAATAAAAGTTGGTTTTGAGATTAATACTTTGATCGAGAAAAAATTACACCTTTATTTCAAAATCAACCATACATAAACTTACGATCGCGCATTCATAATTTTAATTTAAAAATAAAATTATATTTTTTTACCCAACATTTTATCAAAGAATATTTGTCTCCACATTAATAAAACTAAGCTCATATTTTATGCTTCTTAACTAATTGAATTTTAAATACAAACGTAGTTAATACCCTTGTCAATATAATGGACAAATTTTTATTCTTTGCTATCTTTGAAGTTCTTTAGATGTAAAGTTCATTGGTAAAAATCGAACATTTAAACTTTATTTTTATGTACACATATACATACAGTAATTACTTTAGTATAAAATATATTTATACTGTATTTATAATAACCACTTTTTTTACATGATTCAAATATTTAATATTTGCTTTAATTCCCTTAGTTTCATTTAATAATAATAATTAAATAATTAACTCATAATCTAGTTTAGAAGTTGATCATCTTTATATTGCCCATTATTAGGACTAAAATTTTGCTGTAAAATTTACTTAATCGTGGAATAGTTTTAAAAACAACATGCGAGTACTCATGAACACTATTTAAACAATCTAGAATTTTTATGAACTAACTCAGAAAAGCAATAACCTTTACTCTTAACCCTTCCTGAGTTTGCAGATTTGTTACAAAACTTTCATAATTTTATATTTTCTATATAATATAAGTAGACATAACAAAAAATACTAAGAAAATGTTTAAAAAATACAAATTAACGGTCTAAAAAACAGAACTAATAATTTAATTTAAAAATCTTGTTATTACTTTTTCCATTTTGTTTTTTTATATGTTAACTATTATCTCACTTTACATTTTTATTAATACTACTTTTTGGTATCTGTATTCATTCAAAATGAAAAATTCAAATTAAACAGAAATCAGACTAGAATATTGTTTTAGAAAACCAATTTGCCTGGTCTTTTTAATTTTATAATGATTTAGATAATAAATTTCTCAATCTGTTATACCTCATCATACGTCATTGAGTATTTAGAATTCATATCTAACTTTAGACTAATACATACATATATAATATCATCTTTCGATTTTACTTTTCAAAAATAAGTATGTATTATAGTTTAAAAAAACATTTGGTGTAATTGTCGGCACGCGTTATTCCGATTCTAATCAAAATTACTTTACTACCTTAAAATTTCATATTTTTATTATAAAACAGAGTAACAAGAAAGAAGTTCTGCTAAAATATTTTTGTAATTTTCGTAGAGAAATACAAATCTTATAACTGGTTTAAGAAGAGAAATGGTTTGAATCTTAATTGGTTATAAATTCATTCAAATTGGTTATAAATTCATTTAAATAAACTGTTTTGGTCCAAATTAAAATTTTACGTTAGTTACAAAAACATACAATATACATATAAATGGTATGTGGCACAGAAAGGTACAGAGAAAGAACCTATGTTTTAGAAGAGCAGAAAGTTCTGTGATTTCATTGTTGGAGATTTTAAAAGGACCCAAAATACCAAAATTACGCTATAATTATGTGTATACAAATTTCTACCTTAAACTCGAAAACAAACGACAATTTTCTAAGAAAGATGGGGACGTGAGGGACAAATTGTGTGGTTAGCACCAGGATGAGGAACAATTCCATGCGCCACAAATAATGGCACACACGAAATACTTTCCCTAGTAGGAAAAAAAGTAGTTCGCTTGAGAAGTCAAAAGTCATCCGAGGTAATTACGCAAAACTCCTAACCAAACAATAGATCTTCGTGGCCCTTTTGAGTGTCTGGAGAAAAAAGGCGAAGGACCGCCAAAGCAAACCCGATCCCGGGCTGAAGTCCTTCGGGTGAACTCCTTGAGCAGGAGGCTTCCCGAGTGGCATCCCGGCAATAACACATCCTCTGACACCTACTCAATTCTCACTCGACGTCCTGGCGAGGAAAAGGGACTGCTCCTGGAAGCAGAGGACCTTGGGCTCCGGCCCGAGCGAACTGCTCCTTTCGTCGGTCTTGTGGTTTTTGCGAACTTTCTTTCTGGGGCCCCTCGAGGATATCATTAAATTATTTACTGCATAAACATACCCCGCCCATCCGAGGTCCTTTTGCGGCGGAAAAATGTGAAAGGAGCCGGATTTCCACGGCGATTGTTGTGATTAATGCGAGGGAGCCCCATTGTCCCTGGCAGGCCTAGGCCTGCTCAAGCCGGGCTCACCTGCCGCCGAGTTGCGGCTTAATTTCTGTAATCAAGGGATCGCAATTGTAATCCACTTAGCACTCCTGGATTATGGAAAAAAAATAGGGTTTTTTTGCATTTCCCGGTTTCTGGATTCATAGCCGCATAGGTGGAACTCGATACCTTTTGCTGCTGCGCAGGTATGCGATGAAATGCGGCAGGAAGGGCCTACTATCGCTTTACTATTTTCGCTGGCAGTAACCCGAGGTCTTGTTGTGACTGTCACCTTTTCTTATGCTTTTTTTGGTCACTCCTATCACACATTTGTCCAGTGGCTGGAGCACCCTTAATCCCTTCAAATTCCCTTGTCATCTACTTAATGCGAGCTGGAGAGGGCCTCGTTTCGTGCTCCTGGCCATGGACGAAGAGTGCCCGGCTAGGGAAACAAAAACACTCGAGGTGTGTGCATTTCTCGGAATCTGTTTCTTCAATCACTTGGCGTACCCGGGAACAGGCTGTGAAGTGGCGGACGAGCCTATCCTGTGGGAACTCCTTGGCCGGGAGTGGTGGTGTTGACCAATTTTCTTTTATTTATCTTCCTGAACTCTGCTGGTGAATGAAAGGTATTCGGACATTCGCTGAGAGGGAATTGGTTAATTGGTCAATTAGGGACACAATTTGCTTCATATCGCTTTCAATCGATTGAAAAAGTGTCGAATTACTGAACATCGAAATGAGATATTTTCTTGGATTGGACTGGAATATTAAATTGCATTATTATGATGTGTGAAACTGTGGTAATGAATCAAATTACTTATTGTTGTTTAACTTTATACCATAGATATTTTGAAGATAGAAGACAAGATCTCACTCACAAAATTAATTGAAACATGCTCAAGAAATCTTCAGAGAGATAAATTACATCGGAGTTTAATTAGAACAATTTATACTCTCCTTCACACGTTCGTAAAGCCCACTGAACTGAAAATTTAAAGGTTTACGTATTTCTATTACTTAAATATACATATGTAAGTTTAATTAAGAAATAATAGTTGTAGATACCTTAAAAGAAGGTAACAAAAATTGAACCAAGAACTTTTTCAGGGTATAATTAGCTCACTATAAATTGCACCTAGCATGAGATAACGAAGAACTAAGCTCTTTACTTAAAAGAAATAGAGTAGAAAGTAGAAAATATTTGCTTGACTAATTTTTACTATACAATAATTGTTTAAAAGTTTTTGCCTAGTTCGCAATAGAAACAAAAAACATGATTTAGTTCAAATTAGAACATATTTGCTAGTATATCAAAAACTATTAGACTTACAATTGGATTTTGGCGTTACTAAAAAAACTCTATAACTATGATAAATATTAGTTCGGCGGTTTCTGAGATATCTCTCGAACCAATTTGTAATGTTTTATCAATTTAAAAATTTGAAGAAACTTTTCCAAGATATTATGTACAAAGTAAATACCAAAATCCAATTTCCATAATTTAAATATATATGCAAAAGTCTTTAAGGATTTTTTTATTTACTTTTAATTTTATAAGTTAATAGGAGAATTTTAACTTACACGATTCATAGCGTTACCTAGGTACTAAAGTAAAGAAAACTTGGATAAATATATCCAATAATAATTTATATTTCGACCTTATTAAAATATAGGTTTTAAATTGATAATTCAATTTGCTTTTTATAAAAAATTGCAAAATATAAAAGTTAAAATTTAATATTTCTGTATACTAAAGGGAGCATATCTTTAAAATCTCAGTATAAAAACTAATTATATTCCTTTTAAATCTTATTTTGAGTCCTTCTATTATAAAATTTTCTTGACGACTTACTTGTTTAAGGAGTTAGGGATAAGTTAAATAGGCACTTCTTTTTAACTTTTTTTAACAGCTCTATGTTTTTTATATTAAATATTATACTAAGTACTTAAACTATAGTTAACGTAACCTTTATGATAATTTTAAAACAAAATATTAAGACTGGATCAAGTTGTCTGCTGAATTGTTATTGAACGCTCTTTTACAAATAGTGCTTTACATTGACCATACTTCTTAATGGTTTATCCCAAATTAATGCAACAAAAAAAAATTGTTAGTTTAATACTTTACGTAGTGCTTCATCGAAGATTGTTTCTTCATTGTTTAAAAAAAAAAAAAAATTATTGATAAAAAAAATCCTTTGATTAAGTTATTATAGTATACCTACATCTCTAAAATTATTCAATATAGATCAATTTGAAAATTGTACAGAATATTTTCAAAATATTATATGTACTTAAAGAAAATTGTTCAAAAATTCGACTACCTCTAACCCCTTAAATGTTCCTTAAGAAATCTATCGATGTTAGATGTTTTTAAAAATATACAATTTTATTAGAAAACTTAAAATTTTTTTAAAATTTTAAAAGTTCTGAATTGCTTTCAATTTGGAGCCTAGAACAAATTATCCTAACCTCTCCGAGTGGGCAGGATAAGACCGGAAAAATCGATAGCTAAACGTGGATGATAAGACCCCTCCAATCAGCCGCCAACGGAGCAGTATCCTGAAAGTGGCCTCGAAATTCCCAAATTAGTCCCGGCACAATTTTTGGGAGCTGGAAAACTGCTTAACAAGCTCCTACATCAAAAGAAAAACCCGAAAAACCCCACGGCGGAGCACCTCTCCAAGGCGACCAAATTAGCAGAACCTCTCGTCGGGTCAACGGATTCCGCTCCCGCACGAAAGATTTCCGCGCAACAACTTACCCACCCCCGGCGAACCCCCTTGAGCGGGTGAATAGCATCACATCCCGCTTTTAAGGGGATTTCCTCAACATATTTTTCCTCATATTTACACTTTTTCGACAAAAGCCAGGGTAAATTAAAGGCAAAAAAAAAAAAAGTAAGCGAAACACGTCCCGTCCGGGAGCCCCACCGAGAGCCCCACCGCTGACACCTTCGAGGCGCGGTGTTAAACGTCATTCAGTGCAGGGCTAATTAGAAGCTTTGGTGTGACACTCGGGCCCACTTCCCTCGAGGAGCCCCAGAAGAATAGGCCCCAGCGCGGGAGACGGCGAGTGGTCGCGCGGGGGCGGAGGCGGGGGCCCGGCGCGGAAAACGTATCCCGGCACGTAATGATAACCACAAGTAGCGCCTGGAACGAAACAGCGAGCGCCTTGTCTTAGTGCCTCCTTCAGGACTCCCCGGCCTCCGCCCTCGCTCCGCACGGCTCCCTCTTAACCTTGCTGCAAGGAATTTATCTATTTCTTGTGTAGCGAAGACCACAGACAGTTGGTCGGGGGCGGGGGTGGTGCGGGGGAAGTTCTGGTGCATCTCGGTTAATAGGTAAACCCGGTGGTTCCCGGGGATCCCCCCGAGGCGCTGCAACGCGAAGGCGTGGGCGGGTGGTTGCAATCGCGTGAAGAACTACACTTTGTTGCTCGTTGAGAAGTGTGAAAAGAACGCGTTAATTCGCGTTGTTCGAACGCGTTAAGGTACACACTCAAACAGACGAACACCCTTTGGGGGGCCCCCGCGTCCCGGGGGAGTTAACTCGGCGGGGGTGCGCGGGGCCGCTCAGGTGGGTGCTCCCGTGGCGTGGTAGAGGCGCGCTCACAACGACGAGCTTTTGTCGCGGCGACGGAGGACAGCTCCTCGATCCTTGTTCGCGTCGCGACGCCAGAGCGTTTCTCTTGTGCTCGTTGTTTCAGGAAGTGCAAGGAATTTTTCATGGGTGCTGGGGCGTACGCGTTAAAAGAAGATGAATTAATTAGGCTCGGTCCTGAAGTGTGCCACTCCATTCTATTTTTAAGGCGGAGGAGCCGCTAAGGAAAATCGATCCGCCACTCCGCGGAGTACACGAGGTGCTCCGCAGGGCGCTGGCAGAACTCTTTTATTACTTTCCCTGAGTTAAAAAGAAAATTCTATGGATCTCGCTGAGTAGGTGAAACAACAATTTTTGTTTTTTCAAAAAGACATACTCGATTTTGAACGAAAAAACGTAAGAACTACCCATATTTTAAATCTTTTTTAATATACGATTACCAAAAATTAGCCATAAATAGTCCTAATATAACACTGGTCAACACCAGGTATCATTTTTTCCGTAAACTACGAATATACAAACGAAAATGTCCAAAATTTTATGAATTTCATATATTTCATGTTAACCGATAATACCTAAGTACATACTTCATAGAATTGATGGGAAATAAAAATCACAATAATGCTTAATAAGAGCTTTGAATGGTGGTATTTACTATACCTAATAAAGTTTAAGGTTTTCATTTGAATCATGTTTTTTTTTTCGAAAATTCTCAAAATTGGATTAAGTTTTCAACCTACTTTTTTCAAAAATTAAACATGACGTAAACAAAAGAATTTCACGTTAGTGATAAGTTATCATTAAACAAATTAAGGAAAAACATCTTATACAAAAGACAAACAAATTTGATATATTTAGATCAAAAATATAATAAAATATTTGAAATTTTAACCCTAATTTTCGCTAAATAAATTTGTCTGTTATATACTATATATGTATGTATGTGTGTAACTAGTGAACTTTGGACCGCTCCTAGAGTAAAACTTAAATGCCTATACTTTTTATGTTACAGCCTTTGTTTTAATAAATTTTTAGAGGAAAATGAAAATTTTAATTCGCAGATTCATTAATTAGTAAATCGAGGCCCCCAGAGCTTCCACCATAAACATCGATTTTTATTAAAAATTGTATAGTTTTTATTAATAACCTCTGTTCTCAAGATCAAATTTTAAAATAAAATTTAAATTATTTAAAATTAGTTTACAAAAAAAAGGCAATTGATACATTTCATTTCGGCGTGTACATAAAACAACCCCAAAACAACTGGCTCTTTTTTTCACCCCGGGAAGAGTGTTCCAAGAGTGCATTTGCAGATTGAATTTTATGAAAATAGAAAACTGCAGATTTATTTAAAGATGGCTGATGTCCACTCAATTAATATATCCTTTTAATTTTAACGCTTTTTTAAAATTTCCAAAACAAGTCTTTTACTTTACCCCGTACACCATCCTGATAAAACTAAATATCGGACAAATTTTATACCTCAATCAATTTCTTGGGGAGAATTATTAAAGATTAATTAATTAATTAGCGTGATTAATTAGAAACAAAGATCAATTTCATAGTTTTAACTTAGTGATACTTATAAATACATACTTTCTCTTTCGGATAAAAGCATAATCATAAGAAATTCAAAACATATTTAGAGATTTCAAGACAATTATTTCTGGTGGTTTTTTCCGCTGTTTTTGTATTATATTAAAAATTAATAGTACAATTCTTAGGAAATAAATAAAACTTACAGTATTTTGCAATATTTTTCTAACAGAAAATGTTACTTCAGTAAGATTTTCAATCGGATAAGTATAGTGTAACCAAAAATTGCAGTGTTCTTAACTTTTTAACTCTAGGAAATGTAAAAATAACAAAATTCCGAAAAGGGAGTCTGCTTGACGTACATAAGTAAGTACAAGTACGAAATGTAACCATTTAGAACGCCCTAGCGAACCTTAAAACTTTTACGTACAGTCATAAAGCATGGAGATAAAAAAGTGCAGTAAATGTGCGAAATTAAACACGAATGTGACCCAACGCACTTTTGCTCCATCGCCCCCCTGGAAGCATCGAGACCTGTAA
This sequence comes from Eutolmus rufibarbis, assembly GCA_963920795.1. Taxonomy (NCBI): domain Eukaryota; kingdom Metazoa; phylum Arthropoda; class Insecta; order Diptera; family Asilidae; genus Eutolmus; species Eutolmus rufibarbis. Next base: position 41,932,702 of record OY987206.1, on the reverse strand, counting down.
CATGCTTGTTACATAATTTTGTGATTGCAGGTCGGGGGCCCTTCTGGAAGCACCCACTCAGCCCGCAGCCCCCATATATTGCCTGCCTAAATTCCCACCTCCCGAGACCTGGGGCAAATTTAAAATTTTCTTGAAGGGAACGGCCCTTGCTCGCGTGTGCGAAGAGGTAATAAGGGCGTGAAAAATTCGCCACTCTGGTGTCAGGGCTGCCATTCGATTTGTCCTCTACGACGGCCGGGGTGCCGGGTGAAAAACTTAATAAATACTTTCGGCACATTAACACGCACGCACATGGCACGGAGGCCCTTCAACCCTTTAATTCTCCTCGGCCGTAACATTCCACATATGCAGCGAGGACACACGCGGGGGGCGGAGGGCGGAGGACCACTTCCCTCTGCAAAATTGCTACTCCTCCCCGGAGGCGCCCTGTGCAACGTACGATTGCTCGAAATTGTCTCAAATGAATGTTTCATGATCGAAAGAATTTAACGATGTCGTTTTTTGCTCCTGGAACAGGTTTAATTGAAATTTTTAGCACCTTAGACACACATGCCCCTTACCTGGTAATGGGCACGTCCTTAAATTAGGACACAATTTATACAGAACAACTTCGAATAGTACCTACTTATTTTTAACTTAAGACTGTTTTTATTTGAAACTGAAATGCTACTTTTTACGGGTGGTTTTATTTAAAGCATAAATTGTTACTTTTTATTTTACTTTATTAAGACTTCGTTACTCTAAACATCTCTCAATTATAGGTACTTTTTGTATAAGTGTTGCTTTTACGTTCCAAAGAACGAATTAAAATAATAAAAATCATTTAACCCTGCATTCTTTAATCGCCTAAGGTCAAAGGTCAAAATTAAGAGTATATTCCTTACAAAATTGCAAAACATCCTCTAGTTTGTACTTAGTTAGTTAGATATTTATAATTTTCTGAAGCAAAATTATATTTTATTTTAATTTTATATATTATTAATATTAGATTGATGATAGCCAGAGCCGGCCAGAGCTTAGTTTTAGGATGAAGCGAGATCTAAACATGACCTTCTTTATACTATAGTGTTAAACCAGGCCACTCATAACTTTATAACTTTTTTATTTTATTATGGTTAGAAGATATACCAGCAAAGTGGAAATCGGGACTGAAAATTAAAAACGTAAGCTAAACGAGCGCTCAATGTTATACAGAGTTGAAATTTAACCATTTTTGAGCCACTCACTAAGGATTTTTTGATTTATAATGGGTAACTTAAATATATAATATTAAAATTTAAATGTTAAAAAAGAACAAATCCATTATTACAACCATTTTAATGATGAGATCAACCAACTTTCGTATTTTTCTTATCTTACACTAAATGAAATCTTCGTTAAAAACTATTTAAACTTTTTCAAAACTCAAACTAGTTTCAAAAAGTGTGGAGTATTGAGTGTAGGTAGTTCTAGAATCAGGAACAAATTGGAAGAAGGAGGGATTAAAGAATTTTGGCAGCCGCGGATCCAGAATTTCAATTTGAGGATCACGTGGGAGGCAATTTTGTTGAAATTTTTTCTTAGGCCTACCGATTTCTTCAATTAAGTTTTATATTTTCAAGGTAGCCGCTGGGTCGCAAATATGAAAACTGGAACCGTAAAGGAAATTTAATTTGAAAATTTAAGTAATTTTTCACGCATATAGGGGCTGCCTGGATTCAGATATACCATAAACCAGATTTTTTTTTTGAAATATTGTCATTTAAGAAATCTGCTATTTCTATTTTAAACAGCTATTATTTTTTAGTGACAATAAATAACGAAAGCATTCTATTAACAACTTAGACTTTCTACTTTTGATTAAAGCAATGATTATTTTTATTAGTTTGAGGTATTTTATGAGGAAACTTTCTTTAATATTTTTAAAAATTCATCCCTGCTGTAAATGCCCAATTGTTAGAACAGCATCAGATTAAAATTTGCATACCTTAAGGGGGCATTTTCATTTTCATAATCAAAAACTCTGAAACAGTGGAGCACCGTCTTGGGCACCATGACAATAAGTAGGCACTCCATGGCCCCATTCCGTCCCAAGAAGTCCCCAACCCCTGGATTACGGTGCTTGTGTCCGCCATCTTCGTCGGGAACGTCTTCCATCTTTTGTGAAATTCATGAACATATCGCGTAATCGTAAATTGCCAATTTCGAGTGTATTTCCTGTCAACAAATTTTTCCCTAAGTTGCCTATTTAGATTATTGAATTTTCTCCCTCTGCCGTCTTGTTGGCGGGCGGGATCACCCTACATCCAGGCGGAGCGAACCTTTTTCGGGAGAGGGGTCCCAGTCCCGCAGCAACAGGATCACTGCCGCGAACCTTACCGCTCCGCCCTCCGCACACCTTTTATCCAGCAGTTGTGGCCCCGTTTTATCGAGTTGTTAGCATTTTATTGCCTCCGCAGGGAAAAATAGATTCGGAGCTTGGCACGATGGAGAAAGGTTCCTTTTACCATTTCACTTACTTCTTTTTTCGTTGCTCCGAGCCTTCCTTGCGATGGACCCCTAATAACGACATCCTGACTAATTTATTGATTGGTTATTTTCATGTTTTCCACCGGCTTCCAGAGTCCCCCCTGGGTTAAAGTGACATACCCAATGCCATTAGGTGGGAAATTCAATTAATTTTGAAGGATAATTGGAACACGATTGGTATCCAATTTGTTCGGCGAGCGGGAGAAAAAGGACATCTCACGGTGCAGGGGCATTTTGCTTTTAAATGAATTCTGTTATGCCAATTACTTGGCATGCAAATTGTATTCTTCTCGAAAGATGGCTGACTCTTTGGGGAGTTTAATAAATTTGTGGAACTTGAGTAGCACTTTACCTTTAAAATGACTACAGAATGGTTTTTTATAGATGCAGACATCTTAGAACCTTCTCATTTTCATCATTATACTGATTTTTTAAGTCATTAGAGATCAAAAACCGATAAATATTGATGTACTTTCAAACTTAGAAAAATTAGTAGGTTTGAAAATTTCGCAAATAATTAAAAAAGTTAAGATAGTTCCCAAGACAAAGACGCATTCGCTTTTTTAAATATCAAATCAAAGTATAAATCTCAAATTTTCTTATAATTTGGTATTTTAGGATTTTCACAGAATTATTTCCATAAGAATTTAGCTTTCAATGTTCTGTAATTTCCAAATTTCGTTATATACATATATAATTTTTATATACATATTAGTATATTATATATATGTTTTTTGGCGATTATCTTAAATTTATATATGAGTGAAAGGAAACCTGTAGAATATAGTTTGTTATGTATACAGCCCGATCTATTTATTTTCATGATTTTTTTTCTGGATCGTATAATAAATAATTGATATAAATCCAATAATGATTTTGGAAAGAATATGTCTCAAGGTATTTATAAAAAAATTGTGTAGTATTGGAAGATATTCAAAATTAATCGAAATAGAGTCAGCCTGCGTTTAGCGTACGTATGCGCATACCTTATGAGGGGACTGAAGGATTTGTTTTAAAATTTCAATTTGTAAAAAACTTACAACATTTTTAGCGAAAAGTTCATTTTTGGAGGTATTCAAATTTCAGTTTTTGGTAATAATAACATTTATAATTTTTTATTGTGACCAAAGGAATGGTTTCGAAATAATTGCATTTCAAATTTTGGTTTAGTTTAGTTCGTAATTTCAGGTAGCGCCAACTATATGCCTATAACTTTTGAATCAAAGTTCTGTTCTTAATGAAATTTTGTAGAGATATTCTTGAAACAGAAAATGCATTAAAATATGTAATTTTTGGACCCAACGGCTTTACATAATTGCTTAAAAATAGTTTTTATATTTTCTCGACACCTAATGATTATTTAAAAGACATTAGACATTTTTAGAATTATTAAAGTGGCCAAATCTGAAATATATATCTTTATAAACTGATTTACCCCTCCGAAAATAGTTTTTACTTATTTTATGTAAAAAGTCCTGCCAGTTAAACAAATGTAGGTACCTTTCATAAAGGTTGACGCCTTTTTAAGGGTACCTGCCCCTTCCACAGCAAGTACCCAAATCAACACCTTTTCTACTTTCAAATCTCACAAATTCCGTTGAGAAAAACATTTATCCAAATTTTTACACAAAGCGACAATCATTCTCATTCTTCACAGCTAAATGAAGTTAGAAAGAAGTTATTTATCTCAGGAGCTCCAGCGTCTCGCCCGCATTTCGAAGGAAGCAGAGGAGCAATAAAAAAGGACGACAATGGAGAAATTCCTCCAGGAACGCCGTGTGTTGGGCGCACCCAAATATCTCAATCTCTTCACCTTCCTGACACCTTCGGGAGCTCATCAGTTCCATCCTTGAGGGTGAAATAAGGGTCGTGCTCTTGATTTGATTAAAACATAAAATTACCAATTTTTTCACCGCCCCTCACCCCCCCGCACAGAGTGCACGAAAAAGGTGTCAATTGTTGGGGCTCCAAAATTTACGATTCATCCGAATCTGCGCTAAGATGCTCGGGTGTAACATACACCTTTCGCCCAGGTTACGTAACTCGCAAGCCCTTCGGTGACTGACGAATTGCCCAGGTTCTTAGACTCTCTGAAGCCCAGATTTAGGGCGGATGGGGTTTAATTAAATTAGAAAATTATCGCCCTTCTGTTTGTCCTTCTTTGTTATTTGCTCGATTTTATTGAACGTGACGAAGTGACAGAGCAGGCGTAATTTATTGGGTCACGGTGCAAAAATAGCTCTAAGGGCTCGGCACAGGAATTCGACATAGGCATAATTTGCGAGTTTCTGCCTGTGTCGAAGGACTCGTGAATTGGTCATATGCGCTCAATCGAAATGTCCTGTGGGATTAATCATTAAATATAAACGAGCAAATGGGTTTGCATTGTTTGAAATTCTAGAAGAGAACTGAAATACCTTAGATATTTGGTTGCTAACCTTCATAGTCTTTACTATAATCGTTCAATTTATACAAATTGTTCAAGGTACGGCGTTACACGCAACGATATTATGCGTATGTATTAAATTTCCTTTATTATTCCGAACCATTTAATTTTTATTTAAAAAAAATCATGTTTCATTTTATAATTAATACATAGATAGTGTTAGTTAACATTCTTAATTATAATTCAACAGTAATTTTAGTAACATGACGAGTATAGCATCATTGCCCTGCTTTACTCGTCATTTTACTTCATAGAGTTAAAACAGAGGAGTAGCTTTATATTCTTTATCAATTAAACTTGAAAAACGTGCAATGCAAGATACATAAAAATTATCAACAAACAAAAATAACCAGCGAAGTTATGGAGCTTAGTTAGATCTTAAAAGAATAATGTGAAATTGTTTCAATTCAGTTCACATTCCCAAAGTTTGAAAGCTTAATATGCAACACTAATAGTAATTATTTCAAAAGACATCTTTATCTTTTTAAGAATTTTGTCGAATATTAGATTACATTTATTTTGAATCTTAAAAAGAGTTAGCTAAAAATTATATCTTTTCTTATAGAGAAATCGTCATTTTTACAGTAATTTTAAACAGAAAATGTATTATTTTATATTTTTAATCTTAAAGTTTCAGAAACACCAACTTTATATTTAAGTTGAATCTAACTAGCTATGCGCCTATTTATTAAACAAAATTGAGATATAAATGAAGAAAATAAATTATTTTTATATATATACCTATTAAGCTATTTTCAAAGTAATTTTACTGTATGATTCACCTATTTTAAACAATTCTTCTTTAAATCCATATTATTAAGCTTCAAATAATACAAAACTAATTCTTAAAGATGAAATCATGTTCTACCATACTATAGTAGAATTAGGCGTTTAACGTAATTGTTAGGAAAGAATACATATATTCAATTTGCAACAAATATTAATAGAAAAAGGAATTAAATCGAATTTCTTTTCCTTTATTCAATAAAGACCACAAAATAAATTAAAAAGGACTTAAATTTGATTTAAGCACTTCAAATCTAAAAGAGTAGTTTGTCTGTTCTGTAAACTCATACCCTTAAGAAGTTAGTTAAGTAATTAGATTAAAAACCCTTCATCCTAACTCCTAAGAAGCTCTACTTCGTCTTAATCCAAATCAAGACAGACAAGAGAAAAATGCTCCTTTACAAAATGAAAGGATCAGCTGTTCATTAACCAAACCGTCTGGAACCCTGTGAAAACTTTTTTACTGAATTCCAAGAAGCCTGATGAGCCGAAAAGCTTATTTCTTTCTTAACAGACGAAGAAAACGAAGCCTAGTTTTTTTTTTCTTGTACCATAAACTCTCACAGAGCAATATGCCCTCCGAGCTTTTCATGGTTTGCTCTACTTTGAAAAAAAAGGAAAAAGAGTTTCTTTTTCTACAATGTTTCAACAAAGTACCCTGCCATTACCATAATTAACGAAATGAGAGCAAACACTCGGCTTTTTCAAGAAAACCTTTGAAGTCTCCTACTTGAGATACTTTCAAGCTGCAAATTTCCATCGGAAAAGTTAGAGGCACACCTTGAGATTTATAGGTGCGTACTTTTCGGTTCGTAAATCGCGCCGCGCCGAGCGCAACAACCCATTTAGAACCTTTTTCTTCGAACACCTCCGAAGACCAATTAATCCACTCAAAACGCAAAGTCATAAGCCCGGCTCTCGAGAAGTGGTGTCGAAATGATTAAAGGATGCACCCAAACCCTTTCGCGCCCTTCGCGCCCGTCGCATAGGCGGGAAAGTGTTTCAATTTAATGGAAATCCCATTCCGCCCTTTTTTTCCTTTCTTCAACCGATTTTATTTCCCTTTCTTGGGGCAAACGAACCGCCCACCATTGTGCGGTGCGAGCTCCTTTTCATTTGCTCAATTGGTCGATTACACACGCCGCGCACTGTCCCCGATACCATCTGACTGCATTCGAAAATTACAAAAATTGTCGCAGTCTGGGAAGGGCGGACAAAGGGATTTTTAAAGGATTAAGGACACCAAAAGGAGTTGAAAAGGGTTTAAAGGTGTGACGATCAGCTTTTTTTTCCTATCCAGCGAAAGGTGTTCTGTTTTGGTTAACATCTGATTGACATCTGATACCCCTGCGGTACTCCAGGTTTAGTACCTTTTCGGGCAGCGATTGGAAAAGCGATAAAATGTGCAGAATTTTTCTTGAAATCCCATAAAACCTGGAGTACTGCAGGGACCATGTTTAGAGTTTAACGAGCAATAAATATTCAGGAGTGGCTGGACTGCACTATCTGGAGCACCTGCAGCTCCGGGAAATCGACTCCGCCAAAAACGCTAGAAAGTACTAAAAATTGATTCCTACAAATTCCAGTTCCATTCCCGGACATTGTATCAAAGTTTAACGGCTTGTTTTTGCCAAAACTTTCCCGTTTATGTCCAGGACGACATCTCTGACTCTGAGTCTGCTTTTTCTTCCAGACCAATCCCGAGGAGAGTTTGCCGGGCTGGCACCGGGCGAGGAGCACTGCGGCCCCGGGGTGAGGAACGGCCTCAACGTGGTCGGCGGGCTCACCTCAGACCAGGCCGCTGCAGCCGCCCTCGTCGTGGGCGTGGGGCACCACGGCCCCGGCGGAGGCGTTGGGGGCGGCATGGACTCGATGTCTTCGATGGGCAGTAAAAAGAAAAATAAACGGAGGCACGGCAGAACGATCTTCACCAGCAATCAACTGGACGAGCTCGAGAAGGCGTTCAAGGAGGCCCACTACCCCGACGTGAGCGCTCGGGAAACCCTGTCAATGAAGACCGGCCTGCCCGAGGACAGGATACAGGTGAGGGACTCTTTCATTAGTAAATTAAGAATAAAATAGAACAAATATTATATTTAGGTTGCTTTAAAATCTTGTAGAATTTGTAAAGTAAAACATCCAATTTTTTTTAACTCCGAAATTGAATTCTGTGGCTTTCCAATAAGACCACCTAACTCTATTTTTTCGAAAATTGGGATTATGGTGAATTTTGAATCGTTGTCAATTCTATCAAAGAATCGTCATGAACTGCTAATGTAAGCTGATTTTTCAAATTCAGGGCAAGGCATAATCACTTATACTCCATTTCCCTGCTAAAAACTAATTAACTCCAGGCATAAATTTCTTTACTCAAAAAATGTATTTTCCATCCTTTTTCTAACAAAATCATTATATTAGTATTTAATATAATATTTTCAAGTATGGTACCTTTTTAGAAAGTTTCGTTATCTTTTAGGTATTATATTAAGTTCATACCAATATACAATATTTTTGCTCAATTATTAATTACGCCATCTACTCTAGACCTCAAATTGCGAATTTGATAGATTTTATCATATAGAGCGTTTCGAGGACTTTTTAAATTAGATATGTAGGTATAAGTTTTTCGAGGGATCTTTTGATAAAAAAAGGTAAATTTTAGTAAACTTGAGCAAATACATTTCTTATTACCACAATGTATTATACGAAATATTTCTAATGTATAAATGCACAAAAATTAAAACTGCGATATCTCAAAAACGGTCATAATGGGAATAAGTTAATTAACCAAGCATTTTTGCCGCGACTAATTATTGTTCAGTTTCATTCGAATGAATACAATCAAAAGTATATTTTCCCACACCCTTGTTTAGGAATTATATTTTGGGAAATAGTGAAATACATTTTTCATTATTTGTATTGGAAAGTACTTATGCTAAGTTTCAAGTAAATTCGACCAAAAGGATAAATCTAAAAAAAATACCTCAAATAAAATCTTAAACCTTGGATAATATTTTTTGATTTCCCTGCACACAAAAAACGTTGTATAGTGGATTTTATGACGGTTCTGATATATTTTGGGATAGTACATAATTTTAGTATTATTTGTAAAAAATACATGGCCCAAAACTTTTAAATCGTCATCATTAATGAAATTTGCTGCATTTCAATTTTTTAGTTAAATATATTATGTTGAAAACGTTCTTCAAATGTTGGATTCTTTCTAGGAAATAGTGTATTTTTTTTTTATTATTGAACTTACTATGTCAAATCTTTACTAATTAAGAAATTCATTGACTTTAATTTAATATTAATAGTATAAAAGAAACAATATAATATATAAAATTTTACTGTCTTTCTAAGTCAAAATGAAAATTTGTTGATTTTTAAAAAGTCTTATTATATTCAAAAGTTATATATTATCTTTGAAGTTTTTCTTTCACTTTTAGTTGAATTTTTTTTCAGTGTAGATAGAAACATATTTTTTTGTGTATTAGTTATTCTAATTTAAACTAAACGGTCAATAATAAGAAAAATTGCCTAATTTCTTTCCTATCGTTGCTGTGAGTTTACTAATGTACAGATTTTATTTACTTATAATTAGTCACAGTTTTGATTCTAATAGATAGCGACTTGATCCCTGAGCAGGGCCGAGATTTGCCGAATCGATTCCCTAATTTTCTGCTCAAATTACCACCCACGAGGAGACTGCCGTCTTTCGCAGTTGCCCTCGGCGTCCAATCAGCCATCCGCTCATCCAACAAACCGCAAAAATATAATTAGACGAGACCTCGAGGATGGGGCCCTTCATCGGGGCGGAGGCCTCTTGTGGCTTCGCAGGGTGCAGAAAATGCAGAAAGTGTTCTAATACGGCACGTGACTGCAAAAGGCGCCAGCAAACAACCTTTTTGTGAAAATTCCATTATTTTCCAATTATCCTCTCAAGCACTTTTGCAATTTTCGGAGGCGCATTCTTGCGCGCCACCCGGCCAAATGAAACCTTTCACGTGTCCAATTTTCGGGATGCACAGCACTGCACTGCACCGCAGTGCGATGCGGTGCAGGGCCGTCTGGTAATCCAATTTCCCTGCATTTCGCGCACTCATCCCGGACGGGTGCAGTGCCTGAGAAGAAGAGCTTATTAATGGAATTTTGCGATTTTCTTTTTTTTGTGTTTTTTTGTTTTAAATAATTACATTCGCAGAGCCCCAGCGCAGCGCAGCGCAGCGCCCGGCGAGCCCCCACGCAATGCGTTCAGCCCCGGGCCACGTAAATGGCGGCAATTTTTCAGCGCTGACAGACAATCCCAGCAATTTTGACGGTATCATTACTTATCCCGTCCGAAATAAAACTTAATTTCGCGAAAATTACTTCAATAGCCCTCTGGCAGCAGCCCAACAATGGGAGCCCGCGACGCGCGTTGTCCCCACCCACCCACGCGGCGCGGGACTTTAAGTGTCTTTTCAGGTTCCTCCCGAGTGGCCCCACGCTCGCCCCTACACGCTTTAATTTCGCGCGGCCTCTTTTTTCCGCTCCTTTCTTTTTCGCGGAATAATTAAGGCGGGCTGGACCGGGAAAATCTCCAGCAGCGAAATGTGCTTCAGCTTTGCACTCGCGTGCGCATTCACACGCTTTTTCCACGGCGCGGCGGCGGCGGCTCGTCGCATTGTGCGGCCGCCGCCGTGGCAGGGGCTCCGCAGCGAGTGGGGTGCATGGGGCCCTAGGTGCTCCGCCGCCATGTTTGATTGCTGGCCTTTGTTCCTGGAGGTTCACACCTTCTTCCGCGGCGTCCGACCGACCGGCCGACCTCCTCGCATGGCGGCGGCGGAGGCTGCTGTTGCATCTTTCGGCAGGAGCTGCACCAGCCCCCGGGAAGAGTGCCCCGGCTAAAGTTTATTGTTTTCGGGAGCTCTTTGCATGGCCATTTTTCATATTCTTTTCCCTGTTTTGTCCTTTCCCGCTTACCTTCCTTTTCATTTACCAAAGACTTGTGTAGTCTTGTCCCCTTCCTTTTTTCGCGGTTTTGCTACTTTTATGGTTGTATGTTTTTTATGGTTAACAATTTCTTACTAATTTTGAACAAATCTGAGCAAAAAATAAATCCATTTTTCGAAATTTGTCGTAAAACAGATTTAAATTTGCTCTTGTATTTAGTATAGAATAGCCAATAACATTCATTGTCAGGAAAACTGTGGTATCTAAAAGATACATATTTACAAAAATAAGAAATGCCAATTAAAAGTAGACTGTAAACTATTTTCAACTAGAACACAACTAGAATTGAGCATACAAATCAAATAAAAGAATCAGGCAAATTAAATCGTCGTTCAAGTATTTTTCCTCTAATGCGAAAGAGAAAGGCAACATTACTCTCACAAAATTTCTATATTTCACTTCTACTTAATCCGAAAATCAGCTAAATTCGCTGGATATGTACTAAAAGCTTATGTTTTGCTTTATACTATGTATCTCTAGCCAAAAATACGACAATCATTATAATTATTTTCCGGCTAAAAAGAAGTAAAATATTATATGTACTAGTATCTATTGATCTGGTTGAAAACTGAACAAAATTTTTGCAATTAATCATTTAGTAAAACCCGGCGCGATATGATAGTAATTTAAGAACACTAAGAATTCATCGAAATAGTGCCTAGCATTAATTTAAAGAAATTACAATAGATCTGATTAACTTTTTTATTTTCAACGCAATTCTGAAATATTATTTTAGACCAATGCATCCGCTTCTCACTTCTGGTTTAATTCGTCTTTGCGTTTGTGTTCAAGCGTCCTTCCTCACGTTTGGAAATTGTTTTATCTGATTACTATTTTTAAAAAGGTAAAAGGGATTTAGTAAAAAACTACAGGTCGCACTGTCACCTATCGTTTTTCAAAATCTTAATACCTTAATTGATAAGAATTTTATCTTAAAACTAGATTTTTTTATAAAACGAAATTTCGTTGTTATTATTTATTATTTTAAGTGTTTTAAGTTCATAAGAACCAGAGCTATTGAATGCCAAATATAAAATTAAAAACATGAAATGATAATATGATATATCAAACTTGAACTTGTTATATGTTCATGATGCGATAGTAGTCCCTCCTTTTCTGAATGTAATGGAAACTACTAAAATTTTGCCCAGAAACCTTTAATACTTTAACTATAACCTACACATATTAACGTTAAAATAAAAATAGACTATACAATCAAACAGCCAAAAATCTTACGAAGCCCTCAGAAGAGAGCATCTGCAAAAGAAGCTATGAATTTTCGACCCCCGATCTTCTTGGCCTTTGCGATGCGCTTGAATTGATAAGAAAATATTTTGCCAACACAGACCAATTCGCCATGAGACCAATGAACGACGGTCAAGGATAAGCCGTCAATCAAATGATGACCATGAGAGGCTCTGATAAAAGAGGTGTGAAGATACCTCTCAAGGTTCACACCTCTAACAATAGCAGAGGAGCCAAAGAAACCCAAAATATTTAAGCAGATCAAGTTACACTCTGATGACCACTTCTGGATTTTTTTTTTATTTATTACTATGGATTGGGAGAAAAGGGTATAATTTTTAGAAACTGGCAAAACTAATAAACTATAGTTATCTACTCTAATTAGGCACCTCTATCTAGAGATTGATAGATAAAATTCGAAATCTGCACTTTTTTTATGCTTTATACACCTTTCCTAAATTTTAATAAAATTATATTATTACAAAAAACCTTTCTTAAAAGAAATATAGCAGCATTTAAAATAAAATAAAATTTCGCGCCGACTATAACATTTGATAAATTCTTATTATGTTACATAAACAGTGTTTTTTCATCTATTCAGAACAAAAGGAGATAAAATAATATGGTAAAATTTGAAATTTATCTTGTATATAACATACAGGAGAAATTTAAAATTTTCTAAAAAAAAACTGCAATAACTTTTGTCCACTTCAAAATTTGAAGTTTTGCATTAATTAAAATCATGGCAATTTGATGCAGTGTTGATGCAAATTTCAAACCCTTTTTCTGGGAAAGTGTTAATAAGTTTCAATTCAATATAAAATTGTCTATTGATCTGGGCATGCGAAAAAAAACACAGCTATTGTAAAAATTAGCTATGTCAAACATTTTTTATTTCGCGAAAATAAAATAAAATTGTCTGGATTTATACCCACTTTGCGTCAAAATACTTATTCCAAAACTTTATGAGGTTCAAGGTTTGCAGTTTGGATGGGTAAATAAATATCATGGCAATCGTCACGAAAATTTTTAAAGAAACATTTTTATTTCACTTTACTACCTACTAAAAGTATTAGCCTTCGAATGAGCTGAATACGAAATCAGCGGACTTTAAAGACCTCTAATGCAGGTACCTTTTTTTATGAAATTTACCATGTCTTTCATACTTTTCAATACAAACATAATTGGTAAATTGGTTTACGAATTTCCAAGTTATGTGCAAAGCCATAAAAATATATCATACAGGTCGAATCGATAAACACTTTTTTTTAAAGTCAGTTAAAAAAGAAACGGCTTTGTATCTTCGTATTTCGATGCGGGAAACTTACTAAAAAATTATGTTCAAAATTGCAACTTAATCGTAAATTTCGATTTTTGCGTTAACCAGAACTTAAAATTATCTATGAAAATATGCACAAAAAACGTATATTTTGTGAAATTTTCAAACAGATATATTCCCCTTAAGTTAAAGGCTATAATCTGAATAAAAATGATTTTATTTGGACTATTAAATGAATTAAAAAATCTCAGTTCCCTGCATAGATGACGGTGGACACAGCGACAAATTAACGATTCTATCGCATCAAAGCAGGTCATGAAAGAAGTCACTTCAGCTACAGTGGGTCTGAGGGGCCCGTCCAGAGGAGCGGAAAAGTCCAAATGCAAATCTTGAGACGATAGAACTGGGCCTTATGACTCATAAATTCACGGCTGATTATAAGTGGAGCGGCAGAGACTAGGGCTGGGGCGAGGAGTCTTAACGCCGAATTATGTTAATCAGTTTTCTCAATGAATTCGGGAATTAAGCGAAAGCACTCTCCGGTGGCAGGTCTTCAATTGCAGATTATCACTGCGTTTACAGTGCTTAATGGTCCGTGAAGGGGCAGCGGGTGCTCCGAGCCACCCTCACGACCCTCTCGAGGGCAGACACCCCCGCCGCGCCGTCTTTAGCCCTTCCACCCCCCGTCCACCAGCCGGGGAAGACTCAAACATCGCAAGTATTTGCGAATGAATTTTATTAGAGCGGCGGTGGCGGTAGTTACTTTACTCCTTTCCTTCCCGTCGACAGGCGGTATGGGTGCGGGGGTGGCGGGGTGCCTTCGGCGGCGGGACTATCGCCCGATCCCGAGGGATTAAGTCAAGTGGATGGTTTGTCCGAAATTCAATTATCCGTCTTTATGGAGCGTTGTGTAAGCGCAAGTGTAAAATGCGGCGTGTATGCGGCTTGCGCCGGGGGTGGGTTTCGTTTCGGGGCTCCGCTGGCAGGACCCGTTCGCATGTGAGCCCCGCTCGGTGTCTTTTGGACGAACGCATGCACGGGGCCAAATTATTAACATATATCATCGCAGGCCGGGGCAGGGGTCACCGAGGCCGTGCCACCACCACCACCGCCGCCGCCGTCGTTGCTTACCGCGCGCTTTTCGGCAAATTTGTTTTACTATTTTGATTCAAATAAATTTAATTAGTGCATCCCATTGTCTGGCGCTTATCTGCTCGAGTGGCGGCGGCTGCTGTGGGAATTTGGGGCCCCCGGTGATTTTTGTGAAACACCGCGCAGCACGACAAGCAGCCTCACGGGAATTGGTAAATGGTCCTCTCGATGAGATTTTGAGATGATGATGAGATGGGAAAATCGAAGAATTTATTTTATGCAATGTTACAGATTTTTACAAGGGGTATGCATTCATTTAATTTATGGCTTATTTGAGTAATTGTTTTCATTATTTGCCAGATTTTTAAGTATGTACTTCAGATGCATAAGGGTAAAGTTCCACGAAAATCTATTAACTTTTGGGTCCTATTTTTGATAGAGAATTATATGTTTTTATATCCTTATATGTACATTTTTGGACATTTGTTTTAGATTCAGTTAATTAGTACCTACCAATTTAATAGTAATTATGTAAAACTGATATGCATAACAATAATTTGCTTGATAAGTAACTATAGGTATATGCAACAACAAGTCAAGTTTCCCAATTTTCATGAAATATGGACCTACGTAGAACTTTAGTGAACTTTTAGCTATTTTTAACCACCGTCGCCAAATTATAAATTTGAAATCTTTATTTGCTTGTCTGTTTGGACCATGGTAGCTCCAGAACGGATAAAACGATTTCAATATTATTTTATTTTTTAAAATCTGGTATTTGCGGTTTCTATCATGTTTGTTGGAATTTGATTCAACCGTTTTTCCAGGATCTTCAGCTCTCATCACAAGAATCTTAAAATTTGAGCTCAAAAATGCACGTTACTAGTGCAGCTTTTCGCTTTTACTATCGTTTATGATTGTAGGTACTGGTTTAAGAAATCAGAAACAAAAAGCCAAATATTAAATTCATTATTAATTAAGAACTTATAATTCTGCTACGGGGAATCACTAATGTGTCAAATACTTTGTAATTTTTTAGAAAGATCGATACGATCATTTTTCTTTAATCATTAGTTCGAAATGAAAAAAAGTCATTTTGAAATAAACGTATTTAAAATTTTAAAATTTCTCTCGTTACCCATCGACCGCTCGACTCTAACTGTCTGTAGAATGTAAAATATTTGAAAATGTTGAGAAAATAAATCGATTTTTTGAAAATTTAAAACCAGAATATCTTTTAAAAGGCAAAAAAATTTTGAAGTAAATCTCCTACTACTGTGTACTAAATACAGCTATATCTTTTTATTCCAGGTCTGGTTCCAAAATCGCCGGGCAAAATGGCGAAAAACAGAAAAATGCTGGGGTCACAGTACAAAAATGGCAGAATACGGCCTCTACGGAGCGATGGTGCGACACTCGCTGCCGCTGCCAGAAACAATTCTAAAATCAGCAAAAGACGACGAATCCGTGGCCCCGTGGCTGCTGGGAATGCATAAAAAGTCCCTGGAAGCGGCCGAGATTCTGAAGAGCGACGACAGCGACCGCGAAACGCCGACGTCGGACGACACGAACACCTCCTACTCGGCGGGCAGCACCCACAACTCGCCGATCTCCTCGTTCTCGATATCGCGGCTACTCTTCGACCAGCCCAAGAAGCCGGACGAGTCCATCAAGGAGGAGATGAGGTGAAGGTGGGGTGCCATGGGACCGGCGTGTTAGTCTCAACCGTTTTTAGGGAATCCTCAATCCAAGCAGCTCGCGAACGCGAAAAAACCCTCTTTTGGCTGGTAGAGTTAAGTGGGTGTGGGACGCATTCCGCACTCTGACCTCAGACTGCGCAGCATAAATTCATATTTTAGGCATAGGACCTCTAGGGGCTCGGTTTAGGGCGCTGAGGAGGCGTCGAACGGACAATGCGACCTCAGGATCTATTGCAAGCTCCCCTTTTTACAATTTTTCCTTATGGTTTTTTGAAAATGTAAATAATTTTTCGTACAGAGAAAAAAAAATTCTAAGCTGCTAAAAGTGCTGTAAGCTCATTTTATTTAATCACTAAAAAAGTTTCCTTTATTTATAACTACAATACGACAATCGCTTTAATTTTCAAACTACATAATTATGTATCTATACATTGTCAGCTATAGAATCGGATCTAAAAGTATCGATTTAAATGAAAAAACCATGATCAAATCAGTTTTTCCTACCATAAAATTGAAACGATTTGTGTGACAAGAATACCTACAAACTAGAATTTCTAATTCAATTACAGCAAACAATTGCCTATTCTCTAATATGTAATGTAATGTAATTTATTGAGTATTGGTCGAGATAACCAAGGTAACTTTAAACCCTTTAAAAGTAATCATTCCTTTATTAATTATTTTCCACCTAACTGCCATTATTTGGAATTGAAATTTTTATTTAATTACATGAGAATTACAAATATAATTATGCAAAATAATGAAGTAGGTATGGTGTTATTATTCGAATTTATAAGACATTATCCAGAACTTCTTTTTTTCCTTTGCATAGAAATGTAATTTATTTTCCAGTAAAAAACGAGTCTAACTTTAATTGATAATTGTCAACAATTAATCTTTATTTTTTATTTCCCAGGTTAAAATTATAACAATTTCTGAAAACGCTTAACTGAAACTTTAACTTAAAAATGTCTAAATGACAACGCCTACACTTTTCATAAAATATGTTTGACCTTAGATGCATTTATTCTTTTAAATTTTAGGCAATTGAAACAATTTAAAATCTTTTGAACTTGAGGGTGAAGTCCATTTTTGAGGCATAAGTTTTCGATGAAATAAATTTATTCTCAGAAATATTGAAATGCGATTATCATCAAATTAAATTAATAATTTGCAATTTAATTTTTATTCTTGTAACAGAACCGCAAATAACTTTTATGAATACGCTACAAAGCTTTCACATTTTAAAATTAAGTTTTTAATATATTTTCTCCTCATAAAATTATAACCCTTTAAAGAGAAGCGACAATATTTTTATATGAATGATCAAATACTCTTAGATCCAACACTATAGCCAAAATAAATTTCCAATTCACATTCCAAAAATATTAATTGTAACTCTCTATTTTAAAAGATTTTATTTTCATCACTGCCTTTAGCTTCATAAAACAGCACTGCAGTGAATCGAAAGAGGAAAACAATAAAATCAACATCGAATCACAAAATATGAAACAAAACCACATTAAATAAAAATAATGTGAAAAATAAAAAGCGACAAAATTCAACGTTAAGTATAACTTAAGCAACGATCTCCAGTAGCAGACAAATTTTTAAAATTATAAACTGAGTACATAAGGGTTTTCTGTAATCGCAGACAAAAGAGTTAAGTAAAGTAAAAATATTTTGTTTTTATAAAAGATGAAAATAAAAATATAATAGTATTTATATGGGTATGTTAAATTGTCCAAATAGGTGATACCGAGGAAGTAGGTTTACATAAATGCGCTAGGTGCTAATCAAATACTATCCATTTTTTAAATATTCCCTTACCTATTTATTTAGGTTCTAAGATAGGTGGCCGTAAAATCGAAGGAGTTTGTAGACTTATTTGGTTTAAAATTTGATCATAACAAAGCACAAACTTCTTCGATCTTTCGGCTTTTTAATAGTCCTAAAATCTAGTACATGATCACCTTGTGTACCTGGACAGCGTAGCATGCCCCAGTAAATCGTCCTCCTCTAAATTGAAAAAAAGTGATAGTTTGAGAATTTCTCAATAAATCCCTAGTTCGACTGATCTCTTTCTCAAGCTTTTATCCAACACATTACTAATGTATGTATCCACAAATAAGAGTTTGCAAAAAAGATCAGTAAATTTTTAATAATTAAGCTCCTTCCGCATCCACCCCAACTTAAAAGGAAATTCTCAGTTTTTGTAAAACAATAACTTATTATTAGTAAAACACCCCTTAAAAATGTAAAAACAAGGCGCGATTCCTTCAAGGAAGAAGAAAATGAAAATATATATATAAAATTTTGTAAATATGTATCTTTGTTGGTTGTAAGGCATACGAAAGTGTAGAGAATTAAGCTTAGGCTAAGCATGCAAAGATTATAATTAAGGACCGATCGAAGGAGCACAAAAATGTAGAATTTGTGCGAAGAGCCCAGACTCATTATAAAAGAAAAAAAAAAAAAACCTGCCCAGGCGGGAAGGTGGTTCTAATTTTTAAGTAATTTCAATATTGTGATTGTGTACGTTGGTTGCGTTATGTACATTTATTTTGCTCTTTATTTCCATCGCTCAGAAATTATTAAATGTTTTAATATATACAAAATATATGCATAAGAATGAAAAAAAAAAACGATTGTCTTTCTTGACCAATTTGTCCCAATCAGTACTGAAATTTGTTCTTTATTTGCCACGATTATCTGACTCTTTGAAACTACTCCTCTTTGATAAACAAACTTGAATCGGTTCAAAAATCAGTTACAAGATTCGTGGTATGAAAACTGAATCCTTGTGTAAATTGTCCTTCTAATAAAGCAAGAAGTTTCAGATTTGGTCACATTTCTTAAACAGGTCCTTGAAACAATTTGTAAACCGAATAGACTCCTCGGTTTAAATATCATTTATTTTTCGGTTTATGAAGTTTTTGAAGAATTACAATAAAATAAATGCAGACAGACATTTTCTTGTTACAGTTGTTTTAAATGTGCATCCATTTAAATTCCCAAGTTTTACCTCTGAAACACTATCAAAAGCAAAATGAAAAAATTGTTAACATTTTCATTACTACACAATTGTAAGAAAAGTAAGTTGGAAACTAAAAAAAGCCATAACTTTGTGGGTATTTTGCAGGAGTTCAAAAAGATACTCAAATGCTTCAGCTCTATGCAATAGTCGAAAAATTTTTTACATCTAACTTCTGCTGATGTTTTAGAGGAAACTGCTTTTTAATGCGCCGGTGGTGATCTTAGGTCACTATTATCTTAAAAAGTTATAAACTATGCAATCTAAAAAGCATTTGAAAAAGTTATTAAAAGAAAAGTCTTACCCAGGAATAACCGACATTCAAAATGAAAATTATTTGTTGGATTTATAACTAAATTTGTGGCTGAGATAATTTGCTACCAAAACGGTCTAACAAGTTTTTTCGCAGAGGTCAGCATTTACGAGACACAAAGTCTTTTTGATGGTTGGTTGTTGGGCTGCTATTCGGCACCTAGCCTGAGTTCAATTAGCTCTGAAGACGAAAAGTAGTTCTGTGTCCAAGAAATTACCTGATTCAGACTAGACCAACCTGTTGAATTCAGGAAGTGAACTATTTTTCTGATCTCAACTTTTGAAATCTTCTTGAGATAGCCAAAAAAGTGCTTGCCCAGCGTTCGTTGCCCTGCTGCTGCAAGAGCCAAACATTTCCACGGAAAATGAGGAAGGATCGCCTTTTCATTGGGGTTTTTACGTTTTACAGCTGTGGCAATGGTATTAAAGGATATCCCCAATCTAACTCCGTGTTCTCTTATAAACCAGGCTAATTTAGTACCCACGCAAGTTTCAAAATCCATCCACCTGTGATTTGCAGAATTTTTCAAGAGTCCATTAATAAATGTTTTTTTTTTTTGCAAATATCTCGAAAATGGTGAATCTTTCCTTTTTTTGCCTTTATTACCGTATTTGTAGCTGACTATTATTTATTATAGTTATTTTATTTGAAATGTTAATTTAATAGTTGTAATGAAATTTCAAAGATTAGTAAAAACGGCGTAAAATTTTTAGCCCTGCCGATTGCCGGCCGTAGTGAAAAGGTTTTGGATAACCCTTATACAAGACAAAAACCAAATTGTGATTAACTTTGCTTGATTGGGTTATAAAATACACTTTACGGTAATATTTTCTGCAGAAACCAGTCAGCGCAGGCAATTTCCCGCAGAATCACATTTATTCAGCGATTAAGCGGATGATTACATAACCTCGAACATAACCCGACGGGATTTGACATTTCCACCAAGCGCTTCAGTTTGAGGAACTCGTCAAGTTAAAAAAGGAAAATCCAAGTGAGTTTTCCGTCGGAACTTACGAGAAACATTTTAAATCTTGTCTTTCAGAATGGCCGGAGACCACGTAGACGATTCAAAATTCACCGGACTCTCGAAGCACTTCAATGGGGTGACGACGCGCGGCCGCGCAAATGTAGGCCTTGCTGCTCCGCGGTTTATGTAACAATTTTTAAGTAATATTTTCTGAATTTTGCAGGTGGCAAAAGCTACTTACGCGGCCGTCGGACTGGTAATTCTGTTCTTCACACTGAAGCCCAAGAAGAAGTAGATTTAGTTACCTTAGCAACTGTTCGCACTTATTTCAAGGAATAAAATATATTAAATTAAAAAAAAGCATGTTATTTTATTAATTAGAAAATTCTATCAAATTATATCCTGGGAGTCTTAGAACAAGCTCAACATAACTTAAGATTCTTTAAATTCAAGTTTCTGTCACGCAAGTTTTTTTAATTTTGCATATCCCTTGCTTTGCTAACCATCTTCCTGTACGGCTCTATACATTTTGAATTTTTTCTATCTTCCTGCTTGCAGCTAAAACTTGTTAGTAATAAAAATGAAATCGACTCGGAAAATGAACATTTTTAAGATTTTGTACTACAAAATGAAAAGACTAAATTCTTGTCCGTCTGTTCAGACTCCTTTTCTCAGGTCAAGTTTCTAATAAAAATATTAAAACCCATAGGGTTCTTCCCGTTGTCCTAGAATCTTGAAATTTACTTATGTTATGAGACCTTCCTTCGTGCCAAATTTCTTCTCCATAATATTTTGCAAAATTACTATTTATGTGATTGCAGTAGACTGCCAAATTCAGTTTAGCACGCTGGATGTCTTTTATTATGTTCAAGTTCCGTCCAAACGGTTTGTCGATTATACAAACAAATTGACCTATGTATAATCGACTTTTCAAACAATTTCCGTATCATCAATTCTCTAGGATTTTGATCTAATAACGTGTCCTTTTTCAAACAAAGTTAAGCTTTTTCCCTTTACAATTATTAAAATTATTATTTAAAATTAAATTAGATCAAAACTTCTTTCGAATTTTGTCTGAAAGAAATTTCCTCAAAATTCCTATCAGAAAAAGTTACAACTTCTATTTTTTGCGTGGATTTATAATTTTGCAACAGTGTATGCTCTGCAGTTTCAAACTACCTTCAATAAATCAATCAAATGTTTTTAATTAGGTTTACCTATTCCTTTTTAACGTAAATTAAAGTAGTACTGAGTATTCTTTTCTCATAACATAAATAAAAGTTGTAGCATAGTTAATAATAATTAGCCCGCGTGGGTTTTATGTATTTCGTTCCTGTAATCGTTTAAATTTGTAATATCCCACATCAAGTCTGGAGCTCTTTCCATTCCTCATAAAACGCGAAAATTAAGACGCTCAACGAAAACTTACCCGTCTATTATTTAGGTTTGAAAGCACCTCCCTGGCGCATACCAAAACATTTCAAAAAATTAATACTACTCAAGATCAAACATTAAATATTTATTTTATAAACTCCACCCTTGTGGAAAAAAACATTAAAGGTAGTAAGTTACTAGAATTTTAATTTGAAATATAAATAAATAATTTAGTTCGTTTTAAGTATATTGGACGTTTAAATATGGCTGTTTCTATTTAGGGAATTAACAGCCTTCTTTTCTTGACCTACCAATGGCTCCATCTCGCTATAATGTTAAAAATTGCAAATACCAAATGCGATCACTTTTGGAACACAACACTAAAAAATTTTACGAATGAGCGAAGGGAAGCAAGGGAATAAAATTTGTATTAAGGTTTAAATAAATGCAAATAACATATAACTTTTATTTTGATTCTTCTTTTAATAAAGAAAATTAAACAAAACGTGTTGAAACACAATTATTTAAGTTATATCCTTTACGGTCCTCTTTTAAATTTAAATATAACTTTCGCGGTTGAACTATAGTCGTTAGACTTCGTAATTTTGCTCTTTCAATAAAATACTATATCTTCCCTCTGTGTTATCTAAACAATATACGTATGCAATATAGTTATAGAATAAATCTTTTGCAATCTTTTTACACATAAACTGTAGCGTACTGTAGTTTCTCTTAGAAGATAATAATTCTCCAGAAGACTCAATAATGACCTCGATTCCATTAGGTTTATAATTTTATTACAATTTCTCGTTTAAAATATATATAACTTTGTAATTATCATTTACTGCTAGTCATGAATGTCACGTGAATAGGATTTCCTTTTTTTTCTATTTAACTTTTGTTACTTTGCTTCTTACTGTCGGTTGCAAAGACGGAGACCAGCATCCTTTGTTGCACAGCTACACTTATGCAAGGGTAGAAGAAGAAGCAGGAATAGAGTTTCGTGTTCTCTAAAGACTTCTTATATAAATCTAATTTATATGTTGTTTTTTTTTCTTTTTTTAATTATTTTATATGACGTGTAATTCTCCTTAATTTAATGCATTCACTTATAACTGCAAGAGAACGAAGAAATATATCAGATTTTCGTGCACAATGTTCTGGTTTCTGTTTTTAATTGTAAAGCTAAACGACAAGTTTTTGCAGAACATTTTTTTTTTCATTTTATTTTTAAAATTACTTGGTGTGAACATTGGTAAAAATGCTAGTATGCTTGGAAAAAAGTATATCCACAGCCGGTAGATATTGATATTAATTTTTTTTAATCATAATGTTTTAGCAAAGTGGAAGACTTTTATCGAAAATTGAACCGATAGTTGAAAATGTTTTTTTTTTCAGAATTGAGATGGATATATTATTTATTTTGTTCGTTAAGTTTAAAAGCACCACAAACATTAACAGCATACGTAGCATCTTTAAAATTCCTTAATTGCCGGCAGATACAATTTAAATAAAAATAAATACAGTTTAACACGTTCTAACTTCCAGATGAACAAATCTTTTACCTATCAATCAGTCGTTCATGCCGTAACAGAACCACATTACAACAGTTCTAAGTGAAATCAATTGCAAAAACTTGCCGGAATTCCTTAATACTGGTAAATATTAAAAGTACGAAAAAAAAAAAATAAATCATTAAAAATAAAAGAAATATAGAAAAAGAAAACTAACCAACGTTTTGGGGAGGAGGCGTTTTGTATCTCATTTTTTAAACTAAATGCGATCTAGCGTATTGTGAGACAACATAAATTTTTTATTCGAATTTATATGCCTACATTCCGTATCCCTGGTAGGGCATATTGGGTGCCGCATATCCAGGCGCATATGTCTGAGCATATTGTGGTGGAATTCCCATTCCTGGGCCGGCGGTTATCATCAATTGCGGCTCCATTGTAATTATGTTTTTATGCTCAACAGTATCGCCTTCCTTTTCTCGTTGTTTTTCGTTCGCTTCCAATTTGTCCACTTTACTTGTGTACTCTCGTGTGACCTGATAATGAGCGTAACATTAAAAAACGATTTTAAAAAATTGCATAAACAGCACAATTAAAACGGTGACTCACCTGAATCAAGTAGGGCATTGCAAAGTCCATGATATTGTGCCTCCATGCAAGTTCAAGTATGACATCGGGCCTCAGCAGGTCGTAGCACTGTGGAAACAATTTTAGCAATTTTTTATCTATTCGCAAAACAATATAAACATTTTAAAATTATGATAATGCTAAAATTATAAAGGAAAAGTACGCCTAAAATATTAAAGCAAAGAAAAATAATCAAGTTTTGAATTTCATTAATGCAAAAACGGTTTTTTACACTATCCTATAATTAACTATTCAGGACACATTTTTGTAAAATATAAAATTGGGTAGAATTAAAACTAAACATTCAAGAGCTTCTATTCAAGTTTCTACGTACTGCAAATAAATTGCCATCAACCCAAATTACCTGGAATAAGCATGCTGCGAAGCAATCGAATGCTCCACGTTCCAAGAACCAACTGAGGAGCTCTTCAGCAATTTCTTGCTTTCCTGACTCGGCGGCATATTCCATGGCATCCTTGAAAAGTCTATCCTTTTTACACAATTCCACACTCTGCTTCCAGCGGTTGTTTCCTACACAAATCAAAATTAATTTCCCATTCATTCCTAAACCAATTTAAGAACTCTTACCTTTGTACAAATATGCAGCGATGCGTCTAAATTCAGTGAGTTCGTGTTTTTCAAGTTTCTGTGCAAGTGCAATGTTGTCGAAGTTATCGAATCCATCAATTGAATTTCTTAATCCCTGATAGTCCTCTTCCTCGATAAGAAGCCCATTGAGTGCTTCGTTTATAGCCTTATTATTCAGACTTTGTACGGAACGTAGGTAGGGTTTCACCAGCTGAAGATGGCCAGTTTTTGTGAAGAAATTAACAGCTCTCGTGTGATCCATTCTTGGAGCCAAAACAAGGAGCATATCGTTAAGCAGGAGTGGCTTGTAATCTAAATAGAACTGAATGGCTTTGTAGTACAGCTCAATGTTAGCAACTTTTGTGATAATATCTTTGAAATGACCTTCCCTCCATGCTTCTGTAGGATGCACCATCATCGCTAGAACAGCGTTATCATACTCCTCGTACTTATCGTATAAGAAAACAAGTTCTGACCACAAATGAGCCTGCTCAGCTGCTCGAAGAACTTTTGGAATGTTAACTCGCGACCAGAATAGCTCCAAGTGTTCACGCATTTTCGATGGTTTGTACTTAGAGTAGAGGATGGCTAATTCTGTGAACATTCCCATATGGGCACGTTCCAGACCAAGAGCTGCCTCGAGGAGGGAAATTAGCTCCTCAAAGTGGCCTCTGTCCTGATAGTAATTTATCAAGTCTTCTAGCTCATCGGCATGAACGACAATATGAAGACCGCACATTTGTGCTAATCTGAACTCTTCGGCATCGACGCAAGCGAAGCAGACTTCCTTCCATGTCCTTGTTGAATTGGCTTTCCTGGCACTATCTACAGCACCCTGGAACTCTTTGAGGTGAACTAATGTGATCGCCAGGCGGGCAAAGTTACTGACATTATTATAGAGTAGTTTAGCAGCATCGTACATTCCATCGGAAAAGCATCTATCTCCAATCTTTTGAATATCAGCATGATTAGGCCCTGAGATAAACTCCTCAAGATCTGCAAGTCGTCCGGTGCGTGCGTAGGCGTAAATCAGTTCACTTTCAATGTAACTCTCTCTAGCCTTCTTGCGAGCCATTTGCAGGTATCGCACCAAATCGTCCCATGATTCGTTTTTGGAAGCTGTTTCTACAACATCAATATAGGCGCTGGGATCGTCAGCCTTGATGTAGCTATCGATAGCTTCCTTTACCAAACCTTGTTGAAGTTGTGCTTTAGCAAGTTGTGACCACACAGCGGGTTCGTTACACCGCTCAGCGAATTCGTTTGCGCGTTCCAAATTATTGACCTGTTCAATTAGAACTTGAATAGCAGATGTGTTTACATCGAATTTCTTGAAAATTGCGAACGCCTCCTCGTAGAGCTGATTAGAAATAGCAATATTGGCAATGTCAGGAGCGTCGTAGTTATCTAAACGATTGATGTAATCCATTACTCGCGTCCTATCTGCTTTAATAGCTGTTAAGATCAACAAGTTCTGCAAGTTTCGGTGATCTGAAAATACGCTCGAGTCTAGCACAATCTTCTCCAAGAGTTCGATCAGCTCGTTAGGTAGGTCAGCAGTCATGAAAGCTTTGACTGTAACCGAAATATCATCAGGGTCCTGAGTTTCGGATAGAGCGGTCTGGACCACTTGATCGATAAGCTGTCTCTTATAAGGATTAGCTTCGGAAAGAACCTCAGCCCAAAGGTCGGGATCTCTCCTGCGCACCAAATAACGTGCTTCGCTCTTAAACAATGAGTTCTCGTTGCAAACAGCAATCAGTTCACGATCACATTGACCCCTTTCATAGGCAACGCAAGCCAAATGTGGATCACGTTTTTCGCAATAACGACCCACAACCCGACTGTCGTAGAATTGGTTCTCCTTCAAGAATCTCTCGGGGTTATTATTGGAATCAATGTATATTTTGGCTAAGGCGTTATGAGTAGCTGGCTCAGTGCAACCCTCATGCACGCGAGACTCTAGCCAGGGCAGAAGGAGCTTCAAACGGTTTCGTTTTTCAACTTCTTCGACAAGTTCATCGGTCGAAAACTGGCCCTTTACCACAAGAATCAAATTCTTGATTATATCTTCCGAGCAATCGACATCCAGAAGTCCTCCAACAACAACAGGCAATCGAGATGGGTTTACCTTTTGCACGTAAATTTCAATGTACTTCTGAAGATTGTTGCGATACAGATAAAGGACTAAATCATGAACGAAATCAAATCGATCGCAGACGATGATAAGGGGAAGTTGATCAGTAAGTTTTGCTTCCTTCAAGAAATTCTTAACGCGCTCTGGGTTGTAACAATTGGACTCTCGACAGATACGTTCTACCTCTTTAATCTGATTAGTTTTGCATGCAGCTTGAATATACTTAAAGTGGACTTCTGGGTCTTGACTGAAATTAACAATTGATCCAAGGAAGTAGAACAATCCTTCGTAGCTCTTGAAGCTCTCAAACAGGTCAATCAGGGCTTTTGTAGTCAACTGTTCGTGATATTTAGTAGCGATCTGGACACAAATCTGCAGGTTTTGACGAATATTGGCAGTCAACATAGCCTTAAGACATTCTAGCGAATCCTCAACAGACAGAGTTCCAAAGAATCCTACCAACCAATCTGCGTTTAGTAGATGAGTATGAACCACAGCCCTCTTGATGTCGTATAAATCGGTGTAATGTTCCAAAGCGCGCTGAAGTAGTCCAGCCTTTTCACAGAGCTGGGCAATGTGCGCTCTGTCGTAGTGGGTGAACATAGCGTTTCCTAGAATAGCATCTGCAACTTGAGGAGCAGAAATCAAATTCATCTCAAGTAATCTAGTCTGCAGAGGGCCCTCATTGGGGCGGTTATTTTTCAGAGCATCAAGCAAGAAAGCGGTACACTGCTGGACCATATTCTGTTCCATGAAAATGTCCACGATCTGATTAATATCAGCTAGAGGCTCCTCATCCTCAACCAGCATCGAAGCGAAAGCGACACCTTGCTCTGGGTTTGTTCTCATAACAGAGCGAAGGAGGAAAATGTAGTCAGGGGTATAGTTGACCTTCTTGGCATATAAGACGATTTTCGTAAATTGTCCAGTCTCTGCGAAACACTGGATAACCTTATTGGGCACGTTGGCCCTCAAGTAAATCGAAAGAGCCAAAGTTAGATCGGACGATTTAACCAAATCTCCCAATTCTTCGCTGCACTCCAATTTTTCCTCTTTGAGCCACTTCTCGCAAAGTTGTTTCTTTCCTTGGAGTAAAACAGGACGGCACAGCTCCAAAGACTCGTACTTATTCAATTTTCCTTGATCTAAAAGAATACCAAAGTACTGCAGCAAAGGAGGAGTAGTCGACCCAGCAGGTGCCTGCACCTTCTGGAAACTCTGAATAGTCTGAGGTGTTCTTAGAATTCCCTTCGGAGCCAGAGCAGCAACCTTTGCCGCCTCAGCATATTGCATGTTTTGGAATAGCTGATTAAACTTCCTAACAAACAAATCCTCAGCCCCTGAGAGATTATTTCGAACAGCCATTCTCAGAGCTAAGTCGGGATTTTGGAGGACAGTAGTAATATATGGAATAATCTGATCCTCCTCAACAGTAACCGAGAGAACCTGCCCTTTCCTGTTCACACCAATAATTCCACCATTCGCTTCATGGGGTGCAGTCACGAAAATCGTATCAGCTGAAATCCTATTCATGTAGATGCAAGTGGCCGTTTCAATATCGTACAAGTGGATGTATCCGTACTTCGTGATAAGATAAATGACATCATATTTCGCAGAGACTTGCATTGCGACTGGGAAATCGCTCTGAGCTTCCGGGGGGAAGAATACATCCACAGTTTTTTTAGGGAAAGATTGATTTCCGGTTGGTGGAGCTCCAACTTCAATAATATGCAACTTTCCGCCACCCTGAGCTGTCCTAACAGCGAAGCAGAATAGAGTTGATGCTTCCTTATTACCTTCCATTTTAAAGATGGCGAAGGAAGCAGCGTGACCTTTTTGGATCATCAAAACAAATTTCTTTAAAGTTATCTACTCCGAAAAAAAGGATTAAAATTAAAAACACATCAAAACTACTTTATTCATATCTCTGGAACTTAATTATTACCTTCACACAGCTCTCTCAATTCAACAAAAATTATTTGGTTTATGGCATCCTATCATTAAATGTAAATTACCATTTTAATTCCTTTCGTAAATAAATATGCGTCAATAAAAATAGGTGATATGGAGAAGGATTAATAGTTATTAAATTTTGCTTAAAAATAAATAAAAGTTTAAGCGAACAACTTCTGTATTCACTCCAAAAACAAAATTGGTTCCAATTGAATTTAACTTTTAGTAGAGGGCCCGATAAAATCACGGTAATCCTCAGAAGTTGAAATTTTTAGTTGAGACAAGATGAATTAAGATAGCATACCCCCTAACAAAAAATTTATTTATATCGTGTGGGCAGAGCTTCTTCGAACAGTTTTGAATAGCTTTTTTTCAATTTAAGGAAACACATTTAACTTACCTTCAATTGCTTGGGACACCTTCCTTTCGACTGAATAAAGTTGCATAGCACCAGCAACCCGATTTTGCGTTGCTGAGATACCAACAAGAAGCAGCCACTGCTGCTTAGGATCACAGCGATAGTTTATGATCTGACACCCATTCAGCGAGGAATGTCTGTCGAACATTTTAACAGGTGTAGAGTCACCTTCCATCGACCAGTGATAGACGGATGTCTCCGTCACAAGCGCTAGAGTATTGAGAGAAATCCACTTCCAAAAGACAACATCTTCACTCATAGCATGCGCCTTCATTTTTGACTTCATTTCAATGTTGAAGATTTGAAGCGTCTTTTGGGCTGTGAATTGAAATAAAATACAAATTAAAAATGCTCAAAAACTACCCTCTTGAAAATGCAAATTTACCTTTCAGCGCAATTACTTTACTCGCCGGATTCATAATAGCTGAATCAGCGCTAATTGGCTTCCTTATTGGATTGCTGGAATCATTCATATCGATAATAACCACTTGAGCAGCATCCCCGACTTTCTCTCGGACGCAAATGAACTTGTCCGATTCCATCGTGAGGGTGCTAAACGATATCGAGCTTGCGTTGATTCCGACATTTGTGAGCTTTAAATAGAAGAAAGGAGAAACGATTTAATTGGAATTAATTAGTATCCACCCTGCGGCAATTGCTGGGGTGCACATTGTCGAACGTCTGCATAAAATCAATACGATTGTGTAATGGAGAACTGAGGTGTGCTGAAGCCGACGACGACGGTGTCGTATTCCTTTTTCAATCTTATTAGATGACGCCAGGTATGCGGCATGCAACAGGTTATTGGACGAGAAAATCAGATTAAGCCAATGTAACAAGCCGAACCACCTGAAGTCGTAAGACGGCTTTATAGAAGCCCCTAGGCCAATCTGAATTAAATCACCTTAAATTAGAAGGAAATGGGCTAATTTGGGGGGATCTGTGGAAAAAATTGCCTGATACACACTGAAGCAGATAAAAGCCTAATATCATCAAATCTTTAAATTATTCTAAAGCGAGAATCTTTCTTAATCCTGTGGCCCAAAGCATATTTCGGAAGACAACAAATCTTCTAAATTTCTATCTGATAACTAAATTTCAAATAATTCCCCATTTAAAGAAGGAAAGTAGTCGGAGGCATTAAAGCTCATGATTCCCCTAGGGTACGATGTCTACAAAATTTATTTTGTCAACCACAGCAAATATCCACATAACTTACATTCTGCACATCGTCTCAACGAAAACTTTAAGTGCATATACCCTAAAAGATCTTCCCTTTATGTAAATACTGAGTGCATAATTTTTACCTAAAATCCTGAAGGGGACATCTGGTCATTCCCAGAAAATGGGCTTTCAAGAGCCATTATAGCGAGTTTTTGGCAATAGGAGGAACTGCAGTCTGCCTGACTGGCGACTAGAAATGAACTTTACCCTCATATTATATCTCAGACCTTAGAAATTAGTTGATGATTGAGGGGATCGGTAGACTGTCGTGAGGGTTATTCAAATACTTCGCATTATTCATCTTTTTCAACATGCACCCTCACCAAATAGGACAGACAAATTCACTTTGGAGTTCACACCAGTGGCGCGACAGTTTTTAAGAGTTCTAATCGAATAGACAGCGCCGCCAGTTAGGCGTCTTGAGGGGTGTAATGAATCGACAGTAATAAAAATAATCAAATCAAGAGACGAGACGAGGGGTAATAATTATTTAATTTGTTTTAAAAAATACATTCAGATATTTCATGATAGGTGGTTTAGATTGATTTTCTTAATACTAAAATATAAAAAAAATCAATTTTTCAAGATAGTGCAATAAGGCTCATTGAAAACTTACTTCCTAAATTAATCTAAATAAAATTTACAAATAACTAATATTATTTATCTATAGTCAAGGGTTAAAGTTTTAAAGTTTTAATTTGAGTAATGTATGTATCAAGCTCCTACGACGTCTAACCAAAAATGGCTAAAATGTGGATTTTTCCCATTTTAAAACTTTTTTCTCTCTAAAATGAAACTACCTGAATTTTGAAAACGTGTAATTCTGTCATTAATCACTATTTTACCCTTTTATGTGCATGAATATGATTATTGATTTTCAGTCTTGCAACTGCATGAAACCAGTTTGGCGTGCCGCCTAAATTACAACACACAACACTTTGTCGTGGCACACCATTTGCTTTAATGCGATAGATTTTGTCTAACGATATCCACACGATAACGTGAAAAATTGGACTTTGCTTTGGAGCGAACATGCTAACTGGAAAATAATATCCCTCTTTTGTCTGAACACACCCAAAATCACGCGACTCAAATCCTGATCAAGAATCTTTTAAGTGTATAGACGTGAGGAAGACTCCCATTATCTAAGTTAGACAGAATTTTCTGGATGTCTAGAACTATGCAGGGCAATGACTTAGCAATTGTCTCATATATTGCATGTAATTAACTTTTCATGAATGAAGAGATATGATAGCTTCCTTATTATTCATCCGATGCACTAGGTCACAGGAAAGGTTTCCGAGAGCTCTTTTGTTTTCATAAGTTGCCCCCACCCCACATTATAATCAAAGCAAAATATGAAGGCAGTATGACAATAACGATCTCTTCTATTTGTACATTAAGCTTTAAAAAATGAGGTATAATGCTGGCCATTTCCATCTATTAAGAAAAATCGGATAAGTCTGTCCAGTGTCGTACAATTTACAACTAATAAGATTTCAGGTCAACAAAAGAAAACAGGCGAAACGGTCGTCGGTTAAGGCCAGAAAAGCAGACGACGACAACCCGACAACATTCCCAAAGTGGGCTAATTCCCATAAGTGATGTAAATTGGCGAAGAATATCGACTGCACTCGCGGCCCAGTGACTAGGTCAATAAAATAACACCCTACGCACATCTCTTCTGCGCGACTCCTTGACCCAGTTTTTGGTATCACTCCCCAGTTCCCTACTTCAGATCGGAAAAGAGTATCGATTTTTATTTAGGAGGCTTTATCAGGAGAACGGTACACCCATTTCCCGGAAGGGATCCACCTCAGCAGAAATTAGAACAGGAGCATCTAGAAGAACTTTATCTAATTAACAAAATTGTTCTGGGTTTTGTCTCCTGGGAACTCGGAATGTGTTCACGTGGCGACAAAATCGATTTTTTCCTACCCACTGGAAAATTTGTTAACCTTTGAACTTGGAATAGCTCCAAAAAGTGCTGTTCTCTTTTTATTGCAGATAAAGTGGTCGATTGTTTTATTAAAACATTCTTAATCACGTCCTAAAGTCTATTAATCTTATGTCGTTTCGAAGTAGAACTCCTGCAGTCCAATGCCTTTAAAGAGATTGTTTTCGAAAGACGGACTCAAATTGATTCTGCTTTTAGCTTTATTGCGATTCAAAAATATAATTCGCTAGTATAGCAGAATCGGGGGGCTCTTATCTTCGAAGACGTTTTGCATCTCGCATCCGTTGGCTCTTCTCAGCTGGAACAGGCGTGAAAAGAAAAGAAGAAATTTTTCTTTTTGTTTGTGTATAAATCACGGCACAGCTCGGCGCACTTTCTTGTGTTTATTGTAACTTTGTTCACGATTCGCGATGCGTGACCTTTTTCAATAGAAAATAAAATATAAAAAATAGCATTCTAGTTATGCCGGATTCGTCGGACATGAGTCTCTGCAATAAAAGACGAGGAGAGCTGCGTGGGTGAAACATTTTTTTTTTTTCAACGGACAGTGCTGCGTCTTCTCTTCCGCCTCATACAGTTTTATTATCGTTAAAACTCAGAAACTTTCCCGAGTTGATTGCGGGAGAAATTGTTTGCAACGACATAAATCATTAGGATTCATTGTCATTCAATTTTGGAGAGTGTAATTGAATTGAAGACATAAACTCCAATTTGCGACTCCCCACATTCCATAGAGAGCACGTTAAATCGCATAACATAAAATTTTTCATGCCTGTAGGTCAAGGCGTGTGTATCGTCTCGAAATGCTGGAAAAAACTAAATTGATAAGACGGTGGGAGTTATCGGAGCGCGTTTTATTTTTAAACAAGAATCAAACGCTCGAGCTGCATCCGAGTAGATTTAAAAGGATACAAGGACGCATTTAGAATTTTATTTACCCCATAAATAAGTTCTTCGACGCACAGTTTATTTACGCCTCTACAAGTTTTCTAAGCGTCTTTGACCTCTCAAGCTCTCTGACCGTAAATTTAAATGGTTAATGGGCATAATGAATATATGGCGTCGAAGACGACCTCTCAAAACTAGTAGGCGTGAAATTAGAATACCCATTTTGCTTTAAATTAAAGTGCCATGTAAATAATTCTTGGATAGTTATAGGGATCTGTCCGGAATTTCAATGACCTTGAAATATGCTGGGGAGGGAATATTTCTGGGAAACTTTTACATAATTACCAAAAGTGGAAACAATGAGGAAAATATGAAAACTCTAACGAAAATTTTTTTAAAAAAACCCTTTATGAAAAGCTAACAAAACAATGTGTTCTTTTGGAGTTATTATATTAGGAGATTTAATCTAGAAGGTATTAGAATGATTTTGAGCAATGGAAGCTTTACTTTCAGGATCCCAGGTAATTTTCCTTATTTTTTACCTTGTTGGGTCAA
Source organism: Eutolmus rufibarbis (assembly GCA_963920795.1). Lineage (NCBI taxonomy): Eukaryota > Metazoa > Arthropoda > Insecta > Diptera > Asilidae > Eutolmus > Eutolmus rufibarbis. Next base: position 41,899,102 of record OY987206.1, on the reverse strand, counting down.
TTTTTTTGGGCTAATTTTTTTAACAATATGTAATTTTAAAACTACATGTATAGTCCAGAAATCGCTGAATTTATGTGACTATATTAAAACGAATTATCAGTCACATGCCCATAAAAAATTATTTCGCAAATGACGATGCACAGATTAATAAAAAGGAGGGAACACGCAATTTGTTTACTCACTTTTCAAGTTTTATTATAATATTATATTATAATATTATTAATAAATCATTTTGCAATTGCAGCAATTCAAAAAAAAAAAAGTGTCGAAATAAATTACTAAAGATTGTACACTTTCGGCTGTTATGGCAATATATGTATGTATTAAAAATTCATAGGTATGTAAGTTATGGCTAGAGATGCCAACTATTAATGAAATGAGTGCAATAATCGATCAATTTGATTTTATTAAAAAATACCTTATTTTTCTCAAAAGATATTAGTTACGACCTAAAAAAAACTAAAAAATTCTCAACAAATTTGGATAGACCGTGACCTTAGAAAAAAAAAAATCTACATATTTTGCCCAATGCAATTAGTGCCTTCATTAATGCTAGTGCCCTTCATTCACGAATAATCATATCCCATAACCGATTTAATCATGATGCAATTAGTCCGCTTCGATTAACCAAACAATCAAATTTTTTCCATCTCTAATTATGGCCTATTAAACTTAAGGAGCCATACATCACTAAAATTGCTGTGGCTTTTATGTTCTAATCCAGGCATAAAATAGAAGTTCAACTAATACAAGTAATCTTGTACCTTATTATAAAGAATGAAATGTTTCTGGGAGTCCAACTGCAGCTGCTTTCGGAGGGCTATTAACTGTCCAACTCTGAATAATTTAAAAACACATCTAATTTTTTACTACTGGTAATCGAATGCCTCTGAATACACCTGACATATTTACTGTTTTTACTCCTGGCATATTTTAGAATATGTTTATGGACACATGCAAAACGATTGTATTCAGTTGACTCAGAATCTAATGATTCAATTTACACAGTGAGTAATTTCTACAAATTTTTTCACGAATGATGTAAACTGGTGAATCTGAACGATATCAATAAAGATGTAAACGAACTATGTACTGAAAGTAAGTGCACTTATGAATGCAATCTCAAAGCCTCAATCTGTGTTATTTATTGCACATTTGGGAGTATTCGTTGGACCGGTGCAACAGCAAATATGTCCTCAATGTTACACTCGTGGTAAATGTTACCCACAAATGCTTATAACAAAATTTTTTTTCCATATGTTCAGCGAAGACAAAATAATATAAAAACTATCAATGAAACTTAGACAGGAAATATTTTCCAAAGTTTTTATTGTGTATTCAATGAAATAAAAATAAAAGATTTTAGTTTTGCCCAAGATGTGCGCCCACGATGACCTATTTTAATATTATTTTATTGCCAAATTCCGCCCTCTTCTCTTCAAAGATGTCAATAACATGTAAATCTCTTCAAGTCAAAAGCAATCCCTGGAAAGTTCATAGCGCGCAAGAAACATCTTAAACGTTATTCCATGCAAGTGAAGCATGCATGAAGCAAAAGTGCAGTGGCAGTGCACCGGCGATGAAATTTCTCAATGAGTCTTTTGTTCTACCCAGTGGAGAAGTAGGAGGCGGAGGCGCTCATGTGCAATAAGAACAGCAAGACTGACTCAATGACGCGATTGCATTGCCGCACAGCTCACACTATCAATTTCGCCACAGAAAGTTAACCAGTGAGTTTTATTGAAAATGATGATGATATGATGGAGATGATGACACACTCGACGATGATGGTTAAGTTAAATAACCGGTACTGCTTTGGTTTCATTGTTCTCTTTGCTGGCTCAGCTCAGCTCAAAAGAGTCCGCTGCGGCGACAGCGGAGTCGCCGACAGCTACAGTGCGGCAGATTAGGTGGCGTTGTGCTGGACACCACAGGACGGGTTTATCCAACACCGATTTGTTCCGGGTTGTTGTAGAAGTGGATGGAAGACACAAAATGTAATGTTACAGCTTAAGGGGGCTACATCGTCGGATTGATTTAATATTCAGTCAGTCAAGTTAGTCAGCAAGATGAGCTCCGACCTGTTCGGGGAGACACGGTGATGGATTCGGGTGCACGACGCAGAATTTAGGGAAGGGTTTTGCATAATTTATAACAACCAAATTGCTCTGCTTCTCGAAGCGAATTTTCAAAGCTCGGAAAGGCACGTGATGAGTCAGAGCAGCCGGCGTAATTACTAGAAAAGTAAAAACTGCTGCCTTGCCTGCAAATGCTTGATGGAAGTCGTTCAGCTGTTATCACCTCAAATATATCAGTAATTCGCTGGATAAAGGGGCGTTTCCAACCGAAATTCACTCATTAAAAATTAATGACACCAAGCTGTTGGGCTCTGGTGTGAAAAATCAGAGAAAAATTGCATACGGGGCTGATAAAACGGAGGGGGCTTCTCGCTAGAACTCACCTGTAGATGCTCTTGAAAACGTATAGGTAGTGCTTGCGTCATTTTGCCTCGTTGTTCAGCTCCCGGCTGATAATCTCGCGCACTGGCGGTGGTGTCTTAACAATCACAAAAATCGCTTACAACAGAAATTAACGGTACTTTACAACACGTTCAACAAAAAGAAAACCTCTGATTTCAGCACTTCGTTGCGGAGAACTTTTATGTTTTTATTTATTTTATTCTATTTCCTAGCGCTAGCAGAATAATTAAAGTTCTCTTTCGTTTAGGAAATTTTCACTTGATCGCTATTTTTTTTTTTTTTCGACCCGATCCAGTTTTTTTTACAGGTGAAAGAAGTTGCGTTATATGCGGTAGAGGAACTCGTTAAAACCGCCGCTATTCGCCCGAATTCTCGGACTTTTGTTTAAATATTTTGTAAATATTAACAAAAGCCGAGAACTATCGATGTAATTATGTAAATTTTTGTGAAAATCTTCCCCGGAAAAAAAACTACTTTCAATCCACCTCGGCAGATTCGTTGAATTAACCACCCAACATGGCTGCCACTAACTGACAGACAAACACACCCATGCAACTCGTCTATGTGTGCTGCGATTTTACAGTGTAAAGTTGCCAGATATCAAAGAACATTACTCCCACTTTCTGATTAGAATTTTTATAACTGAAACAAAAAGACTTTTGTGGCTCCGCTAACTGCGAATATAATTCGATTCGATCCTGGCGGTTTTAGCGATTTCCTCCCCCTGATTTAGCTTAACAAAAATAATTACTTCTCCCAGTGCCACATAAACAAAAAACCCCGATGGTGTAAATACAAAGAAAAAAAATAATATGGCGATTCCGGAAAAGTGAGCAGCTACGCGGCGGATAAAAAACCTCCACAGCCACCACGGCCCAATTACACTCCGATCCGGTATCTAAACTTCTCTGTAGCTTTACCAATTTCGTGTCAATTGAGGTCTCAGTGCCGAAATAACATTCCCAGCTTGCGTACTTTCAATTTTCCCGACTTACACGGATCTTCATATTGATTTGTTCTCACCGACCAAAAAAATTAACCGAATGACAGAAAAGCGGTGATTGTTAAAATTGACGAGGTGTTGGTGGGAATTGTGTGGTGAAATTTAAATTTGTACTGCCACCTTCAAATGTAAAAAAAAACATTATTTTACAGAATTTGTAAACAAAAAAAACTAATTTAATTCGAATACATTTAATTTATTAAGATAATAAGTCAATGAAGACAGTATTTACAAATCTAGCTTCACTTTAAAAATTTCAAAATAAACCTTTTTGACAATCAAATTTCGGAACTGTCACACTGACTTTTCCTTTGGTTGCGGACCTCCTACAAACGAGAAAAATTAAACCCAATCATAAGGTAAATAAACCCATAAACCTTGCTGCAACTAGTATTATTTAACTCTTTATTACAGCAATGATTAAATTCCACCGAATTCTCACAAAATCAACTTTTCCAGCAGCAAGAATTCACACCTGCACGTTCCTCCAAGAAAAATACCTCAACGTTAACCGGCAAGTGAAAGTCCTCGGAAAACTCTTTGGTGAGCGAAAATCAGGCAGCAAAAAACGATGGTACCCAAGCGAACAAGAAGCCACATTACCCCTGAATATATCAAAACCAAAGAAACTAAGCAAAACCTCTTCCCGCCGCGTCACCGTTCTCAACAAGCTCTTCATGAGGCACATCACCGACTTGCTGGCAACTGGAGAAGCTTCTGAAGAAATTGTTGGAAAAGGCCTAGAAATAAGTAAAGTTAAAGTTCACCAAGATTTCCACGGGATTAACGTGTTCTGGGTGGCTAAAGGTGATGAAAATGATGATAAAATCGAAGAGATACTTAAAAAGTGCTCAGGACCTCTTCGGCACGAATTGTCGCAGCTCAGGCTGATGGGAGAAGTTCCTAAAATTACCTTCGTTAAAGACAAATATTACGCTAATATAGCGGAAGTAGAAAACATTCTCAAAAAATGCGATTTTGGTGATGACCACATTAAGGCTGATAACAATTCAGTTTTCTATGATTTCGCTGGGTACGCTGAAAACGAGATGTTAAAAAATAATGAAGAGGAAGAAGAACCTCTCCCAGTAATGAGGCAAGATGTTTTTGGGCTGGACCACAGCAGGATCATGGACAGGATTTTGGGTAAAATGAAGAAATCTAAGCAAGCTTGGGAGAGGCATGAACTAGGCTTGAATGGTCCAGACTTAGCAGATGCTTCCGAAGGCGAGCCAACTCAACCTAGTGCAATAGAAGACCTTCAGAAGAAATTGGAAGAAAGTCAGAACAAGGAGGAGGCGTTCCAAAAAGCCTTAAAGCAGCAACGCATAGCTAAGACTACGGCGGCTCAGAGGAGGGACTACGAGTTCCATGAAGAATACGTGAGTGAGAACTACGAGGATGATTCGGCTCACTGGAGGGATAAAGACGAAGACGATTATATAGAGGAGTATGAGAAATATAAGTAGCTACAAAATAATAAAATTCGTAGATCTGTATCTTAATCCTTTTTTACTCAACATTATGTAGAATAAATGCCCCTAGAAATCTACGGACAATTTATAGCAGAGTAAAATTAGGAGTGATCTGCAATGAGTATTACACTAAAAGCTCTATTGATATTGTAGAAAAAATTATTTTGTTCGACATAACGACGTTATCCTTCTTTACAAACTCTAAATTGGAGGAGACTTTTGTTAAACTCAAGCCATCCTTCATTCCGATAGTACAGACATTACTAAGATACTCCCAAAAAAGAAAAAACAATTTTTTCTGCAGATTACGCACTCCCAAACAAAAGTAATTAATTCGTTCTCGTTGTCAAAAATTATAATCTACATATGTACTTTGTTTGCCCTATTTTTATGGAAAAAGAGGACTGCATTCTTCTACTTGGGGTAGGAGAACGAACAAAATTGTATGGTATTTTGTAGTTATGTCTAAATTATGGTTAGAACTTTAAATATTTTTCCCTGTGTGGGCAAGGCTTCAGCATTTTTATTTAAATTTACTACTATTTATTATAGTTTTAAACTGGCCCTGTTTTCTATAAGAATTGACTTCTGAAATTTGAAGCTAGCCAGTCGAGTTTATCAATTTGTTATTGCAGGATTCTAACTGTTTAGCGTAGTATGTATTTATAATAAATGGCTCTAAAATTCCAAAGTTTTAAGAGCTCTATTATTTTAGTTTGGAAACGTGAACCCAACTTTCTTTTTACTCATACCTTACTTATTTCGAGCTAAATCAATTTCTTGCAAGCAGCTAAGTTTCACCAAAAAATTACAAAGGGCCGCTTCTTTATTTTCAATTGTCCAGGGTGTTAATTAAAAGATATTTCTTCAGGTAAAAAGTTTTATTTCACAGAAATAAAAATTTGTACAGTTCTGTTGATATCTGGAGAGACGCTCCCAGACTGTCCAAAGATAAAATCTGTAAAGGGAATGAGAAAAATAGCATTAGATCTCTATCCAAAATGATTTATATTGAGGAACTTTTAACAGTTTTAATCAGCTTGTGAGTTAACATCAAAAAAGCATCAGTCGAAAGATGGTTTGAAGTTGATCATCACTTGAGGGAAATGCGTGGGTTTTAGAGGTAACTCCAAGGATAATTACCTGTTTGACTTTTGGTGGGTGGAATTTATTCGAAAAGACCGAATCCCATGTCATCGTCTTCAGACTCCGACTCCTCTTTCTTTTCTTCTTTTTTCTCCTCCTTCTTCTCTACGGCGGCGGCAGCTGGGGCGGCTGCTGGAGCTGCAGCGGCACCTCCAACAGGCATCGAGGAGAGCTTCTCGCGTCCCTCCTTGATCAGCTCCTCGATGTTCTTGCCCTTCAGCTGGGCGACCACTTGGGTGAGGCGCGCAGAGTCGACTTCAATTCCGACCGAGCTGAGGATCTTCTCGAGGTCTCCGTTGGAAGGAGATTCCTTGCCACCGAGGACAGCCAACATGTATGCAGCCACGTAACGCATTCTGCGGAGGATAAAATTAGTTTATACATCGCCATATTTAAGTAAATTTAAAGTAGAGCGCCGGGAAATGTAAATATGTGAAAACACCGCCAATTTTGTTAGTTGGAAAATTCGGAAATATCTCAAGAATCGTTAAAGCACGGAAAATAATAACCGGATATATAAATAGAGCACTGATTTGTTGAATGTTCTATTTTATTTGTTTCGAAATAAACTCACTTTTAAGCCCTTTAATCGACACGAAACGTGTACAGCACAGAGAAATCAAACTTTGCGTCTTGACAACTTTAGACGAAAAGAGGATGACAAGCAATTCGGGTTGCCGCAAGTCACTTCCGATTTTCGTGCCTTGAACTGTAATGTTGATGCTTTTGAGGTGATAAACATAAGAATGCATTGGAAAGTATATTTTTAAGCGAAGTAAAACTCGAATTTATACAATTTTCTTTTAAATGTCATGCCATTTTTATTTATAATCTTTTGTATTCAAAAAATCTTAATTAGACTTTTGTTATTTTAACTTAGTACTAAAAATTATATAAAAAAATGGTTGAAACCTTATCTCTAAAAACTTATTTTCTTTTCTATTTTTAAAATATTGTTTAAGTACAATTATTTTTTAAATTCACCTGACATGGTTTTGAAAAAGCGAAATTGGAAAAATAATTAAATGTATTTTAGTACAATATTATTTCTTAATCTATTTTAAAAATGGTATCACACTTCCAACTGAAAATGTCAAAATTAGACAGCCTTCTTCTTCCAGCGAATGAGAAAATTGTACTAAAACCAGAAGGAACTCTGTTCCGTTACGTACTAAATCCGACTAGAAGTGTCTGTAGTCCAGTCAAATTCGATCACTGGAAGTCGGTTGACGGGGTGGTGATTCACTGCGCTATGAAAATTCGGGGTTTCTTGTGAACCGGAGGCCCGCATCGATTTAAATTCAATCCGTAGAAAATTATTGTGACTGCCGCTAATTATGAGATCGTGCAAAGTGGAGGTGTCGTAATCGACCGCTTCAAAAAACAGAATAGGACCCGTCCCTCAAAAGACTTTCGGTCTCTTCGCTGGAACGGTGACACAAACAAGACTTTTGGGGTCGTGTGCGTGCGCTTACGGAGTACAGTGAGTGTAGTAGTGCTCTTGTCCGTTTCGCGAATTATTCGAAAAAAGTGCCCGAGTCCGAGCAGCAGACAATCCGCCCGCTGTGTCGTCGCAGGCCGCTGTCGTCGCGAGAGCAGGGAAAAAAATCAAGTAAATTTGTTCCTCTCGGACCGCCGGAGGTCGGGGTGAATATCCCCCCAATTCCGTCGCGTATCCAATTGTGATTTGAAAGTGCGTGAAGATATTTCGCTGCCATGGAGTCGCTCATTCCGATCGTTAACAAGCTGCAGGATGCATTCACCCAGTTGGGCGTGCATATGCAGCTCGATTTGCCGCAGATCGCTGTCGTTGGTGGTCAGTCGGCCGGAAAAAGTTCTGTTCTTGAGAATTTTGTTGGAAAGTAAGTCACAATTGCCCGAAAAATCTTTCATCTACCGAAAAATTCCAATTAGAAAAATTTTTTCGCGAAGGAAATTGACATTTTTCGCCTCAAGAAAAAAAATCAATGCAAACGCATACATGCATTGGACCGATCAATACACAAAACACTCTGCAGTCGTGAACAAATCGAAAAACGTAAACTGAGCATGTGTGCATGTCATAGCGATTCGGTCGGTCATTAGAGTGGTGTGAGTGGCGGTAGTGCAGAAAAGTTGAATGAAACGTCAAACTGACACACAAACACCACTGCGATATGACTCATTTTATATCGAGCTCCCACTCTAACCAGCTGGCCACAGCTGTTCCACGTCTCGCTCCCACCATTTCCTCTATTTGTGTTTACAGTCCGAGCCGTGGCTGTGTGGCCACAAAAAAAAAAACTTGTAATCAATAAAAACTACGAGTTTTATTGAAAACGGTCCCACAGCATTTAAATAACTGTTGCAAGAGCTCTTAAATGACCCAAAAAATGCCTCACAACATCCCATAATAAAATCCACCCTTCAGCCGCACCAGCGGAAGCGTGGAGCCCCATCTTGGCCCCGTTTTTCTTCGAGCTCGAAAAATCAATGACAACGAATTCTTCAGATATTGTGCAATTTTTGGGGGGTGAATGTGGGCGAAATGGGTGGCCTCCACCTCCCGAAAAGAAATTTCTTCTCAACGATTGGGCCCACAAACAGGCAAACATGGTGTTCTATTTAACGAGTTCTCTCGAGCGTCTCGGCGAAAAGGTGTGTTATCTAATCGGGCGGCCAAAGAATTGGTCGGTTATTGATTGCCAGTCGCCTCCGCCGGGGGCTGCGAAGCGAATTCGCCTCCTCCTGGGTGCTAATAGGCTTTGACATTGTACTCATTGACCTTGGGAGGCATGTATGCCCTAATGGAGGATTTCCTTTAAGAGCCCCAGATCCAGAAAAAAGCCCCGTTGGGAAGCGAGCGTAAGGATTAAGCCTCTGTTTCAAGTCTTTGGCCAGAAAGAAAAAATTTATATGTATATAGACTGCAACTGTCGCAAAGCCCTCAATTGCGCGGGTGTGGCCTACTTCAGGCCACAACAATGCCTAGAACGTGACATCGGGTGATTCTCTGGCTTTAAACAAATATTCTTCAGCAAGCGAAGGATTCGCTCTCGATGGGCGTCGTTGCTCCCCCACGAGTTGTTCTGGTGTTAAGGGCTCCGGGAATCGGATGTTGACTTGTAGCTCGCAACGAGGACTACCTCCGCGCTAGGGAAGTGGGTCATTATTGACTTCAATCTGGTTGATGGGCTTAGCCATAGGGTGCTATAAAAGTAGCTATAAATCTATTAAGGATTCTTTCTTGTAGTTGACCCAGCTGGGACACAGTTGAACAAATAAAAGTTGATCAGGAAAAATCCTTTCTGGTTCTATAAAAGACTAACTTTTTCCTTCTAATGACTAATCGTGGATTTGTAAAGAAAATTATCTCAGACAGCGATTTAAAAATTTTGATGCAGCCGTGTTTTAGTATGTCCTAATAAGTTTTCTTAAGCAATTGCAGAAATTTAGATAGTATCAAATATACATATTATAGATAGTGCTCTACACTTTAATTGCTGATTGTTTCATAGTTCTAATTCTAAGTAGTTCATTGAAATGGAAAATAAAGCAAAAAACAAAAAAAAAATATCTGAAAAGACAAAAGTTATGAAACGAGAAAGTAAGAAAAGAGACTAAATCTAAGAAAAATACATATGCCAGTGTTAAATCGTACGATATAATAAAAACAAAGACTCATCGGTTACTTATTTTTGAGAATTCAATTTCTACAGTCGACTGCTCAATTCACCAATTTTTCTTGATAAGTTGAATTGAACAGGCGACTGCAGAAACTGAATTCTTGAAAACAGCGATTCTTTTATTCGAAATTATTATCTTTATCTCTATTAATACAATGCAGTCATTATTTGATGAAAATCTCGTTAAACAAATCAACTCGAGAGAGTTTTGTAGTCATTAGCATAGAAAAAAACATTCTTTTCCTCACAATGCCCACTCTGTCCGGAGCATTGTGCTTGAAGTCGAAACGCCGGCCGCCCACAGTAGCTAGATTTACCGCCAAGTTGATTTTCATCCACAAAACAAATAAAAGATATATCTAAAAAAATATAATAAAAATTTTTGCAAACGGAAAAATTGAGAAGTTCATGGTAAGAGGCTCTGACTAATCTAAAAAATGCGCTCATCGCACATCACCTTTTGATAAATTCATGCAACCCGATGCCCAATTAGTCGAAGCAGCGAATATGTCTTAAGATGGCAAAAACCACGTCTTAGTAAGCAAGAAAAGCTTCTTCGCTATTCTGAGATTATTGGAGTGATTTCATCAGTTGATTAGTCGCCGCTGAAGCTGAGGTTCACTGGGCGGCTGCACGTACCTCAGACTAGTGGCTGTCTTTTGATGCATGTCGTTTGCCACTCTAAGTTCGCAGATCTCAACCTTGGACGATAAAAAGTTAACCGGTGTGACTGTGGCCAGTCATGTTAAACCTGCGAATTAACATACCCACGAGGTATGGGTTACATAATTTTGCTTAAATGTGGAATTCAGATACATACATACGCGAAACATATGAATAACAAATTTGAACATCTTTGCGAAAAAATTTGGAATGTACAAATATTGTATTGAGGTTAATTTGTCTGTCTCACTAACTGTTGCAAAGTTTTCTAAATTCAGTAGATTTATGCAACAAAATACAAAAAGGAAAAGAAGAACTTCTCTTTTAACTAACTTTTCATAGTTGATGTCAACTTCTGTTATAGGAAGACTCAGGGTACAGGTTGATATAAATTATCCCATTTTGATTACACAGCAAGTATATTTTTTAATATTGCGGCAATAAATAGCCAGTCAGAATCGCCGCACGAGCCAGCGATAATGCCACCTCAGACAGACGATGGACGTCGGGAAAAGTTTACAAACAAAAGCACGTTCGTGACGCGACGTTAAGGTCAAAGTCAGCGCGCTAACAAAGATTTTAATTGAATTAAACTCTCAAGAGGGGACGGGGTCATCACTAATTTCAAATCTTTTGTGATCTTCGCGTTTTTATTTACCTGACGCTGCACGTGCAATCAAATAAGTTTTTCGAATTACGCAGCCAGAAGGTGTACCGCATCAGAATCGTTTTCAAAAGAGAATGTTAGACCGATAGTTTTTAAGACTTTGGAAAATAGTTTACATATTATGTATAACGTATTCTTAATACTTTGTATTCGTGGTTTTTTCTCTTTTTATAAATGTAATAATTTTTTTTTAATAGTTATACCTTACCGTTGAGTGTAATTTGAAAAAGGCAAAGAAAATAATAATGCATGTACAAATGTAATTATTAAATAAATAATAAAACCTTAGTTTAGATTGCTAGGTAATGGTTTAATAGTTAATTATAAGACAGAAAGTATTTCTGATTTTTTCTTTTGTGATTTGCCGTCATAAAAATAAAGTAGGTAAACTATTAAATGTATAATTTTATATTGTGATTGAGACGGTATTCCTTAGATTAAATTAAATACATATGCCATTCCTCTTTTGTAATTACAGAAATTGATTCAGTTTCAGTTTAGTAATGTTATAATATTCAATGCAAAATATACATCCATATTTTAAATCGACATTTGATAAGACTGCTCCTATGTTCAAGGATTCAAGTTTTGCTGTCGACTAAATTCTTGAACATGGGGTAATTTTAGCTTAATTTTGTTTATTAAGTTATTAAATTTATTTTGTTTTATTTCAGACAAATGGAAATAAAATTATTCTCATTATAGTAACAGCGGTTTCTCAAAATGGTTTTACATTAACTAGATCAGAACGAAGTTATAAAACATTTTCAGGTTTTACAAATTTAGGACTGCGAAAAATTCAGTGGTGTTGAGGAAAAACCAGTTAACTGACTTTTCTGACATTTTGAGAAATTGACGTTTAAAGTTTAAAATGTGAATCATGTTGTAGCAATGTTGTGCGTTAAAATTCTCATAGAACATTGTCAATAAAGTAAAAAAAATCAAAAAAACATATTATATATATTATATATTATTCCCAAATAAACCCAATGTTTTTTACAATTTTTCTTTGAATTCAAGTCACTTAACTGGTTTTTCCTCAAAAATGTCAGTTAACTGATAAAGTTTTATACGTTTTACGTGAAATATGGTGTTCGAAAACCCTTCCAACTAGTCTCAAATGAAAGTTCACTTGAAAAGACATCAAAATATATACGTAACTTAATTTTCGAAAAAATGTCAGTTAACTGGTTTTTCCTCAACACCACTGAATTTGTCGTAGTTACACCGAAAGCGCTAACCTGAAGTAAAGATTTTCTAAAAATTCAAAAGTACTAATATCTCGAACCGAAAGATTTTTACTTAAATCAAATTTTGGTTTATTCGGAGTGTTCAAGGTTTGATTTAAGACCTTTATTATTTCTTAGTCTATAGCTGTTCCTTAATATTTTGTCATCATTTTAAGAAGTTGATGGGTGAAATTGTATCTAAATCACCTGTCTCGTGGATAGTCAATGTAAATAGCATTTTTAGTAGGCATTGGCCACATATGTATATTAAATTAGATAACAGAGTCGAATATTATTCGGTAAATTTTAAGAGGCGTTATTTATTATTTACTTTACCTGGTCGCGATTTGAAGAGCAAACACGGTGTAAAATGTTTGCCTAACTATTATTTATGTTTCACCTGTCGCATGTCGTCACGTCGCTTCGTCACTTCTTTCTGCAGGAGGAGGGCTGCGCTCGAGCCGCAAATTTCCATTCATGTCAAGAGTTCATTTAAACTTTCAATTATGGACTTTGGTCATCGCTCAGCAATGAGTCACGAAATTACGCCGCAGACCCGGGTTATGGGGTTCCTTGGCCTCCACCTCCAACCTCCAATGATTCGGCAGAACGCCCCATTTCGCATTTTGGCTAGCTGACTTCCCGTCGACCGCATCATTGGAATTCGCGCAAGATACATCCATCATGTGATTAAGCGCACGGGACGGAAGGCAACGAAACGTTATCGGGGCTCCGCAGGGCATATCAGCGGCGGACGATGGTGCCCCAAACACGAGCAGATGCCTTAACGCCTTTTTTGGCTGACGCTCTTGTCGCATTGAACTTTATGTCGACTGTCGAGATCTCGGTATTTGCTATCTTTTTGACTTGTTGTGCATTTCCCGAATGTGTGGAATCTCCGACGCTCTGCGGGACGTTGTCGATGGTATCAGGTTAATTGGAAAACAAAATCAATAGAATAGTTTTATATAAAGTCAGCCACCCGACGAAGGTGCGCAGAGAGTAGGACGTCGTTAAAATAGCATTCGATTTTCGCCTTCATAGGTTCTTCTCGAAACAGAGGAGTTGTGGGGCGCTCTGTTGCCTGAATACGCCACTCAGATATTTTTCTCCCTCAATTTTAGTAGATACAGCCGGAGGCATTCCATTGGTCAAGCTAATTTTAGCACACAGTGGGTCAGCGGATCGCCTGCCTTCTACGCTTTTATTTTATAAATATTTTTCTAAAGGGGTTTGTTTTGAATCACGGCCACTGATTTTATACCACCGACTGCAATCGCAGCTTAATCACATTACCTTGTTTCCCCTTTGCAAGCAACGTTTCCCGCTGATAATAGACCTTAATTGAACTGTGCGACAAGATTCCAACTTAAGATAATCAGTTCTTTGCCGGGACGATGCTAATTGAATTCGCTTGGCTCAGCAGCAAAGCGTACCTTCTAAGCTTAAGCGGACTTTCTTGGCTGAATATTTATGAAAATGTTATTTTCTATTTGGATTCTCTTCTACATAATAGATGTAAATTCCTTTGTAGACATTTTATGAGTTTTATTAGATTCACATAGAATTAAATCGTGTTTTCTTCCAGGGATTTCCTTCCACGAGGCTCTGGGATCGTAACGCGACGTCCTCTAATTCTACAATTAATTAATGGTGTTACAGGTAAATATTTTTGTTTTTATGTTATATCATTTAGGGCCGATGGAAACATTATTTTTCACTCTATTTGTCAAGTCAAGTTGATTATTAGATTGTTCTAAATTTTAAATGTTTTACTGTCGATTGATAAAATTACAATCTAAAATTGAACAGAAGAAAATTTTTATTATTTTGAAGAAAACTATTTTAACTACTAACTAATTATTCAATTAGATAGTATCGAATTTTATTTTTTCTTCGAGGAATTGGAGTGGAGTGAAAATTACACTGCATCAATTATTTTAAAAAAAAAATTGAGTGTTAAGAAGGCACAATCGTATGGAGGTTCAAAATTTCATAAATAAAATATTTCCATAAAGCCATTTCTGTTTAAGTGTTTTAAACTGTTCTGTTCTCTATATGTTCCAAATGTTTTTTTTTCTTCTACGGATCCAGTTTTTAATAGGAAAAATTTGTAGTAACTGGTATAAAATGTGGAGTTTTGGAAGAGTAATTATCAATCAGTTGAATGTATTTTATAAATAATTTTGCTTGACGTTCAATTGTTCTATTATAACAAAGTAGTGAGCTCTATACTGCAAAACTTCTACTTTCCCTACTACCTGTTCTGAGGTTGCGAGGAATGTATATACAAACAAACTTTTTTTGCTCATTTATTTTATTATTTCTATAGAATCACATAATTTGTGAAGGAAAAGGTGTTTAAAATTTTAAGCTATGCAAGTTCTGGGCATTCATTTTTTGGAGATAAACCTTGAGATAATCAACTTTATCAAAAAAAAATTTCTTTATATGTAGTTGCAAGATAGTTTGATAAGTAGAAACTGAGGAAATTGGCTAATGTTCAATTCAAAATTCACTTTTATTACTGCATTGCGGAAGGCGTTATGAAACTGGAAACTGAAATCTTAAAAAGCATTACAGTCATTAGAAGATGATTCAGCTTTTTTCCTCTAGGTATGATTAGTTCATGCGGTGATTACATATGATGCGGAAAGGTCTAAAAATGCTTGTCATGCTACTTACTTCTTTGTTATCAAAAAATTGTTCAAATAATTATATATTTCTAAGGCATCATCTTTAAAATTATTTTAGAGTACTACAATAATATAGTCAAGCGGTTCACATTCTTGTGCGGCTGCTTATTCTACACCTAGTATAAATACTAAGATTGATAAGAATTATGTCATTCATTATTATTGAAATGTAATTTGCGAACACACTTCGCGAAATTGATTGATCGATGGTTTTTTTTTGGAATTTAATAATAAATCTGATATCAATTTGTTTTCTTTTGTATTTGTTATTTAATTTTCAACGATAAGGATTCACAAAGAAAAAGAATAGATATTTGGCTGTTTAGCTTGGTTGGTCGTAAATGGACTTTATTCGGGTCTGAAGAAAAATACAATAGATAAGTAATGTCGATAGCAATCGCATCGTAACAAGGCCGTTATGCTTATTTAGAAAACTACTAGATAAGATCGCATTTAATCGACTCAGTTTAAGTCCTTGTTTTCTAAGACGTGCATTGTGTGGAGGAATAAAAACTTTACTTATAAAAAATGTCATATACTTTATTAAGGGTATATACTAAGAACATATATTTTTTATGAGAAGCAAATGGGTTCCAGCGCACTTGCGTGAGAGAAGTCAAAAATAAGAACTCTTATCAAACGAATTGGAATTTAATATCTTTTTTGTTACTCACTCAGTTTTTATGAAAACGTCAGGGTTTATAGAAATTGAAATGTTTAATTAAACAAAGACAATATCTCAAATTAGCCGGATCAGTAGTTTGATAGTAACTGTTATCATCGTTTTGATAAATTCGGCTTTTAGAAATCTTTTTGCAGTTGTGTGTTGCAGTAACTCTTCGAAATGAATTCGAGTTTTTAATAAACTCAAAAATCCAATTTTCATTATACAACTTTTACGAAAACAAGCAGCTGTGCTCTTCCGGCTCCAGGATCTTAAAATCATATTAAATTGATATTGGATCCTGTTTGTCCTCATTCTTTTGATTGCGTCTTCGTTCATTAGGTCGAAAATAAAATAAAAGATATTTTTTGTATCATCTTTCTTGTTGCCTTATCTTATAAGAGGAAGAGCTCGAGTTTCATTAGCATAAAAAACCATCAGCCAAAAACGATTCTGAGGAAGGTTTCTCGACGTCAGTTGCAAGATATACGGAAGAGCCGTTTCAGTGTATGGCCTCCTCGGTGGCTTCCGTCTTGAGGAAAATGCTTTCCGGTTTACATAATCATTGATTATTTTTTCGTACCTTTTCTTTGTTTCTAAGCATCACTTGCAGTGACATCGTTGCTAAGCAGAATAAGATGTTTTATATAGGTCAAGTTCCTGCTACCGCAGGTTTTCTCTTCAAACATAAAGTTAATCAAGGAAAATTGATATTCGTACATCTCACATGTTTCTATGAGGTGTTGGATAATGCATCAAAATTGGTTAAATCGATATTCAATATACATATAAAACGATATTTTTATTTTAGGGAGTTAAATTTGGGAGTATGTAATAATCTGTAGATAGTTTAATAAAACAAATTGAATGAGAAAGGTATAACACAATTTGATTACGACTATCGAAACTCAACAAGTGGGTTTACAGGTAAAAAGGGGGGATGGGTCGTTTCCAGATTTAGGGCATATCTAATTCAATTATAGAAATGTCTAATAAATCCTCTTGTTTTATTTATTCCTATTATCACCATTCTGCTGTTTGTTGCTTTATAATTCGTGAGCTTGGAAAACCTAAAATCAAAGCAACGAGCGTGCATGTTGAAAAGGCCTCATCAGTAGATTTTGAAATCGAAATGTCTAATCCAGGTGAAGAAGGTGTTCCTAAAAAATATTTATCCTGGTACATTTGACAACATTATCCCAACAGAATCTTAAGTAACAGGTATCTCTTTAACACTTTATTATATAATTTTGCAATATGTTAAGCCCGCTTTTTTATACTCAGTAGTTAAGTTTTAAAATAAATAATTATGAAAGAATTCTTTGAAAGCGCTGCTGTGTTAAGCTATTTTTAGAACTACAAAATAGACCGTAACATTTTTTAAAAGTCTGAGGTAATTTAAAATGATTCGTGAGTTTAAATCCATAATTCTGAAACCGAGAAATTGCGTGTAAAATAACAATTTGTGCTTGGACATTGAATGGGTTATTTAAACGAAAGCAACGAGAAAGAGAAAACATTTTTACAGCTATCAAATAGAAGAAATTTTGAAGAAAGTGTCGAGTTCTGCAATATTCCGATGTTCCATTTTTAATGAAAATTAGTAGAAAGAAGATTTCGGAATACTGATTTTAAATTTACTTTGTTTATGACTTTACTATCTTAAGGGAATTAAAGAGGATCCTATATATAGAAATTTTAATTCCTATAATCTTATGAGATGAAAACTCTTCCATTGCTTAAAATAGTAAAAAACTTACTTCTTTGTGTGAATTAATTTGTTATGAGTATTGGAGCGTAAAGCAGTTTAATGCCTGATAACACCTTTTGTTTTATATAAACAAACGTGAATTGTCACAATTTTGGTATCAGCTGATGGCCTAGAAAACTCCCTTGTGAATTAGTAATTAGAGTCAGTTTGTTTACTTTTGTTCTATTTAACTTTACTATTTTATCACTATATTTTTTAAAATTTACAGAATATGGAGAATTTTTGCACTGCAAAGGAAAAAAGTTTGTGGACTTCAATGAAATCCGTCAGGAGATTGAAGCTGAGACAGATCGTGTTACGGGAAGTAACAAGGGAATCTCCAACATCCCGATCAATTTACGTGTATACTCCCCAAATGTACTCAACTTAACGCTTATTGATTTGCCGGGTCTAACAAAAGTTCCGATCGGTGATCAACCGGCGGACATCGAGCAGCAGATCAAGGGGATGATCTTTCAATTTATCAGAAAAGAGACATGCCTCATTTTGGCTGTGACGCCCGCAAACACAGATTTAGCAAACTCAGATGCTCTCAAACTAGCCAAAGAAGTCGACCCTCAGGGCATCAGGACCATCGGTGTGATTACAAAGCTGGACCTTATGGATGAAGGTACTGACGCCCGAGACGTCCTCGAAAACAAGCTGCTTCCACTGCGACGGGGATACATCGGCGTCGTGAATCGGTCGCAGAAGGATATCGACGGCAGAAAAGATATCCATGCAGCCATGCAGGCCGAAAGGAAGTTCTTTTTGAGTCACCCTGCTTATAGACATCTGGCCGACAGACTGGGAACGCCGTATCTTCAAAGAGTGCTAAACCAGCAGCTTACAAACCACATCCGGGACACTCTGCCTGGTCTGCGAGATAAGCTGCAGAAGCAGATGCTGATGCTGGAGAAGGATGTTGAACAGTTTAAACACTTCCGGCCGGATGATCCTAGTATTAAAACCAAGGCTATGTTGCAGTGAGTAGAATGTCTTTCTTAAGGGGGAACAAATGATAATGAATGTTAGTACAATTAAAAAGAAATATTCCATTGTTTGCTTATTTTTTATTAATTTGCTTAATTTTTACATGAAAAAGACAAATAAATGTGATTTTTGAGGCAGCAAACAGATAGAAATTGTGAGTTAAATTAGTCTTAGTTGTTCTAATATTCATTTTAGAAAAATGATTTCTCCCTCTATTTCCTCCTAAACATTCTTTTAATATTGTTATTTGGATTGCATATTTAATTAATTATCTTTTGAATAAAAATGTGACTAATTTAGGATGATCCAGCAACTGCAGTCTGACTTCGAGAGAACCATCGAGGGCTCCGGTTCGGCGCTGGTCAACACAAACGAGCTCTCTGGCGGTGCTAAGATAAATCGAATTTTCCACGAAAGGTTGTATACATTCATGCTACCTAATTTCGATTCCGTTTTCAGTACTATTAACATTTACTTTCTCACTCACTCCTTCCATTTTTCAAAAACTTGTCTTACTCCATTACACTGCAACATCCCTTTTTGACTAAAAAAAAAAATTGTGATTTTGCTAAAGATTTGATGATTTCTCACATTTGTTTTATTTTGTCTTGCATTTCCGCTGGTATTGCTAAAAATCAAAAATAAGCTTTCATTTTTTAAATATCATGGAATACAAAAAAATAAGTTATTTTTAACTGGGTGGCATGGAAATTTGTCCGAGGAGTGACTTTTGCATGTTCCTGCTGAATAAATGGAGCTTGGACATGCACAAGGTTGGATAGTTCTGATCATTACATTTTGCAAGATTATCATAAAATATATTAGTATGCTGAAATTGGCATTCTTATAGAAGTCTTACGGAACTGTGCCTTGGTCTAATTTTAAGAGTAAATTAAGAATAGTAATGGAAGAAGTGAATTTCGAGAAACCGTCTGTAAGATATTTTTACAGTAGACAATTTGTTCGTTGTATGTAATTTACTTTATGTTTTATTGATAAACTTTAGGAGCCACTAAAGGATTTTATTTTATTGTCTTCAAATACTGTAGACTTTTGAATGCTTCTTGTAGACTTTAATATAAATGTTGTATCATATTTGGGTTGGTGTCCTACTCGAGGTATACCAGAGATATGCTTGTAATCTACAATACTTTCCGTGAATTGACCACGAACAGTAATGTGGATTTAAAAAGGAGTTGAACAATAATAGTTTTGCTCTGACGCTATAAATAATTCATCAGCCCACCTGGGACGAACAAATTCTTAATTTATTAGTACGAAATTTCTTTTCCCCAGTTAGCCCTTTAGCACAGATATAAAAAGCTTACAAAATACATGCCTTACTAATAAAACACTTTTAAACACAAGGAATATCAAGAAGTAATGCTGAGGTAATGTAATGAGGCGTTCATTATTACTATAATAATAAAGTTCTCGGGTTGCGGATAATTTTTTTTTATTTTAATTTAGTTAAGACATTTTAAATGCTGCTCTTAAGAAAACTAAAAGTTCAAGTACATTTATTGTGATAAAGCTTATTTAATTAATCGCCAAGTAAGATTTAAATTTATTTTTAAACTTAGTTCAAATTACGAACGAGGAACCGGCGTTTTTAGGTTTTTAATTGATATTTTAAATCTTCAATAACCTACCATTAAGAAAAATTATTGCTATATACATACATAACTCGTTTCGAGGCAAGTTGACTCGAGTTTTAATAGTTGATTATCGTGTGTAGAATTACTATAAAAACTTTACATGCAATTCAGCTATTAAACTCGTTTCGAATTAATTCAAAATGGGTTACAGTCTCCATTTAGATACATTTGGTAAAGTCCACGCGGTTTATGAATGGTCGTCACGAAACGTGGTATTATGTTCAAATATACGTATACATTATTATAACTCAAACGAAATAGCTCGCATATGATAATAGATTAGGATATAATGAACTTCTCATGCATTACTTTTTGATATTCCTCCTTAGTACTTTTACCTACTTAACATTTTCGAGTATAATTAATATTATTATAGGAGTGCTTTTTTAACACAGTCCTTTTTAAGGATGTTGTTAATTTATTCGATAATATCATTTGAAATTTTGTGTGAAAAATGATGTAATCGATTGTATTAACGGATCTCTTCTACAAGGTCGTATTTTGATCCTTAATGTGTTTTAGATACGAATTTGTAGAAGATACCAATTAATACAATTGTCTTATTAACTTTAAATAAATTCAATGACATTCAGAGACAGATAGGGTTATAACGTTTGTGTTTAAGGCAGAGGTTACACTTAGAATGGGACGTTCCTGCAATACAATTTAATCTTACTAAAAAAGTAAGTATGCAGTCGCGTCTTATAGTAAGCGTTGACCTCTCCCTTAAACATGTTAACTAAAGGCAAAATCAGTTCCAACACTGCGTAGTATAATTTGCGGATTAATTGAACACAAAAAGTGTGTTACCTACCGTGCATATACCCAGTATAGAGGTTATTTTCAAAATATTTCTCAAAACTTCCTACCAGCGATGATTGTAGATATTTAAATGTTATTTTCTTAGAAGGAATGCAATATCATCTCCCTCAAATTGATGGAAGTTAATAACTTTTACGATCGCAGAGTAAATGAAGTAAAGTATTCCTCTTTCTTTCTTCCACCTTTTCTGATTTTCTACAAAAAACAACTAACAATATTAACTAAAACATAACATATAAAGATACTACGCCGTACGACAAGTACAGTTCTAAATCTAACACTCCTAACAGTCTTCCAACAAATAAAATACCCGCAAAAGGATCAAAGCTAACTCTTACCTGTGTATTTATAGACTTCGATTTGAAATTGTTAAAATGTCATGTGATGAAAAGGAACTTCGACGAGAAATTTCCTTTGCCATCCGAAATATCCATGGTATTCGTGTGGGTTTGTTCACCCCAGATATGGCCTTTGAAGCGATCGTGAAAAGACAAATTGCTCAACTCAAGGAACCAGTATTAAAGTGTGTCGATCTAGTCGTACAAGAGCTGTCTGCTGTGGTACGCTTGTGCACTGACAAGGTGAGTACGATCACAGTCGCCAGCATCATCCACTTTTATAACCTATTCAGTTTTGTGTTGGTTCGTTAATAAATGCTTCAGCTAATTATTTTTGAGCTAAGTGAACATATCGCTTAAAAATCCCTATTTCATTGTTCAATTAGATGGCTCGCTATCCACGCTTGCGTGATGAAACTGAGCAAATCATAACCACTCATATAAGACAACGAGAGCAGAAATGTAAGGAGCAACTCCTTTTGCTCATTGATTTTGAGCTTGCTTACATGAACACTAACCATGAGGACTTTATTGGATTTGCAAAGTAAGTTTTTAATTATGTTATCAATACTTAAACCCTCCTAGATCACACTTATTTTTCGCTTGCACTGGGATCTGATGGAGTCCTGTCCTTCTTTCGCTCATAGTTTTTAATAAGGTCAGCGTATTAGGCTCAATCTAGCCTCTAGTCGACTCAAAAAATGTTTGCAAATTCGTCACTTTTGAGTTTTGACCTCAAATGACAGTTCTATAACGCTCCGTTAAAATTCTTGAGGAGATTTCAAAGTACTGTTAAGCCAAAAAACCGGTCAAGTACGACTTAACATGACTACTAGATTTTATTGTCACATATTCAGCAATTGCGTGTCACCTATATGTGGCTGGCTTAATGTTAAGTATAATTATGTCAAAATTCAGATGCCTATATTGCATGGGTTCTGAAAAAATAGGCGGTGACAGACGAATGAACAGACACAGTGGTGATTTCATATTCCGTTTTTTCCAATTTTGCAGAAGTTCAGTGTTCTTTAGGGGTTAATCTTGATAATGCTAAAAAGTTTGGGAGGCTCCACAGTAAATACTTACAATTGATGTCTACTAATTTACGAAGGCTATATATTTTTGCCATTATCACAACTAGATATCTCCATTTTACTAGTCGAACAGTGTTATAAATCCAAATTGTTGTGTTCTTAGGTGGGACCTATGTGGACTAGGAGGGTTAATACTCTCCCAAAAGAACTAAATAAACATTCTTTTAAAAAATATTCGCAGTGCTCAGAGCAAGTCTGAAAACGCTACCAAAACAGGCACACGAGCTCTTGGCAACCAGGTGATTCGAAAGGGCCACATGGTTATCCAAAACTTGGGTATCATGAAAGGTAATTTCTGCTATAATTAACATTTTTGTTTTTTTTGCATGCGGTTCCATTCTTCCGATTTAATTTATTATTAGTTTTTGAGCGTTTTTCCAAAATTTTTTGTTAGTTTTTGGTCTGTGTAAATAATTTCCTTAGCTTATTTTATTTTTCACCTTTTTTGTAGCATTGATGAATTTTTTGAGCCGAGTGATTGGTTTGTATTACAAAAGGTTTCGATTTGTTTTATGTTCGTTTTGTCATTTTGTGTTGTTTGAGTTTTTTCTTGCCTTATTTACTATTTGGTGGTGGGTGTTATTGTCACTGATAAAAAAATTAGAACTACAATTTGGAGTTAGATTTTTATTGTGTTTCATGGAATGAAACTAGTATGGGAATTCTAGTCTATTTTATTTTAGGGTATATAGCTTACAGCTTAAATAAATAACATATATAAAGAATTGGAATTTAGCTCTTAAAAATCTATTAGGCAAAAAATTATTTTCCACCACAGATAACATTGCGTACAAAGTTCCCAATACTTCTCATTCGCTACCGAAGTTATATTCGGCCATTCGATTTGTTTTAAGTATTATTCTACAACTGCATAATTGATATAATTTTACATATAACAATTACAGACATTTTTTTTTAGCTAACGATTTCCTTCTATCTTTTTTTATAAAGAATAGCAGACATATTTCGAATATCTCGTAATGTAAATAAATTTTATAAAGATGTAACAATTTGTTCAGCTTAAAGATTTTAAAATCAACCAAATATTGATATACTTTGACTAACAACTTTCAAATAATTCTTTGCAGTATTTTTATTAGTACACTAAACTTTCATTGTACGCATTGTGTTTCAAAGATAATTAAAAACTTGATTTTAGGTTTTACTATTCCGCTTAACGTCTTCAGTATTTTACCCATACTGCTAAGCATCCTAAAATTGTAAAATGTGGAAATTTCGTAAAACTAAAATGAAAAATACGCATGCTTTTGAAGCTATAATAAAATGTATTCTATATAAATCAATTTTTAATTTGTTTTTAAATTACAGGTGGTTCTCGCCCTTACTGGTTCGTTCTCACATCCGAAAGTATTTCTTGGTATAAGGATGAAGATGAAAAGGAAAAGAAATTCATGTTGCCCTTGGATGGCTTGAAGCTCCGTGATATCGAACAAGGATTCATGTCAAGACGTCACACATTTGCGCTTTTCAGTCCTGATGGAAGAAATGTTTACAAAGTACGTTTTAAATCGCATATCCTAATTTATAATTGTAAAAGTAATGTAAGTTAACGACGTATGCAGTTTTAGCTTTACACATTGCCGGAAAAGGCTATTCAGCTACAGCTATGTATAACATATAGCTGAATTCGACATCTGAAGTTTTTAATTTTATATTGTTAACTCGCTCGGTACGCTCATTTAGTTAACTCACTAATTTAATACTAACCTTTTAATCTACTAAGTTGGATTAATATTCAATTGCAAGTCTTATAACTTTTATCATTAATTATCTTTAATTTTTTTTTAGGACTACAAACAATTGGAATTATCCTGTGAAAGTGTAGATGAGGTTGATTCGTGGAAGGCATCATTCTTGCGTGCTGGCGTGTACCCTGAAAAGGATGCGTCTGCGGAAAATGGAGATGAGGTAAAATTGATTGTTTTACGCTTGATCTCCTTTATGGATGATATGCAAAGTAACGTCACTGTCTTTTTAATTGTATTCTTGATGGTATCAACGAGGGAGGACTGTAATAAATAGACAATTTTAAAATCAAATGATTTAATTTGTCGTACAAATTTTTAAGAGGAATATATAAATTATATAATTATTTTATAATTGGTCATTAGACGAGCAAAAGTGTAAAAAAGTCCTCCCTTAAAAGTTGATGCTGCAGAAATCACGACATTTGACGAAAATAATCATCATTTTTGCGTTGAACATTTTTATTAATGGTTTTTCTTTTAACAAACAGGGCGAAGGAAATGAGGTTTGTTTCATTTTTGTCTTCAGTTTTGCAAATTTTGGGTGTTGAATTATTTGACCAAAACCCGTGTAACCCCATCCTAGGCCATTTCTCGGTTCTCTTTTCTCATCAAAGTATAGTTCTTCCAGTGTTTTCTTTATTTTAATTTTTGGTTGTGCCTCTTTGCGGTTTTTGGTCTCAATTCTTTACACTACACGCAAAATGTGTTGTTTGTTTAAGTTTGTTTTTGGTAAACAGTGTTTCGTACCAATGAAGTTAATTTGAATATTATTGTTTTATCTCTTGTATGTGAATTACTTGTAAAATCTCGTTAAAGGAAAAATACATGCAATTTAGCTACAAAAGATGAAACGATGCGATTCAAATCGAATTCGTCGATGCGAGGCCAGGATTCTAAGTGTATTTGCCTATTTAAAAACACTTACTTACACACTAAAACTCTCGTTAATCACTCCTTGTGTTCGACACTCCACTAATTCGATTTCTCAACGTTCTTACACATGACACGAATGAACCAATGCGTTTTTCCCTTTATTTGGTTTTTGGCTTTCACTAATAAAATTATACGGTGACATGGACCCACTCCCCTTTTTTCTCGTTTTATTCTTAACAAAAGATTCTTTGAGCTCATGTTTTTTGGTTGTTATTTTCCTTTTAAATTAGTGTACAATACATTGTCTGATTGGGCTATTATGCTGGTTTGCTTTCACAACGAGTCTGGTTTTCTAGTGTAATATGTTTTTGGGGGTGATATGTTGCTACTTTGGCATTCACTTAACTATTGCGGAATTTTTAGGAATAAGAAATTTAGCATGCCTACGTTTTATATTCTGCTTGAATTGAATTTAGGGTGACGATTCTTTGGTTGGTTTTACTGTGGACTTGTTCGTTATTAGTTTCCACGTATTAATCGCTTATCACAATCCTGCTTCAACAATATTTTTTTCCAGATTACTTTTACATTTTTTGTATGATATACTGATATACTTTTATGTCTTCAAAACATCTTTCTGGATTTTTTGAGTGGTTGATGATGATCTAATTTTTAAAATTTATTCTGTCAAAACTCATGCAGGCAATTCACTCACTTGTTTTTTCACTGTCTGATTTGCTTTCATAACTCTCTTTTAATAGTTAATGGCTTGATGCTATTTTACCGTATCGGCGGTGTTATGCTACCCTCTAAAATAATAGGCTAACTTAGGCATCTAAAAGTTCTCTTTTAATTGTACATTGATTTTTTAAAGTTAAAAGTCTGACTTTTACTTTTCTACCGGATATCGAATGATTATTCGTATTTTTTTCCGGCCGCCTGAACAGGTCAACTTTACTGAATAATTTTATCATCTACACCCTCCGGTTGACCTGTACAGGCGTGCCTGACAGGCATACCGGAACGTGTGTAGCCGGCTTTAAATCTAAAAAAATAATATCGGTAGCCACAATCATTAGAAAATAATTAAAGAGATAATTATGTAAAAAAAAAAACATTTGTAGAACAAAGTTGTTTTGAATGTCCGTTTTCAAGTATACGAGAACTTGTTGAGAGCATTTCATAGCTTTCGAAAACGGAAAAACATTGATTTAGCCTCTTTAACCTAAAAATATGTGGCTAAAATTGGTCATTGCAAACAGGTGATCATTTAAAAACTTCGATTTTTGTATGATTTGGGTCAAAGATATTGTCTGAATAGAGCTTGAGATAGTGTAATTCGAATATATTCACGCATTTATTTTATAATTTGCTTTTCTTACTTTTAATTACATGAAAAAAAATATACATAGATCTTTCTCTCAAGAAGAATATTTATTATTATATTAATTTGTTCATTTTTTTCGTTTTGCTCCAATTGTTGCCCCGCTAAAACAATTAAAACGAGCTTCGATGGTAAATTTGAAGCAGTTGTAAAACACTGAACACAATGCTTTTGTGTATGATAGATGGTGATGGTTTTTCGCATATGTATTATAGATATAACAATCAATCAGCCATTTATTCAATTTAGCTGTTATGAAAAAATCACTCTAAGTGTACGACACAATTGAATGCCTTCAATTAAAAGAGGTCCTTAACTCTTACACAAATCAAACACATTTTCGTAGATGTTTCTTATATTGCTAAACGATTAACAATAATTTGCTAAATTCTAACAAACCTGAAAATGAAAATTAGTCGGCTAGTGGTGTAGAGCAAATATCCGTTGAAGATGTTGGAATCTAACAAAAGGTATGTTACAGGAGTCTGATCAGGCTGAGACAACTTCACTGGATCCACAATTGGAGCGTCAAGTGGAAACCATCCGTAATTTGGTTGATTCCTATATGAAAATTGTAACTAAGACTACACGAGACATGGTACCGAAGTCAATAATGATGTTGATTATCAACAATACTAAAGATTTTATCAATGGTGAATTGTTGGCGCATCTTTACGCATCTGGTGATCAAGTAAATTAAAAATGAAGTGATAATTGTGGCGGAATGAAATTATTTTAATTATATTTTAAGGCACAAATGATGGAAGAGAGTCCAGAAGAGGCTATGAAGAGAGAAGAGATGCTGAGAATGTATCATGCGTGCAAGGAAGCTCTCAGAATTATTGGTATGATTAAATTGAAATTGTATGTAGCTTTAAAATGTGTTCTTACATTACTTATTAAAGGTGATGTCTCAATGGCCACTGTGTCGACACCAGTTCCACCGCCAGTTAAGAATGACTGGCTTTCCAGTGGTTTGGATAATCCCAGACTATCACCACCAAGTCCGGGTGGTCCAAGAAAACCAACACCAGTTCAACAAGTAAAATATAAAAATATCGTGAAATGAAACAAATCACAAATATTTATTATTTTTTCTAAAGGGATCACTAGGAGGTACAGGAGGACGTGGACCACCACCTCCACCAGCCACTGGGCGACCAGCCCCCGCTATTCCAAACAGACCAGGTGGTGCTCCACCACTACCCCAGGGTAGACCATCAGGACAAGCTCTTCCAGCCCCGTTGGTTCCATCGTAAGTAAAACATTCTCTTCTTTTTGTTCCACATCTTTTATTCACGTTTTTACTATCTTCTTATTTTCTTACTCATAATCTTTGAATCTATATTCAGTTTTTCTATTAGATATAATCTTAAGTGAAGGCTAAATTTTTTGCTTGTTAGTTTCTGTTCGTCTCTGATTTTTATGTTACGTGTAAAAAACGTGAAAGGTAGCCTTTTTTGAGTAAGACAATAATATTTTTAGTATTACATTGTACATACATGTAAATTATTTGGTATTTATATTTATGAAATTGTCTTCGCAAGAATCTACTGTATGTTGTGTTAGTCTTCGAACCTGGCAAACATTATGCATTTGCTTTAATTTTCATTACTTTTCATTTATTTTTTAGAGCTCATTGGTCTTGGTTCATTATTATAGTAATTAAATTGGATTAGGATTTTAATTGGAAAAAGATAGAGACAGACTTATAGAAAATGTTATTTAAATTCGCAAAAGTTTACAAATGCACTTTTTGCGAACAAAATAGACGATAGACGTTAAAAAACTTCCGGTAAGGCAGTAAGGGTCTTGGGTATATTTATTATCAAGTTAAATTTTTTGGATTTTAATTCAATGCAAATCTTTAAACTTTTCATTTAATATTCGCAATTAAGTATCCCATTTGGGGTTGTATATTTTACGAGGTTTGTTAGGAAAAACTGCTAAAGAGTTGTATTTCCGGATGATTTTGTACATCGGATTAAAATATCTACGATATTTTCAAAACACAGGACATCACTGGAATATAATGAAGGTATTTACAACTTAGTCTGATAAAATCAGCAACAAGAGGGTTTTTAAGAATTGTTTTACAAATATAATTGCAAACAAGGTATTAAAGTTTTTAAGATTATATCTCCTCTTTGTTTAACTACAAAATTAATATATTTAATAAATTTTTTTGTTTGAGGTTCACATATTGTTATTACTCAGGATGTTAGTTCCGGTTGTAGATTACTTTTTGTTATAATATATATTAGAATTTTCCAGAATATTTTATATTTTGCGGACATTTAGTGAATATTTTAAACTGCATGCTCTTCATTTGGATTAGCACAAGCAATTTTCTCATGTCTTTATTTTAATGCTGCTGTTCTACAAGAGTGTAGCACTTTGGAAACAGTCATATTTTACGCTCATTTCTAGTGTTTCTATTCTAGAGATACTTTATTCTCATTTTTACGAATTTAAAGCTTACACAGGCAGTCATTCCTCTTAATTGGGTTTCATTCACAAAGGTTACCTTTCACCATGATTTCTGGCTTATTGCATTTTTTTATTACAAAACAAATTTCATCAATAATTGTGTGGACTATAAACACTATTTTAAGAATTGTGTGATTTTTTTGGTGATGGTAACATAAAAACATTTCTCTTTTTTCTATTTCACCATTTCATTGGTGTACAGGCGGCGCTAAATAATTTAAGATAATGCAAAGGAAAATGATGTAATTAAAAAAGTACATTCCATATACACAACAAAATTTAGTTTTAAGTACCAGAAAAAGATATAAAGCATTTAATGATAAAAAAAAGAGGAGATAATGTAGTAAACTAAAGTTTATTATGCACCCAACAAAAAAACTAGATGAGTTACAAAGCCACTATGTTTTGAGATTGTATCATATTTGTTTCTGTTGTGTTTTGGCTTAAATTTACTCTTTGTCAGAAAAGTTATGAGATTATGATAATTGTTAATTAATAAAATATGTCTGATGTGAAATAGGTTAATGCCCAATAGTGTCATAGTGTAAAAATATTTATAAAAATTATTACAGTAGAACATACATTAACATTCCATGCAGCACTTTTATTTAGGAGATTAATTTATGCTGTAAGTTGTAATTACTAAATTTTGCTTGCTTACTGCCCAAATCTGAAGAATTTAATTTATTCTTTGATTTTTTCTCATTAGCCAGAGGAAACATATTACCCATTTTTAGGCGATGATACACAATCCCAACATGATTATATTTTAGTAAAATATACAAAATTAATTTTTTGTGATGCGTTTAGAGTTTTATCTGCATTGGTATAAAAAACTGCTAAAGTTTTGCAAGAAAGTTTTAATGTCCTAAAATGTTGAACAATATCTTCACTGCCAACTTAACATATTTATATTCGTGCACATTTTCAAAAATTTCTTGTAAGGAAGGTATTTTGTATCTGTAATATCTAAAAGATTTCTGGAAAAGACTACAGATAAGGACCAAAGAGTTCTATAGTTTCCTGAAATTTTCGGTCTATCCGCTCGTCCATTCTAGTCATAAATCTTTGGATGTAAAAATTCTGCACCTGCAGATGTTTACCGGATTCAGAGTATGCTAATACGATCTGAAATATGATCAAAAACATTTTTACAAACTTTGTTAGTCAAACGTACACTCCAATAAAAGTTCATTTACATACTTTGAACCTTTAAGAAAAAGCGAGTCATTTCCAAATTGTAAAACAAACAATTTTGGTACAGGGACCCATTGTTAGAGAGGTATGTGAAAGAATGTTACCAAACTTTGGCAGTTCGGCCAATGCGTTAAAACTGAAATTAATTAATTAATGCCTAATTGTGCATGCTGCTCTTTGAAGCTATGTAAATTATAGTTTAAGATGAATTAAGCTGATTTATTTGGAAATTGTGTTTGGATAAATTCTTAAAATTTAATGTTATATTTAAAAAAGTTGAATTTTAAAAGCTTCGGATATTTGGGCATACGCGTTTATTTAAATCTAAAAGAATCATCTTATAGTAACACCACGCTAATTAGCAGAATACTTTGGTTATTTTTTCTTTAAGATTTTTCTTGTCTTACTCTAAAGAGGCTAACCGTTGAAGCATATTGTGTCAAAGTAACTGCAGGAATAGTACAAAGTTAGATTCTTAGTACAGTCGAGGTTAACTTTGGATTGTCCACTTCACGTTAATTCACGTTCTATTTCTATTTCATGTGTCTAAAACGTCCTATTGTAGTTAAATTTAGTTTTTTTCCTCTAGCCAAACACTTGTTATTTAAAAAAACTTTCAATAACCAGAAGAATTAATCAAATATTTTTGAAATTTTATACATTGTTTATTAGTATTTTACATAAAAATAATTTTTTTGTTATAAAATTTGGAAAAATTGCGGAGTTATTGCTGAATTAATCTAAACCAAATTGGGTGATTTTTATAATTTATATTACTATAAGATGTGCGTGAACCTAAAAAAAGTTTAAATATTAAGAACGAGTATACATTTTTAAATTACAGATTAAAAAAAAAATTTTTTTTTCCGAAATGTTTGCGATATTTTGGGATATAATTTTATATAACAATTTATGGGACAAATTTTCTCCGGAATTTTTTCAAGATTAAAGGAAGTGATTAGGAGCTTTATCAAGGTAGTCAAAACTCTGGTTGAAAATCGTTAAGTGTTTGGATTTATTTTGAAGATGCTCCGGAACCAATCGGTGCATAATTTGATGGCAGGTTTGTTCACTTGTTTATCGAAATGTTAATTTATTGTTTTATCACAATTTTCTGGTCTTGCCGACTGAAAGGCGGTAGTTTCAGAAAAGTAGACCAATTGAAAAATATTATTAGCTTATTTAATCTCTCTGTAGTTTCATGTAGTAGCTATTGACACAAAATGTTTAAATGTGAGCACATAAATCGAGTCTAACAGTCTCTGAATTTAAATATGAATATAGGTAAATTGTGTGTAACTAACTTGCATCTTTTATAAAAAGATTTCTTATTTGTATTTTTTTATGTTTATTATTTTCATATATATTTTACTTCTCATTTTGTATAAAACTTATATGACTAAAAAAAAATGAAAAAGAAGAACAAATAAATCGAACAATTGTAAATTTAGTCGAGTCGGTGGTGCTCCAACGATGCAGCAGCAGATGATTCCTCCGCACATGCGCCAACAAATTAACCAGGCCGTCGGACAGGCAGTTACGAACGCAGCGGTGAACGAGCTCTCGAATGTCTTCGCCAGCAAGTTCAAGTAAAAAGACTATTTTCCTCTGATGTTAAAAATTACAAGTTGTTTTGATTTTTTTCCTACTATTATTAATAAAAAAGCTATAGTTTCCGTGTTACTATTAAGAATGACTACTAATTATAAATTTGCTTAACTGACACCTTCTAATCGAATTTTATGGAATAATAGCAGAGTAAAAGTTTTTGTAAGTTTTAACTAATTCGTTTTTCGTTTGTAGTTTTTAACAGTCTTTAACTACTGAAAACAAAAGACAATCTTTTTTGGGACGAGGTAATTTATGTAGTGTGTCTAAAGTGTGATGAGGAGCAATAATCGTGCAAGCATTGTCAAGTTTAGAGATTGTCAATTATAAAAATACGTATGCGATTTTGTTCACATTGGCGACTTATTTTGCTTTTCATTTTAATTATATTTGTAGTTTTTCAATTTTGTTTATTTTATTTTATAGTTTTGCTTTAGTTTTATGTATGTTTTTGTTCGTTTCCTTTATGCCTTTGTTCGGGTGGCTTTTTTTGGAGAAGGTAAAAATACTCAATTATTTCGTATTTATTTATTTTATCTGGTTTGTAAAGGAAATGAAAATGCAATACAAAAAAAAAAAAATAACGCAATAATTAAAAGAGTATGATACGAAAGAAGAATATTACAAACAAGAGATTACAAATAGAAAATCTATCAAGGAAAGCAAAATTATTTAGATACTTATTCATTAGTCTTCTCTCCTCTATCTGAAGTCAAGCGCGTCTTTGAGCATTATAGTTGTTAAAAAATGCTTTACATATAACGAAACAAAAAACATTGTTAGGGAATTTTAATCTGTAGAGTAAAATAAAATATTTCGTATATGTTGAAGTTTTTCGTGACAAAATAACTCTTAAAGGTGAGTGTATTGTTTCATGAGATCATTAATTCCTTCAACTAGGACCGGGTCAGGAACCATTGAACAGGATGTTTTATGCTCAGTAACTAAACCCAGCCTAAAGTAAACAATAGTGTAACCATACAAAAGTGTGATGTAGTTGGCACAATAAGATTGCACAATTTAAATGTATATTTGAAGCAAATTACAAGCAACTAAGCTACTTTTGTGCCTGACGTCCGAATATCACTTTGTTTTTCATTTACCACCGATGCTGTGATTGCTATCTACTTTCAGTCACATTATTAAGAAAAAAAAGCGACTTCATGAAACAGCCTTAGGAGACGTAATTAAAATAAATAAAAAAACGAGTAAATAAGTAAAATTCACCAAAAAATCGTGAAAAATGTGATTGCACGCGAAATTTTTTGTGTTTTGTACAATCAGAAAATGGTGAAAAAAATAAAAATAACAAGAAAACGAAAACAAAAAATAAAAAGATATGCTCCAATTTATAATTTTTTAACGCTTTAAGTGTAAAAATAGTTGGCAGTAAGTAAATGTTACTAAAAATGACATTATTTGAACAAATTCATCACGATCCAAGTGTAAGTAAGAGTAAAATAAAGTAGACGTAAAATACAAACTAAATATCTCCAGAAATCTTATCTTGTTATAACAAATTGAAAACTATTGCTGTTGTTGTAATTTATAACTAAAAATTTTCATTCCATGACTCATAAAAAATAAAAAGTTTATTGTCACATCGTATCATGGTGAACTATCGTTTACTATTAATTGTTAATTAAATAAATAATCAGGATGACAGTGACAAAGAACCGGGCAAAAACTGCATTAGGCCGTTAAGTTAACAAGATTTAAAAAGAAAAACGAAGGGATAACTCTGTTATATAAATAAAATAATAAAAAATGCGTTGTAAATTAAAAAGAAGCACTGCGAATGGTATTTTGATTAACTTTATTTTACTTATTTACTTTGATTTTTACCACCAGAGCACGGCTTATTAAAAGTAAACAGCGTTTACTCATCAACTGGTTTTTGCGGATGTACGCAAATTACAAAGTAGCTTATAATTTTGTTATTTATGTTCCGGGGACAAGAGGTTGCAGTTTATTGACGCTTAACTCGAATTGCTGCTTAATCTCTCCATTGCCGCTTATTTTATTTCATGTTTTTCGGAAAATATGTGCCAGTATCTTTGAAAATAAATTAAAAGAGCACCTTTTACTAGATATAAGCCCTACATATGCAAAAGTGGTTTGTTTATTTGAAAGTATTTAAAGCTAGAAAATTGCCATTTTAAACGATTATTAATAAAACAAATCTGACTACAATCGACTGTAAATAGTAAGTATTTCAAATTTCGTCCTAAAATTTTAATTGATAAAGTAGGTTTCGTCCTTGAATTAGTTGACTGGTTCTTAGAAACGTGGTCATTTACTTTGAAAATATATTTCTGAGAAAAACGCGTCTAAATTTTCCATCTATAAAATATTAATATCTAATATAAGAAGTATTCAATGCGAGTAAATTTAGATCAATCCGAGTAAACTTAAAAAAAACCCTCTATATTATGGTACTACTTGAAAAAAGTTAACATCTGAAATAGTTTTTTACGTCCTTATATCTTTACAAGTGAAATAATTATTTCTGGACATCAGATAGTGAACTTTTCAATTTTTAGTTTGAAGTAAAACCCAAATGTGTTCTCTATCGGTGAAGATGAAATCTATAGATATATTAAACAACGACAGGTAGGAAGCTAGAAAGGCGAGGTTGAAACTGAATTCGGATATTAAATACTGGGAATCAAGTTATTATTGATCATATTTTAAATTGTTGAGAACTTAACGATAATGTATATCTATTATTCTGACTGTGACGTGAATGTAGCGTAGAACTTCATTTTTGTGAAATAAACGCACGAATTTTCTGCTTTTAACCGCAAGTATACTTACTGCATCCGTAGCTGAGATTTTAATTTTATGCATTCGATTTGTAGCTTGTTCAAGTTTTGTTTTTTTTGCATTCGAAATTGTTTACGTTTTCAGCAAACCAGGTACGTAACTAATTTTTGCGCACATTTTAAATAAGCTTTATCGCACAATCGACAAATCATCAA
Organism: Eutolmus rufibarbis; assembly: GCA_963920795.1. Classification (NCBI taxonomy): domain Eukaryota; kingdom Metazoa; phylum Arthropoda; class Insecta; order Diptera; family Asilidae; genus Eutolmus; species Eutolmus rufibarbis. The sequence continues at coordinate 41,864,457 of OY987206.1, read as the reverse complement.
CTCATTTTGTTTAAGACGAGAAGAATTGTCTCGTTAGTCGTTTGGTTTCTTATGGCTAAGCTGTGTGAATTTTCTTCTAAGAATTTTTACACAAGTTCTAAGAGGCGAAATCTCGTCTTCCGTGTACAAAATGTTTTCATCAAAAACATACATACTTTATTTAGCTTGCGTGTTTTTGTACGCAAACACTTATTCTCTTATGCTTAATTATTAATTTGAACAATTGCGTTGCTCTGGAACATTAGATATTAATTTTTTATTATGAGACTCAGATTTAAATTTCTTCAAGAAATAATTTTGATGTAAAATTTTTTTATACAAATGTGTTTTGCTTGCCTTCACCACTTATGAATGGCACCAATCGCACTTAAGAATGTAAAACTATTTGTGAAGAGGTTAATTTATGAAAGGTTTTAATATCTACTTCTAGGGCAATGATCCCAAAAATTTGTCTTTCAATTTAAAAAGAAGCCAAGGAGTTGTGTCATGCAGTTTATTTAATTTATAAGGAAATAGTCGACCAATTATGCTGTAGCTATTGCATTTTTTATAATTACCTCTGCTTAAGAATTCAGTTTCTGCAGTGGACTGATCAATTCAGCTTAAGAAAAGCAGGCGCTGAATTGCTGAAATGAGCAGTCAATTGCAGAAATTGAATTTTTAAATAAAGGATGTTTTTTTTTTGTATTTCATCAGAATTAATTTTGACAATGTTATAAAAATAAGCACTTTCTCGGATGGTTCAAAACAATTTATGATGAAGCATTCTTGAATTTAAGACTGACTGACACCACCCTAAAAAACAAAAAAGATTCATATCTAGTAAAGTTGGTTCTGTTTTGGAAATCAGGATAGATAAATAAAATTTAAAAATATGTAGAAACTTTTGTTTCAAAATGAATATCGTTAATCTACATAAAATTTTATCTGTTGATTAGAACGTCATACTTTTAATATTAAGCATTGATAATACATGAAAATTTTTTTAGAACAAGTCAGTTTTTCGAAATTTCATATTTTGTATAATACAGTTCAAAACAATCGAAATCTAAAATTGTTGCAGTTCTTTAATGTTTAAAGAAATTTCAAACGAGAACAATGTATAATTGATTTGATTTCCAAAATAGATTTTGCAATCGATTAGTAACGATGTAGTCTCTTAATCAGTAACCTTGGTGTTTTCCACGTGTGTACAAAGTTGTTTGAAACATTTTAAAATTAGTTGAAATACGTAAAAGTATTTAAGAAAAGTTTTAACTGATTTTGTGTCATTTGCTCTTTTTAGTCGTCCAGTTCCAAATGTACCACCAAAGTTACCAGAACGGCCGTACTATGGGAACACAGCGAACGGCCGACCGGGGCTGTAAAGATCATAAAATAGCAACTAGCATGAGAAAATCAACAACTTCTTTATCTAACCTGCTCATTTTTGAGTTATGTTTCAAGCAAGAACTAGAGAAAATGCAGAAGAAGTTTATTTATTCCAAAAGTAACCTCGATCAAGGCGGACGATGCGAACCAGCGCATTAGAGGAAGGTCTATAAAAATCATGAAGACGTAGAAAATTATACAAACATACCGTGCTGCAGAAACAGGTGGATATCAAAGCAGAGTGCACTAATTCAGGGATTCCAAATGAATAAACCTAAGTTGGACAGCGAAACGAGTCGAGACTCATCCAAATGCTTGAGGTAGAGCCCGAGAGTCAAGTAGTTTTTGCCAAAAAATTCTAAATGTGAGTCGAAAAAGGGTTCTATGCTTTTAATTAATTTGTACACCTTGTCCCCTTCCCTATTTCGTGCAAATAGTCAGATTCAAATTGTCTGCGAGTGAGGTAACAACGACGAAAAACTATTCTTTCGTTCTTTTTGCACTCAGTTTTTAAGAACACCCTTTTTCATAGGGCTGCACGTTTACAATAGATTTATTTATGTAATTCATTTATTTTGTACATAACTTGAGCTTTATATTGTAAAAAAACACAAAATACCAATTAAGTTAGTTTGTAAAATTTTTATTATAAAAAATTTAATATAATTTACGTCAACCGAAGTGATGCGTTTTTATTGGATTTATACCATTTTCAGAAATTACGCCTCAATTGATCTTAACTTCCTAGATAAATAAAAAGATACTGGCATGATTGCTTTAGGTGTTAAAAAGAATCTCGGCCTTACCTTCGAAACAAAATTACCCCTTTGAGACATATTTTTAAGTAGCATGAAAACAAAAATTTTAACAATTTTGAAATAAATTTTATTAAATACATAATTTAAAGTTTTGAAATCAAAGAAGGTAAGGTGAAGTATAATTTAAAGAGTACAAAATTCCTTGATACCCTTGTTAATAAAAATAATTCATACGAACTCGAAAAATAAGTGATCAAAAAATAAAAAAATAAGTCAAAATTCCCCTCAGAGGTCATAGATTTCAAAAATACTGCCACCCATATGATGTACATACATATACATATGTATATATTATACACGGTAAATCAGAAAGCCGTGTTCGAATATTTGTCAATAATAGGATAAATAAAAAATAAGTTCCTATTTTACTTAAATAACAATATCTCTTTTCCTAAGTAAAAAAATGGTAGGTGTATTTAAAATTTAGACTATATGTGCCAACTTTTAAGACAATTTGCTAGTTAAGCTCAGTATATTTTTTTACGGCATGAATAGTCAAACTGGAAAGCAAAAATTTTGATTCACATAATATTGAAAAAGATTTATTTGTTTGTGAGAAAACGGTAGTGATATTGGAAATATCTTTGCTAAAGTTTGATAGAGGCTCCTTCGGTAATTGATTGCAAAAAACAGAATAAAAACTAGTAAAGTTTGTGGTCATGATACCGAAAAAATTGCTTAATGTTAACAACTTTCCTAAATTTAAAAGAAGTGCCTTTATTTCGAAAACCAGAAGATTTAGGGTATATTTGGCTTATTGGAATGATGAGTTGGCCCGTCATCCGCATTTGAAACGTTTCTTTTTGGAACACCCTGTATATATTTTTTAGGACCGATTTTTAATAAATTAAAAAACTACAATATTTTAAATCACAGCCAAGTTGATTATTTAACGAATAAATTTATCTGACGATTGAAAAAATTGCACTTAAATCTGTACTTTTGCACGTGTCTGTTAAATATACGCCAATTTTACACAAAATATTATTACTCAAAAAATTACTTAAGCAGTGTGCTAATTCTAGCGAAATGATATTATTCCAATTCCAATCATTTTGTTTTCGAAAACATTTGCATTTGAAAGTAGTCATTTCAGTGACAGAATTTTTCAATTCATTGACAGTTAGCAATTATAAGTGGCAGAAAATGCTAAGTAAATAAAATTAAGCTTCATCAATTAAGCTGCATCTAATCTCCATATCTAAATATGTATATCTACAACGTTTATTATAACAATTATTTAAAACTGAACAAAACTCAGTTAATATTTATTTGGAAAGTCGAAATGATGATTTAAAAAAATGGCACTTATACCTTGAGATTTAACAGCTACCTTCACTTCAAATGATTGAAATGATATTAGAAATTCAATTGTCAGAGGCCCTTATTCAATTTCAAACAGATCCAGCGGATTACTTTCATTCCTTAATGCTGCATTTTTTAATACACAATTCCCTTTTTTTTACTTTCTCATCACTACTTTCGCTATCTATAAAAAGCATTTTGAAGCCATTTTCTCCTTTTAAAAATTAAAAACAACTGACAGCTAAGTTGTTGGATTTTAGTGTATTATTTGATAGGTAATCCTTTTTTTTGAAATCGAACGAAATACATAAGATCAAAAAGAAATTAATATAACTTCAGATGAAGTCGAAACAGTACGGACGCATCAAATTTCATAGCCCATCCTGAATTGGATATAAAATTCATATAATAGGAATCATTTAAATAATATTCAGCTATTGAAGGTCATTTCGAATTTAAGTATCTGCTGAAACGAGTTACATGACTAAACCCTGATTTTTCTGGATTAGATATAGAAAATTAAAAGATTTTCAATTTCACAACAATTTGAATTATGAAATTGGATCGTCTTTCGCCGCGGCAACTGTCAATCAAAAGAGCATAATAAAAACGGCGCTGGACTGGAGGTTGCTTTGCATAAATCGCTTACAGACAGACGAATTAATGACCAACAAGTAGAAAGTGCAATCAATTAATTTTCTTTATTTCGCTAGATTTACTCTAGTGTGACTTTGAAAAAGTAAGACAAGGCATTAGGTGAGAATTCGACTCAAATCAAAACTAAACGTGACCGTTTTTTAACCAGGTCGTCATGGGAGCAAAAATGTCAACGAAACATGAAGGAGCACAGAGGCAAGAATCAAAAACGGAGGCCGAACTCGTGGATATTCCGGCTCGCGTAGATAAAGTTAATGTCACAGGGCTGAAAAGAACCAAAAAGGACTATGTGCACCTAGTTTCCGACGATCTTTTCAAAGTGACCAATTTCCATGATGTCCTCGTTGAGTGTAACAATGCCAAAAATTATTTGGACGAGCTCGGCGTATTCAAGAACATTGTGGTCCACATCGACGTAAGCGAGGGCGAAAATAAAACACCAAACGGCTACGAGGTGACCTTTGAAGGCACCGAACTATCGCCAATCTCTGGGGAAGTTGGGACGGAGGTTGGCTGCAACGATGGTGGTCTTAAAATTTCGCTAGAGGCCCCAAATATCGCAGGGCGTGGTGAGCGCGTTGCTTTACAGGGAAGCAGGACGACGAGCAGCACAACCGATCTGACCCTAACTCTGCTCAAGCCACTTCATCACACTAATCTGCGCGGGTATCATCCAGAACTATCCCTGTCTTTATTTCGGAACCACTCCTCCTTGCCTCACATGGCCTGCAGGACGAGCAACTTTGGACTTTTGGGTGAATTTAAGTTTTTGACACCGTCCCTCGGACTATTTCATAGTCTGCAGTATGAGGCATCATACCGGGAATTATTTTGTATAAAAAAATCCGTACCTTTCTCAGTTCGGGAGAGCTGCGGCCCCAGAATGATGTCTGCCTTTCGGCTAAGTACCACCTACGACGTTCGGGACGATCGGACGTTTCCCACAAAGGGCGTATATGTGAAAACAACAAATGAATTAAGTGGGTTCGGCGGGGATATTTCGTACATTTCGAACACCACACACGGCGAGGTCAACATACCCCTCCACTTCGATTGGGTCGCCCAAATAACCTCCAAAATTGGCATACTCCAAGGAGCAAGCTCATCACAGATCCTACCAAAAACTTCGTTATTTTCACTAGGCGGTCCGCTGAATCTAAGAGGTTTTGAACTAGCCGGAGCTGGACCCCAAGATCAAGGATATGCAACTGGAGTTACCTCGTTTTGGGCAGTTGGGCTTCATTTGTGGATGCCAATGCCCTACTACAGTCAATGCCCCAGTTTCATCACAAATTGGCGGACCCACTTGTTCTACAATTTTGGAAATTGCAACTCGTTTAGCACAAATGATATGCGAATCGCAGTTGGTGTCGGACTGGCGTACCGAATTTTTCAGCGTGCTCGTATCGAACTCAACTGGTGTATCCCGGTTAGTTCACAAAATGATGACAAAGTAAGTCCTGGTTTTCAATTTGGTATTGGTTATGATTTCCTCTAGTTAATTAACTTCGACCTCTAATTTTTATATTTTGTTTTGTAAGAGCTCTATAAGTAATAAATGTTAATTTTTTAAACGTAGTATTTCTTCTCAAACAATGCAAATTTTGTTTTTCTTGAGAACCATTAGTTTTATAAAAAGAAGGTTCTTTAGATTAAACCTGTTTCAAGTCTAAGTAAAACGTTTTCAAAGTTTAAAGAAAATTTGCTCGGTTAACTAGTTTTTTCTGGGGTTGATTTATTTTTTATCTCTTACGCAAATTTGTATTTGGTATAATTTATTAAGGGGTTTTATGGTTTAGATGGTTGAAATATTTGAGGTAAGTAAAGGAACTTCAACCGTTCGCACGTTTATTCGTTATAAACCGACATAATTTTCTATTATATAGTGGAAGAGTCGGGGAAACCCGTCGACTTGGCGTAAATAAGATCATAAAATATAATTAATTTTTTTACATGTTTCCCAAGAAAAATAAATCTTGAAAAAGAATATCATACTTTGTCGTCGTGAGAATCATCATTGATAGATTTAAATTTAGATGCCAAACTACCAGCATCTTGCCCAAAAATTCAATTTCTCCAGTCGCTTGCTCAATTCAGCTTAAAAAGTTTAATTTATTTACTAATTTTTAAAGTCAACCATTTTGACGAAGACAAAGCTAAACGACCCGGAGTTTTGTTTTCTAAGATAAGGCCTCAGATGATTGAGGGAAATACATTTTCTAAAAGTTAAAATTTTGACTAGGTATCATTTGCCCAAAAAGTATAGAACTTAGGAAATCATTTTAATAAAAAGTCACTATTTATTTTCAAATAACTCTTGTCTTTATTACCCCATTATACATTGGCCAAGAACAATTTGGGACTTCTCGATTTTTTTTTATATAATACAATTAGAACAATAATTTTTTTCTGAATTAACAATAAATTGACATTTTCACTTATCCGATATAATACTTCCAAATATATGCTTGAAAACGTCTCATTCGCCACACGTATTTTGTTGAATTTTATATTTCGTTATACGAAAACGTTGCTGTTAACATGCTAACTAGCTTTTGAATTTTCAAGTTTTCTTTAAAAATAGATTTATGTAGATGAATAAATAAAATGTGTTTGAAATGCTTTCAATGAAATACGCAAATAGTTTGGTTTAATGTTACACCATGCGTTTTTTTTAGATAGTATAACATGCGGAAAATGTTTTTAAACTGGTTTCATATATTTTTTTGTGATATATTTATAAAAGCAGTTCGGAAAGGTTATTGCCATGAGAACTCTGTAGGGTAGACAATTATTTTTTAACGTTAAACGCAAGGGAATTCGTTCGTTGGCAGTAAATTTTAGAAAAAAAAACCCAAAGATATGCTGTTTTGAAGAGTTCAATTATTTCATTCGCCTCCTTAATTCAACTTAACAATAGCAATTGCTGAATTAGGTAGCCGGTTGGAAGAACTGAATTCTTAAAAACAGACAAAACTAAGTGCAAGCACTTGAGTATCTCATCCTCTGCAATGACTACTGATAACAATTGCCTTTCCGAATTCGGTGTATATGTAAATAAGATATACACATATCTCTAAGATGTCTATTATTGTATATATCACATAGAAGCAGTAATATCTATATATCACGATCAAACTTGCTATATAAAACAATTGGCTATACCACTGCTTTTCAAAGAGGGAGTGGGGGAAAAACTCAAACTATGTATTACTTTCTGAAAAAACAAATAAAAATATTTTTAACCGAATAAATGTTTTGAATAAGAACACATACAGCGACCCACTCCCTTTTTCCATATCAATCTTCCCTAAAATTTAAGAGCCCGATCAATAGGTAGAAGATTTTCGATAGAATTAACAATCAACTTGAATTACGTAATAAATCGCGTCCTGGCACTAATTACGGCTAGTAATTCTTAATGAATTTTTTTATATATATTTATATATATAATATAACACAAAGAGTAGTACATTTCTCAAGTAACACGTTTTATTTTAAAAGAAACATTTATAAAGAGTTTTCTAGATATACGGGTAGCTGGGCGTATCTATATTTATATATGTGTCCGAAGTCTATACTAGAAGAGAAGAGGGGTAAAAACTGTCGCTTTTCTTTGGGTACGATACTCCCGGTTAATTGAAACATCGCCTTTTTATAACAAAAAAATAAATCATACCTTTCCTAAATAAATGCAGTTTTATATAACGTCTTAAACCAGTAATCGTAGTCAAATAACACAAGTGTTTATGATTCAACAGAATTAATAGATTCTCGAGCCTTTCCGACTTTTATTATTATTATGTTTTTTTGATTTTATGAATATTTTTTAACACGTCTCCCACGGTGCCCCAAACTCGAGAAGGAGCAGGATTTCGATTCCGCCGCCAGCTAAAGTTACTCAAGTGATCGACTTAGTCCTCCTTGGAAAGGCCGCCGAGATCACTTAAGAATACCTCCGGAGTGAGAATATGAGACGATCCAACGATGACCTCCCAATTCTTGACGGCATTTGTAACTTCGTAGGCGCACCGCATCTCAGAAAGACTTGCACCACCCACGACAAATACAATTAATCTGGGCACGTTCTTGACCGCAGTCTGGGTTTTGTCTTTGTGCCAGTGGCCGTAACGAGCGCTGAAAATAAAAATATTGGTTTTTATTACAAATCATTCTCATGTTGAAGATTTTCGTCAACATAATAATGAAGTGATTTTATGAGTTTTGCTGATTTAAAGTCCATTAACTGAATATCAAGCATTTTAAGAGATATTATTAAGACGATAATTTCTATCACGAGTAGGCAAATAACATGCGTTTAGTTTTTGTTATTAAAATAAATTAATATTTACCTAGTTGGCGCATGATATGTTGCATTTTGTGATCGTCCAGCTAAGAAAGTGAAATGCCTAACATCAAGCCTATCTTCGATGCAATCTTCCATAATATCCTTAATAACTGGAGTCCAGCGAGACATTTGGTAAGTATGTTCAGTGATCCTCTCCTTCCTAGGTACAGAGTATGATTTCTTCCTATTACCCTTTAAGATACAAACAGATTAACGTAATTCAAAAAGTTCTTTCTTCATTTCAAAATCTACTTACATCTGCAATAACGTTAACTCCTAAGAAGCTTAAGTTCCTGACCATGTCTTGATCTTTAGGTCCAAGCTGTGCATGTGTAAAGAGCTTTGTTAGATTCTCTTCCGAAATTCCGTTTTTGATCATCACATAGAGAGCAATTATTCGGACTTTATCGTAGTTGGAGACGTTCTAAAATAAATATTTTATTTTAAATCTTAATCGTTGATTAACAACAAAAAATGTACTTACAGCGTCCAGTAGAATGGGAACGATATTCCTCATGTGATCTTTGATCTTCTCACCCTCAGCATCTGTACCCATTGCGAGATCTTGCTCCACGCGGCACAGCTTGTCGACGTAGTTCTACAAAAACAGCATTAAGTAAATAGAATATTTTTAAACTTTTCAACTAAACCTGATAGGATTTCATGCAATCTTCTGCCAGGTGTAAGTGGGTTGCATATTTGGATAATTCCTTTTGATACTGTGGCATCTTTTTGATCATTTGGGACAAATCTCGCATTGATTGTTTATCGCCTTGTTATAATATTATTTTAAAAATTATTAGATCCACTTGAATATATGCATTTATTTGGGCTCAGTCATTATGAAATCACAATAGGGTATAAAATGTAATGGCTCCGATTTTTATATTTATTTGTGGTATCAGAACAAAATTCTTTGAAAATATATTTTGATTTTTTAACCGACGAAAACGGAGGAGGTTATCAATTCAATGCGTATATATATATATTTTTTTTTTTTTTTTTTTTTTTTTTTTTGAAAATGATTTTACAAATTTCAAAAACTGAATTAAAAAAAGGGCTGGTTCATAAAATCTAAAACAAATATATTTGCGACGCTTTTTATAGGCAGGACCAATTATACAAAATTTATGAAAATCTGAGATATCGGAAATATGAACTGACTCTTAAGCAAAATAAGTTTTAAACTTACTCTGACTCATCCGTTTTGATTCTGTGAATTTTTTCAAGTTTTGTGTGACCTGTTGAGACACAACAGCAATATGCTGATGGCGGAGTTCCACCCAAAGTTCGTCATTTTCATCGAGGAGCACCTCTTTCTCGGCGGTGTTTGGAGCTGCCGTGTATTTATAAACATCGTTGACGATTGGTAAAAGATCGTAGGCCATAGCCTGCAGAGTTAGTTCATGGAGGAGCGGGGAAACACAGTCGAATCCCCGGTCCAGAATCAGGAGCTGGGAACGGGCTTTTTCCGGACCTTCTCCCATCGTGGGCTCATCCGCCTTGTAAGCGTCCAATTTTTGCTGGATCAACGAGGCCAGTTCGACATTTTTATCCCAATCGTTGCGGTAGCGAACCGCTGGATACTCTCCAAGGGTTGCGCAGAGTGTGGCTACCTGTTCGGCAATCCGTTCCATGTGCTTGGTCCGGACGGAAGCAAATGCGGGCGAATAAAGACATTGGAACGTATCTGGCGAATCCAGAGAGAAAACCTACGCCCCAAACGACGAACGATTTTAATTTAGTTTTTTTTTTTAAGTTGTTTAAACAATATCAATACATCAAAATATTAGTAAAAGCAAACAAATAGCATGCAACGTGCATCGCGAACATTTAACAAAGTAATAAGCATATTGCATATAATAAATACATTGTGAGTTCAATAAAACTTTCTACAGCTATCGTCGAAAATAAACGAAATCAAGAAACTCCTCATCACCTCATCATCTTATTTATTTTATAATTTTCCGTAGCCATCAAAAATTATTTGAAGCTGTATAATACAATATAATACAAAAAAGAAAACTTTGTTTGAGAAATGTTTTTAAAAATGTTTTACTTATGTAAAATAGAAATTAAACTAAAAGACGTTTGTAAAACTCGCCAAATGAAAACAGTCCTCTTGAATTTTTGTTTTGAGTTTAGTATAAAAAGCTGTAAATAAACTTTGTATGTATGATTCTAAATAATTTTGCAACTTCTATGCGCTAGCTTTTGATATTGTCATAACGTTTTAAGGATCTTGCGAACTGTGATTAAAGTTGAGGTTTTTGCAAACACTGACTGACTAAATTGTTGGAAGATTTTTAAATTTATATGCATTTCACTAGTGTCGATGATTTGCGAAACATTATCTTCTATTTTAAGCCCTTCAACGCCTAGGTAAAAGATAATCTTAGAATCGGATTCAGGACCCGATATAAGAATAAGAGGGCATTTTTAGTAACTACATGTTCATATGGAGAGGTTGTCACGGAAGAAATATTCCTTAAAAAAGTCTTTGATCTCAATTGGTTTCCAGGCTTGGAAAGAATTAGCTAGTAGTTAAATTTTAATCACAATTCGCACAGGCCCTAAGCACTGCAAACTGATTACTAATAATATTCCACATAAAGAACTCGAAATCAGTTAAATTTGGGGCAATTGATTTCTTTAAGTTACTATTTTTATCACCAACTAAATACTTAGATACCTAGCCAAAGCCATTCTAATTGTAAAGTAGCCATGGACTAGTTTGTAAGAATATGGTAAATATGTGATAAAAATTTGCACTATGTGGTTAGAGTTAGAATGGAATAGAAAAGTACGCCACACCATTTTGAGCTGCAAATAAAAGTTCTTTATGTTTAATATTGTATTTGTTGGTAACATTTTTAAAATAATTTTTAGCTAGATGTGTTGTTTAAAAATATGAACTCACTCAATTAGAAATGTGTGCAAAATTCTGTAATACTGCCACTGGTAAATCGTGTTTTTAAATAATTTTGCTTACCTTTGATGCCTCATTATCCTTGATTTATCAAAAGTTTTGTAATACCAATTTTAATATTTCGCCGGAGAAATTTGTTTAATAGCATATTTTTTAAACTCAAAATAAGTGTTATAAAATATCGTATAAATATTTAAAAAAAAGCATATTATTTAATTAAATAAAGCAAACCAAAATGTGATAACTCTCAAAACCAGCTGTTTATTCTTTCTGTGCCGGAGTATAAAAATAAATTCCACATGCTATCAAAAATCAGATTTGCAATTATTTATACTATTTTACACATTATTTATATTATTCTGAAAACTTTTTGTTACAGCTAGCTTATTATGCTTAAAAAATATAAAATTTGTAATTTGTAATCGTCGCGATATCGAAATGTACGAAGGTAAAAACCATATTTGTTCATATAAAGAAAATTATTTTCTTAATAATTTCAAATTTACGTTTTTCTCCAACACTTGGAAATTGCGAGATCCAAAATACATAGCAACTAAAAATAGTATTGCGTAGCATAGTATCGTCATAGGTTAATTTCAAGCAGATCAAAGAAATTTTACTATTGGACATTTAATTATAATTTACGGTCCCTGCCACAAACTATTCGTTTAATTTATCAAATGCGGGCAACAACTAATATTTCTTATTGCTAATTGAATCAATCTTATGCGAACAGGCAATTGGGCCAAAATCAAAGGTCTCAAATTAAATTAACCCAAATTGAGGCGAATGGTTTAAAGAGAAACTACATCTCAAGATGTCGAACTTATCGGAAACAACTAAAAGATCTCGCAAGCAAGAAAAAATCAATGTCTAAGTTCAGCAAAATATGTACTTCTACAAATCTTAATCAAAGAGCTGCAAACTGACATTCCAAAGTCGTTCGTCCCTGACCTGATTGCACCACAAGTTTAAGATTATTCTACACGGCCTCTCGCCACTTCTAAAAACTAAAATATGTGTTTGGTGCAGAACATTCGTCGTCCCTTTGCGGAGCTCGTTCAGGACGTCGTCTCCGTCGAAACCATAAATATAAAACCGGCACGTAAAGAAAAGCGAGCAGTAGCGGTGGAAAGCCTTAAAGAACCCATTACACAAAACCCATTGCAATCGGGCCCTATTTTTAGCATGCAAAGTGCAAATAACGTAAAAATCGATAGCAAGCTCTTGCTAGTAGCAACGCCAATTTATTATTATTCATGGTGAAGTTCATTTCCTCCGAGCACAGGCGGTGCCAGAGCAACGTCTACTTCTACTTGGGGCACTTGGCTTTTAAGCGGAGTGTGGGAGGCATGAGGCGTGATTACATGCAGGGTGTTCGGCGATTTTTTTAGACATTATCCGTACGCCCCTAGAAATAGTCGCAAGACAGCGCGGGGTGAAAAACTACAACAAAAAGATGATCGAAACGCAAATAGCTACTGAGATATTAACGGGGAGGGTAGGCCAGTTCCCACATCTAAATAAAATGACTATAATTTGTATTAAGCCAATGATTCATTAATGTGAGACATTCCACTTTTGACCTGCTTCAAAAACAGGTTGCCATTTTTGTCTTGAGGGTTTATGGGTTTTTTTTTCGAATTTGGTGCCCAATTTTGAAAATTTTGTGGACTTTTGATGATATCATAAAAATAAGTAGATTTTTGTGGTCTCTTAGTAGTCTTTTAATATTAACTTTTATTACAATTTAACAAAAATGGCTACTTGGAGGTTTTTGGACAGGCTGATTTTAAATAGAGTGGCCAATTTTAAACGGGCTTGATATTTAAGCTGAATTATTTTCGAAACGAGTTAGCAGGGTGAATATATAATTTTGCAATTAGATCAGAAAAAATTTAAAACGTGGAAAATCGTATTATATTCGAAATTATTAAAAATATACAGACATTTTTAACACAATTTTATGCGTCTGGGCACTGGCCTAGAGTAGGGTTGGGGCTATAAATCGCAGTTGTTTGCGGCTATTTATCTGGAGCGCACAGAAGATACGCATCGTGACCAACACTACAAAACACAACAAAACTGTTAAAGGAGGCTCCCCCACCTGACATTCGTACGGAAGAAAAGCAATGTTGATCTCCTTTAGAGTTTTGATCTTTTTTGCAGCGCAAGACTTGCATAAATCGTTGAACAGTTCCTCGGGGCAAACTAAATGGAGGTTTTAATGGAAATGGGATTAGTTCAATGTGACTGACTATGGTGTGAGCGGTGAAACTTTAATATCGAATTAATTGTAAAACTAATAAGTTTCAAATCTAAAATGAACAACTGCAAAAAATTTCAACTTTCTTAAGAAAAATATAATGCAAACATGTGAGCAATGTTATTATTTTTTTTTGTTAGTAGTTAGTTTTCCCTTATGGATGGAGTAGCACCAAACCCGCATCCCTTGTTGTTAGTTCGGACAAGTTCTGGAGAAATCCATAAAAATAATAATCACCTGCTCCTCGTAAGGAATAAACGCAATGTTAATCTCTGTGCACGCCCTAAAAAATCTTTTAATTATTGTCGGTTGACTTTGCATCAGCTCAAAAATACTATCAGGTATTGCTAAGTGTCCAAAAAATTCATTAAACGAAATAAACGTGAAGAGAGAACGATAAAACGCGGCACTTACCTTCCGTGAAGAAAACATGTGCGTAGCGATACATCGGTCTGCTGGGGTTCTCGAAGTCACGCATTAGAGCACGCACCGAATCCTCCGAGGGCGTAATCAGATAGACCGCCTCCATGGTCGGAAGGGGCTCACGCTTTTTGTGGATGTCCTCTACGACTGTGGACGAAAGGATGGTTTCGCTTGACTTGGATTCAAACCTCTAGTCAAGTAAGTAGCCCGCGGTTCTATTTTTTTTTAAATCATTTTAAGCAGGGTACTTACGCGTGATTCCTTCAGCGCTGATGTCGTGCATTTTGCAGCATGCGGACACCATGCGCATCGCCAACTTGTCGACTACCAAAACGCGCCATTCTACTCCGCCACCGGGCTTCGCTGTCGCAGGTCCCTTTTTAGTCGGGGCTGGAGGCTTATATTTTATCACCTCGTTCATGATCTCTACGAATCAAGTTAACAATTTAAATTGGACGACTATCAAGGAATTTCATTAAAAATGTAATAGAACATTAAAGACATGGAATATAGTTTTCTTTTAAATAAATAATTGGAGCAACAACTTTATAATATGCGTATCATTACTGTGCCAAAAACTATAACTTACAACCTATGCGATTTTTTTAAATTTATCAAGCGACACTTTTTGTATGTAACTATATGGAAATCTTCCCACGTTATTCATATTTTTAAAGCAAAAAATATCTTTCTAGGTCGCGTTACTTATGAGAGGCTGGTCTATGCCTACACGACCCATTCCTATTCCTATTTTTGAGAAAGGCAAAAGGAATTTAGTAGAAAATTACAGGCGAAGAATCCCAAGGAGTTAAATGTTAGTCAGTATAATTTGATGTCTTGAAAGCCTTATTTTGTCTTTCTTTCGACAACATTAGAATATGCCTCAGTAGTTTGGAGGCTTAACAATGGTGTCCATACCAACCGCATCAAAGCAGTGCAGTTTTCTTCGCTTTATTCTACGTTATTCTGGTGTGATCCTTTAACGCATTCGAAAGAAACAAAAATTAATTTTTAATGGTTTTAAAATTAAATTAAAAGGGGATAGCCTACAACTGAGGAAAACGTTGCCTAGGGACAGTTTTGTGTTAACGACAGTGATCTTGAACATGTTCAATTTTCTTCCTTATGAAAGGAGATTAAAACAACTAGAAGTTACGTCTCTTTGTAAGCATAGAGAAATCGCTGGAGTTTTAGACTTTCATTTTAACAAAATAGCTTTGAATATAATACATAATTTGTTGTTCCTTTAATTTTATTTATTGTATTTTAATTGTAACGTCAGGTGGTGAAATATTCGTGTTGATAAATATGAAAACAAATACAACAAATTGATAGACGCCGTTTTTAAATATTATCAAAGCTTGGGAGTTCGTTGCATTGAGTAAGACAGTAAACATTTTCTACCCAGCTAGAGATTGACAATAAACAATTTGGTTCCTATATTTGGGGAGGATCTTAAAGAACGAGTGGATGGTAAACAAGTCTCCCAAGTCCTAAGTACCTAAGAAACTCCTCGATCGTGAAGGCAAATCCAAATTTTTGTGAGAATGGATTGACAGAAAGGAAAAGCCCAAGCTGACAATGAAGAAAAATTATAGCAATTTGTGATTAATTTTGAACCATGAGCCTGATTCTGGTTGTCACCTCACTTTCCGTGACGTGACAGCTTATGGCTGAGTAACGAAGAATTTTTCTTATAAGAAACAAAACAGGTAATTCAGCCATAAGCTGTCACGTCACGGAAAGTGAGATGACAACCAGAATCAGGCCCCATATCTTTTTGACCTAGTTAAAGTGAGCTTGCTAGAAATTAGCATCGATTCCTCTGCCGCATCGCATCATCGGTCGGAGGGCGCCTCAACTACTGATAAAGAGGTCATCATCACAGGGGCCCCTGACTCACTGTCAAGAAGCCGTGGAGCACCCCGAAGACCCCGCAAATCGCACTGCCGCACCTGATTCATCTTCGGCGAAGCACCCACAAAAAGTAAATAAACACCTCCAGCAAAAAAAAAAAGCCCTGCCTGCCGCGGAACTGTCAAAAATGACGTCACGCATTGCAGTCGCACTACGCAAGTGTTAAGGGAAAATCAATAAGAGGACTTTTCACAAATTTCTCGCGGTGGAGCCGTGGCCCCCAGCAATTTTGAACACCGTCTGGCGTCCACCTCCAACTGCAATTATTGCATAACGTTGCCCAAATCAGAAAATTGGCAAACGGGAGGCGTTGTCCAGACACCAGAAGAAGAACTCCTGACCAAAGAAGTCCCAAGGATTCACTGCTTTTTTCTCGCAAAGCTCTTTGGGTTTCCGCCGTCGCGCACTATTTTAACTAATTAATACTTTCCGGGAATACTTTCAGAGTAACTCACTTTGTCCAACAAGCACTTTTAAAGCCATTTTTTCAGATTATTTCTCCTCGTCTGCTGCTCGCTGCGTTCACAACTCTTCTGCTTCGCCTGCACCACGAACACTGGACTCTTGTCTCTTGGACGAGTTTGTAGTAAAGGAGGTACCAGAGCGCGTTTGATGGTCGCAGCGCGCATGTTTGAAAGGGCGGACGCGGTATAAAGCAGATTATTATAATTCAAGGCAGATGGCGCTTTGGTGAGAAAAGAGATTGGGGTGATGAGGTTTAACGTTTCGTTTTTAGAAATACGAAATTAATTGAAGAAATGGAAAGAAATACACGTAAGCAGTCCTTAAAACTTTATAGTGTTTAGTAATAAATAAAACAATATGAAAATAGAGTATCGGCCCTGCTTTAATTTTCACACGAAACGAATCGAAAAGAGCTTACTAAAACCCTTTTTGTATAAAAATTCCACAATACATAGAATTCTTAAATTACTAACAAATTAATTTCAGTTACCTTTGACCTTAATTAATTTTTTCATTCAAAGTGGTGAAAGTAATTCGGTAGAAAAATCCAAACAAATTATTTTGACGTTATATGCGGAAAAACTAATGTGAATCAAAGACATCTAAAATAAATTTCTGAGAATAGAATTTTAGAATCTTTATTAAGGCATTTTTATCCAAAAAAGGCTTTTGTAAGCTCTTTTCGATTCATTTCGTACGACAAAAATTAGAACAGGGTCCTAAAACTCGAATCAAACGGATTGAGTTGATTTAAAAAATTCTTGGGCCTTATGCTCGTGGGGCGATTTGCCCAAAAAATTGTTGGCCAATCTCGATAAAGACTAGAGCTTCGGCCAAAAAATTCCGGAGAGATCAGATTTATACTATGTTAAAAAACAAAATAAAATATATCGACATTTCTTCCTCTAATGCTTCTTTTTAATTTTGGTCTGAAATGTTGGTTATTTTACGAAGAAATAATTTTCATTAAAGACAGTCCTCATTTAAAAATATATTTTTATTTTTTATTTCGAAAATAAGGATAGAAAAAGCCCTTTGTTACATATTGTCGTGTGAAATAAAAATTAATCCCAACGCAATGCTCAACTATAACATAAGGTTCTAAAATTGTAGCTGGCTGTAGATCTAACATCCTATTTAAAGTAAAATAAAACAAGATTAGAATCAAAATTTGTATTTAGAAAATTAAGACTCATAGTATGTAGTTAAAAACTCCGCGAAGAGTGTTGGAGAAAATATTAATTTAAAATATCTGAGACCTTTTAGTAATTCTTTTAAATTAATTAAATATATGAAACCAATAACTAAAAGTATACACCAAAAGCGCGATAGAACTCCTTAATCCTAACTGAATTAATAGCAATGAAGCCCGAGGCATCGCTCTGACTGTAACCGCCGTGAACGTCCATGGACACCAGTTCCTCATTGTACAAGCTTCTCGTTGCTTCCCTGGCCATCGCTCGAACGTATCCAGGAGCAATTTCTACTGTTACCTTCCCTGTGACATGCTCTTGCGACAAGCCTAAGCAGCTTCTCGTAAATTTCGCCTCTGGACTGAACCAAAGTCCATTGTAGACGTAGTCCGACATACGATCACGAAGGTATGACTTAAGACGATATACTTCTCTGTCGAGGCAGAATATCTCAAGATCTTGGTGGGCGGTAAATAAGATGGTCCCACCGGGAGTTTCATACACCCCTCGAGATTTTAGACCCACAAATCTGTTCTCAACTATGTCGACCCTTCCAACTCCGTACAAACTACCGATGGTGTTTAAAAATTTAAGCATTTCCAAAGGTGTGTTGTATGCTGTTTTAGCGGCTGGATCTTCTACCCGAATTGGAAGTCCACGCTCAAAATAGATGACCAATTTTTTAGATGGTTTTGGTGCTTGTGCAGGATCCTTGGTCATTTGGTACAAGTCTGCTGGGGCTGGTTTACTTGGATCTTCCAGAACACCAGATTCGTAGCTAATGTGCATTATGTTGGCATCCATACTCCATGGAGATTTTGGCGTGGCGCTAACTGGGATATCGTGTTTTCGGGCATATTCTAGGAGATCTTTACGTCCTTGAAAACGCTTGCAAAATTCATCGATTCTCCACGGAGCAATGATCTGTAACATAATAAAATATAAATATTTTTAACTGATTAGATAAGAAACACTAGGGAACATTAATTTTGAAACCGATCAAGGAATAGTTTGGAATTTATAAATCTTTAACACTTTTCGAAACGCTAAATTTACTGATTAGTGTAAAAAGAGGTAGGTCTCACCTTAATACTGGGATGAAGGGCATAGGCGCACAGCTCGAACCGAACTTGATCATTACCCTTCCCTGTGGCACCATGGGCTATGTAAGTGGCTCCTTTCTCTTTGGCTAACTCGATCAATCCGACGGTAATACATGGCCTGGCTAAAGACGTTCCCAGCAAATACCTCTCTTCATAGATCAGCCCCATTTGAATAGAAGGCCAAATGTACTCCTCAACGAAGTTGTCTTTCAAATTACTAACAATCACCTATTAGTAAAACAAATCAAAATTATAAAATGCATCATCTAAAAATAATGTTCAAACTAAACCTCAGAAGCTCCAATCGCCTTAGCCTTCTGTTTAGCTTCTTCAAAATCCTCATTTTGTCCAACGTTCGCCATGAAGCAGAACACTTCGTAGCCCTTCTCCACAAGCCATTTCAAAATGCAACTGGTGTCCAAACCACCGGAATAAGCAAGAACAACTCTCTCAACCATTCTGTCTGAATGCTACAGTTCAACTGATCGCAATCTGCGAAATTCTGTTTCTATATCGAGTGATCCCACTGATCACTCACTAGCTTCTAGATTTATGACGAGTCTCGGCCTGGAACTTCTTACGTCGATCAGGAGCACTGCTTCTATCTTCCGACGACCTCTAAGACCTTCTTTGTGATAAGCGCCGTATGAAATTTGTTGGGCACTTTGCGAAATATTTTGTCCACAATTCTGCTATATTTAGATAGGTTGTTGCAGTTTTGTCTAGACTCGAGACATTTTTTAAAAAATTGAAAATCCGGTGGAGGAGATATATGTAATGTAAACAAGGAAATCAATCTAAAGCTAAGACTGACTAATTTAAAAGATTATTATATTTGTGCTCGAGATTGCGGGTTTGTTGACTAGTTATATTTAATCTATAAGTTATGACCCAAATAGTTGGATGAAACACATGTTTACACTCATCTTTAGTATATAAATTTGTTGTTTACTCCATTTTCGCTGAGGATTTTGTTTGTTTCCCGGGGGCTCTATTTTTTGGAAAAATTTTATATTTCTATTTATTTCAAATTGGAATAATTGTTGCAGTTCTACTAAACATAATTTTTTATATTCTTTAATTTGAAACAAAATATATAATAAATCGTAAAAAGAAAAACATAAAAAAATAATAAAACATAGAAGTTTCAAATACAATAACAAGATATTTCATAGTTTTCATTGGCTACCATGTCAATAGCTGAATACGTGGCTCAATAAATTATAGTCTACGTGTTAATTCGGCCTTTAAAACTGAAGAGAAATAAAACAGCTTCAACTATTTTGATATATTCAAGCATTTTATTCGTGGACTCACTTTATCAATGGATTCAAATAGAATTCTTGTTTTAAAAGTGTATAA
The DNA here is from genome assembly GCA_963920795.1 of Eutolmus rufibarbis. NCBI lineage: Eukaryota > Metazoa > Arthropoda > Insecta > Diptera > Asilidae > Eutolmus > Eutolmus rufibarbis. Next base: position 41,844,300 of record OY987206.1, on the reverse strand, counting down.
ATAATAGATAAAGCATCACTTGCTCTCTCTTCCTATCTAATTCCCTATCCTTATCCTCGGTTGGCCGGCCTTCCGTGGCGTTCCATAGATTCATAAAACCTTCGCTAAAACCGCACAGCCAACCGAAAATCTCTTTCCCGACTCGGTGTACAATAAATAAATAAATTTCGCGCCCTTTTAAGATCCACTTAAATCTACGAAATGCTTATTATCCTACTTAGACGTGTACATAGACGTTTAATTACTTTCTCTTCATTTTTATTTTCTTTATGTATATGAAACACCTTCTCCGATCGCACCATCCTCGCCTCCCCGTGTAGAGACTTATACTTATGGATATAAGAAACGGAATTGTTTAAAGATTGCACGAATTTGTTGCTCAGTAGTGATGCAGGCGACACTTTTTACTTTTATTACAATTAATTCATTTCGCTATTTGCCTAGTGAGTAGTAGTATTTGGATGTAGAGGGATTTTTCTTATTTAAATTTCATTTATCTAAATCTCTTCTGGTTTTGCGGCGTTCTCTTCATTTCGTTAAAGCGCTCTTTACTATTTTTTGGTATATTTTTTTTGTTTTTAATTATATTTTAGAAAAAATTTTTTTTCACCATACTATTTAAATTAATTTTAAATTTTTTATTTTTCTTTACTTTTGCCACACAAAAAATAAAACGACAATAGAGGCATTCAAATCTACTGATAGCGTTTGGTTATCACAAACAGAGCGGGGTAATAACAGCACGTGATAAGGTCAAGGGAGCAGGAAGTGGGTTTTAGTCCTCCTTCTTATGTAACGTGACATAATCTCTGGAGCTACCTACGGTCTGTTCACTTATGACTGTTAATTGAATCATTCACTGATCCTCCATAGTACTAAAACTCTACAATTTCTTACTTATTTTTATGTTGATAAGTAGCTTTCACGTCGCTCTATTTATTTTTTGTGCTACGAACTAGAAAGCAACCGACTATTTCGAGTTCTCACTGAAATTTCTCGTCTCCTTGAATGGGAGATAATCTGCGGTGGATTTCTTTGGTTGTTATTTTTTTTTTCCTTTTCTTACTGTCTGTATGCAAAGAAATTTCCTAGTGACATCGAGTACATTTTCTGTTGAATCACGTACAAATATTTTTTTATCGGCGAAAAATTCAATGACTTTTGGCTTAACCCCCAATAAAATATTTACGTCAAACAGATATTTTCGGTTGTTTAGTTCTCGTGCGAAACGGTTTTTTTGGTGATTTCTCAAATTCGGCAAGGTCTTGCTTTCCACTTCATTTTCAGTAAAATAAACAAAAAATTGATAATGAAACTAAAAAAAACATGTGAAATTAATCTCCTAGCAACTAATAAAATAATTATGTACTTGTCCCAAGTTGTTTTTTTCCAAAGATGAGGGCCCGTATTTAAGAAATAACATGTTTATGGGACTGAATCAGTGACTACGTGACTTCAAACAGCTTAAAGTGCTGACTTCCATGTCACCTTCATAAATATGTTATTCATAATAGCTGAATACGTAACTGAGTATGAAATTATTTTAATAAATCTGCTAAGATGAATTTGCCTCAAACCATAAAATTTCTCATGTAATATGCTTTGAAAAACCTACTAGGCATTTTTGGATCTGGCGTATTCTATTTGAACTAATCTTACTTTAAGATTTTTGAGTACGTTTTTATAAATCATTCTACAATTTTCTTTTTATCCTCCTTAGAGCCCAGTTGTTACTATAATTTGACTTCTTATAAATTGTTGTCCCAGAAAATAATAAATTTTTAAATAAGCCCTTTACAAAGAATTCAGTATGATTGATACGTTAAAATCTTCACATATTTACCTAACAGTGGTTCTTTTTAACAAATCGTTATTTTCAGGAAAAAAAAGGTCGATTCAAAATGCTGTTTTAAATATAAAGGCTTATAATTTTTCAAGGAGGGAAAGTTACAGAATGATTTATAAAAACATATCCGAGAAAGTGTTGAAAAATGTCAGGTAGGCTTTTCGGAGCTTATCACATGAGCCAAATCTGCCTTAGCAGGGTATATAGTGGCTAAAAATTTAGTCTATAATTTTTCAAGTAATGTGCAATTCGACTAATTTCTTACGAAGTTAGTGAAAAAAGTAGCTGATTTCATACAGATTCAAATTGATGATTTGATCTTCGATTTTTTCTTCTCGGTCGTGATTTAAGGTATTAAATCAATTAAGTAATTTAGCTCAACCCTAAACTAATTAGTTATTAGTAACAAACCAGAATGAATAAAAAAAATTAATTAATTTGAAATAAAAATGTTCCATAAAAATTATAAGATTTTTGTCTTTTTATTGACAATAAGCGATAATTTCTATGAAGTTATGTTACAAGATACATTTAAAACATACATACATACAAAATAAAACAACCAAAATATACAGAAAAAAGTAAAATGCTTTATATAAAAAATAAATACATCTTTTCGTTCCGTCTCTTAAAGTTTATGGCCACAACTGAAATATGAGCATAGAAAAATATAAATTAAATTCGGAAGAATTTATAATATTTTATTAAAAAAATGAAAATGCAACTTAAAAATAATTGTTTCATATGTTTGAGTGAGGCTATCAGAAATTTTTGGATAGATTTTGTTATTTTGATTCTATTCACTTTTTGGAATGTTAAAACGCATTTTAGATCTAATATTAATTTTATTTATTTTCTGGCATGCTCTCATTGAATCGATACTTGTTTTCTAAAATCAAGCATATTTACTGAAACTTTCCACTTGTTTTCCATATTTATTTATTATTTATGGCTCAAATTGCTGATCGGTATAAGACAAAATCATACAGTCATGATTCCTGCAATTTTTAGTCTATCACACTGTTTTAAAAAGCACTTAAAAATTCAAAAATGATTTTGATTGGGTTTGAATGACACAAAATATAAAGAGCTGTGTACACGGTCATAGTGTACTATAAATAGACATGACCGCAATATTCCTACCATTTATGCTCTTTTAATATAGCAACATTTCACGCAATTCAGCCATAAAATTTCCATAAAATAAGGTGACCTCAATACGAATTTTATTCCAATTTAATGAATAGAATCAAAAAATATTAACAACAGAAACCCGCCAGCCTGTCGCTAGGAAGTTATCATTTGAGTACAGACAAAAATATTCAAGAGTAAGGAAAGAGATTGGTTGTTTTGTAACACGTTTTCACGAGATATTTTTACATCAATAGTTACAGTTTACGACTAATAAAACAAAAGTATCACACATATTTTCAATAGAAGTTTACAGAGCATAAAATTACACTTACAATGAAAAAATAAATTACTTCGATCGCCTCCATTAATCATCACGTTTTAAGCCTAAAAGTATTTCAATGAATTATTTTTTATTTATACAAAAATGAGAATATTATATTCCGAAATGTTCGCGCAGGATAACGATTATGTATATCCCTTAGGTAAAATACATATAATGTGTAAAAATATCTGATAACTTTTTGAATTGTTTTAATTTCTTGCTCCTTTCTTTTTCTCCAAATACCGGTATTAAACTCTGCAGTAGATCTGATTTTTGTTAAATGCAATATAAGTGGATAATAATTCTCTTCATATCTTTTATCTACGTTTTCTTTTTCTCCTTTGGAATATAAAAAAGTTTGAGTAGTACTAAGCGTGAAAGAATGTGCTTCAGGTACAGCCTTAAAGCCGATTCGGATGAGCAATATTAACGTTTAAAAAAAATTAAAACAACTAAACAAAACAAAGCCTACGTTATTTATATAAATTACAGCAGGACAACTACTACAATCTGGAGACAGCAGTGTAAAGAGAGAAAAAACATTGCTTGCGTTAGGCAGTTTTATAGTTACAATCATGTAATTTTTTATTTTTTTACACTTCTATAAATTATAAATTTCTGCTCTACTAAATGGTTAAATTTAAATAAATCGAACGAAGCGATTGTTCGAAAGTGTGTGTCGATTTCGTCTTGTTCTGGAATTTCTTTTTTTTTTTATTTGAAAAACAGGAAAAACTAGAAATAATCAATGCTTAAAATTACTTGAATTAAGATGACTCTTGTTTCTCAATAAATTAAATATCCCTTTTTTCTAAAATAACAGAAGAATTCTGCTCTTAAGATATACACGAACTAGTTGTCTATGTTGGACATAAGACCTTCAGGATGTAGTCTGTGAGTAATGTTGGAACCGTTGGACTGTCCTCGTTGATTGCTTTTAAAACTGTAAAAATTAAAAACAATGTATTTAAATACATTTAAAAATAATTTTATCTCAGATAAGCAATCAGATTTAGAACCTTAATTAAAAGTCTTCTATTAAACTCAATTGGCTTAAATTTGGCATAATAGCTGTCGTGTTCAAAAATTTCAGTTTCTGCAGTTGACAAATCAACTCAGCTTTAAAATGCAACGTTTACAAAGTTTCAGTAATTTTGTTAAAAAATATTTTGGCTTTACTTTTGCAAAAATTCATTTCGCGAATCAATCTTAGAGGAGCTTTTAGGATTGGGGATATATTACTTATTGTTGTCTACGATGCTGTTATGCATTATAATAGGGCTTAAAAATCTGATTTTTATCTGAATAAAAAACTTAGATAATACTCACTTTTAATTAAGACCTGCAACGCCTGATTATCTGGTGGTCCGTTGTCTAAGTGATAGGGGATGACTGTTGTGAGATATTTGGGGTCCAGCCCTTTAAAAAGACAAGGAAACATAAATACAAAACTCTCTAGTTCCTATAATGAATAAATCGTCCTTCTTACCATTCGGCTGTTTTCCTTGCGCCTTCCCTCGTTTCTTTTCTACGTGGTATTGTCTTCGTTTGTTCTGGACAGCCAGCAGCAGGGATATGAATGTGTTTTTCAATTCCTTCTCGTATTCCAGCTCATCCCTGAGGGCGAGTTCGCTGATTAAGGTTTCACTAAACTCCCTGATCAAAACCTCCATTTCCATGTACAACTCATTTAGCTGGGATATCGTCAGTGACTGGAGCTCTGTAGAAGAAAGAAACAATAACATTTGTTTTTTATATTCTTGTAAATAATTCGAAAACAAAAGAAGTCTCCATGAACTTAACATTCCCCACCGTAACAACTTCCGCCGTCCGTTACCTGTTGTTGCCGGCACTCAATCTTCTTCGGATCGTTAATAAAGAAAAATTGTTTTCGTCATTGTACCAAAGTTGGAGTTTCCGGGATGGGAATTATGCAAAGTGCGGGAAGAGCGCAAATACTGAAACTCATACACATCCTCAACGACAACGACATTCCGGGTACAGATTCATGAGCCGATTCGAAGCATATGTTTTTTGCTATAGGGGACTCCGGCTGGCTTGCTAATTTGCGTATGCTCATTCGGCCAGTGAACGAGAGGAGTCCCGCCATTGAGTGGCCCCTCAGACAAAGCAAATTTCAGCGCGGAATAAGAGGAAATGTCTTGATTCAAATAGTCTGTTCTGCTTGGTGCTTTTTCAAAAGGCCGCCCGGAGAGCCCCATTTGGAGGATGCCCCGTCAAATGCATTACACTTTGATTTTTCGGATCTGTGCGGTGTGCTAAAATGGAATACGCTAGACTAGAGCCACAATATTTTGAGCGGAAGTTTGCGTACGAGATGAGGATTTCGTTTAATTGTTCATTGCTGTTGCTTTTATTAATTTATGCTGTTTGGATGCGCGGATTGTTATTCATTAGGAGCTCCAGGAAGTATTGAGAGATTATCATAAATCTTTTCATGGAAATTGGACTTACAAATCTGGAAGATAGACAAACAGGAAGAAAAGCAAGATATATGAAGTTGTCTAATAAAAATCCAGACTGGACTTATTGTAAATAGTCACTTTGTTTTTTTTAACTTCTTCGCGATTCCAATTTAGCAAAGATCATCGACGTTGATAGACAGGAAACCTCAGCTTCTATTCTATATGAAAATATGGGGGAATGAACCGAGAACGAATATTTTTAGTAGAAGTGACTAAAAATCATGCATTTGGCTTCGGTTCACAAAAACGAACGAAGAAGCTAACCTGGGCTAACGTCCATCGATTAACTTTTCATAGCTGAATTGAATTTACAATTTTCCTAAGAGAACTTTAACAGACAATTCAGCTATAAAGAGACAAAATGGTACAAACCAAATCAAGTTAATCATCATAGACCTTGATCTCATCAGCATGGAGTCTATTCAGCTTTCAACTTTATACTGAGATATGTATATGGAATCTTTCTTCGAAATGTAATCATTTTCGAAACACAAGTCGTTGAATAACCCTGCACTAATATTTTTTTCGTTGGTTGCTCTTACAGGAAAAAATATATGAAGTTTATATATATATATAATGTATATATTAAATAATTATAATAAAGGTTTTTGATAATCTAAAAACTGAAAAACACTTTCAATTTTGTTTAATACATGAACGCATAATGTACTCCATTTAACCAGTTAATTGCGTTCGTCGTGTATACACTTCAATCGAAAGCTCTATTGTGGTGCGGTTGTTGTGTATACACGTCGTGGAATATAAAAAATTACCTTTCGATTTAAAGTAAGATGTAATACAGATGTCATTTAGTTAGTATTATTTTTCCTTTTTATTAATAGTAAACATGATATGAATTTAGAAAAAAATAGGTTAAATTCTTTGGTATTGAGGTCATTCCCCATACAATGTATTGCTGTTTACAAAACTATTTGTTTATTTTCCTCAGTGCATAGGGTAATTTCTGGTTTGTTGCAACTACTAATAAGCAATTTTTAAATTTTCGATAACAAAACATTTTTCAACAATGAGTTGTTAATGTTTCATCTACTTAATAAAAATGAAATTTGTTTTTCTTTAATTTTTTTCGGAAAATTTATTATGAGTATTGCATTCGACGTGTATACTTGTCATGGCTTGATTTTAATTACGAACGTAATAATAATAAATAATTCCACAGTTAACTGGTTAACTAATATAAAATATGCAACTATAGAAACTAATGGGTAGTAATAATAAAGTAACTATGCACCTGAAAACTAAGTTAAAATTTCAAATAACTTAAAAGTTTTTACTGCTCGTAAAACTCTCGTTTTATAGTTTGGTAAAAGCATTACGTATATTAAATTTTTGCGCATATAAATTTATGTCGCAATTTTTTGCGTTTTAGGGCAAAATCATTATCCTCTCGAGGAGATTGCCCGATACAAAAATGTTGCAATATTGTAATTAGAAAACATTATTATGTTCACCTTTATAATTATGTCTCTTACTAAAATATTTAAGGAGGAGTATGCTTTCATGATTCGGACTAAGATCCCATATTTCTTAGCATTTCGTTAAAAGGCCTACACAGACATTAGTAGCGTCTATTTGAAAATGAAATGAACGAAATTCAAACAACTTCTGAATATGGGTCAAAGGATCTCTTCATTTCATTAAAACTAATTTAAAGTTATGAAACTCTTTACATATATTATTAATAGAAAACACGGAAGCAAAACGGATACTTCCTGTTTAGAATTGTAAGTTGTTTTGCATGTTTGACTACCAGAAGACACGTGATAGGGACTTTATTTGTAGAACTAAAATAAACTGTGTAAAGAAAGTTTGGGACTGTTCACCTTTTACGAATTATCAAAATATGTCGGAATCTTAATGTGATAGTACGTAGGATTGAGCATACATATATTAAATACGTTATTTACAATATTAAAACAAATTTCATGTCATACTGCAAATTCTATTATTCCTTCCTTATTAAAACCATTTAACTTATAAAACAAGAATCAATTTACTGCATCAATCGAATTTTCTTGCTCCACTTCAATCGAATAAATGCGGCATTTATGGTGTGGGTTATTCAGCAGAAAAGTCTTTGCTTTCAGGTCACCACAGCATTTACTCTAGGAATTACTCAAGTCTTAGTCAAGGAGAATTAAGTTCTAAAGTTTATGGTCGGATTTTAAACCATGACTTATTACTTTTGAATTGAATTTGCTTCCTTCGGTTTGTGCTGTTTAAAATTCAAATTGAAAATTAATTTGTGCTGAAAATGACTTAACTGCATTGAAAATGACACGTTCTTAGTAACACGATTTCTGGTAGGAAGGGAATTAATCGAAAATAACTAAACACAAATACATTATTTCCGATCCTCCTTGGATTCGGGGTTGCAAACGAATACACATTTAGTGTTATTTCTTATCCAGGGATTCAAGGGGTAACATTTCGATTAACATTATCTATTTTTACCCCTATGTTGGTATAGCTCCAGAAATAGATTTCTTGCCCGAAAAACATCCTAAATGATATGCGGCATGCTTATGTTTAGTAATTTTCGATTAACCTATTTTTACCCTTTCTGTCCCTCCATAAAAAGTAGTACCACCCCAAAAACACACGCAGCGATATGCGATATTTTCGAGTTGTGTTGATGTGAACTGATTTTTGTAAAAAAGAGATGTAATCAAAGGTAAATCAGGTCACAACTTGAAAATTTATTATCGTTCTCCAGATGACATTTTTATCTAGAGCAACTTTTATCAAGATTCCCTCTATTTAAAAATATTCAATGAGTTCTGAAAGTGTATCGCTTTATTTTGTGTAGTAAGTATATTTAAATATATGTATTTAGCAAGACTCCTCAAAATTTAAATTTTTATGGTAAAAGGTAAATAATTTTTTTCACATGACGATTATACTCGTCACATGCAGTTAAAAGTGAATTGCTTGAACAAACATATATGTCCCAAATATCAGACAAGTAGAATTGGGTTCTGCAATGTGATCTTACATTTCTAGACTCATAATCAGTCAACTGTTAATCTTTTCTTGAACATCTACGAAAATGTTAGACTAAAGTACCAATTAATGCCAAGCCATCAGTTTCCCCGAACATTAATAAATCATAGCAGCTTTTCCATCCGAACGGCTAAAGATTAAATTTTATAGCGGTAAGAGTGTCAGCGTCTGATTTTGCTTCAGTAAAAACTGGCAGCCCGAAATATTCGTAAGCACACACAAGAAGAGATGGAAGTAGACAGTTTTAATGACTTCCTAAGAAGTATTACTTCGACGCTCCATCAAAGTTTAATTCAGGTCATAAGAAAAAGCCAGCCTCGTGCCCCAGAAATGCCATTCAAGGCGTCTCCTCAACCCCTAAAGCGAAATACGAGCCAGCAAAATGCAGGACCAAACAATATCAAAAACTACTAACTTTCTTCGTAGAGTGGTGAACCGAGAACTTCTTTCGCCTTTTCCATAACTTCTGATTCTAGGACGTCCCCCTCGGACGGAGTGGCCTCATCCATGATGTCATCGATTTCCTTTATAACCTCCTCTGCTGTTTTAATGGGCTCCTCCTGGTCTGGATGAAGTCCATTCAGAATGAGCGCGTGCATGTCGAGATCATTAGCAACCGCCTCGTCCTCGCTGCTCAGGTCATTTAATTCGTCATCCGGTGTCCGTAAATCTCCGTCGGCGTTCGACCGTTTTTCACCTAGGTTCAGCGTCGGCATGTGCATTTGTCTAGCGTATGATTTGGACCAGTCGATTGGCAGAATATTTCCAAAATTTCCGGTTATCGTCCACCACATCCTGCAAAGGGAAATGACGATTTTTAATAAATAAAGAGAAAACTAATTAGGTCACTGAATTTTTAAATTATTACGCCGAAGCAAAATGGAAGGACTATGCAGTTGTTATCGATTTATTTACATTACGAGCTAGGTTTATTTGTCTTTTAAAACATCTATTATCAATATAGAATAATATAACTACATAGAGATGTTAGTTCTTCATCGCCTTTGTTTTAATTAAAAATGGCAGATCGAATACAGCAGCTGTAAAACTTCAGCTTCAAGAAATTATCGTGTAAAATGGTACAAAGTTACATCAAAAAATAATTCTTCGAGTTTTACAACGATGTCTAAATTCAAACTTTTTCGAAATGCAAATTCCTTCCAGCGTTCTAATATCCTGGCAATTGAGTCTAAAACTTTAGACATATTTCTAGAAAAACTACAATTGTAACACATAAAATCAAGATATTTGATTCAGTTTAAAAATATGTATCACAAAACTTTTTGTCATAGTTTTTCTTAGTTTTATATCTTCAGTTAATTTTATAATACATTACGACAAAATTGCCAGAACAAATGAAAATCATTACAAATAATTTAGTGGTATGGTAATAGTACAATTACTTTAGAATTACATACTATACATACTTCTCTGTACAATATATTTAGCCTTTTTTAAGTAGTAGTTATTTTAGTTAATATTCAATAATTCAAAGCTTTTCTCAGTAATGAATTAATTCCGAGTTTTATGCCCTGTAAAATTGTTAATAACTGTTTTCTCCAGAAAATAAAGCGGGATCGAAATATTCCGAAAAAGCATTTTCAACCCCTAAAAAGCAAGACGCTAACTTGCCCCAATTCCCTTTTTTAAAAGAACTTTTTGGATTCTTGATAAGAATCTTTAAGATATATTCAAAATTCAGCATTGTTTAGTTTTGGGGTCTGGGCCTGAGGGTGTAAAGAAATATCTCATATTCTTTTTAATGCTTCTAACTTCTAAGCAACTATTAATTAATTTGCCAAAAATAAAAGCGGAAAACAATACCTCACTGAGGTTTCAGATGTTTGCCATTTCAAAGTTTTGAAGCCGCAATTTTTTAGGATTATTCCTGAGGGAAATCATGCCAATGCGGTAAATGACAGGCACTTTGTTTTTCCATCGATTTTCCGCTCTCTAGAAAATTGCGATTATTTATTCAGACAGACTTAGTTAGCGACCAGCGCACTTTCTACCCACTTTTCAATAATTCATCGTCAAGGGGGTCATTTGGTTAGTACCACTGTGGGGCCCGAAAAACCGCACGACCAGGCTGAAGTTGGGTATTGGGATTTCGTGAATGTTTTGGGCAACAGCGCAATAGGCCTACTTCAGCAAACTTTTGACGGCCTTAATTAGCCCCAGACCCGTTTCATCCATTTCAGGAATCGTGTCAGTGACTGAGTACACACTCTATTTCAGTTAGGGCTCCCTCGGACGGCCCTAATGCGGATTTTAATGAGTTTTTGCTTATTCCAGCCTCGTCCTCATAGCAGAAATTACGTGAGAAGCAATTTGTCACAGTTTTCTCCCACGCAAACGAGACACAATGCCTAATTCGGATTTCTTTGCCCTAATCCGTCGACAGTGGCAAGTATTGCCCAGAAAAGACACAAGAAAATAAATTTTCGGCCTTTTGCAGCAGTCTATCAGCCTACGACTCGATTTGTCTAGGTCTTCTGTGACGTTTTCAACATTTTCTTTCTTCAGTTCAGCGCGCCAAGAAGTCTCGGATTTCAGAATACAAAGACCCAACAACCTACTGCCTCTCGTTGGCTATATATCTTCTTTCTGCGCTGCCGTTTTTTGCAACTTGACCTTAAGACAACGCGGCGACTGAAGTGAAGATGCAAGTAATATGCTTGCTGTACTCGAAAAAAAAACATAATTCTTCAATTAGCGCTAATCTTCCACAGAGCAGAGTTATTTGGCTGAACTTGATCTCGGGGCAGTGGGGCTCGAGTTGGAATGAGGAACGAGAGTAGACGATTTCATGATGACACGGCAACGCCAACGGTAGGACGTGCCGCACTAATTCAAATTGAATTTTGATGGAATTTGAGCGGGCGGCGGAAGGCTAATTTAATGAACTTGCGCGGCCTTCAAAACTACGCGTGATATAATAATACAAAGTGAGTCAATTATATCAGCCGTGATAACCTTCTCTAACCTCATTATCATCTGGTCAAGTTGAATAAGCAACTCAAGAGACAAACAACTCACAATTAGATGCGCTTGAATATGCGAAATACAAAGTCGAAATATTTTAAGTAATTTTGACTGGGAAATTGTTGCAAAACAAAATTTTAATACAATGGATAGGTAAATAACTATTGCAAAAGATAAAGTTGATCAATCTTTTAAGATAACTTTTCGTTTCAATTAAAATACATTAGGTACAATATAATAATACTTATACAGAAAATGAATATAAACGCTCCAACGAAGCGATTTTTCGATTTAAGCATTGTTGTACATTTTCTCAAGTATATAAGAGATACATAAATTGTTTTAAATTTCTCTGGACTCTAGTCCCATATTGCATTTCTAACGACGATAGTGTCATTTTTGTAAGATCAAATAAATTAAAGTTTATCAAATATTTCTAAACTTTGAGAAAATGTATTAATTCTTCTTGATTTTGAATATTTGTCAATTTATTTTTATGACAATTTATTCAGATATAATTTGACTATGTTTCTACATAACTTAAAACTAATCACTCACAAAAGCCTAGCTATGCCCATGGCTTACTGGACTCTGTCTATATTTTTTTACATAATTTTGTAATTTCCAATTATTTTAGATATATGTAAGTGTCTATAGTTCTGGTTTGATGAACAAATTGAATTTATAGTTCAAATTAATTAAACTGGATTTCAAATCTGTGAGATTTATATAATTTCGGTCCGATGCAATCGACAGGTCATTGCGTAGACTTTTATTACATTTTTTTTATTACATTTATAGTCTAGTAACCAGTCTACATATACGGATATTATGATTTTATTGCTGAATGGCAAAAACTTGGTAAAATCCTTGTCACAAACTTAAGAGTAGTGAAGGTAAATATCTTGTGTGTAGTCATAACGTTAATCTCATCAAAGGCTAGAGTGCTAGAGAGGAACTTGCATTTTGTATGCATATTTTTCCTATTTTCGCCTGTAAATGAATGCCCCTTAGGCAAGCCCGGAGATTAACCCATATTGCAGGATGGATTGTATCAGGGCAAACGGTTCGCATAAGTTGTAAATCTAAATAGTTTCTAATGACTAATATCTTGTATAGCATATTACACCGAGTTATTTTACTTCGAGGACTAGTTTTAGTGAGTGCGGATCTTGAAAATTGTGTCTATTTAATTTATCATAATTACGACTTCTGGTTTAGAAATTTTCAAATTTAAAGTGTGTTTATATTTCAATTCAAAGCAAAATTTTCTGCTGATATGGATAGACGATAATTGTAAAGAAAGATAGAATGAAAGTCCTCTTTAAAGTTTCTCAAGCTGACTATATAAAGATATGCGCTCTAGTTTAGCGGACTATAGATAATATATTTTTTTTTAGATAGTATAAGAATGTTTACAATTTTGAAAAATTATAAATTTATCAGCTTATATTTCCTGCTTCTCTGAGCAACTCCAGTCAAAACAAGGAGACCATTTGATAAATAAATTACAGAAAACGAGACGTAACACAAACCGAGAAACCATCCGAGTTCCGCAAGATAAAAATTGTGATAAAACTCCCGCTCCTCCCCCACAATGGGAAGGGAAATTGAAGCCATTCACCAGCCGCGCACTTGTTTTTCGCGCGATTTTTTCGCTGCAGCCGACGTGAGTAAAAGTGAAGCAATTCAAACCTGAGGAGCCTCTTAAGAAGCTGCAGAAGAAGTTGGCCAGGTCTTCGGTGCCGTGAATTCGCAATTTCGTTGAGCCGGAAGTAATTGGCGGTGATATGTCACGTCTTCCTAGGGGACGAAATTAACTTCAGGCCCATTGTTCCTTTTAACCACTCGCGTAATTGTTCTGCTGGACTCAATTCAATTGTCCCCTTTCCGCGCGCATCTCATTCAATCAGCGTGTGAATCAACTGCACCGCGGTGACACTCTTGACTTTGGGGCCACTTTAAGATGATGGACGACCTTTCGCGGCTGGCAGAGGCTAATATGATCTAAGAAAGTGGTGATTCCGCTGAATGGGCTGCTCGGGAGATTAGCGCCCGGCTGATTCACTAGGCGGAGGAGCACCGCTCGATTAATTCCCTCGAGACGCGATCGCAAAACAGACTTTCTTTTCTTCGCAGCAGATTCAACGGCCACGGGTGGCGGGTGGTTCCTTGTGATTGCTGTGTTGCGCTCTTGCGTAACGGACGGTGCCACTTTTAACGAGTGAAAGCATCAAACAACCCCGCCGAACGCGATTTGTTTGATCATTTATCATCGCGGAAGAGAGATAAAAAGGTGCGTTAATGCGACGGTGAATAAACATTTTTGGAGATTTGGAATTTTTGGGCGTTCTCAGGGCATTTTGGGGCGTCTAGACGCGTTGCTTATTGGATATTTGATTTACTACCTTTTATCGCCTTCGATCTAATAAATCATGAAAAAATAACGAACGCTATTATGCTGCTTGGAACTATGCCGATAAAAGTTCAATATAAAGGTCAAAGGGTCTGGTCTGACTTATTTACGATGCAGATACAATCAATAATGGTACCGATAAAGGTAAGGTTGAATTGTACCTAATAACGCATTATTAAGATACTTAGAAGAGGTTTGAATTTTCCTGTAAAAATAGTAAATTGTACACTGAGAGAAAAACTTATGTAAAATTGTTAAAAAACCTGATACCATTTGTACTATTGCTAGTGCATTTTCCGGTCTTCCAAGTTTTTGGGTAAAACACCCAAGATAACTTGGGTAAAGCTTAGGGAAAAAAATGTTTAGTAACTACCTAAGAACTTTTGCAAATAACCTGAAAATACTTAGGTAATTTTATACAAGAAATTTAGGTGAACTACCTAAATATTTCGATGACTTACCTTAAAATACTATAGCAATACCATACATTGAGCTTAGTTAATAATACTAAAAACTTCGGTAAACTACCTAAAATCATCGCGGCAGGATATACAAAAACTTAGGTAACCTAGGCTTATTTTATACAAGCAGCTTGGGTAAATTACCTAAAGAGGCTATGGCAATTTTATATAGCGAGCTTAGGTAAATTACCTTAAATTTTTAGGGCAATACTGTACAATGTAATTCCTACTTTTGTTTCTTTTCGGTATATGAATGAAAAACGTGTTTCGCATCAAAAATAAAAATATCAATTCTAAATCAAAATAAACAATTCAATTAAGAAGAATAGAAATTGTTTATTTTGATTTAGAATTGATATTTTTATTTTTGATGCGAAACACGTTTTTCATTCATATACCGAAAAGAAACAAAAGTAGGAATTACATTGTACATTATTGCCCTAAAAATTTAAAGTAATTAAGAAACAAAAGTAGGAATGTAGGGATCATTATGTGTATTTCATCTTAAATAAGTACGAGAGGAATGCAAAAATATTTTGCCACAAAAAGCAAAGTAGAAAAGTGTGTGCAAGATATTATTAAGCCCCAGAAAGTTCAATTAATTCAATTTTAGAATTTTTTAAATAAGGAAATGCAACGTTTATTTAAATTTTTTTTTATTGAAAGTTGATTTGGTTATTACATGCAGATGATTATTAATTTATTTTATTAAGCGCTCAAGATCTGCTATAAAAGTTGCTACAACTGGAAATTCTTCCTGTGTGTCTTGAATTGAAAAAAGAAATTTTTGAATAAAAATCCAAACAGCAATACATTCATTTGGGTACTTTAAATTTAAGACAAAGAATACTTTAAAACAAAATTGCACTGCATCTAAATATGACTGAAATTGAAACTTCTCTCCATCAATATCTACATAAAAATTATTATACGCAAACTCATTTCCAGTAGCAATTATGAGGGGCTGTAATGTTGAACTTGATTTTATACACTCCAAGCGTTTTTCCGTCATTTTATTGGCAACATCGCTGCTTTGTGAGACTAATAAAGTAAAAGCTTCCTGGGAGTCCCTAATAGTATACTTCACTCTTTTCGCCGACACAGCTGAAATTCTAGATGTTGGCACCAAAATAGCATGAATCAACTGCAGAAACATAATATTCTTATTATCTGAAATATGTGAATAGTTAAAAAATGTTGGTTTAAACAGAAATATCTATTTAATATACCTATGTTAAGCTCATCCTTCCTTTTGAGTATTTCTACCAATAAGGCTTTTGCTGCAACGTCCTTAATTCTGTCCTCAAATAATGCCAATGCTACTTCGCAAAATTTTTCCCAACGCGTGAATGAAAATGTTTTATTCGGATGAATATAATGGTAGTCAATTTCAATCTATAATTAAGTTCAAAAAATAGTTAAACAATTGTAATGAAATAGTTAACAAGTAATAAGGATAATTTTTTTTTTAATTAACTAGACTAGCAAAATTGAGAATTAAATAGAAAGTGAATGGAAATTACCAATTCTGGGGCCTGAGAATATTTGTAAAGAGGCCAGTTATTAAAGATTTGCTGAAGAGTTAAATTAGAATTCAACTGCTTTCTCCGATATTTTAATGTCTTTTTCCAATTCAAAACAACTTCATCCCACTTTCTTAAATGTTTTAAGCTTTGGGACATTTCTTGAAACTCTTGTTCAGTAAATTCTAAGATCGAAAGGTTATTTGTGTGAATATACATATATTTAGTAAAATGTTTAACCTGGATCAGAAATGTCTTCTATTTCATTGCTCAATATTGACTTTGTCGACTTGGTACACGTTCGAAGCCTCCGCAAAGCGCGCTTTCTGCCTTGATACCTGTCCCACAGTTTACCTTTGGGTGGATATTTTCCTCTTCCAATAAAATATGTTGACTACAATTTATGAATTGTTATTTAAATTTATAATAATATAATTATTGACTTAGCAATTGATAGACTAAACATATAAGTTAATATTTTTGACTGACTGTTATAACCAAATATACTAACGAACTCTTAAATATTTGCTTCAAAACATAATACTAAAAATCCAAATAGGAAAAAAGTTTGACACATAAACAGCAGTGTCATGAAGCAACAATGGCCCATATGCTTAAAAACTGAGCTCAATCTTAGCCTGAATTAGATGAAACTCGGGTCTTCTGCGAAAACAAAAAGCGAGGCTGAGATTTTACTTAGTTTTAAGCATATAATTTTAGGTTTTTATTGTAAAAAAATATATTATTATAAGAAAAGGAAATAATGTACCATTTGTTCACTAGGGAAAATTTTTATAATTTGTTCTCCTAGGCTTTTACATTTTGACACCGATAGAGAAATGTCATTTTCAATGTAATATTGTATAATTTTATGAACAAGCTCTCTTCGGGCATCTGGACAAAGGAAACCTTCTTCAAGGTATCGTTTTAAAATTGATTTTCCTTGTTCTGTTCTACATATTATATCTTTTACCGACATCTACATAGAAAGATAAACAATTATGCGTCTAGCGAAAAAAAAATTCCACGCTAAAAATTCGAGAACTTACGTCATCTGAATTCCTACTGCTTGTTGATGGCGAACAAATGTTGGCGCTGCTGCTTACTGATGGTGAATTATTATTTATCCACGACTCAATGGAAGAGGTCATTGATAGAGTATCTCTACTGGATGCTGAATTTAAATTATATATACCCTAAATTAAAATAATTGATATATTACAGAAATATTCTAAACTTATAATACTTACATATTTATTTTGCCAAAGCGAAAGTTTATGCTCAAATATGATTTTAGTATTTAGGTTTACTCCGAAAAAAAGCTCATCTAAATGTCTTTCTTTGATGTATTTGAGTCCTTCCAATGTAATCTCTTTAGCTGTTCGAAGAAGAAAAGAATTTTCGAATTTTTATACAAATGAATAGTTCAGTGATTTAGAATTTTCGAAAATAACAAATAAAACAATACTAGTAAAACGCTTGAAACGAACAGAACTTGTAATTTCAAGTTTTAAGTTATTTTAATGTAGTTTGTTTCAACTTTAATTAATGATTGTATTGAATAATTACTTTTAAAATTTGTATTGTTATATTTTGATTTGAATCTATGCTTTTACATTTTAGCGTTTTCTTTATTTTGAATTATTGGATATGCTTTAAAAAGTACTAATGTGAGCTTACCAGTCAAAAGTTCGTAGAGTTCCTCATAAAGATTCCAATTACGTAAGAGGGATTCTAGAGATGCCGTGTCATTGTTTCCTGATGAGGATGCCAAAGTATTCGGTAAAAGAGTTCCAGTTGTGGGATTAAAAGCCGTTGAATTCGAATTGCATGGTTTAAATGTTTCTGGTGCATCAATATTTGATTGTTCCGGTGAAAATATATTATAACTGCTATCCAGAAAGATTATTTCTGGATTATCAGTGAAAAGTGTGTCTGAATTTACTCGTGGGCTTGCCATTTAGGTACTTTGTAAACTGCACGAAATACTGGTAGTAATAGTTCGAAAAATGATCCTTAATGATAGAACAAAAATCGGTATTATCACAAGCTTTTACATTTTTATATATTGTTGAAATAACTTTTTAGTCTTAACATAATTTTTGAATTAGGCAATATATGAGAATGGACTGGAGGCCCATCGAAACATGATATTGGTAAAATAGAGATATGATCAATATTGACAGTAGATAATTCGTACGCTAAATAATGATCATTGAAATGGCCTGGAACTAGTGAACACATTATATAGATATCTCTTTCAAGAACAACAATTATCTTGGTAATACAGTATACCTCAGTGGATTCCTCCGAAGATATTGATAAGAAAAACCCGGCCTTATAACAAGTTCCTTTATATAATATTTGAGAATAGCAAGAAAAATCGGTTGAGAATATTTTCAAGGAATTTATCACGAAATGCTCGTCTTCCAACACTATCTTTTTAGATTCTTCACAAGATAGTGCTTTCGGGTTTTCTTCCATTAAGTTAAAAGCAAATTTTAGTTGGAATTTTGTAGCTAATGAAATAAGTATGTTTTTTCTACTAGTTATTACTTTGGCGTAGGTTTTTAGTTCGCGATGTTTTCCCTCGTACCTAAAACACCAAAATAATTTTGGTGGTCCCGATTTTCTTATTATTCGAGGGTAATGAAGCAAAAAATGATGTTTGGGTTTAAGAGTGTCATCAAATAATTTTATATACAACTGATTATGTTTTTTAATTAATTCTTCTAATTCAAGCAATTTTTCTTCTGTAAAATTCGATGAAAGCAAAGAATCAATTATTTTAATAAACGTGCAAGTAAATATCCATACTTCATCGTTAGTTGGTATTAAATGACCAATTATTAATGTAAAATGATGTACCAATGTCCACATTTCCCTAGCAGAGGTATTAAATTTTTTCTTATTTAGGTGAGTCAGTAATACATCCTTGAAAATATTTTCAATTTCAGTTTCTCCATAAGAGAAAGTATTTTTTAGTTGGTTAAAATTTTCAATGGTAAAAAACCGCTTATTTATGCAATACATTAAAATATGTGAAAGATTATAGTGAGCAACTCCTTCAAAAATATCGTGCATAATATCTACAGCGAAATTTGTTGTAACATGAAATGAAGGAATTTGATTAAACAAAGAATTTTTCGAAATTCCGGTTAATGACACATCAGAAATTTCTACACTCTTTTTATAATTTTCAATAGTTCGCAAGGAATCCACATTTTCAGTTGACATTGTTGCTGTTATTATTTTTTTATCGGTACAAAACCTGCAATAAGAATTAGCAGAAAAACATTTACTAAACTCGAGTAATTGGTTAAGTCCTAAATTGTCACCGATAACAAGACCTAAAATAAAATTTATATTAGTATCAGTTCCATTTAGTTTGCAATTTATCCCGTTAACTTCTAAAGAAATAATTTGTTGAATTAAAGTGTACATTGTTAAGTCATTTCCATAATTTTTAACATCGACAGCTTTTAATAAGGCAGCCAAGTATATTTGATTTAATTTTGAATTATTTGGTAAAGTAGGGAACGAATAATAAATAGCCGTAATAGACTGATTTCGTGCATGTGAACCAAGAGGGTTATTGATTTCGAAATCATCTATGTATAGGAAATATGGAATAAGTATTTTTCCATCGTACAATTTCTTTTTTTCTTGCCATAACTCACCCTGTACAAAATTGTTTAATTTACAACTTCTTACATTAAATTTTTCCATGGACTCAAGGCATTCTGCTAACACAAAATCTTTCTCAAATATTTTACGAAATTGAAACTCTAATGGCATTACTACACCTTTATTTACCTTTTCTGCAATTGCGAAAACTCCACTTTGATGAACATTTGAGATTTCTTTATTTATAAAAAATTCAGTAGGTTTCTCATATCCATCGTTTTGGGACAGATGCTTCAGTAATTTGTGTTCTGAATCAATCGATAAGAAAAGCTCTTTATAATGACTTGAAAACAAATCAATTTCAATAGCATCTTCTTGACAGAATTTAGTTGATAACACATTCAAATGTTCAAATATTGGCAACACAATAAATTCATTCACTGCTGTTTGAATATTTTGTACATCTTTTCTAGTAAAATTGTTATTATTGTGCAAGGTTAGAGTGAATTCAAGTAACTTAGTAAACAGTTGTTGCTTTAATTTGCTTATGTCGAACTCGTCGTTGCTTAAGTTATTAAAATATCTGATTTCCCTATCAACTGGCGCAGATTTTAAATTTTCAATATTGTTACAAGCAAAATTCTGTTGAACGAACGAATCAACTTTACAATTTTTTTCACACTCGTGTACTTTATTCAAATGCTTTTTAAAAGCTGAACTATTTTGAAATAATTGTTGACAACCATTTTCACAACATTCGTAGAGACTTGTTTTGTTAAACCCATGAATAATTTTTAGATGTCCAACTAATATCTGAGAATTTTCAAAACTTGTTTTGCAAATACTGCATAAAACCATTGCTTACAATTGTCAATAAATTGATGTATCAAGCTAATTATTTTTCCCCACACTTTTAAAAGACGTAAAGACTTCCCGCTAAAGTCTAATTTTCCATAGTTTTGAAGACCTACACAAAACCTTTATTGCATTAATTATTATACATAATTAATAGAGTAAAGTAATTAAACTTACCTCTTTATAATTTCACTTAAGGCTTCTTAATTTCACTTTCTTTCACTTTAAAATTTCACGATCCGATCCTTCTGTGTGAATAACTCTGAATGAAGCGCAACGAGATTAGTTCAACGCACTACACGTAAACAGCGTTCGTATAAAACATATCCTTCTACACACAGCCTTGGGGAATCAAGCGCAGACTTGTGTCAGAAAGACGCTTTATTTGTATATTTTACCCAAGAACTTAGGTGAATCAGCCGATTTATAGGTACAGTGATGGGCAAAAATGAAAATGAAATATACACTTTTGGTAAGGAAATTTGCCTAAATACAAGGGTAAAGTCAAAGGCGAAAGTTTTATACATCGAACTGTGAAAAATCATATAATGGCTTAGGTAAATATGATTAGTCTTGTATAAAATTTGCTAACGCAAATTACCTAAGTTTTTTTCGATAATTTACCCAATCTAAGGAAGCCTAAGCTTGGTATAAACCAACCAAATACTAAGGCAATTTTTACCGAAGTTGTAACTTCCATACAAAATATTTTACCCAAGCCGGTTTAGGTAATTTTACAATAGTTTTTTCTCTGGGTGTAAGTATGTAAAAATAACATAGAAAAAACCCTCAGATGTATGTATCTATAAGTAAGAATATAAAATATTGATATTTGAGGTTGATTTTTAAATAAGTATAGCAAAATACCGGGATGCCGTATTTTCTTCGAAATCTTTTAATTTCTATTTATTTGCGATTTAAAAAAATTATAATTACATCCGGATCATTTGAGGCTACATTCCACATAGTACTTAGTAATACCGGACCCGAACCTGAATCTAACATGAAGAAAATGCTTGTCGGGTAATTTTCTAAATGTTTTTGTATGTAACTTTAGTAGGAAATAAAAAAAAACTAAACTTTTCTTTACAGAATTTAAAAAAAAAAATTATTCAATCCGGTTGTAATAGACAGACAATAAAGATACACCATAAAGGCTACATTTTTTAATTTTTGGTACAGAACCATTAGTATTAGTTTAGTATTAGTTTTTACTAGTTTCATTATACTAAATAAGCATATATTATAGCATAAGCATTTACTACAAGAACGAATAAAAGGTATACATCCAAAATTTCTGTTAGAATAGATATTTAAAGGAGCTGCTTGAAGCGAAGTCAAAACATGATTTTTTCTCGCTAGATACCTAATTTTTTATCATGTCTATTCAATGTCAAAGATATCAAAGTATTAAAAATAAAAAAAGCATTTATATTCTGGTAATTATCTAAATTTGTGAATTTTTGTTGTCTTTAAAGGCAGAGTACAGATTCTTCCATGCGCGACCGAAACACGCACTTGAACATTATTTTTATTAAGTTTCACAATTTTCCAGAAAATTCAATGGTAAGTAGCTTCTTTAATATCCCATAATTCTGTTTTTAAGCAATTTAGAACGGATTTATTAAAGCGAAATTCTTAAATAATCTTTTCTCATAATTAATCTTAATTATTTATCTTCCTGTACTAAATTACAGTGCTCCATTTCGCCTTTGCGTAAATATTACATGCATCAGCGAACCATATCCATCACTTCTGTTGAAAATTGCACGAAAGGAAAGAATTATGTACTTTTGTTTCGGCAAGTAAACACGTTCATATATCATCATCAACCACATGCTCTTGAGGACCTCAAATAAATTTTTTTACAAGCGCACAAGTGTCAACAAAAAGCCGCCGCGAAACTCCATGTGCCCAATAAGTTTCTTGCAAGGCTCACTGTCCAAGAAGTGAAATGTGTCATCCAATTAGCTTCAATTACAGACGGAATTCCAATGACTATGACACATTCCCCAGTAAACACATGACAGAATCCTCCCCTGCTTAATTTTTATATTCTATATTTAAAAATTCAAAATTTGCAAAAATTCCTAGTTGCTAGAATTTCTCCTGCAAGACCTAGAACTTGATAACCCCAGGGGTATTATCAATCTTAATTTCTTCGGTGCTGATTAAAATGGACGGTTAAATTTCGAAAACCGAAAACAACCTACAGTCCCCGGGATGATCCGGAAGACGCTGAGATCACTCGCTGAGGAGCACATCTGAGACGCCGGGATTCCTAGACACCGTCCCGAGCTCGTTTTTCTAGATATGACCTCATTCCTTAGGTCTGCCGTTCTATTTACATTGAGTGGCTTCATATTCGCTTAATTTTCTTATCGCAACCATTCCCGAACTGTGAATGGCTCGCGCTCGAGGCGCGGATATCATCAAGATTAAAGTCGAAAGATATAGACGTGTTGGACGCGCGACGCTATCATTGTGACTCAGAATGCGCTGCCCACTGTCTGGCGGTAAAAATAAAAATTAAAATAAAATTCGGCGGAAGCTAAAGCGATGTGTTTTGGGTGCGTTATGAGAGGAGGGAGATAATTTTAATTATAGAAGGGAAGTTCAGGAGTCGGATTGCTTTTAAATTTCTTTTGAACTAAATAAACGTAAATATTTAGAAAAACTTGTGTTGAAAGCAGTTTCTATTCTACACATCTTCTATACCGAAATATTTCAGAAGAGATTCCTTCTAAATTGGTCCACTGACCTGTTGACTCTACATCGCTCTTTGATTGAGTTAAGTGAAGGGCATCATTGAATTTGATTTAAGTGCCACTATTTGTCTTCGTATAGTGATTATTTTGATTGAAAATTTTTAGTTACCTTCAAGCAGATGCTATTTATTTTCGGATATCAGTTCTAGAACGATTGTTGGAGCAGGTGGAAATAATAAAGGAAAGTTTATTTTCTATCTTTGTAGTCTTTGTTATCAATTTGTGCGTGACAGTACTTACTTTTTATTAAATCAATAATCTTATCTGATACCAACTATACAATCAGCCTAGCAAGTTATTTTTTTGGGTTTCTTATCCGAAATGCCGGAAAAGCAGATTGTTGAAAATATCGAATAAACAAGCTACTTGGGGGTGGTGATCCAACTTCAAATCTTTTAATACTATTTAAAAAAGTGCTTATTTCTTGACATATTATGCAGTCTCAATTTTATGTATGTATGTTGATTTTCTTTGGAAAAGCCAGCAATTAAATTTATTGTAAATGTAGATTTAATCAATAATTAAGATTCATTGAGTTTTAACTCAAAGAAGTATTTTTAGTATTCCGTGCTAAAATGAGCAAAGCGGAAAACTTATGGGAGTCACTTCGGTTTCTGTCCGTCTGTCACAAGCGATTTTCTCTGAGCTATTCTACGTAAAATTTTAAATTTAGCACGATAGACGTGAAATGAAAAAAGTTGAATTTCTGGGGGTTAAGTTCAGGGGATAAATTGGGAAATGTAAAAAAAAAAATCCTTATATTAAAAGGGTCATTCAGAAAAATCTGAAAAAAGTCATGAACATTGAAAATTAGGTGTAGATTGACCAAAAATTATCAGAATTGAAAAATTCTATCGCGATCAATTATCATAAAAGCAATTTAATTGTTTATTTCCTTATAACTTCTGGTTTTAGTGAAAAAGATTTAGGGACACACCGATAGTACGTAGAAAGAGTAAGACTAAGTTTGAAATACTTATTATAGGAATAGAATTTAGAGAGTTATCTTGATTAATTCAAGTCTGTTTACTTAAAAACATATTTTAATCTAAACATAGAAGCAAATGTAAAATATTCGTAATTTTATATCTTTATCGCTTAGTTCTAATGGACATTTCCCGAAAAAAGGTTTTGATCTTTGTATAAACCATCAGTTGGATTTCATCCAGAATAATCCCATTGTTGCTACTCGGTCACCCACTCGCCAGAAGATGCTTAGTAAGCAGTCCTCCTCCGCTCGCATGTGGTGCCAGATGGCATCATCGGCGTTAATTTCTTCGCACAATAAATATTTAATTAAAGCCGCGAAAAATCGCGGCTAAAGTGCTTCCCATATTTGAAAGCGTAAATTTTCTGTTGCTCCATCGGAAACTATTCACACGAAAAAATTTCCACACAGTCGAGCAGAGCAGGGCTTTCCCAGAAGATGGGATTTTGCTGAATTTTCCAAAAATACCAGAGCGCGGTTTTGGAGCCTTTTTCACGGCCCCCTCCATTCTCCGCGAGTCTTCCCACGAGTTTGTTTATTTATGTTTTCAGTCGATTATCTGTCGGGTCGGGACGGCTTCATGAGAGTTTCCACGACTTTTCCCCGAATAGCCCCTCCGACCCCGTGCGACGCTGCATTCAGCAGCCAGGTAATGTATGATTTTAACGAAGCGCCTGCAGCCCGCGAAGAACCCGTTTTTCTCAAAGGAGCCGCGTCATCTCATAACCTCCGTCTGCTGCGGATTGCATTTCATTCCGCGGGGTGAACACGGTCCGTTGTCGCTCTCCACTCGGGTTACCATAAATAGAAATTCAGCGTTTTGTAGAAGGCGCTGGGATGCAGCTAGCACCATTTTTGTCGTGGTTGTCGCGGAGAATTCCTTTTCAGGGCAACGCCAAGTGAACGAATGCACCGCAGAGTGCAACTTGGTCCCAAGACGCCGACATGCAGAAGTAACTCGTGATTGTTTCTGCACATTTGGTCGCTTTGTTTGCCCCACATGAACTCCTTTCTGGACCATTTAATCCCCGAGAGTTGCGCAACTTACGCAAGTGTTGCACGCTTTAATCGCGGTGGTCTGGCGGAAAGTTTACGGATGAAATTCCACCAAGTTTAACGCCTCCTTTAGCAGTTCAACTGTTTCTCAGGCGGCATTTCTTGCATTTACGTTGCCTTCCTACAAGTAACAGATTAGCACCTGGTCACGGATTACTGCGTATTCTTTCTCACGCAAGGGCTTTTATGTTTCATAAATAATTCCATAGTCCGGCTTTTAATCTCTCTTCGTTTTACAATGTTTGCCGGCGTAACAAATGCATTCAAGCTCTGCTGAAATTGGCTATAACTCAGAATTTCATTACATATTGGAAAAATTATTTATTGTTCTGCCTCAAATTTTATCTTTATGGGCCTTTCTCAAGAATCGGGTCTATATTTTCTATGTGCTTATTACTTCGAGCTCTATTCATTAGTTGAGTATGCACTCCAACTATAGACCTATTTGTTAAAAAGTAAGTTTTCATCATAATAACAACGTATTTAGGATACTAAAGGTATTGAGTTGAAATCATAATTAAAGTCTTGAAATTTGGTACGAAAGAAGGTCTCATATTACAAGTATTAGCAAAAATTATAGACTTATTCAAACTTAATTTTTTCTATGATTCAAATTTAATAGATAATATAATTATAAAATACCTAAATACTTACTGACCTTCACGAAAATATATCATACGGAATCCTCAAGGCGCGTTTCCTACTCGCGTCATTTAAAACTTTTTGGTTTTAGATAATATGTATGTAGAATAGGTAATTAATGTCATGAAATGACTTAAACACGCAGCTCATACTCATAACTAGTAATTTTACATAATTCAAACGACGAAAAAGCTTAAGTATAAACAAAATGCGGTCAGGAGAAAGAAAATTCTATCACGAAGATAGTAGAATATCTACGCCCAGAAATTGTCTTTGTTATTCTATGGCAATAAGTGAATACCTTTTTAGGTGACATAATAAATAGCTTAGGGCAGCTTATGGATCAAGGCGAACGCAACGACACCTCATTTGTTGAAATCGGTTGAGTAGTTGAGGCTGTAACAAACTATCTTACCTTTTATGTAAATTCTGATTGAATTTCAGAATTCTTTTGCCTGGCACTGCTCAAAGGGTTCAAAATTATACCCTAGTGTTAGAAATATCGCAGGTTTCGTTTCCGTTCTATATTTCCTACTCAAACTTATGCAAGCTACAATAGAGAATCTAAAAATAAATCCAAACATAAGAAACAACTCAGTGATTACAAAATCGCCTTGTCCCACATAAAAATGGTGATAACTAAGCCACCGAAGGCGGTGCGCCGTCGGCTCTATTGATAATCAATTAGCACCTTCCAGCTAACTTGAGGGTTCGCCGCCCCCTAACAATATCTAATTAAATCGCGCCCCAGAAAATTCCACCGAGCCAAAAAAGAATGGTTCTTATCACTGCGCCTAATCGCCAGAAGGCGTGAAATAATTCACCTTTTAATCGGGCTAGGCCGCTAGATCCAGCGCCAAAACAATGCAACAATAAGAAATTAGCAAAAAAATATGTGCTAATAGAGCCGTTGCACGCTGCAAAGCGTAAAAAATTATTTGTTTCATTCACCACTCCATTTGGTGTTCTCCTTGCTTTTTTATTATTAACTTTTTATTGTTTGTCTCTGCTCGTTTTAATTTTCACCGGGATATAAAAAAGATACACCGGAAATATGCCTCTTTACGGGCTCTATCCTGAGGAAATTGAGTGCGTGGATATGTCGGTTTTTCAAATTTGTTACAAAATTAATAACCGCCAGACTCAGGGCGATTATCCCGTCTGGCCCGAGTCGTAATCGGGCTCCGCCCGAAGGTATCACCTTTCACGACTAATTACTTGTGAATAATTCAAGCAAGTGGCAGGGGAAAGTCCGACCCTCGTTATCACGTGCCGATGATACGTGCTTCTGGTGGCGCCGCGGTACATGCGTGGGTTTGGGTTTTAATTAATTAAGAGACTAAAAAAATAAAAATAAAAATGAAAACGGAACGACAAATAGCCGGACGAGCGTCCGATTTGGGGCAAAAACTCCAATCAAATTTGAAGCACACTGCGGAAGATCTACGGCTTCTCCGACGAGCAAATGCGCACGTCTATTAAATTAAGTCTTTAAGGTCTTTAAGGTCTTCACCTGAATTTGATGATTCATGGACTTTGATGAAGTTTTATGTTCTTGTCAAGTTCTAGGAGAAGGCAATTACCTCTGTTATTGCGCCTAAAAGAGGTAAATGTGGGAAGATTTTATTGTTTCATGCCTTTTTTCTTCAAAATCACGATACAATTGTATCTCGTTTCACTGTTTTTGGTTCACTTTCAAATAAACTTTTAAGGAGGCGGTTATACACCACGCCTTTTACTTCTCCGTCACATATTTTATTCATATGGAAAGTTTTTACATTATTCTTTAGCTGTGATGTGATGCTTATTACCATGCATGTTCATGAGTTTGTAGAAACGTGAAAACTAACCCATCTGGGTAATTTATTCATTGGCAATTAAGCGAATTTCTCAGTATCTTACATGAAAGCGAAAAGTTGTGCCGAACATTAATAAAACTTTGCATGCGTGTAAAATGTGGACATTACATTCTGCGCAGCGATAAACTTTCACAATTTTTTTTACTTTCCATAATTAAAATTGTGTTGGGATAAGATGTTAAGGGGCTAGGTACATCTAGCAAAAAGCATGAAAAAAATGCAAGTGCAAGTTTTGAATCGAGGAAGGAAAGAAATATGAAACTATTTAAACTGTGGAATCTCAGAGTGCGGTGAATTTTTAAAGAAAATTCCACTTTCGTTCAACTTAGTATTAGTTATCGTTAAAATTTGGATCTGCCATATTGAATTTTAAATATGCATCCCCATATTTGAAATCAGTGATCCTAAAAAGTTCCTAATCCCGAAATCAGTAGTTTTAGATGTACCAAAAACTACTATTTAGCACTTTTGTTTACAAAGCGCAGAACATTGGTGTCAGAAGTGGGAGCTATGCTTTCATGTACATATATTGGAGAATCTAAAACAGGATAATGTTTTATACTATTTTTAGTACACATGAAGACGCTGCTCATATTATGTAATAATCTACAGAAAGGCATAGAAGTCTTCTACAATTTTTTTTATTACTTATATGTAAGTGGAAGTTAAAAATTAATTTGAATTAAACAGAAACAATGTTCTTTGCTCGAAGAAGACATCTGCGTTTCTTATCTATGTAGCTACAATATCAATTTAAAAGATTGTGATATTCCTTGGACAGATTGTGCAAAATATTTAGGTATTAACTATCTTTGATAGAACTCTCACTTTTTCGAAACATGTATAAATTCTGTTAATAATAAAGTTAAAATATTATATCCAATCATAAAAAGAAATTTAACCTCCGATTTGGAAAATGAGCTTCTTATTTATAAAGTAATACTGGTCTAT
The DNA here is from genome assembly GCA_963920795.1 of Eutolmus rufibarbis. Classification (NCBI taxonomy): domain Eukaryota; kingdom Metazoa; phylum Arthropoda; class Insecta; order Diptera; family Asilidae; genus Eutolmus; species Eutolmus rufibarbis. The sequence continues at coordinate 41,815,357 of OY987206.1, read as the reverse complement.
TACCAAATTTTAAAAATAACTTTGCTAGTCTAAGTTTAAAATATTATGGATGAATGAACTTAGATCTTTTCTTTCTGAGTGGAATTAACAAGGCGATTTCAACACGATAGAGGAAAATATATGTTTGGTTCAAACGCAACAAAATTTGAACCGTCAAATGATATTCCACTTAATTTAAATTTTGTCTATTTATCCTTGGACATGGACAAAATGTACAACATACATCAAAAAACACATTAAATTCAAATAAGTATGCAAATTTGACCGTCGTCGGTTCGCGTTTTGTGCGGTTCTTCCTCGAAAAAGGAAAAACAAAATTATTCTAAATTCAAATAAGGACGCGAACCTTCCTAAATCAAATGGCTTTCAATTTTGCCCGAGGATTGCTTAGCCTCCACGCGTGTACCTTCTGACTTCATACAGATGCCACATGTTACTACAAATTGTCGTACAGTGAACCTATGCGACCTTTCCCAGCAGCGCCTTGCCTGGCACATCATTCATTTTAAGCAGAATATTTATGGCTCCATAACTCCAGTAACATCATAAAATCTGGCGCACTCTCCTTGAGGCGCTCGAGGAGGTCTTTTACTCCTCCACGAAAGGTAATCGTTTGGAATGAAATTCTCAAGGCTAAAGATACGGAGGCTGCGGATATCGGTTGCCATGAGCGCAAATAAATTTCGGAAGCTACTTTAATCTTGGCTCCTTTAAGCCACCGGAGATTGCCCTCCCCCTCCCTCTGGCCGAACTTCTTTTGCTTCAAGGACAGCAATTGATAGTTTTTCAGAATTCCTTTTTCTCCTTCATTTTTTATTTTTCCGACATAGCTCTGTTTGAAAGAGGAAAATCCTCAAAAAGCTGACGACCTTCGCTCGATTCTTTTTTCCATTTGCCTTGGCAGCACGTTCAGTGCGATGAGTCACCAGCCGCGGTGATAACGCCTAAGAAAGAGATGTAAAGATACAGCACGTGAAAGCCTTTCATCTTTTTTTTCCAACTTTTCCTGGCTCTGGGACTCTTTTTGACGTGTCAAAGATAGGCCCAATCGAACGGGGATGCCGCATCTGTGGTGCATGCGCAACGAGTGTTGCCAGTGTGGCGTGACGACAGAGCCCGGCTGAATGAAGAAAATCGCGTAATGATTTTTAACGGCCGTTTAAATTCCATGTTTTAATCGGTCTGAATAGCGACTGTCGATTCAATCGAAGCGCATCTCCGCTAGCCATCAATTTATGGATCATTTCTGGGCAGAGAGATGCACTGGCACTTAGCAGGGCACTGCTCTTTCACCGGCGGGAGGTGTGGACACCGATGAAAATATTTAAGGAGCCATTAAGGCGGCTCGATAAACAGAAAGGGGGAAAACTGCCGATGCGCTCAATGGGCGGTGACACTGTAATTAATCTTTTCAATTTTCATTACGTTACGTGAAAGGCAACTGATGGAGATGTGAAAGGCGAATGGATGGACGGATTCTTTTTAAGACTATTAATTATTCACTCGTGTAATCAATTACAAGATTGGAATTAGTTGTTATGCGCGTGATACGAAAATTTAAAGTCTAGTTACTATCTAGCATCTACTTAACCGAGAACATATTCAGCCAAATATTCAGCTATTGCCAACCGCGAATATACTCGTAATTGGCAGTGAATATGTTAAATGTGTTCATTTAGCGGCTAAATTTTGAATGGAAATATAGCTGCAAAATTTAGTTGCGAAATATTTAGCCAGATTGATAACAAAAATGGTACTCTGTTTTTAGTAACTAAAGTAATGATTGCGCCTGACAAGTAGATGCCAATCAATTTATATTTAGCTAGAAGTTTAGAAAGGTCGTTTTTCATGTTTAATTTTGGACGCTTGTTAAAATGATTAAAGTGAAAAATACTACAGCATGCATGTTTAAAAGGCAAGCAAATATATTATAATAAATTTTCTTAATATTTAAAAATTAGATAATATATTTTGTGTTATTTCAATGAAAAAAAGAATACTTTTTAGACTTTTTTATACGATTTAAATTAAAGTTTGACTAGATTATTGCAAAAAGCAAAACATACTCGTCCATCACAGCTGTAAAACTTTTAACTGTGAAAAAGCTCTCTGCTGCAGTTAAATAAACTATTGAACACATAAGTTAGTTATCATTCATTCAAAATTTCCGTCTAAGTTCTAGGAGTTTCAAGTCAGCCAAAATCTCGGTTTATAATAACGAATAAGTGATGATTAGGTTTTTTTTTTCGCGATTTGCTCGAAACTACATATACCTTCTTCATATCGGTGGATTAAATATCTCAAAAACGATTCAACAGATTTAGTTTTAGTTTCTTTTCGAATTCTATTCACGTTTAGAAATATTCGGTTAATCTTGAGGATTAAACTTGGGTCTTGTGGATTCTAAACCCAACATGCTCTTCACTCGGTTGCGGAGCTCCCAGTACAATCAATGCAATTACATACATCCTGGCTGTCTTTATCTTTAGAGATTTTGTAATAAGAAAAGGTATGCAACTTTAGATTTAAAATCTAAATAAAAGATCTTAAAATGAATATATGTTCGAAAATAAGTAAAATCAAGTGTTAAGGATGAAATTTTTTCATACTGAACATATAGTTTAGAGATTCAAATTGTCGGATCTAATGTATTGACGATCAAAAACTTTAAATTGTGGGGTACTTGAAAATTGTTGATCTTTGGGATAATACCTCATTCTGACATACATACCATACATATATAGAGCAATATAAACTATTCGCATTCAAATTAAGATAATAATACTTTAATTTAATCACTTTTTAAACAAATGAAGTAGCCATTTAAAACCTAAATCTCTCAATTGATTAATTTCTTTTAATCAAAATAAAGAGATTGTCTCTTGATATTTTGAATTAAAAAAAAAAGAACAAAAATCTTGTAAATTGTGGAAATAAATTATTCCTACTGTACGCCTTGATCCACATTTAAGACGAGACCCCCTGGCATGATGTCATCGGTTATTCAAAGCATCACCCGGCCCACACTGTCTCAGGGCACTTGCTAAGTCAGGTAAGTCGTCTATTAAGACGATTGGGTCTTCCGAGGCGATTCGTCAATTGAACAACACCGTGCAACGGCTACTTTCTTGAGTCGCATCTTTATCTCGTGATCGATATTCGAGTCACGTAAGTGACAACACTGTCGTCAGACACCCGCTTCGGCCGCAAAGGGAAAATTGTCAATTGTCTCCCTGAAAAGTCGAACTTCTTAGCGCAAATCGAACAAAACGCCCTGAGAAGCGTCAGAATAAAGTCCGCAAGTACGCCGGGGGCTACTCGCTGCGTAGCCAGCGCTGTTCACTCGCAGTGACTTAACATGTCCATTAGCCTTGCAATTGCCTCATTTGCATATGGGCTCCCACCATCAGATGAGATCTTTGAGCTATTTGCGTTCAGGCGGTTAATTTGCATCACTTTGAACGCATTAAGCGCGGACCTTCGGGCGAATATTATTTACTTTTTCATATTTTACAACTCAGGATGGAAGGCCTCGCGTGTGTGGACGCCTTTGGGTGTTTTATTCTCGCCTTGATTCTAATGTGCGACATTGACATATAAGGGCACGGTTTCTGCAGTTGGGGGCGGAAAAAATAAAAAATGCAATAAAAAGTTACATCTTTTTTCCGGTAAGATATTTCTCTGATATTACAATTATTCAATCGATCCCGAAAAAGAGTTCCATTATGTCTGACAAAATATTATTCTATTCTATTATTATCTATTACTCAAAATCAAAAGAAGGTAGATGTGAGATCTTTAATTTGTATTGAGATAGTTCTGTTCTTTGAGTTAAATTAAAATTCAATCAGTTTTCTTGTTTCATATAACTTTTTGAATCAATCTTTAAATATAAACTAGTATTCTAAATTTGCTGCACTTACTCTATATCTTAAATATGCTGAAACGTAGTAAAGCAACAACATCAGATAGAGAGAGACTAGATGTTACCAGTGAGTCTTAATGATTTAGGTCGTCTTCAAACAAAATTCTGTACACTTGAAAATGTCTAAAATGCTTACTAATCAAACTCAAAAAGCAAGTGACACAAACGTTCGTTGTCTGTTAAAAGCTCGTGACTAAAAACAAAGATAAACAAAAAACCGCCTTGCGGGTTAAAACCTTTACGTAAGGAAGAAGCTTGAAATTTTGAGGAAATGTTATTGAATTACATTTACATCAGCGAAATAAACAAATTGCCAGCGAAGATATAAAGTTTCGATGGCATTTTAGAAATTCCGTCTTTGACTTCCCAAGAAACCCGACACCTCGAAAGTTGAGAAGCCTCCGAGAATGTTCGTTCTTGAATTCTTGACCCACGGAGTCCAGGTGGTGGGAAAATGAAAATTTCTTAGAAAAAAATCGAAAATATTTTCTCCGATAAACAACGAATGAAATAAGCAGTAATTAGAAGTTGGGTTTCAGGCCGTCCTCCGCGCGATTTAATCGTGAGTCGGGGGAGTACCCGGCTGAATTATAGAAAACGGTCGCTGTAAAGTCCAGCAACCCCCAATTAATGGAATTACAGAGAAAACTCGGAGCTTGCCATATTTGGAATTGTCCAATAAATCTTCTATTAAATTGACGGCGTTCCCTGGCCTCCTCCTTCTCCTCTTCCAGGGACTGTGACTTGAGAAAGGTGAACGGCCTCTTAGACGAGCAGGGAACTATGACATTAAGAATTTACGCGCGGGGGAGGACCCGCCCGCCAGAACTGGATCATCGATTACACAGGAAAAAATCTCAAGGCGTCGTTGACGCCGAGTCTGCCCTGTCGGAGGAGTCCCAGAAGTCCTTGCGCGTCGCGGCGCCCCCCATCAGAAGCTAATCCTCGTGACTCATTGTGAGCGCTCTGGGTCTATTGCACCCGGCGTTGCAGTGGCGCGCGGGGGTACAACGAAACAATGCGAGACGAGTTCTTTTGTGCTCGATTTAGTTATTGATTTTCTCAAGCAAAATGGGCGGAAAAAAGAAACGAAAGGGGGCAAGAGGATTATGCAACTGCTTCATTGCACGCAATTCCACTTTCTGATTTGTTTCTAGTACCCTTTAAGGGCCGTTCCGCCCACCCCCCGGTTCTGCGGCGCCCTTTACCCCGGGTCCCGCTGAAAGTGCCGGAACAGGTGAGGAGTAATTGCTCGAAGCAGGGTGTCATGCATTCTTATTTTCCTTCATTTTTTTTAGAACTTGTCCAAGGAGCACAATTACCACGCTGGGCCAGGGGGTGCTCAGCGAAAAAGGGCACCGACTGCAGTGGGGTGTGTAATTTAAGAGGATTTCTGGGCTCTTCTTAAGGGCTGGAAAACTGCCCTTGTTAGCGAAATGTTGGCAGAAGCTGGTTTATAAAAGACATAACTAGTGCAGCTTATGCTAGTCCTCGTGTCGAGGAGGGCGTTGTCATTACGTTTTCAATGGAATAGTCCCAACATCAAAGGCAGCGCAAACAAAGAAACTACTTTTTACTGCAACATACCGAACGCACTGAATTTTTAGCGAAGTGTTTTGGGTAGTATTTTTGATGAAGCTTCTCTTTCAATGAATTAACGCAAAAACTGATTGTTAGACATGATAGAAATGTTGCGTTTACAAAGTTTAAAAATACAGTATACAATTTAAAACATAGAAAACCCGTTTGGCAAACTTCAAACACACAATCACTAAACTGATTAGTGATAACTACTGCAATTTAAGTTCATTATCTTTTTAGACATACCAAATTCATTATTTTCGCCAAATATATTTACTTGTAGACATTTTTAAAATTTTTATTACGAACTTTTTGGTTGACATATACAAGTGTAGATACATATATTTTTAGAAAAATTGTCTACCATAATTGGTATACTAATATAGAGAAGGTTGTCACATAAATCCATTTTTAAAAAAAAGAACATTGAATAATCTGTGAAAGAACTGGACTTGGAATCAAATTTCATTTTTGTATAAAATAGTCATGCCCAGCACCCGGATTAGAAAAGGTAAAAGTCTTTCTGAAGACTGTGGTATTAAGTTACTAGACTGGTTTTACATAAAGTCTTGACCTTAATCCCATAGAAAATCAATTTTACTTAATGAAGTAGAAAATCGAGAAAAGGCTCTATAAGGACGAAGAAATGTTATGTTTCTACATAGACTCCACAGAATGTGGTCAAAAGCATTAGCTAAATAGGTAAAGGAATTAGTTGTTAGTCTATTTTATTATTAATCGAAACAAATGAATCAATTGAATTCAATAAATCATAATGAATACTGCCAATTAAATGTGTTGTGGAGCTCCGGAATAAAGCAATTACCTTAAGTTGCTTTTTTCCCAGAGTTTAGATTCGTTTTTTATTTAATATCTTAAATACTTGTTATGGCAGTATCGTAAAATATTGTGCGATAATCAAGAAAAAGTAACAAGCAGATTTTATCTTTATCGACTGCTGCCTGTTTTCTTCTAGTAAAATAAACACCACGCAATTTCACTGTAATCATAAAATTGCAATATGTATCAAGTTTATTTACAAATTTGTAGTCTCACATAAAATCTTTAAAGAGATTGTAAATAGATATATTCGAGGTGGAAGTATATTTTAGTCTAAACCGCCGCCTACATCGGCATAACTTTATCGATTGGTTGGAATTTATAGATAGACTTTCTGATTCATAATAGCATACAGATGTTTGTAACACAAATAGAATTCTCATCATAAAATTTAAATATAAATTTGTAAATTAGAAAGTACGTTATAGTTACTATCTTTATGATTTTTTGAAAAAAACGTAATATTAAGGTTCACAAGGTAGAGGAGACCCCCTTTTAACAAAACAAGTTTTTGTTTCGTGATTGCCATGGTTTAGACATTTGGAGTTATACAATTTTTTGGCGAAAGTTTAACATCAAAATCGAGGATAATCCTTTACTGGGACTAAGAATTGAATGAAAAGAATCCACATCCCCCACAGAGGTTTTATTCCCTATGGATTTAGAAAAATTTATGAGATCTAATAATTCTTCTAATATGGCAATAATCTATTAAATTACCGAAACAAATTGGCTCACCATTTCCAAAAGCCAAGATATGGAACCGTTCGAATTTAATGCCATTAATAACAATAAACCTGATATTGTCCATGAAAAAAGAGAACAACTTCGAAGCGCCAAACAGCGTCGTCGCCGACATAAACAAAACAAACGAAACCTTCTGTCGACAATAACCACACAAATTGACGCCTCTCCTGAAGTTACATAAGCAGCCTCAAAACGAGGAGATATCGGCGCAATCATGTTTATATTATGCAAATGTCGATTCATTGATCGCTCTGTCCAGTCAGACAGTCCGCGGACCGTGTGTTCTTGAGGCCCAGTCAGTCCAGGCCAACCACCATTCCGAGGCCCCTCAGGGGCAGAGCGCTAGCGCAAACGACGCAAATTACGTGATTATTTCACCACCTACGCCGAAGGTTGGTTTTGTCTTTTCACTGACTCATCTCCGGACCCAAATTAGGAATAGACGACTGCGACGACATCGTCCTCCCGTGCCCGCCTTCGTCGACGCCAAGAAAAGACAACTTGGGGCTTTGGGGGAGTGCTGGGCTCCGTCGGTTGCTCGCTTCGTTCCCTGCAATTCTGCGGCTTCAATTTGCATTTCATTTGCAATTATCTCGGCGCAACTAAATCAAGTTTCCCTCGGGAAATCCAGCGGCAGGAACATCTGCCCCCAGCGACAACAACGCCGGAAGGGCTGGAGCACCTGCTTGATTATCATGCAAGTCTGGGTTGGCATCAGACCGTCTTGGCCTGCAACTGCTACTTTCTTTTAAATTTGTATAGACGCTTAAAAGACCTTTCCGACTCTATGGATCTCAAAGGAATGAATAAGAAATTACTAAACAATAAAATTATTCCCTCGCCTTTTGCATAAAAGATAACTAATAATAATTTGTGGGCAGCTTATTATGCATATTGCATTTATTTGTGATTATGTTTAGTCACCAAACTTGACCATTAGCATATTCATGTATATTACCCATTTTTTGGGGTTTGTTGTTAAAATATCTATAACTATAATAATAGTAAACTTATATAACTTATGACTTCAAATTTGAAATCAGTATATCTTTTAATTTCCTGACAGATATTGATGAAAAGTTATTTATAATTTTTGACCCATAGTCAGATTTATGAGCTAAATAAAAACTTGTAATAAAGAGTAAAAAAAAAATGAAATCTTAATTAGGATCGTGAAGAGCGATCACAGCACTCGGCACTCGATAGGTTGGCCACCTTGCGTGAAAAGTGTACCGACTTTCAAGACGTCCAACTAAATTACACGTTTCGCGCGCTGAAAAGGCAGTAAAGTGCCATTTGCGCGTGCGAGTTCAATGAATTCCGCGATATTGGGAGCAGACTAATTGATCGGTTACATAACTCGAACCGAGCAAGTATTCAGCTCATAAACGTGCTTATGTTGCTTACGCATTCTTGGATTCCAAACCCTGCGGGATCAAATAGTCGATCTCAAAAACATCTCAAAATAGAGACGATTCTAAATTCGTTCGTCCGTGAAAGATCTCTGAAAGGAAGCATGCACCAAATCGATTTGGACGGGGCGCTACAAGGCCCCGAAGAGGCGTCAAAATTTATCATTTCTCGACACCCGAAAGTGTCGTGTGCTGGGTGTCAGCACTTTGTCCCAAATTGACATCATTTGCATGCGTCAGACGAAACAAAGAAGCTACAAAGTAGACTAACTTCAGAGACGTGCCTCCATGTCTTTTCTTGAAGATGACTGATTGGATTCGATTTTTCTCCTGAAGACAAGATGCGTTGCATCCGGAGGAGCTGTAGATATGCATTTTAGCTGCAGCCGAAACATGTCTCGCTAGAAGTCTAATATTAATTGCAGACGATAATGGGCCTTCAAGTCATCGCTGAAAGCCCCACTTCACATCCCCAGGCCTAATCGCTGGCTGATCTCGATGAGGATAACGCCCGACGTGTGAGGAGCCCTGGTCGATCGTCTTCATCTTCGGTTATTTCGATTTACGAGGGGCCTTGAACTTATTCTGCGGCGTCTATCACTGCTTCAGAAACCTCTCAAGGGAGCTATTCAAGTGCAGCCAGCTGGGAGTCGTTTGAAATTTAAAGATCGTGCTTGCCCCCAATTTCTCGTTTTGCAAATTGTGGTGCATTTCGGAAGATTTCACTGCAAATTACTGCAACATTGCAAATTTTAACAAGCAGATGTTCTTTATAATCAACTAAATTTTTGCTCAATTGAAGCCTTGGGTCAATTCAGCCAAACAGGGATTGTTGTTTTCTCTCTATTTTAATATCCTTCTTTTTCTATTTAAACGACTATGTTTTCAAGATTATTATTATGCTTTATTAATCAGCTCAGTGACAATAAATTTTGAACTAAGTTTACTATTATTAAACCATTTTCTGATAGTGTGTTTTGTAGTGGATTATCTCTTGACAAATTAGTGAAAGGAGATTAGTAGACCACTATCTTTTAAAAAAATTGTATACACTATCCCTTGATAGTTTAGTTTAGTTTAGATAACATTTAATATTTTAATGATAGTTGTAGTTTATTGATTAAATAGTGCATTATTCAAAACTCTGTTGATATCAATGAAATATCATATTTGTAGACAAGAACCAATAACATTAGTCGACTAAAAGGATTGTACTGAAATGTCTACGTCGATTTAGGCTTTTTCGATGTATGTAATTATTCTTAATTTTCTAATTATTCGGACGTAATGCTCATAGTTTATTTTAGAGAAAGATCAAAACTCTAGCTGGTTTCGTGAATCTTAAGAATTAAAAAAAAACATTGCTATTTATTGCTTTTATAAGGATAAGGAAACCCAAAAGATTAAAATTCGGACGGTCTTAACGATTTGAACCACACGTAGATAAAAGATAGAACAGAGCGAAATTAAATTAAATGTTCTTCACGAAAGTGGTAGTTTTATTTTGAAACTGTTATTTTAACAATTCTAAGATTAATCAACGAAATCCAATAACATTACGATCCAATTCAATAAAACTAGACCAGAATTGCGCAGATGTTATAGTCATAGTCGTAGAACAACTTCCGTATCATTCGAACTTTGGAATCAATTTGTGCTTCGCTAAATATTTGACTATTTGAGCATCTCATCAATCAAACCGAAGTGTTTATAAACGCCACAAGCTGATTGTTGACCTCTCGAGAGCCGCCGGCATCTGAACGAGCGACCAGGGCCGGTCCGAACAAAGCCATAGAAACACACGACGACCGATAGAAATCGTAGAAAGGTCGAATTAATCGAGTTTGCGATATCAGCCCGTTTGCATAACCCCTTTCTCGGTTTGCGCGGAGCCCGGGGTCTTCGCTCGCAAAACCACCAGCAGTTTAAAGAGGTAATAAGCCCCGATAATGGAATTATCCACACCGGGCGGGGGACTTCTTAGTTGCTTCTCTGTTCACAAAACCCGGAGTCAATAAGTTCGTCCTTCGGCGTTTCTTAAGACGAGCAAGCCAAACAAAACCCCTTGGCTTATGGGCCTTAATTGGGGCCCGATTGGCTCTAGATAGCTCGATAATCTAATTCCCGCAGCGATAACAAGTTCTCTAGAATTAGAGCGAACAAAAGATGCAGGGCTGGGCCTGGAAAGTGCGACTCTTCAAGCAAAACGAAGTGGATGCGAACATGTCCTCCAATCCTTTGAAAGGAGAAGCAAAAAACGTCGGCGTTTATGCCGCTCACATCCCGCCGCGGAATGTATTTTTATTTATTTATTTATTTTATTTTTTTTTTATTTGAGGACGGCGTCTTGGCGGTCATATGTTGCTGTCCATTAGGACGCTCCCTCCGCCCTCCTAGTGCCCTTTTTTGAGGCTTTTGTGCGCCTCCGCCAGGCACTGGTCCGAGCGGATGGAGTCGTTGGGGCTTAGCCTAAAATGTGCATCAGCCGTAAATCTTAAGACTCCGGCGAGAAGAGGAAGAAGCCGAGGAAACGTGAAACCAGTCCTCGGTTTATCGGTAGAGGTGGTTTCAAGCGGGGAGGCGGCGACGGCGGACGTCTACAGTTTTCTTCAGCTTTCGAGTGCGGTTTCTTAATGTTTTTGTTTGGGGCTCCTCTTTTAAAAGCCGGCCAGGTGAAAAACGTCGTTGTTGTATTTTTCAGCGGTTCGTGTTTATCTTGAGGGAATGGTCAGTTATGGCTGGACAGAAACAAGATTTCTTTCTCGAAAGACGTTTTTGGATCAAATGACGGGTGAACATTTTTATGTGGTCGAATTTTTATTGGGAATTTTGTATTTCGTCATATTGACCTTAGAGTTCCATTATTTATGGGAAATAACCCCATTTTCAACTACTGCGGGTATGTACGCAGTAAACAACATTTATATGGAAATGGACAATGATTTGCAAGTGATAAAATATTTCTTATTCGACTGACAAGCACGCATTTGTCGAATATAACGAATAATAGAACTACATAATGGGTATTTCTCTTCTAAATTGTCATATAAATCTTTGTAATTTTTTGTCTTTTTTCAGTTTTTGAACATTCGGAGTTTTTTATTTCAAAAAGTCATCTTAAAGAGGACACAAGTTCCATTGATTGTGGTGTTAATCGGATAAATAGTTGTTAAGAAACCGGACTATTAAATTGTAAACATTGTATGCATTTTTGCAGACCAAAATCAATGCTTCCACCTATTCATAGCATCTGAAACTCTTAAAAGAATCATTTATTTTGGAAATTCGGGACATCTTAGATTAAAATGAAATGGCTGCATACATTATGTACGTACTTTTAACTCAATTTTAAATTTAATTTAGAAAGGTATTTGTTTTTTAGACTGTCTGGAACATAAAAACATAATAAGCAAAGTTCTTTGCAGATTGAATTTGAAGCTTATTTTAACTTTTGTAGGCCAAAAATGTTGTTTCAGTGTGCTATTTTGATATTAGTAAAAATATGAATTCAGTTTATTTTTTAATTTTTATGCATTGTCGGCCAAGTAATAATTTTTTTATATAAAGGAAATTTCTTTAAAGAGTATTTAATGTTGCTTAGACGATAAATTTCAGCTTTAATGATAAATTTGTGGAGGCAATTATCCGAGTTTTCTGCAAGCAATTTCTTGTATCTTAAATTGTCTCAAGTTTGTGGACGATTTATGTCGTTCGTCCTCCACTTCTTAAAGCGAGCCCCTAACCCCCCAAGCCCCAAAATTGACTCGTAAAGCTTGCCCGAAAGGATCGATTTTTCACTCCAACATCTCAAAAATTCTTGCAGTAATTGAGTCTTGGAGTTAATATTCTTGTGGCGTAGACCTTCGTCGCACTTAGCGCCCCGTGAATCTTGCAGAAATCCCCAAAAATTCCCTTTTTTGCCTGTAAAATACAAAAACTCTGGACCTGTTCTGACTATATATATAAAAGCACCCAAAATTTTTCCGAATGTAAAATCTCACAAACCGTCCAGGAGCACTTTGGGCGACCCCTTGGCCCTTGCGAACGTCCTTAACACGCGACATACGCTCTGAAACCTGGAAGAGGAGTACCGCAGCACCTCGCGAGCACTCCGGAGCAAACGGGGCGCCACAGTGTCGTGCTGCAGGCAAGGTTTCTGCATTTTAGCTGGGAACAAAGGTGATGGGCGGCTCATTATTAATTCAAGTGCATTTGGGCAGGAAGGGTAAGATAACGGCAGGAAATACGAGAGAAGGGCGGGATCGGGATGGGGTGCAAGAAGTGCTTGACGTCTTCGGGGAGCATCTGGAGGCGCGGTGTCATCTGGAGCAAAAGCTCCCATAATGAGCGCTTCGTCGTCGTTGGAGTCCCCTTGGAGGATTCAGGACGGGTGAGCTCTTTCGTCAGGATAACAGCCCCACTGCCGGGGACGGACGCAGGGGCTTCGGTAGGGAAAAAAGTTTGACGTATCGATCCAGCTAGCGCTGGGGCATGCGCACTGATTTGTTGTGCCTCGAATTTTTTTTCGCGAGCAATTTTCTTCCCTATTATGTGACCCTGCCATTTTGCGACGTAGTGGAGCATCTGCCTGAAATTAGTCATCGCCCGATGGGGCCCTACTTACTGGCACTCATTCATGATCTCTTCCTGGCTCCGGACTTGAACCGGTGCCAGCTCCTCCACGTTCTCCTCGTAGTTCCCGAAGCATTTTGTGATCTTCTCGTCGAATGTGTTGACCAGGTCCTCGAGGCTGCCGCTGAAAGTCTCGGTGAAATTATCCACGTTCGCGTCCTTTGTGCTGCCGTTGACGCCAGCGGAGGTGACGCCTCCACCACCGCCGCCGCCCCCATTGCAGCCCCCGTTTGATCCCACGCTCGTATCGACGATGCTGTTGCAATTGGGGCTCCCGTTTTTGCTTACGTTCACGTCCCGCACGGCCTCCTCGAGCAGGAGGATGTTGTTGTCGGACTCTTTTAGATTCAAGTTCAACGTGTCACTCAGGGCCGCCTTGAGGGCGCTCGCATTGGAGCCCGTTTGGCTCATGAAGTCACTGCCGCCCCACTCGTCGGCCTCCTCGAACTGCGCCAGGGGAGCCTCGAATTTAAGCTCGGCCATTTTAGTGCCGAGATCCCGCATGGCAGCGAACCCTGCAGAAGCACCCGACCGCACCACCGACAAGGATATCGAACGGCAGCAAGATTCACCCGAAATTTCGCCTCGACGGCGACGGCGGCGGCACACTCTCCACACGCAGGGCGGGGGCACCTAAATCGCGGAGCTGCGGTGCGACACACTTGCACTTTGGGGGCACAAAGGATGACAGAAGTCTGCGACAAATCCTCCTCGGGGGAGTCGTCCCCTTCAGGGAAAAAAAGGGTGCTCCGCTCGGGATGGGGCGCGGATTCCTCCTCCAGACGGGGGGAGCACACTGTTCCAATTAATTTTCACGGGCCAGCCCGATTGCTCCCGTGCCAGGCGGTCTCTGCGCTGGCTAATTCCACTGATTCTCTGGCACTTTTAAAAATAAAACAATCGACCGATTCAAGCGTCAGCAGGCAACCCGGCGTCCACGGAAACTCAAAAAGAACTGAGCTGAGCCGGAGCGTCCCCGACCAAGAGAGCGGCCGTTGAAGAGCCGAGCTTCGGTTGATTTTGAATTGAAAGTAGTTGAAAAGTGTTGGGATGACAGTTGAACGAATTAATCCAAAGCTGTAACAGAGGCGCTAAAACTGTTTATCGGAAATCAAACATTTTTGATAACATAAATAAGGGAATTAGGTAATTAACTTTACGTAAATCGTTCTTAATTATCGAGAAAAATGATTTTTAGGAGTATTAATTCCTGCGATAAAGAGTTATATAATACTTAAATTAAACATAAATTTTTTTAAAAGATAAAGAAAAGTGTCTTATTTAAAAAATTAGCTTATTTTTTAACTGAGGAAATTAAATTAAATGTAAAATCTGTATTACAAAAGTTGTAGACCTCGAAATGGTTGATTATTAAAAATGTCACCGTTAAGGTTTCAATTTTAAAATATTTTTAAAAAAGATGATTTTAAATTTACCTTGGTCTCCACTTTGAAATTACGACTTAGTGGAAGTAGAGCTTAAAGTAGATTTAAGTTTTAATCCTTGTTTTAGTAATTAGTATAATACTCATTAGGTTTCCTCTTCATACTAAGTTTTCCTAAATTTCAGTATTCCATTCTATTTAAAATATAAATAATATGTTGCATAAATCAGTTTTGATTTAATTTAAGATGTTTTGTATTTTATGTAAAGGCACCTCTGCTTCATAAAATTTCACACCGTTTCATATATTATGAAAATAGTTTGAGATTCAAGGTTTTATTTAAGCTGCATAACCATTTCGTATAATGATCTTAAAAATTTTAAAGCCAAAAGTGCCTAAGAAATCGTTTTATTTTTGTTGATCAGTGTAATTTTATGAAACTTTAATGAAAAAATGTCAATTTTTGCTAACTTTATTTGTACTTATTACTGAGTCGATTTTAACCGTCTTTTATTAAAAGGAGCAGATTAATTTGCGAAATAAAATTACGATCTTTGTACCGACAATGAAAAACAGCGTTAATTTCAAAAGCAACTTGTAAAGATTTATAAGATTCCTGTGAACTGTGACGAGAGCTGATTGATCCCGATTCCCGATTTCCACCAAACACAAACGTTCTGGAAATAGATTTAAAATAATAAATTGTGAAATCGATCATTCTGAAGCATCCGGGTTACCCGCCGTTGGGGGTTCGACCCTAAAAACTAAGGGTCCGTTTTTACGAAAAAAAATTTGAACAAAACCAATTTTGGCCTTTTATAAAATTTGAAGTTATTAAATGAGGAAGAATTTAAATCTTTGAAACAGACTAAAAAGTTCATAAAAACTACTTTTCTATCGTTTTTATTTTGAATTTTGTTTAGAAAAAACCCGAAAATAATATTTAGTGATGAAAGGTCAGGAATTTCTTTCAAATAGTCTAAAAATTCTTCTTTCGCAATTCAAAAACTTTTGAGTGAGGTAAAAATAAATTGGAAAATTCGGGGAAAATATAGAAAATTTTAAATTAGAAAATTACTTTAATCATACTGCTGCTTTCCTTTTTACAATTTTCCAAAACGTTTAATTTTCCCAATTTTCTCGGAAGTCATAAAAATTAGCCAGCAACCAAAACTTATTTGGGATTTGAACCCGGAGGCCAGGGAAATATGTTAAAACCCCGCAAATGTCGGTACCATCGACGACCCACGTAAAAGATTACCACCCAATCACAGCCCCATCTAGCCGCGGAGGAGCGCACCATCCTGACGTTACTCAATTTGAGTCGAATAAAAGCCCCCACCGAGGTGAGAGATTACAAGAAGAAAAAATGTCCGCTGTGGTTGGTGCAGCTAATTTCGGTGCTCGTGAGCGTTAGCAACTTCTTGCCCTCGTCCCGGAATTCGGATCGCGAATTCTCCAGCTCCAGCCCCAGCCAGAAAAAGTGCAGCGCCGTGTCGAGCGGATAATGCGAGTGCCGCGAGCGCGAGTGCATCCGAGAGATAACGCAAAAGCCCGTTCGGTGGTCGTGTAAACAACAGCTGAAGACCGGAAGACCCTCCGCCTCGAGACGACGACGACGACGATGACAGACTTCTTGGAGAACCTCCTGAACAGCATGTCGACGGCGTTCAACTCCAGTCCCACGCCCGCGGACGGGGCCCCCGTCGTCGACCTGAATCTTAGCGAGGACAAGACGATGAAGTGGCGCGGCCTCCTCAACAACCAGAACCCGCGGAAGCACGGGAAGCGGCCCGCCGAGAAGGAGGAGAAACCGCCTCAAGGCCAGCCCAAGACACCGTCGTCAGCGGGGCAGGTGGACAAAGAGAAAGTCACCGCGGGACCTGTGGCCGATGGCGACGACGATGGCACCACCTGCGCCCTGGCGAAGAAAGAAGACCCCGCCAGACAGACAGCGACGACGACGACGACGACAGCGGCCCAGAAGCCCCAAAACGTGAGTTATTTTTAGCGAATCTAATGGTTTCTGATTGTGTATCCGTGTCCGATCAACTTCTAGCGATCTCTAGATAATGCGGAAAATATCGGCAGGCGCCTGCGACGGTCTCGCCCGGAACCGTCGGTCGAAGCTGCCGCGGCGGCTGCTGCGGCTGACACCAGTTCGAAGTCGTCCCCGGCCGAGGATAAGCCACCGCCGAAGAGACGTGGGCGGGCGAAAAAAGTTACAGACGATAAGGAGAAAAGTTTAGTCACTCAGAAAAGTGCTGAAGTTTCTGCCATGCCCGAGCAGCACGACACAGATAATGGCCCCACTCGCAAGTTGCGTAGAAGCGAGCGAAATGCGAGCGCCGAAATCAAGACGGAGGCTGATGAGGCTCACTTCAAGCCTGCTGAAAAGGATCCCGTCCACAAGGAGGACTCCTCCGTGGTCGACGGTGAGACTGAGGTCACCGAGAAGAACACGAGGAGGAGCATGCGGCTCGGCAATCGGGCGGAGGCCGACGACAGTTCTTTGAAGGTGAGCCCCTGTGTTTTCGTTCTTTTCATACTTTTAGCTTAGAACGCGGGTGACGCGTGCGCCTCATGTAAAATTGATTTATTTGCACTTGCGTAGCGAGGGTGTTTCACGATTTTAACCGGTCCACGCCGTCGTAGTTTTGTAATGCTGTGTCGGCTTCGTTGGTAGTAAACGCTTTTATTAAAATAAAACCTAGTATATCGCTTCGGTTCTGAACAGACAGTGAAAGTTGATTACCTCATGACCTAGGAGGGTTCTTGCTCCATTGAAACTAGTCTATTTAAAATCTCATAACTTGACTTGGTCCCTTAATAATATCCCTACTTCAATAATAACGCCGTACATAAATCTAAAACTTTAGCCAAAAAGTCAAACCGTTGAGCTTGTTACTTTTACTTAAACCTTTTTTAAGAGTTCAACAAGCAATCGCTTTTTAGCTTGTGAATGACGACTGACCGAAGCTATTTTTTCGCGCTGTAAAATGTTCGGCTAAATTTTATTCTCATTTGTTTTCCAAGGCCGTAGTGTGAATGCCATCGTCAAAAAGAAAAAAACAATAAATCAGATAGATTTGGAGGAGTTCAATCTGCCCCTAAACATTTGAATCGGTGGCATACATTGAAAAGTTGTGACCTAGGTTTTTTAGTTAAATTAATTATGATGTAGAAATTTATTAAGATTGCATGTTTTCTGCGAGTCTCATGGTCTGCCTCACGACACATTGACCTAAGTAAGCAAGGGTGTGTACCAAAAGTTTCAGTTGATTATTTTGAGAATTACACAATACAAATTGATACAAGTAAAAGTTATTTACTTTGAAGAATTCTATTAATTTCAACATAAAATATACCTCCCTATGCCCCAGTGCTTTTATTACAGATTCTACGGGAAAAACTACATTATTTTTACTTAAAACACTTTTTTTAAACTATTGAAGTTGAAAATAGATGGGGCAGAGGGTTGGGAAGGAGCAAACTATGAAAGTTGACTGATGAAATAAATTTTTATATTTTTAAAGTTAATAAAAATGGCAGAGGACAGTGGTTTTGTCCAAATATATTTAGTTTTACCCAAGTTGGTTCCGTAGTTTCGAGATTCCAAAGGATTTATTTCAGGTCCTGATATCAAAACAACCAAACTACATCAGCATTATTCAGATCAGAAAGACCTATCGACTACCGCGTGATTAAATCTCACGTGCGTCTGCAGAAATATCGTTCAAAACCACAAGACGCTGAAGGGGCCAAATAAGCCACTGAAGAAGTCCGAAATTTTTTTCATTCTGGAACATCTTGGGTTGAAATTTGAATTTATTGTTAATACTATCACAAGATTTACACAAAATCACACATTTTTATATTTTTTATAGTACTATGACTTATTGATTAATTATATGTATAAAGTTTAATAGCGAAGAATTTACGACAATCAATTTTAATTTTTTGTATAAATACAAAAAGTCCTTCCTCAGCTTTTCCTTTCTATTTATTTGCCGAGGGAAGATTACATTAAAAATTGCAATAATTTTATTTTGTAATACCCATCTAATTTATTTAAAGGTAAGTATATTTTTCAACAAAACCTATGCCAACATTTCATCTTATACTTTACTAAGAGCTGTAATATAGTCAAACCTTTAAAATTAAAACAAAAACTCATAAAGTAGTGTAATTAAAAAATTCAAAAAGCTTATGTTGGTTTACAAAATCATAAAAATAATTCCGAAAGAAAGAGTTTTGAATAAATGATTGGATCGGTGAACACTATTTAGTCTCATTTGATTCCAGATCATTAAAAAAAGAAAATAGAAAAATGTTATCTTTAACCTGAACTGAATAATAGTTTTTCTATAAAATCGGAAGTAAAATTACAGATAATACAAATGTTGATTTATTGCAGTTGCTGGGCTATGAGTAATTAGTATATTAATTAAATAATTTCCAATCGTTCCATTTTTATCATACCTAAGCACGTAGATTATTTTCTGGTTAACACCGGTTTTTTCATGGGTAAGCAATTCGAAATTCGTAATTTCTGTCGCGTACCAATTCGAAAAGTCTTCTGTTGAATAATAATTAGCTCTTTGGAGCAGTGCAGAAGCATGAAACTTCGGTTAGGCTTGTTCTACATCATTTAATCAATCTTCGATTTATGTAAAGTAACACGTACTTTGTCTTTCAGAGCAATTCCCTTTCGACAATCGCTGAATTTAAAGATCATGCAGATTCGAAGTCCGTAGACGGATCCATCGTAGACAATATAGAAATAAAACCTACACAGCTACAAGATGTGGCCTCTGAAACAGTAGAGGCAGCAATTAAACAAAATATTAATGAAAAAACGCCAAAGAAACGTGGACGACGCTCGAAAGTATCCTCACAGGAGAAGGTCACAAACTCTGAAACCAAAAAGGTTACAAAATCCGCCTCGAAAGTGTCTAGTGAGAACAGTTCTCCGAGCCTGTCCACCCAAAAAGAGAAGCCTACTGAACGTACCTCAACCGCAGTGGCGTCATCACAACGCCCACTTAGACGAATTAAACCCACTGCAAAAATTCTCGAAAACGACGAGCTTAGGTATGAATTTGAGACGAAGAATATCGCCAGGATGACGGCGTGTACCGACTTGCCCATCGAAATTGAGGACTCGAAACCAAAGAAAGAGGAGAAGGAGAAAGCTAAGGATAAAGATAAGGAGGGCTTGCAAGACGGTATACCATCAGCTGCAGGGGCTGAGGGGGTTAAAAAGAAATTATTTTTGAAAACAAATCACAGTAGTCTTAATGTAGACAATATTTATCCAAAAGCAAATCAGAAACCCTGTCCAGATCCAGAGGTGTTTCTGAATGAGATCAAAGCTGCTAAAATAAATTTGCATAAATCCCCTGAGGATAAAAAATTAAACAAGAGACAGCACCGTAAACTGCTTAAGCAGAAAGAGAGGCACTTTGAAAAGCTCGGCTTAAGGAGGAACACTAAAAGCGAGTTATCTGATTCAATTGAATCGTCTAGTGACAATGAAGAGTTTGTTCCTTCTAAAAAGGTCAGGGTGGGACGAACCCATGTTACGTTGCGAGTTCGTGGCTTTAAGGATGAAGCCGTGGTTTTGAAAGAAGGACAAAAGATTCATCAAAAGAGGCGGGCAAATACAGTGCAGGAGAATGAGCAACCGACAAAGGTGGCGAATCATTCTACAACCAATGAGATCTTCCATGAACATGAGGAGTTGATCTGCTTGTGCCAGAAACTCTCCAAGTTCTACACGCCCTATACCCCTGAGACCTCTTTCTGCTGTGCAATTGATAATATTGAAGAGCAGAAGGTTGGATGCTGCAACCAGCTAAGTGGGGAGCTTCTAAACCTTTTAAGACCAAGTGTTCGAGTCGGTTATATGATTCTCTGTGATGATCATAAAAAGCGTTTAAGAGCGCACAACTGTTGCTCGGGGTGTGGGATATTCTGTACTCAGGTAAATCCTTTAAAAAAATTGTTAGAAATGACAGCAATTCAGCTATTTAGCTGAATAGCCGTAATTTACGATAATATATTAATAAACTCATCGTTCCAATTACTTTTATTCTCAGGGCAACTTCATGTTGTGTCCTCAAAAACATTTCTTCCATCCAAACTGTGCTCAAAAGTTTGTCGTTCGAAAGTCCCATGACCGCGAAAGCCCCCCACCTAACTATGCTAGTCCTGCATTGGTGCTGAAATGCCCTCACTGCGGCACCGATACACCGGAGAAGTCTTCACTGATTACCATGAAGTGTCAGTCCTTGCCAGTATTCTACCCTAGTCAGAAAAGTTCTATGTAAGATTAATCGCGATTTCTTATATCTAAATTGAATTTAAAAGGAATTTTTGCAGGAAACCCGCAATGATGACCATCCCCGATGGTTCTTCATGTCCACCCCCAGAAAAACGTAAACTTCTTCATAGTGCGGAGTTGGATAAGTTAATTCCAGAGTCGGTTATGAATGTTGTCGTTCGTGAAGGGAACAGCATGAATGAATTCACGTCTAGGGATATGTTCTACTCAATTAACAACGACGATTTAGAGAGGGTAGCGGAGATTATAGGTACGAATTATAAAATTAAAAAATAATCTTAGTTTTGTTGCAATAGTTGAATTATATGGTAAAATAAAAGTTATTAAATTCAGCTAAAACAAGAACCAACAAGATTTAAATATCCATTTTATGGCTGAATTGTAAAATAAAGACTGCAATTCTACCATGAATGCTCGTTGCATTTCCTCATCCAAAACAGAATTAATTTATAAAATTTGCATTTTCAGCATCTGGGTACGACATCACATCTGAAATGCAAGAATTCCTGAACGGAACTTGCTTACATTTAGTGGCCCATTTTGGAACTATTCAAATGGCATATTTGCTGTTGTGTAGGGATTCATCAGATCACTTCCTAAATTTGTTGGACAAAGAGATGAGGACAGCGATGATGTGCGCTATTATTGGAGATAAGCTGGACATTTTCAAGTTGTTTATTCAATGCGGAGCTAATTTGTCTGTTAAGGTAGGTTCGGTTTTATATAAGTTGCAATATGTTTTATAACAGTAGTTACAACCAAGGTGTTAAATCGAATTTTTAACTAATTATTTACAGGGTCCGGATGGCATGACTTGTCTACATGTTGCAGCTAAATTGGGAAGTCATCAGGCTGCTCAAATGATTGTTGAAGCCTTCAGGAATAGTACGAGTATTACGAGCTTCGAAAAATTCCTTAATTCGCCAGATGATGGTGGGTGGACTGCAATGGTGTGGGCTGCTGAAAACGGATATACCGACATTGTTAGGTAAGTTTGTGGTGTGTCGGGAATAAAACATATTTTTATACAGTCGGGCTGTTTTTTTTACAATAACATTTCCAATAGGTCAAAATGATAGATTTCATATTCTTAAACTAATTTTTAATTTTTCCTAACTTTACTTCATTAGAGGAGGAATCTTGATCTGTAGAAGACTTTATTTGTAGGCAGAACTTTCCTAGAATTTGGGACATTTTCAAGCTTAAGATTTGGCTAATTAAAAAAATTAAAAATGGAATAATATGTATATTGAGTAGACAAGATACACTAGTGCGAGTAAATTTAAGTTATATTCTGTTGAATATTAAAAAAAATCTTGAAAAGAAGTTTTAAGTCAAAGCACAAAAATACTTCAAGCAAATTAATTGTTGGTCAAAAATTTGAATTGCAGTCTTCTTCTGGCGAATGGCGCCGATCCAAATATTTGTGACACTGAAAATAATACCGTCCTTCACTGGGCCACACTGTCAAATCACATGGAGACAATCTTGGCGCTTCTGAGAGCCAATGTTAGTTGCAGTGGCCAGAACATAAACGGAGACACTCCTTTGTAAGTAAAGTATAATACTTTTTAGTTGGCCTGAAAGATATATTCTTTGCATTCTTATACATATATTATTTTATAGGCATATTGCTTGTCGACAGTCTTGCACTAGAATTTGTCTAATGCTAATTGCCAATGGGGCTGATTTGATGGTAAAAAACAAGGCCGAAGAGCTTCCCTACGATTGTATTCCGGACGAAGATAGTCAGTGTGCAAGAGCAGTTGGGTTTAATATGCAAATGAGATCGTTCGGACCTGCAGGTCTGAGGAATAAAATTATTTCCAGGTACATAAGATAAAGGCGAATACTTGAAAGGTACATAAATGCATTCTTTATCTTTTTTAGCGATGTATCTAATGGTAGGGAAGTGCATCCCATCCAAGTTCTCAAGTGTGACCGCTCTAATACACCACATCTGGACGATGTGTTCTTGCCTGATTTTAAATACATCACCAAATCAATTTTGTTGCAAAATTCTATTCAGATTGATTGCAGGGTTGCCCAGATGAGAATTTGCAACTGCAATGATGGGTATTTCAGATATTTTTAATATTGAAAGCCCTGAGTAGCTGATGGTTTATTTTATAAATTATTTAGGTGTAATACTTCTGATTGCCAGTGCAGCACTATTTCCATTCAGAATTGGTACACACCTGAGGGACGGTTAAATGGAGAGTTCAATTATAATGATCCGGCTATGATTTTCGAATGCAACGATGTCTGCGGATGTAATAAGGTAAGACGGGTACTTTTTTAATCAGGGAAGTGGTTTTATCGGAACTAAAGTCAGAGAGGCAAGTTCTTTTTAAATTTTATTGGAGTCGTCTCAAATTGTTGAATGAAAATTCGAATTAAGGTACGAGTTAGATTTGTTTTTGCATTTTCTTGTAATAAAAGCAAAAAAGAGTAATTGGATTGAAGTGTAAGTCCAAAAATACAATTACAAGAAGGGAAATCTTCGCAGAATAAAATATTTTTTACACAAGAAACTTTCAGTCAGATTCTCTTTAGAGAATCACTTTAAAATAAATCTCAAATTTATTCAGTAATTCATTTAGCCATATTAGGACGAGTCGATTTATTTAGCCCCTATTGCTGTAATAATTTTGCCCTAATTGCTTCACAAGATTTATTCGTTTATTATTTTCAGTTGGCTTGCAAAAACAGGGTAGTTCAGAACGGAATACGCATCCCACTTCAAGTTTATGAGTGTGAGGAGCGAAGTAAGGGGTGGGGTGTTCGATCCCAAACAACAGTCCCAAAGGGCTCTTTTGTAGCTGAATACACCGGAGAAATTCTAACTGACATGGAAGCGGACCGCCGAACCGACGATAGTTACTTTTTCGATTTAGGAGCTTCAGAGCATTGCATAGATGCGAACTATTACGGAAATGTGAGCCGCTTCTTTAACCACTCCTGCTCCCCGAATATCGTGCCAGTCAGAGTATTCTTTGATCACCAAGATCTGCGATTCCCCAAAATAGCTTTCTTTGCGTGCAGGGACATTACAGCTGGTGAGGAGTTGACGTAAGTAACTCTCATAATTTTGTATAACTTACAATTAAATTGGAATATCCTAAATTTTTTGTTCACAGTTTCGATTATGGAGACAAGTTCTGGGCAGTTAAACAAAAATTCTTTCCATGCGTGTGCAGGTCGTCGCGGTGCAAATATGCCACCGCAGCGAAGACCGAGGCGGAGAATTAACGACACATAATCCGCATTTAAGTATTTGTATAAGCCACAATTCCTCTTATTTATTATTTTCTGCGTCACATCACACGATTGTATGAACCCATAGACTGTAAAGCGTAAAAACAACCCCAACTGCCTCATATCTGTTAACTGATCAATTTGTCCTAATTTATTTCGTAGGAGTGTCGAGAGTCGTGTTTTTATAAGGCGAGGAGACGAGACGCATGGGCGTACCACAAAACGGTTTATACTCAAATTGTTGAGTATTTAAGCAAAGCATTTTGTTTGTTAAGGTTTCTTGTTCAAAATGTTTAGAATAAGAGTAATTTTACTAGAAATAACACACATTTTTCGCTGTTCTTCCTAGCGTTGATTATAATTTTTGTTTTGTTTAAATTTTATTATTAATTATATTTACAATGAAACGAGTTAACTGCTAAGACTTAGGTAGTTTAGTCATAGTGATGTTTTTGTAGAGTTCAGGTATTGCTGGACAGACTGTTTAATGATTATTAGGTTAGGGCTACGGAATATGAAATCTGTAATGCTATGAGTGTACATAACAACCAGCAAATATATATTATTCATTACTGAACGATTTTCTCATTGTGTATTTTTTTAGTATGAACGCTTGTGTCGAATATTTCATTTATTTTGCAGGAAAATTTATTTTTTTTATACTGAGACTTCAGCCTCAGAGAGGTTCTACTTCGAATACGAGCATGAATCCGCTGCGCTTTAGTAATTTATAGCTAAATTATATGTACAAATTCTTATAAGATGCTTGAGTTCGTATTCAGAAATAGAACTCTT
Source organism: Eutolmus rufibarbis (assembly GCA_963920795.1). Classification (NCBI taxonomy): domain Eukaryota; kingdom Metazoa; phylum Arthropoda; class Insecta; order Diptera; family Asilidae; genus Eutolmus; species Eutolmus rufibarbis. The sequence goes on along the minus strand of OY987206.1, from coordinate 41,790,437 downwards.
GGAGCCTTTTTATCGGTTGGCGAAATAGTTAAATTTAGTCTCTCATGATTACTTTTGTATGTGACAACGAGCGGTAAATACCTACATTCAAGATTTCAGTCTCCATTAAAGACTGCAATTCACCAATTGCTTTAAGTTAGCTGAATTAAACCAGTAAATGCAGTAATCAAACTTTAACTATTTGATTTACTTGAGTTAAGTTGAATCGACTTCTGTATTCTAATAGTTGTATGTTATGTAGGTATAAAATCCTACAGAATTTACACATTAATTTTTTTAAACGATATTTCATTTATTTAGTCTGCCTACGATTTACCGACAACAAAAATTTTCCTGAGGATTTTGTTGATTTAGATCCTAAATGCAAACTAATTTTTTAGCAAGACAAACAACTCAGTGAAATTTTATAGTAGTGATGATAATCAGGGCATAATTAAATAATTGGATTTAGCATTAAAAGAAGAAATATTTATTTAATTTAAATAGACTTCTTGGCTTATTGATGAACTCAATTCTGTAATGAATTTCTAGATGAAATATGGACTACTGCCCGTCAACAATTTTAAAAGCAAACAATGTGATTTTTAGCGACAATTTTGGTAGGTTGTTACTTTTAAACTAACACAGAAAATGCAGTGTAAAAGCTAAAGGCATTAATATATTATTATACTTACAAAATTTGAAACTATTCACTCAATACTTGAGTAATGTTTAGTTAGTCAAAATAAATTTATTTAATTCATGGGTAGGATTTAAATAAAATAAAAGTCACACATATTTCTGGATTTATTTATTACCATAAATTAAACATAAATATGTACAAGTTACATAACTGTGATGGAAATTTCTACTTGCTTCTTACGTAAAATAAAAAAATGGGCGAATTCCGTAGATAAATGCAAGGTGAGCGATGCAAAAGCATCGTCTCATCCCAGAAGGACGGGCGAGTGATTACATAAAATTGTAAATGATAAAAAAAACGACGAGAAATAAATACTACCACTAGAATATTACTGCTTTTCTCAAGTCTCTGAAATAAAGTTTCTTTTGTGCAAACACATTTTTTTTGTGTGTGGAATTTCGCTAAAAGGCGAGGGATAGTAAGAAATTCCCTAAATATAGAAATCAAAGAAAATAAATTTCACAGACTTGCAGCGAAAATGTTCGCATATTTCATAAGAATCATAAAGTCCAATGACATTTTTGATCATGTTTTCTCGCTTTTCTAAATTATATTTTAAAATAAATTAAATATTTCCGCATTCCGGCCACAGTCTCTATCTAAGTTTGAGATGGTCAAGGGGATTTTGGTTGTCGCGACATTTTGCTCTTTTTCCGGTTGAGCTTAAGAAAAATATCTTGGAGCCGCGTGGATGAGAGAAATTTTTGTGTAGTAAGAAAATAAAATATCGTGATGATTGTGGGCGTGTGGTTTCTGGTGATCGTGAATTTGAAATGTATTCTGGAGGCTCCAGAGAAATTTCTTCAAAATCAGTAGAATTGACCATCAAAAGCTTAATAGAAAGTGTTTGGACCGTTTTAAATTAATTTCGCGTGTTTACACGTTTCGCTTTGTTTTAAATAAATAATTTAAAAAGTTGTTTTTTTTGTTTTTAGTATTTTGCTTAAGCCTAAAACTTCTCCTCGATTTTAAATGCACAAGTACGTCCCTAGCGAATCGGCGACTAACTTCAGTTTGTTTTCTCGGAAATTTGTTTAAAATTAGTTACTTTCTACTAGCTAAAATTATTATAAATTAACTGTTATTCGATGGTTGAAGTTTTATCAGTTTTTTCCTTTTATCTAGCTTCCTACTTTGTTTTAGTGATTTCGTTTTTTTTCCTAAGCTACCTAAGCAACGATTTTATGTGGCTGCATCCATTTCTTCATGTAGTAGCAGAAAAGCGTGGAAATGTACACGAGAATCATTAGGGCACAGGTAACGGCTAGCGCTAGCACTGAAGTTTTTGTAGGGCACGGCTCGATTATTGTAACAGTCTTGTCTGTAATAAAATAAATTAATAAAATTATTTCCAGCTCTTATAGAAGGGTAAGTGTGATAATTTTACCTTTTGTAAAGTCTGTGCTGCGATCATCCTTCAAGAATTCTCGCTTCTCATCATCACCAAAGTCGAAGACGAGAATTTCTTGGGAGATGTTCATCTCATCTTCAGCCTCTTTGGTCTCATTGCTGCAAAATTGCGAAAATCGTTGTAAGTGATCGTGATTATTTTCTAAGTGTAATTGTGACCTCACCTTTCAATGGAACGTTTCTTCCTTCCCCATGACTCTACAGATTCCAAATTCCACTCACAAACGGCGGGCTCGCATGGTCCAAGGCAGTACTTCACGTTGCACTGGAATATGACGCCGTAGCTTTCCGTGAACCTGAACGCTTCGTAGACCGACTGCAGAGCATTCCCATCAGGGGTGAAACCTGGGAAGATGGTCGGATCTGTTGGACATCCCTCGTCGTCGATGATCTTGAAACTCGTCCTCGCATCTTTAGCCATCGCGACACAAGATCGCGCGAAGATGCCATACGGAGCTGCGGATTGAGTCAACATTGTCTACATATTCTTTTTTAAGATTGCAACAAACTTACTATCTTCTGGGATTTCAATGCGGAACATAAGACGATCACCGATCCTGACTGTCTCAACTTCACGCTGTCTGGTGTCCAAAATACGAATCCTTGGTGGTGGGGCTTCGGGAGAGGAATTGATGTGGATCATTTCTGGATCACGGATTGGCATCATTCCGAATGTGATATTCTTCGAGCTCATGTCGTACGTACACTTGACCTTGTAGATCTTATCCGCCTTGGTCATCACGACGCTGTGGTGTTGCAGAACGACTGTGTTCGTATAGACTCCAGTCTTGGAAGAAGAGTGTTGCGATTCATTTTTGTACTTAATTGTTCTCTAAAGTCAAAAGAAGCCATTTTCGAGGGAAGTGAATATTCTCAATGTGTCTAAGCGAAACGGTTTTGAGTTGACCCAGTTTTCCATGACCATGATGTATTTATGTACAAGCGGCATGAGGCGCATGTCGGTGGAAGGGTGAGTTATTTAAGACCCATTGAAGTCAGCTGGATATATAATTTAACTTCAAAAGGTACTTGAGTTAAACATTAAGGAAGTTTTAACGCAGTTTTAAAGTTGTGCGTTTCTATAGGCCTTTTGAAGTAGTTAGGTATAAATGCTAAATGTTCAAAAATTCAGTTTTTGCAATCACCTTTTCAATTCATCTAAAGAAACTAAGCGCTGAAGTGATAAATTCTTGAACAGGGGCTTAATAAGAGTTGATGCACATAATTCAGTCATAAATAAATGAGTCAATTATTGTAACATATTTTCAAGAAAGGCTTACTTTATCTTATAAAATTCTAATCTTTTATTATCAAAAATGGTCTTTGTGAAGAAGTTACTTGTAAAAATATATTTAATGAGAGGCAGTTATGTATCGTTTGCGGTGCACTCAAATGCTTTTCAAAGCACGCATTAGTGCCTTAAATTAATTCGACAAATAATATTATAAATTGAAATGCAAATGTTAATATTACTTTTGCTTTAAAAAAATTAAAAAACCTAAATTTGAAGCATTTTTAAAGCCTTAATTGCACTTTTTTTTTACGTATAAATTACTCGCTGAAGCTGATACATTTTCTTATAGCTGAATTATGCACTCTATTTCTCTTCAAAGCCCTTCTGGGAATTCCCCTACCTACTTCTTGTTGTACATCTAATTAATGAAACACAATTTTACGCGACAATCACCTTACTAATGAAAATTAAAGTTTTCGTTCTATTGAATTAAGAGCAATTATTTTCGCCAATATGGTAAATGTTGCAATAAGCAAATTAGAAATGGATTAATGGCTGTTATGAATGGCGCACATTCCGTCGAATCAGGCTTGTAGTTTAGAGCGACTAAATATTTAAACTTACCACACTTTGGGTATTGCAATCTTGTCCAGCCATCGTAAGGTCCAATCTGAACGCGTCCGAGTTGATGACGTCGATGTTACAAGTTTCGGAACGACCAAGGGCATAGATACGTCCATTGAAGGGTTTATTTGTCCTAACCTGAACAGCAATTCGTGTGTCCTTGCAGTGTACGGAAACTGGAAGTATATTGTTTTGTTTGGTTTTATTCAGCCACGTAATCAGTGTATTCAAGTTGATATCGAACATAAATGTTGAATATTGCTTTTAATTTGTTGAATGGTTAGGGAATGATTTAAGTGATTTTGCCAATAAAAGCGTATTTTGAATTTTGTAAGAAAACTTGCAAAAGTGTTAATTTTTTCGTTTTGAGCAAAGTACTCTTGTCGATTTAGAATTTAATTGAAATAGTTTGTATTCAGGATTTCGAAGTACGAGTTCGATTTTTAAATTTGTGCTATAAGATAAAATAAATTCATAAAAGTCCTACCATCGTAACAAGTTCCCGTCTTATCGCAGTTAACATCATTCCTAGTCAAGTTGTTGAGGGAAGGATCTTCAGTGGCGTCGAAGGTAACTGGAAGGGTGTGATCAGTCTGTCCAGGAGCTGGTGAGGTTGCCTTCTCGCATTGATTCTCAAAGTATTGTCCAATTGGTTCGCCGTGATCGATGAGTGGGCGTTCCCCGTTGAGATAGGTCGAAGGTCCATCAGGAAGGGTTTTGTGGTCCAAGTGATACAACCTGCAGTTGTACTGAGAACCTGTCGGTTGTCCAAGATAGAGGAATGACCGGCAGAGGAATTCTGTTTCTATTTCGCAGGCTAGTCTACATGCAGATTCAGAAGTGACCTGAAGCTCTTTATCGGTGTAATAGTGGAGGCCGACATATTGAGCAACTTTTTCATCAGACACTCCAATCCTCGGATTCTGGTATGACCTTGTGTTCTTGCAGGCTTGTTGCGGTTTCAGACATAAATTTTCGAAATAATCTGTTCCTTGAGCGTCGACCAGTTGAACAAATTGACCGGTGCTACGTCTGTCCGAATCACTGAGGACACATTTCATGTTATTATAATCATACTCAACAGATCGACAGACGAATCGTTTTTCATTTAGACAGGCTGATAAACAGGCTTCTTTTGTACTTGTATAAATCAAGGCGTTGTCCAGACCTCGTATAATTTTGTTCGGGACTCTTTCGAAAGCCCATGGCCTCAAACAAACATTTTCGCTGCGCAGCTGCAGTTTGACCATGTAGTACATGCTGGCTGACCTTTGTGCCACTGCAGTTGGATTATGGGCATTCGAATCGTTTTGCAGCTGGCAATGTGTTTCTTGGGCGGGGGAAAGAGGATTAACGACAAAACTAAAGGCTGCTGCCTGGCAGTCTGGCTCTTCTCTGCACCATCCCTGGCATTCGTATAAAGATAGATTTTTTACGCTATAGTACGTTGTTCCTGAGAAATCATAGTCTGTTAACTTTTCGAAGGCCATTCGCCCCAGAATTGATGGTATCATGGTCGCTAACACAAGCGCCGAACACAACAATATTCTCGACGTCCGCATCTGGAAAGGAAATAAAAAAAAAATTAAATTAAGGTCAATGTCTTGGTAGAATTCCTTTAAATACAAAATTTGTTTTTTTTTGCGCGAAAAAATTCACTGTACCGCGAAGAATTTTTGATGTTTTCTCTGGTGAACCGCAAGGTTCTCGTTTGTCAACTGTGTACTTTCTTCAATTCGACGAAATCGTGAGGAACGAATCGAGGAAGTCGTCGCTGTGCCAGATTTATTTTTTTTTTATTGTACTTGCGACGTGAGCTCGGTTTTTATAAATTTTTTTTTTACATTTTTTAAGTAAAGAAGCAACAATGAGGAGAAAAATCCATAAAACGTTTTAATGAACTCGAATTACACAAGACGGTAGCGCGACGGTTAAGTTAGTTATGTACAAGGTAGGGTATATTTTTTCGGGTAGAAATATGGCGGTATGTGTGGCGCAATTAAGAGGAAAAAGACAAGAAGCACTCAAGGTAAGATGATGATGATGGGCAAGAGGCAGTATGGAGCTCGTTTGAATCTCATCATCAAGGTAAAATTGCACCTTTTTTTTTGGAGTATGTGTCGTCGCAGATCAGACTCTAAGCTCCTTATGCTCCGGCTCCACTATGTTCCAGATAAGAATGCATAAAAATTGTGACGAAGACGATGTTCGGTGGTTAATGAACCAGCAAGATGCACGCCAAAGAAGTGCCTTTTTCTTTCTTCGTGTAAATCCAGAGATTAGACCTTGAGTCAGGTGCTTCGACTGCTTCTGTTGCTCACGTTGAAATGAGATTTTAACGATGCTCGGATTAGAGAGGTGGATACGAACCGGGATATGTTTGTTTAATTCTATATGAAACGTTCCGAGGTACTTTGCCACCGTTAGAATATGTAATGAGACCCTCTGATGGGTTTTTAATTTTAATTACTTCACCGTGATAAATTGGCGATCATTTTAGAGCCTTAATTGAGGCAATTCTGGTGGTCTTCGCGGGCGAGGGTGATGGACGCTCTTAGAGCTAATAAGCGAATTCAAAAGGGTCTTTATCTGTTTAGGATCGGGTTCATGAATTATGATGAACTTTTTGGATTAAAACGTGACGGAGATAATGGAGTATATCTTTTTCGTGGAATTAATTAGATACGTGAGAAACAATTTTTATTGGGGATATGAGAAGCTATTTGTGGCAAATTGAATTGGTATTTTGCAGAGATGTGCACGACAATTTATTTAATTAGTTTTAGAGGGAATTGAAAATGGCAACGCTATTTAACATACAACAGGCTTTTTGAGAAAAAATAGAACCATTTTCTAAGATTTAAGCAGTATAGTGGAACATTGCGATATTGAGGTTCGTGAATGAAAAAAATAATGGCAAAATAAAGTTTTTTCCATAGAAAGAAATGTTTCTAATAGGCGCATAATGACAGTAAATAATTGTATTACATCTCATTTTATTTTATAATTGGTCAGAATTTATTTAAGTTTTTATTTGTTAGCTTTAAATATAGAAATCAAAAATTTGAAATGAGAATGATCTCAGAGGAAAAGGCACAAAGGAAAAATTTGTTTTCTTATTTGTCTTATAAGATTGAGTTATTCTTATGCGTTTTTGGCGGGAAAACAATCAGGAACTACTTAAATAGTATGAATTTAAAAAAAAAACATCGTTAACATGCTTCAGACGATGATTTTGAATTCTTAAGATATTCTCAAAATAAAATACATAGAATTTTGTTTTCATCGGATTATGTATAATACCTAATATTGTTAATTTTTACTCTTTACATTAAAGATTTTGTTTGTGTTAACGATATTTTTTAGGTCTTGCGTAGAATTGCATTGAAGACTTAGGCGAGCTGCAGTTTGGCCAAATATAGAAATGTTACTAAAATCTTAATTAAAAGTTAGTTTTGGGTTAACCAATAAGATATACTATATGTATTATGAGATATATACCTAATATGAGTATTTTTAAATCTGATGAAATTATTTAGCATTCTTCTCTAATTGTTCAGCATTTCACAACATACTTATTTAAGAAATCTGCTACCGAAAGAGACAACGAAATTATAAAAGTTATTATTTTTGATTTTTGGTCTATCATATCTTCGTATAATCGACTATGGTTTGTGGTTAGATTTATGTTATTTTTTCTTTTGAAAGATATGTAGTCATTCAAAACCTACATATGTTAACTCCTTTAGAGTTTAAAGTCACATGTGTTTTTTAGAACATTAACTCCTTTTGTTTTAAAATAGCAATAGTTTTGAGACACTTTTTAAAAATCTCAAAAAATCGTTATTTCTACTTTCTAGCCGACATTAGAAAATTTCTCTAAATCCAATCTTTCCTCCCACGAAACCTAATGACCCTGACCCTGAGAGCACCAAAACTTCCACTAATTTTGTAAGAACTTTCACTACGATCACTCACCAATTTACAGAACTTATATAAAGTCATTATTCATTAAATGAGTGCGCGCTTACAAAAATAACAATCCTTTCCACCTTCGGCAATCTTTAGTTGTTAATTGCTAGCCCGCGGCACCTTTTCACCGCCTGCTTAGAACCTGGAGCCCCAGCAAAAACCCCGAAAGTGTCAAAATAAATTGATGAACAGCCTTTTTGCTGGTCGAAATAAAAAAATTATTTAATAATTGCCCTCACCTCGGGTGACCCACTGCGATGTGGCCTCCGCCTGGAAGGAATGCCGCGGATCTTGGGACCCCCATCGGCGCTGTTGCACGTCGAAAACAGAGGGAGGTGTAACATAATTACAAGTGGAGGTTGCCTCAAAAGGGCACTGAAGTGATGTTGGGGCCCCGATCGGAGGAGGCTTCTGTGCTATTAATTTACGCTGCTCCACGTTGTCTTAAGCACAATTCTAGATTTCTTATACCCATTTTATTTTTAATAAACTCTCCTTCTTTATTTTTTTAGTGGCGGGCAAAAAGATAGAGCATGCTTTCTGAGGGAGTTTATAATAAATTGCCGGGCAATTTAAATCCTGCAGAGATGCTGGGATGTCGTAATTAGTAATTATGGCAGGTTGCTGGCTTTAAGGAGCGGCTCGGGTCGTACTCAAATGATAACTCCGCTGAGGGGTTTATGGTGAATAATTGAGACGTGATGATGTTTTCTGAGCAATTTCTGGGAAGAAAAAAGGTTATGACTATGCTTTAGAATTGCCCCGATCAAATTAAGGCATCTGATAAGGATGAAAATAGATTTTCAATTCAGTAATTCCTTTTTAATCTTAAATTCGTATGATAAAGGCTTTGTTCCTTTATGATTTTGTAGGAGATATTGATGAAATTATTTTAATTTTAATGTAAGTATGAGGGTACGTTTTAAAGATTATTAGAATAAAAGGCGGTAGAAATGGTAAATACTATGCTGAAAAGATGAAATATTGAAAAACAGACACATGCTTGCAATCAAAGTCTTTATATTGATTACATCATATACGTTATTCAATATTCTGAACGTTCTGTTTTATGCTGATGATATACATAAAAATATTTAGAGAAGTTAAGTTTCTTGTCCTGATGATTCCTTTTTATTGCAAGCAAATTTTAATCGCTTTGTATAAAATGTTGCGACTTGATTTCAATCTTCATCTTGGCATTGAAAGTAATTCTCTTCTGGGATTTATTATTATTATACGTTGATTCAGAGAAATTGCAGACCCTTCTGTTTTTATATTTTTGTACGTAGGACTTGTCCGACGGATCTTAGAATACGCTAGTTTGATGAGGTCTCCTCATTATTCCGTCGATATTCGATAGAATCAATATAAAAACGTTGTTTTTCGGCTTCATTTAAGAGACTTGCCATTAAATGCAGCTCGAATTAACATCTTAATGTGATTGACCAAAATTAATAAATATGGAATAATTGAAGCGTCATTGCGAGATTTCTAAAGGTGTTTTTGTAAATTAAATAGTTTGCGCAAATTGAATTTTGAATTGGGGACTGGATTTGGTTTACTCAGAAAAGTAATTGCTCTTTCCTATATCCCGAGAAGTGATTTTAAAATGATATCTAAACGAAGGTTGATATGAGTTTTTAAAAAACATTTATTTATTATCATTTAAAATTTAAGCCACATTATTTTCTTCTCAACGAAATTTTTGTTGAAGTTGTTCTCTGCTTTGTAAAAAGTTTTCGAAGCGTTTAATAAGACAATGAAAGAAGAATGAGCCAATTTTTTATGTTGTATGTGTCGTATGAGAATATGTAAAAAGAAATCGAGAAAAACAAAGTGTTGTAAATAAAATACATGTATAATAATTATCTAAAACCTCACTGTCGGTAAATCTTAAAGGGTATTAAGATATATTTTAGTGATGACGGCTATAGAAATTAATTATGAGAAACTTAATTAATACTTATGAAACGCCGCTCGTCGTAAGCATAAAAAATTACCTATCACTTGCAGCTCGATTTTACTTAGCGCTGGTCGCCTGTGCGGAGCCCATTTCCATCTCAAGCGCGAATAAGTGCGTTAGTCAGAATCACAGGCATTAAATCCAGCGCCAAATGAATTTAGCGAGCAAACAGGATATAAATTACTTGTCGCCCCGAGATCTTTTTATTAACAAACATAATTCCCGCTGTCATGATAGTTACCTGCGCCAACTATTCCCAAGGAGACTGCGCAGCCATCGCTCGGAGCATTATTTGCTTGAGACGTTGAAAATTGCCCCGTGTAATTTCTATGAATTTGCCGAAAAGGGAAAAGAAGGAGGAAAAAATCTTCCCTTCGGGCACGAACTTACCGCCCTTGGCCTTTAATTATCCACTGCCAATTCACTTCACCACATAATTACAGCGGAGAAAATGCAATCGCTTAATTACGATGAAGAGATGCTCTCAACTCGAGATCGCGGTCTTTTCAAGGTCTTCTAATTGCAGTAGTGAAAAAAAGGTATACAAACTTTGTTTTAGTCACACCGGTGGAATTCGAGTTTTCGATCCGTCACCTTCTCACCTTGTACCGCACCTTTGGAAACCCTTGGGAGGCTCAGGGCTGCAAGGGAAGAATCTTGTCTTCAATTTCAATTAATTTCAGACATTTTGTGATGAAGAGATGCCCCAAGACAGACATCTCCGAGATCACGGGGGCCACCGAGGTAATTGAGTGCAGCTCGCGTGCTGCACCAACCATCTGCTGCACCTTTTTCTCTGGGACCGACCCCTAGGGTCAGCCACACGGTGCACTGGTTCCGGTTAAAGCCCTTCGGAAAATGCATGCATAAAATGGATTTTCCTACGCTCCTCAGAGGTATGTCGTGAGAAATCGCTTCATTAAAAGCGGTGCATCTTCTTCACGAGTTAAGCGTTTGAATCGCACTTTCATTATAAAGAAAAAAATAATAGGTTAAAATTGTTTATGCTTGTTCTATGAATTCCGAACGTTTTAGATACGCTTTTGTATACTACTAGAATTCTTCGATTTAATTTTGAAAATTGTTAATCAATTAAATAGTTCTCACTTTTTCACAAGTTTGCAGCGATTTGAAAAGTTCCATTACAACGTTTCACCAGTTAGAATTGTAAGAAAAAGCATAACCAGAAAAGTTCAGTTCTTGTCTCCTGCTTTCATTTTTTGTATTCAACGCTTTTAATTGCTAATAGGTAAAATAAATTCGATGTAATTGAGATATTAAACTATAAATATACATATTGCTGAAATACGTATAATTAAACAATTGAATAACGTAACAACAAATATTTGTTCAATTACACTATTCGATTTTAAGGAAAAGATCAATTAGAAAATTTGCTCCACATTAAATAATAAATTCCTTAAGTTTTTAGATTATTAGAACAAAAATTCATTTCTCTAGCCAAAAATGTTTATAACAAAATCGAAATCAGTTGTCGTAAAAATACCAAGCTAACAAGAATGATTTCGTTACAAAATTGGTTCTTCGAAACGTCTGATAATTATAGCTATACCAACTATTACATATATGTATGTGTTATGTATATTTTTTTGCATTAGTGATGTTGTTATCTTTTCCCTACGTATGCAAGTTCGAAGTGAGTTACCGCCTTGCCATAAACCTCAATGGATTTACGAATCGAGATAGAATCATCTTGTCTATCAAGAGTACTCTTCCATGTACGAGCACTTCCCTTTAAAATCGTAAATAACTCCTTCCGCCAATCTTAACCGCGTAAAACAGCACGAAGGCCGTATCTATAGAAAAACTTCAATTTATCTTTCCTACTCAATCTCGTCTTCGTGACTGGAAATTGCCTCTTTTATCGGGACGAAGGAATACCTGACATAACTTTCAATTTCCGCCTAAGTAAAAATTCTCTGTTAATTAAATTAGCCGATTAATTCGCTCGCCCAAACTCCACGGGCATCTCATAGACGAGAAAAATGCATTTAATGTGCACCGACGAGTAGCAGAATCCATTGGACTAGCCCTTGACAGCTGAATAAAAAGTCACATTCCATCGGTGCGAGCATCGACCGGCATAAGAGGACCTATGCTCCAAGATAAAAGACTAAAAAGTACACGATGCTACACGAAAGCCGAACAAACTCGGGAGGCATGTTTCGGACTCTTGGGTACATCTGAACGTTACCTGCCAATCGAGGGCTCCACACAAAAAATACACGAGCAATTCCATTCAACATGACAGTCAACAATTTAGAAGTTGTGTACCAATGTCAATTGTGGCCACAATATACAAAATACCGTCCCTGCCCGTCCAGCACGTCCCTCACCTGGATGGCAGCGGTGTGCCGCCAGGTACTGTCCTAGGGCCAGTGGTGGAACATCCGCCAGCCACTGTCTCTTCACTATTATGCCTGTGGACAACATTTGCATGACATCACAAAGCCCTTAGTTAGACCATGGAGAAGGAAGGCAATCAAACGCCAGAGGAATCTGCAACAAATGCACGAGATTGGGTCATGTGAGGTTATGTTGCTCCGTAAGCCTCTGAGCGATAATCAAAAAACCTGCAAAGAGCTGGGCATCGTCTACCTGTCTTCTGGAGCCTCGCATGCTTCCGATGGGCACCAGTGCAGCTGATTCGTGTTCTCGTCTTCCCCAGGTTCGTTTTTATTATTAGAACCTTTCCAGGCAGCAGCGGTTATCTATCAGATCTCCTCATATCTTTGTATACGTAGATTGGGGCCCCGCGGCATGTTCCCGAGGTACCGCCATTTGCCTCTGATGCACTCACCGCGGCCATTCAATTGGAGTTTTCCTCATTTCGAAAACGAAAGGAAAACATTATTAGCTTTCGACACGGCCCCTGCGCATCGCATCCGTCCTTGGCGGTCGCAGCGTCGCGATAGAAAGCATCCGAAAGGTGCTCCTCCACAGTGGAGCCAGGCTTCTTGGAGTTGACTCAGCAGCGAAGAGGCTGATTCTTCTAAAATTATGAGGAGGACTGGGAATCATTTCTAATGAAGATGTGGTCCACTCCGCCGAAGCATTGTGCGGCTCATTCAGGTGCTTCGGTACGCACGAGCCAGGTAGGTTTGAATAAAGATTTTTGTGTGCACTAAAGCAGCGCCTAGGGCTTCCGCTGCTAGGGCATTATTCTTGGTTTTTATGTCTTTTAGAGGAAGGATGCGAGTCTTTTTTGTTTTGGATAGAAGCTAGGTATTTCGTTTCTACTTTAAAATTCGAAACAAACCATTTCATATTTCATCTAGTTAGTTAGTTATCTAGCAAAGTCATATTACATTGAACGTAGCTTTCACTAAAACTATCTATCCCATCTCAAAAATTTTTAATTACTTATAGCGCTACAATTTATTGTATTTCTATTCTTGAATAAATAAATAAATAAATAAGAAGAGATATTAACGTAAAATACATTAATTGCTATCTTTATTAGTCGATCTGTTCGAATAATTTTATATTACAGTAAAACATGTCTATATTTGTCTAAAAATTAAATAGGTGAGTTTTATTTGTGTAAAAATGGACAAAGATTTACTTTAAGACAAGAACGACAATATAGACTAGTAGTCAAAATGCCATTACATTTACAGTACATCTATTGTATATTAATTATTTCTAATGTATCTACATTTATTAATTAAGTGAGGTTCGTTAGATAAATGATTCAATCCACAATAACTAAAGGTAGGTGAATGGTTCATGGCATCTTAATCCCATTAAACACTTTCAATTTTTAGTCTCCTTTGCAAGGCTGTATACCCAATAATTACAAAGTCGTGAAGGATGTTGCCCACATTCGAATAAATCGTCCTAGCTGCCCGGAGGAATCCAATAAACGTACAATTTCAGCACGAGTCCAAATAAAATCCAACATAGAAAATCTAAAACGAAATTCAAAAAGTTTAAATCGTTTTAATAAAACGCATGATAAGCGAAATATAGCGCCTTGATTCCCTGAAGGAAAACATCGTGGCTTCCTTTAACACCTACATGCATAAGATTCTCTGGGACTGGCTGGGGCGTGTGGCTCCCCTCTGGCGCCTTGTGGGCACCTTTAATTATAAGAAATATCGCCTGTCATTGTCGTAATGGCACTAGCACGCCAAAGTGGTCTTCCCACCCCATCATATTTTAAGATGCTTTCGCGAATTTCTGCACTGTTCGTGCTCACGATTGCAAAATATGAATTTTCTTGTTTTTCCCCTATCTTTTTGATTTTATTTTATTTTTATTTTTCGTAGAAGTCGAAGAAATCGTAGAAGTCGTCGTCGTTATTCAATTGCGGCTCTATGCCCTGGAGAATGTAATTTTCTTTAGCTGCGAGTAATTTTCTTTCAATTTAAAGCGCCATCTACTTTATTATTTGCACACCGTCATTACATTGCATGTCCCTCGATGCGGTACAGCACACCTGGGCGCGGAGGAGGGGGGTGGGACAGGTGAGGTACAAGGTAAACTGGGAAGGGAATGGCTAATAATAGTTCAAAACTAACACAAATTCAGTAAAGTTTAGACTACGGGGTGGTTGAGGGGCGGGATGTGTTCGTAATTGTGCATTGAGGCCAGGGAAGAGGCATAATAGATAAAAGGTAATTGAGCATGCGCTCTTGTGCCGAACCGGAGGGGGAGGGGGGAATACCTGGCTCGGACCACTGGAGCACTGGTGCCATCTACTCAAAAGAGGAAATGACTGATTATGAGTTCCATTTACATCATTAAGAAAACAGCATACATTCATGCAGATGAGGGATATGCTGCCGTTTTCTAGCGATTATGCTAAGCCGTTGAAAATATTAGTCGTGGCGCCATCTGGCGAGCCTGATCTTGTTGTTCGAACCCACAGATGACGTGTCATTTGTCGCTATTGTCCATGAAATCAATTCCTCATTTTACCTTGGAGTTGGAATAAATGATGATGATGGATAATGACTAAGATTCGTTCTAAACAAATGGCTTAGCAACTAAAATAAAATACTGTAAGAAAGAAGATTTTCACTCTTCTACTTCTTCTTCTTTTCTAACTTCTATTATAACGTATTTCTTTTTCTATATTTTCCATTTGTTTCGTCTATTTTACGCGCTTCATCTCGTTTTCCTGTTTTTATCCTCATCGAGAGTATGAAATGCGTGAAAATTGCAAAACTTGTTCATTTTAAGAGGCGAAACGTTTAAAGCAGGCAACTGCACGTCATCCAGGTAATACCCAGGTAAATGCAAAATCCAGCTTTATAGTCGAGTGTTACTGGATCGTGCACGTACGCTATAAAAAAAAAAAAATATCTACGAATTGCAAAACCTGCAAAAGGAAAACGTTTCCGGCATTTTCAGTTTTCTTCGTGCTTCTTAGATTTGCATGTAGAGGTCGTTCGTTTGCAGATGGTTCATTACATCCTATACCCATGTATTTTATTTTAGGGCGAAGGGACAGGAGGGTGGGCATGGTCCGAAGAAAATTGGATTGTTTTCATGCTTCCAGGAGATACGTTTAACGTTGTAGTGGGCCGAGGGACGTTCGATTAAATTTATAAAACGTATTTCGTGGGCAGAGAACATTTCTCTGACGTTTTGAGATGGAGCTGCCCCGGTGTGATATGGAGGGACATTTTGTAGGAGGTGATGGCTCTCAGGTAATTCGATGTGTGACAGCATCATTATCTCGGAAGAAAATGAGATTTTCTTATTTCTGTCCAGCGGGGTATGCATGTAGCCATGTAATACCTTGGCATGTTAGTCAGAGAAGGGCTTTGCGATGGGATAGTAATCTGAACCTTCTTGGAGAATTTGCGGTTGTCGTATTGCATTTTATGGTAGCTGCTTCGACTGATCAACCAAGATTCGCAATGAAGGTGGATTGCGTTGCAGAGTGTGTAAAATAAATGCGCTTGTAAAATTGCTGGAATGTCGGACTTGTCGACTGGCACGCTTAATTATATTTCTATGTTAGTTAAATTGCAAAATAAGATAAGAAACAGCCTTCTATATTTTAATTGGTCTAATTGGACAAAAATCCAAACTACACTTTTAATTTTATTTCATTATTTCCAATTAAAACTACATAACTTAGGCTCCATCTTATACCAAGTGTTTTCTCTTACTATTAATTTTTATAGCTCTTACTATGTTAAGTGTTTGATGACGTTGATTTGTTAATAAAAACCCAATTGCGAAATTACACTAATTAAATTAGTACACAACGTAATAACATTAATTAGTCCCCTGAATTAATGAACGTAAGAAGGTTTTATTTTTTTTCATGTCTAGTTTTTTAGGATTCTGTAACCGTATCAAAATTAAAAATTGTCTCAATCAAAAACATATAAAAAACCTATACTTCAAAAATACACTACTAAAAATTCATTTTGGACCAAATCAGTTAAAATTGCGCCCTGCGCCGGGGTTTTTGAAGTTGTTTATTTCAAATAGATTACACTACAAATGTAATTTTTCTTCAAACAAGTGGCAGATTACTTCTTAGTTTACTAATAATTTTTTATGAATGGTCAATGGGAGTTAGTTGAGCAGTTTTATTTACGACTTCGGAATCTATGGAAAGATCTTATAGAATTGCCGATTTTATGGAAAAAAAAGTTGTATGTTAACCAGTATTACTGACATTTTGAAATTTATAATTTTAAATGAAAATTCGCTACATGAAGTCAGGTATTTTGTTGTGCGTTTAGAGTCGTTGACTTCGAATTAATTCTCAAAAATAAGAAAATCTAAAAAATATCAAGTACAACAAAAACAGATTAACTTTACGCAGTACATGTTTAAATTTCACGAATAAATCGATCATTGTTTTTTTCTGTTGAGTAGCTTAAGACATATTTCTTAGAAATTTTTTTTTAAAACTTTTAAAGTGGCATGAATGAAGCAAGAATGGAAAAAAAGTAAGACAAGACACGATGAAATATTCTCCTTCTCCGTTAATTTAATTAGAATTTAACAATCAATTTCGAGTAGTCGATTCATCTTGATCCCCGCCCAACAGTAAATCGCTTAGCTAATCGTCCGGCAAGCATTAAAACCCCTCCCGCGTCGAGGATAATCTTGAAGACAGTCTGGGGGCGCGGGGTATGATTTAAACCTTTCCCAGGTGCCACCGCCAGACATAAACTTTCGATTTATTTCATGATCATCAAAAAATTAGAATTTGCGGTTTTCGGCCGCGCGGCCACGAGGAGAGCGCAATTTCACGTGAGTTGCCTGAAAATTGAAATTAGCGTGGACGTGAAAGACTGCACCGGCACGCCACAGCGACGTCGCCGCCACAATCTCAGGTGAGGTGGGCAGGTACAATGGACCCCAATATCGGCGTGGTAATTTCTGGTGTGCAGTGGCCGGTAAAAACCATGATAAATGAAAAATACATCTTTTTTTTTTGTCGTAGATTCGGCTTTTTTTTCGGCCGGTGTGTACCCCTTCCGCGAGCATAACCGCGCGCGATTGGGTAGGTTCGCAGGTTCCAATCGCACCTCACAGCGGCACATTGGCGCGCTGGTGGAAAAACGGAAGAAGAGCGCGATCGCGTCACTTGAGGACGCGGCGCGGCATGCAACAATGAAATCCGGCGATTTTCAACAATTTGCTTTTTATGAGGTGTCCGCGTGAAACATTGCGGTGGCGCAGTGTGGCACCTGAGAAATTAAATTCGTCTGGGAAATTTTTTGGTTTATAAAAAAAAAAAACGAAGCGGTTTGAGGTGTGATTTTGTGCCCTTTGGAGGAAACCGATTGATTTTCAGGGTCGGTGCTCACCTGGATATTTTTCCTTTGCCCCTCTTTGAATGATGATGAGGAGAGGTGAGGAAGCTTTTTGTAACTCTGGTTGCGCCTCGTCGATGTATATAAAATTAATTACAGACCTTCATTACCGCGCTTTTTTTCGCCTCGCGGCTTCTTTAACGCCTTTCTTACTGTTGTTCGGAGTCATAAACTCTTTTTTTTTTGTCCCCTAGCGCGTACTCAAGAACTTTTATCTTTCGTTAGGAAGCAACGAACTCACCTGGTCATGCGCATAGTATACATCTCAGGTAAGTGCGATGAACTGCTCGCGACTAATGCAAACAGTTGACTGAGGGAAATTAAGGTTTTATCCAGCTACCTTACAACAATTTCCCATTTACCCATTTTTCAGAAGTTATAAATGAGTTAGCCCAGCGTGGAACACCTCCCGCGATATGAATAAATCTAATCTAATTGTCTAGCATGCAATAAACCTTTGAAAATGAACCTCAACTGAACGAATTATTAATATAGATACTACGTTACTTTTATTACAGGGTGTTCTGTTCGAACAGGGTGATATATGTAGGTACCATAAACTAAGAATTTAATCAATCCGCTGAAAATATTTCTTTAGGTTTTTTTCTTGTTTGTCTTTTGTGGGTCTACATTATTTATTATTATTAATTTAGTCAAATAATAAAATTAGTTTTTTAAACCAGATTGTTATGTGGGGTATCATTTGAAAGAGCTATACCTAGTTATTAAATCTAAAATGCGCAGTCAGAAGATCATATTTTGGCTTTTCTAATGTAACTAATTTAATTTCATATATCGAACGTAAGCAATTCTTCTATCTCCAATTTTTATATTAAACTATAGCTAGGCATTTTTACGATGCCTAAGCTCGAATTGAAATATTTACTATCATTAGGAACAAAAAAACCTAATGATATTCACTTTAAATCGCGGTTTTTAGATATAATAAATAAATAAAACTAAATTGTTAAAACCATGATATAGTTTCACATTCAAAACTTTATATCTCATTTCAATTTTAGTCGTAGGGCTTATTTTTTTTATATTTTAATTTAACTCTTACTAGTCAGATAATTGAAACGACTATAGTCAGGTGATTATCCTTTTCAATTTTACACAATGGCGGAAAAATCGAGTTGGAAACGCCCCTAAGTAGTTTGATTAAAGACTGTCATAAAAAATTAACAGTCTTGGGTATGAAAAATTGGAAAATTGATTTTTCTGTCCCGTCGCTTTTTGCATGATCCCTTCGCGGGCTCCATAATCCCTGCACGGCCCTAATCACTCCGCGGGCCACTTATGGTCAGACAAAGACCGCAGCGGGGCTCTTTATGTCTCCTCATTTGTGGGGCCCCATTAACAACTCATTGAGGAACAATTGACCAATGGAAAATTAAATTGAATTAAATTAAAAAGTAATTTTCGTCCGAGATGCGTCCGACAAGTAAATGGAACAGATTTAGGTGCGGCAGGCGAAGCGAACGACGTGCTCGCCGCGAATAGGATCCGATGTGATGATGCGGCGAAATTGTTTTGTGCTTAACTCTTCTCAGGGAGTTCGTTCGGAGGCAATTTCAGGTATCAGGTGAAGTAAGGACGTGTGCTTAATTTTTAATTGCGGAAACTATTAGCGCTTCATAAAAGAAGTTATTACGTCGGTTGCTGCAACTGCAGCAATGCACTCGTCTTAGGCATTTGCGCTGCAACAGTGTCGCTAGTCGCTAGTACGTATCTGTCTATATTTATGGAGACGTGTTTATAACATGTCGAAACCGAAAAAATATAAAAGCAACTTTCTTATAGGCTTAAAAGTTAAACTTGTAGAAGCTTATTCTGTAAAATACGAATTTTTCAAGAAACATGGCAAATATTTGTAAAACGCCTTATGTGTTATCGAATTAACTTAAAATATGTTAGAATATTTATTTGTAACTAAAATGAATCTATTGAAATTAGTATTTATATGGCTGAAAGATGTTCTCATGTAAAAAGTTTTCCTTAATCCGAACCAGAAGAGCAATAAAGTTACGCTGGGAAATTTGCCTCTAGAAGTTATTAAGAAAAATGATATGTTTGTTAGATAAAGGACAAAGGATTCATTGAAATTCTTTGAAACATATGCAAACAAACTACACTTATTATTTCCATGAGTATAGTTAGTTACGATAAGTACAAGAAAATAATTCTTGGTCAGTTGCTCGTAGATTTTCTTTGCGTAAAGGTCGTGTCCCAGTTATTTGTAAACTTCTTTTAAATTTGTTTAGGTAATAGTTTTTTTCATGAATTTTTCCTTAAGGCATACTCGTAAAATGAATAAAAGGAGGCATTGGTGGACGACTGTCGTGAAAAACTTCTCTTTGAAAAAAAAGTTGATAAAGCTTACAAATAAATATTGTTAAAGTATTTAAGCCTTTTTTTGATAAATATTTCGAGATTCTGCAAAATGTAATTATTTTTTAAGAAAAAGTAGATTTAGTGACTTTGGCGTTTATTATTGTCGCTGTAAAGCATTTGCCAAACAGAAAAATAGCTTGTAGTTAGTACCATCGACTTTAAACTTTTTTTGGCGGATTTTCTTATACTCGATAAATAGTTTTTAACAAAGACTAAATTTTATACTTAGATTTCAGATAGATTTTGCTATTTAGATTCCACTTTTAAGTTTTCACTGTTAGTGTGCTGTAGAACTCAATTAGCAACTTGTTTCGTGTAATTTCAAAACCAAATTCCTATTTTACTCGCTGACTAGCTGGCTATGAATCATTCAAACTTTATTTGTTTAAGTACCTAAGATAAGCAAAATCACTTAATTTACCTACGTGTTCTGCAGTTCACTGATGTGATCCGAAAAACTAAGGAATCGATTATGTAAAAAAATGTGTGCAATCATTCACTTAATGCTAATAAGTGGCAATCACTTAACATGTCTACAAATTGTTTTCTCATTTCCTCTATTAAGTAATTGACGTAAGAAGATGCTGCAGCATCAGCGCCCGTTTTACTCCAGAAAGTAGTCACGATCAGGCCATAAAATCACTTCATTTCCAGAGGAAGGGCAAAAACCCCCGACGATAGTCATTTCCTCATACACACAATATCTTAAAGAGGGCAAACTACACCTAACATCCTTTTATCTGGTAATTTTCACCTATTTTCAAATTATGTCCGAACAAGTAGCCAACTACAAAATATGCTCGGAGCCACCTAACGCAATGGTCAGCGCTGGTAGGTGCACTAATTTGCGTCAGACTCGTAAGGAGGATGCTGCTGGAGCTAAGAATCGTGACTTTCTTGGCACCGCCTAAAGGCCTCAGGATGTATGCTACTAGCACCGGACGCAAATCATCAGGCAAATCGTTTTATTTTTTTTTCGCAATCATTTTATTTTTTATTTTTATGTAGACAAGCTGTGGTGTGTTAGCAAAAAAGTCGCCTTAAATTGAAAATTGAAAAATCCTCGCGTAATTTGGTTGTAATGGAAAAAATTTACATAATTCGCACGTAGATACAAAGATGAAGTTGAAGGCTAAAAATAGCCAATAGTGTCTACAGTATACTACAATATATACATATATGTACTTGCGGGCTTATTGAGGTTCCGTGAAATTATCCTCTATGAAACTCTTAGAGAGTGGGTACCTTGCGTCTTCGACCAGTTCTATCACCGCTCATAAGTGATCTAAGCTCACACGTAATACCTGGACATGCACGTCGACGCAATCACTCAAATTGACCAATTTCGCGCCAGGTATTCCAATGCGCTTCGGAATGTGATGCCGTCGCCGCACTGCGACTGTCTTCCCTTCAAGGCCGTCTGAGGCCCGAACCCAGGTGATCACCTCACCTGGGTCCGCGCACAACACCGCTCCAATCGTGCCGTTAATAATTATTCATAAACGCAAGCACTTGACGCAACCTTTCTTGAGTAAAACAAGAAATAAAATATGAGCATATCTTTCTTGGGGATGAGATAAAAGATAAATATGTTTTTTGTGGGGATCTAACGTGATTACACGGTGTCAGCACCGTTAGTTTGGCTGCACTCGAATGTTTCCGCGGTTAATATATGTATTTAGCGCTTCTCATTCATCGCGATCCCCTGACCCAGAGTCTTTTGCCGTTTTCCCACTCAGGTGAGATCTTGCAGTAACTGTGAAAAGATTCTTTCCCGTCTTAGATCTTTCGACTCCTGGAGGTGGTGGGCTGGACCAATTTCAGTTCGACCAGTTCTATTCATAGAGGACAAAACCAAGTATGCGTCCCAAACGGCGAAACGAATCTGTGATCGCCAAAGGTACAATAGAACACTCAGATTCATGCTAATTACTTCAAATCGGCTTAGTTATCTTAATTTCTTTTATATTATTTTTGGCCCAATACTCGAGCTCAGTAAGTCAGTAACTGTTCTCATATTCTTTGCGCTAATATTTTGCATTTCTTTTCTTTAAAATTTCCTTCATCGGCTCCCATTTGGAACGAGAGCGCCCCAGAAAAATAAGAAAAATAGTTAAGTCCATGCCCTAAATAATGTTGATGAACAATCTGCAGCCACTAGAAATTTTTAATATTAATTTGTTTTTGATCGTATATAATTTTTTATTATTAAATTATGCTTGGTTTTTGCTTTTGGAAATCATTGCGCCCAGAATGTTGGTCAGCATAAATTCGAGATGCTTTTATAGGTCAGTTTAACACATTCTTGGAAATTATTTGGATCACTAAATTTATGGTTCTTGGGAAGAATTTATTGCTAAGAGTGTTAAAAATTGATGATTTATGGCAAATTTCGCATTAATTTATTTTTATAAAATTATGTTAAACGATAACACAATAAATTAATTTAAGTTTCTTACTAGAACTTAGTATGCTATTTTAAAAAGAGGGCCAAGTGCGAGTAGAACTTCCGCCTTCAGGGTTTCGTGCCGTTGTTTTATCGTAAAGCTTATTTTGACTAAATAAAAAAAAATCCACAGAATTAGAAATATCTAAGTGATTTATGGATTTATTCCTTTACGTGTGCCAAAAGACCTTCATACCTTCGTGCCAAATTTCAAGATTGTAGGTTACCGGGAAGTACCCTTTAGTTTTTAATGATCAGTCACTGAGTGGGACTTTTAGTGTGAAAATACGCTTTGAAAGGCTGCATTAAATTAGAAACTTAAATTTTTTACAGCAGTATGAGGCTATAGAATAGACCTTAGTATTCGATATTTCGAGTAGACTCCTCTGATAAACGGGACCTTGAAAAACGGACAGACAGAAAACAAAGTGAACCTATAAGGGTTCCATTTTTCCATTAAGAGGAATGGAGGTCTAAAAAATGAAATTAAAAAGTGTTAAACAAAATTTAAGAAAATTAAGGAAACATGTTGTTGTAAAGGAAAATAAAATTATTTTCGCTCATTAAATCTTTCAATTTGCTGACCTCGTCAAGATCACTAACAGGTAAATTTCAAATTAATAAATTTATATTTCAAATGTGATAAAGAAAACAAAATACATAAATTACTTTCGTCTCCAGGTATTTTTAAAGCCTGAGCGAAACTGACTAATTTAATGAGGAATCACATACCTTTGAGGACAATATTTATTACTTCCTTAAAATAAAATACGTGTTCCTAACAATTCATTTTCAACGAATTTTAGTCAATTAAGAAACAAAAATTTGCAAAACATGAATAAAAATTCCATCACACTCTTTTAAGGCAACTATTCGCAATTTAGATATGCATCTTTCGTATGTGCCTAAAAATTCCGCGAAATAACCGTAATGTCCGCAATAAACCAGAAATATTACCTGCCTATAAATGTTATTCAAGTTGTACAGCAACAAATCAAGAGTCCCGTAAAGCATTTTTACTTTTTTTACCTTAAAGTAAAGTCATTAATATTCAAGAAAGTAACTGAAAAGTGTCAGACCGACCGGAGAACTTGCAGAATTCCTTGTTACAAGAAATGCTAACATAAAAAAAAAAAAACTAGCTAAAATAAGTTAAATAAGTCTAGCGACGAGACCTAGATCTTTTGCTAATTTAAAATTATGATGCAGGTAATTAGCATTCAGGTGTGAGACGCACTGCGTGCCAAGAACCGAAAATTAATTTAATGGAGAAAGCCAGAGCAATCGCGGTTAGCGCAATAAAATATTTGTTATGCGTTGCTGCACCTCAGTTTCTCTTAGTTAACTTAGAATGAACTGAAAATGGTTACTGGTTGCCAGGTGAGTTGAAGAACTAATTGCGTTTAAGAATTTTAGTAGGAAAGTGATTAATTAAGAAAACAACTAGTAGAGAATTTTTGCGGGAAAGTTACGCCATTTTCACCTTGCTTAGAATTTTACCTGTTAGGTTTTTACTACTTTTGCTTCGTTTTCAATTTTATAATTACAGAAGTACACAAGTAAGTAATTAAATACACACCTAGGGTGCTGCTGAAATAGCTTTTGAGAAAAAGGGGCTTTGACAAGCGAATAATTTATTTATGTAAATAATGAGCCCTATTCTATTAATTTCAGAATTAGCCACTAGTGGAGTGGCTAAAAATCATAGTCATTGTGATCGTATTCCACAAACTTAGTGACTATTGATCAGTGGAAATTGTGTAATATAGTCACTGTAGCTATCAGAACTTTAAAGAGATTTCATAAACTAATGATGAAATTGTTTATTTCGAAGGTTTTTGCTATTTTTTTTGTGATTTTCTGGAGTGGACAATTAATTTAAATTTTTTTTCTCTAACTATTGTAAATTTCCAATAATAATTTAAAAAATTGAAATGTCTATTGATGTTTAAGTTTAATTCCAGGAGAAATTTCAAAGAGCTCTAAAATAAAAAATCTTTTAAAATCTCCCATATACAAGCTCTTCTTTAACTTACTTTCAAATACACTGGTCAATTAAGGGTTTAGTGAATAGTTTGACAAAATTTCATGATTTTCAAATTACTGTATTTCCGCGAAAAATTGTCGGATTTCAATAAATAAGGGCTCTTGTACTTTCTAATTATTAATTCGAAATTCCGTCCTCACGGTTCTTTAATGAGTGATAAAAAATCGCGTATTCTCGATTTAAAAACTATCATAGAAAGTAAAAACTTTCGAATAGTTAGTTTAAAAACGAAAGGTAAAAAATTAAGGTTTCAGTCTCATACCAGTCTAAGATACCTATGTACTCGTACATATAATGACAACATGATCTCTCTAAGATTATAAATTAAATAACGTCCGTTAAAACTCGTAAAATATTTTCTATCAGCATGATGCTCGGAATAGTTAAACAGTTCAAGATTTATTTTACATCTATCGTTTGCGTCTGAGGAAGAATGATTTCTTAAAAACTAAATTTAATTTTTTAAGCATGATCGTAACATCTTAAAGATTGATTTACACCTCTAAAGCTAAATAGACTCGACATGTGGAAGAGCACCCACGCAAAAAATGAGAACATGGTTTCATCGTTTTATCGTTTATAGGTGATCAAGCCTAGAGCGTTCGTAAGGACTTTACATTTGTGAACAGGACGTTTCTGATGCGAGTGGGCTGATTTAATATTCCAACTACCAGCAATAAATCCCACGTGAAAATCTTTTAATAAAAGGTTTTTAACGAAACCTAAAAAAAGGGGCATTAATGAGCTTGAAGTCGGCGAACTGTGTCTATTTTTAGACATCCATTTGTATCTCTCCCACTAATCAGTGCAAGGTAGGACCTTAAACCTTTTAATAACGCCTATTATTGTATTGATTTTAATTCAACTTATCAACGACTTTTTGAAGGAATTTCCCTCCCCTGAAGGGTGCGGTTTTGAGAAGTGATCGCGATCAACTTGCCCGCATATAAGAATGCAATCAAGCGATAGTCGAGCTCGAATTGTGTACGCCATTAAGTCGCAAACATGTTCGATCGCTGCCCATTAATATATCCTCCATTTTTCCTATCATCAGCGAGGATCAGGGCAGGTTACTGTGGCTATGGCTTTATTGGGACCGGGACTTGTCCGCGCCGAGCTGAGGCTACTCGCGGGACCGCAGCTCAGAACCGTTGGCCGGTGAGGTAAAAATCATGACGATCAGCAAATTTGCCGAACGAATCGAGATGAATCGATTTCAGCGAAAAATATCATTAATAAGCCCGCGTACTTTGGCTGGCTCCAGCAGTCCGCGGCGTGCGTTCAGATTCTGGTTCAGATTGAGGCATGCCGGGCCAGTTCAGAGCGCCTACCTGAGGTGATCGCACGCGTCTGCCCTACTGCATGTAAAGTCATCGATTGTTGGTGCGTTCGATGCATCGAAAAATAAAACAAAAATAATAAATTGCACCAAGATCGCGACCATGGTCAGGGCCACCCAGCCGTGATGCGTTGGGGAGGTGCAAGAGCGCGGCATCGTTTGTAGATCAACGCATTTGAGGCCGTTACTTGGCCTAAAAATCACCTGTCCAACTTTGTTATGTTTGGGTGCTCCGCGCACGAAGAGGTGCCCGCACCGATCGTAACAGGTACAACTTCGCGGATCCGCGGATCCGCAAATCCGGTGCTCGCGGTGTGTGTGGAGGAACGGAAAGAAAACGAGTCACAAAAGACAGAAAAGTTGCATGGCGCGGGATCAGTTCAACAAAATTCGCGATCACCTCGCCGTAAATCAGGTTCAAGTCGTTCGTACACACTTCGCCGTTTTTTCCCATTCTTTTGCTAGTTGGAAAGAAAAGTGCTGGCCGAAGAAATGGACGCGGTAAATTCGCAGATAATTGCCGTTGTAAGGAGGTTACCGGCATATACTCGTTATTGTCATCTAACTACCTTAAGTCTTTTGTTTCACATAAATAACATGTGCCCGGGCACGTCGAGCACACCTGCAGAAAGGTGGGGCTCCTCGACGGAAGTGGACATGTTTGCGTCTCTTCAGCCTTTCTCCCCGGCTTCTCAGTAACCTCGCTAAGGAGGAAATTAAGAAAGTAAATAGCGCGACGCTAATGAATGGCGTTTTGTTTCTAATTAATGAAATCTAAAATTTCTCCGGGATTTATAGTAATGCATTTTTTTTGCGAAAACCATTGGCCGACCGGTGAGACAAAGAGGTCCTAATGACCACTGACGTTAAGACCCTGGAGACCTTCTTGGCCAGAGTCGTTAACAAGAAATCCATTAATTGGCTTTTTACTGCGGGGACCTGCCTGTCATAATTTAAGCGCGCTCAGCAACTTGTTAATGAAATTGCAAAGCCATAAATTTTCTAGGACGCCGCCGCCACCGTCTCTTGATGATCGGCTTAGAAGGAGGATTTTCTGCGAAGGAAGTTGTGGCTTGGGGTTTCTTGCTAATCTTTCGGGATTTAACAAATCTCGTTTCGGGTCAAATGGTGGATGCTTAGGTTCATGTAGACTCTAGAGACATTAACTTTAGTTTTAGTTATTATCGTCTTCGTAATATAACTACTATTTACAGGTCTCCCAGGTTAGGTGTGAGCCAGGTTGGGTTCTATCTTTAATCGAATATCCGAAGTTCAGAACATAACCAGAGTGCATAACTCATGCTCAAATTTTAAAAGAATATGACAAACAGTTCCTAATAACAAGTGCGTACAAGATGAAAATTGGGCTTGTGACATCTTCTTGCTTATCTTTTCGATAAAATCTTTACAAATGACAAATATTAATTTTATGTAACTTACTCAAAGTTTGGATACCCACTCAAAAATGTTCACTTAAAATTATTTTACTCCGAAAAACTTCGATATTAACGACCCTGATAAATTCTGCATTCATTTCTATAAAAATCGCGTATGTCAGTAAGGTAAGTAAAATGAAATTTATAAATTTTTTGAATTCCACATTAACAAAAAATTCCATTATTGCTTTTCTTCTAATCCTGCTGGTACGTAAAGTTTATAAAAGTGTAGTACTAAAAAGTATGTTTTTTTCATTATATGTAGTTAGTTTTCTTTAAATATATGTGCTATCAAAGTTGATCATTTACAATTCGCTGGAATTTTATTCTAAAATTGAATTGGTCAGCAATAAAATCACAAAAATTTCAAGTCATTGCTAAAAATCCGCCAGTCATTTCCTCTCCTCCAACCTGAGACCTGAAGTTTGGCTTATTTACCTACTTCCTGTGTTCCGACTGCGTGAACCGCGGCTCACACGGAATAATCTGATTTCGCATAATTACGCGATTAGTCACAGAAGTCAGCCGAAGATAAGCAAATCTCCTCCCGCGAGCCGTCTTAAATCATTCACCTTTTAATTATTTAGTTTCGCGATCTTCGCTCATCGCGAGCATCTTGACCGACGGCGGTGTAATTAATCATCATAAAATTCGTGGAGGCGCTTCCCAAAGATGCGTACGCGCGGCGCGGCGCGCTCTGTTGGCGTGCTCCAGATCTGACGAATCTGAATCTGAATAGTCGTGAAGAAGCCTTTCGCGGATCTGATAAAAAATCAGCTGCTCCTCGCTCTTTTTCGCGAGAGTGTCATATTCCTGGGAAGCACCTCGTCGGTCGTCGTCCCGGTGAACGTCTTTATCGCGCGACCAACTGACCCACTTTTAATTAGTTTACCCGCAATGAAAGAATATTTTTTCTTAATTACCTGGTGTTGTCGGTTTTGGCGCGCCAAGGCGAAACCCCGACGTTCCCGGAGATATCCGATTTCCGTTTTCAGATCTTTAAGATTTTCTGCCCGCAAAGATTTACCGGAGCGTGCGTGCTTGAAAAAAATCGCTCACTCTTAGATAAAAAAGTGGCAAAATTCTCACATCATGAGAATTTTACCTGAGAAAAAAAAAAAAAATTAGTAATAAAAGTTTGCGGGTCCGCGACTCCATGCTACGTAGTGGCCGAGCCCACCTGAGTCCGCGCGGTCTGGCAGACCCCAGACTGAGCGCCGTATGAATAATCGTCGTGTTTTTTGCTACTTCTAATTCTACTGACATAATTTAAAACCTTTTTCGACTGGACGTGATCGCTGCCGCCAACGACGCCGTGTAGAAGAGCCTCCGCCTCCCCGCGAGGGGCCCATCACAGGGTGCTGGAGTGACAGAAACACGCTCTTCTTGGCGGGGGCACCGACTGTTTTTGCTCGCGGGTAATCCGCGGACACCATCCACTGATCCATTGATCATAACAGCGGAATTTATGCTAATGCCCGCGCGATCATCAGCTTCCTCAGCAGGTTTCTTATGCTCGATGGAGGTGGATCTTTCTTTTCGGGGTTTTTCGTTTTTGTCTCAGGCTTAATGAGATTCGGATGTGAACGGCGGATCGCGACTGAATATCAAAATGGGGCCAACGAGCACTTACCTTTTCACGGTATGGGCGCGATGCGTCTGGCTGTCCAAAGGTTCACGGTTCGGCCGACCTCTGGAACAAGAAGGAAAAGGTTTTTTAATTTTGGTTGCTGGTCACGTTCGTGGTGAGTTGCGTCGAGGGTGATAAGTTTCGTGTTTGGGGCTATGTTTAATTACGAGGGTCATGTAATTTGATCACGTCGTAATAGGGCCTCATTGGCGGAAATCAGTTGTCTTTGAGGTAACACGATTTAGGTGGATATTGCTTCAAAAATGGAGTGATTTTTTATAAGAAATTCTACTCTGTCCAATTTTATTTGAGACCCTTTTCCAATCATACTAAATATTTCAAATTGATTTCATAAGAACTTCAGTTAAATCTATTATAATAAAACAAATATTTAGTACATTTTGTTGCAATATTTTTTTTTTATATCATGGCTGACTGATTGATAAACTAGTAAAATTCGTAGTATCGTATTCCGCTTTGTTAAAAGTTGTCTAAGAAATAGTACCGAACAAGATCAATTCAGGCACTTCTCATTGATTGTAATCGAAGACAAGGCTGCTTAAAAATTGGGTTTACCTTTATACTTTACTTCGTATTTATTTATTATCTGCGTATTTTTGCCGAGCCCTTTGTTTAAAAAAAAACCTTTTTAAAGATTAAAATCATTCATCAAAGTTCATATTTTAATAAAGTAGAATTTGAGTTTCACACATTTGCTGGAAAGATATCTGAATGAATCCAACTGCAAAGTAATCTTCATGTTGAATAATAAAATATTTTCAACGAAATATATTCCTTTAAATCTCATTCTTTCATCCATTTAATATGAAGCCAAATACAATTCTAGCTATTAGTCTTGAAGATTATTTTGTAACAAGCCCCATTCAAATTTTCAGTTACAAGTATCGTAAACTCATATATACTATTTTATTAAAATGTATCTTTGATTTGACCTCTTAAACGCGTTTTAAAATATCATTTATTTATGATTTTTTAAATTATATTACTGTGATTTTTAGTTAATGGTAAGGAAAAGTTATAAACATGTTTGGGAAGAATTAGAAATAATAACTGATTCCTGATGAAATAATTAGAAAGGAAAATAATAATTGGTCGCCAAACTTTATCGATATCTGTCTAAAATTAATATTTAGATTAGATTTACAATATCGGTGAATGATATGAACATAATATGATGTACAAGACATTTTGTAGAAATTCACTTTTTCACAAATTTAAATTTAACTAAAAAATAAGATATAGTATAATAAAAAAATCTGTATATATGTATGATCAAATTTGAAACATCCGATAATTTTTTAGTATTTTTATTGGAAATTGACGACTCTATTTTTAATTTCGATGGAATTCAAATCAGTTCGAAACTCAGAAAATTTTAAAGCAGACTGAAAATGTCTTAGAACTTGACTTTGTAATATATAATAATATATTCGAAATATTCCACCTTTCTTTAAGATTTCCCACATTTCGAACGTGTTCCCTATACCCAGGTGTAAGTTTCATTTAAAAAACCCTGCATATAATTTCCCTTGCATTTAAAACAAGTTTTGTTCTTTATTTAAAATTGCTTAATAGGGTAGAACTGGAATTAAGAGGATTTTGTATTGATTTTGTATCGTTTTTATCTTTCATTCATCTTTCTTTGAATATCTCAATTAGCCTTCTTTGGTACGAATTATCTCAGTTTCGCAAAAAACGAAGTAGCGTGCAAGATTTGCATGTCAGTCTCTCCCCAAAATAAACGAATTCAGCAGCGAAATTAATCGTTTGATTGCGTGCAGCAGTGTCCGTCGAAAAATGCATCTCAATCATCCAATTTTAGTCGTCGTTTCCGCATCGGGCTGCATCTTCCGCTGCATTTCCTTGGGAAAGAACCCAGCCGCTTCCTCGGATCTTCTCAGTCACTTTCTGAGGAATTTCGCTTTATTGTTTGTCCTTCCGCGCCATTAATGAGCATTTTTATGGACGATGTTATTAAATTGAGGCCATTGCACCGAGCATGCACTCGGCTGGCCAATGACCCTTCCGGTGCACAAATGAGGCTCGATGTGTGGAGCCCGCTTAATGCAAGCAAATGACAAGCCGCACAACATGCCGGCCGGAGCATAAGCATAAGCATAATAGCCCGAGCATGACAGTGGGATTGCATCACCCGGGTGACACAGGAGACAACGGGGTCAAAATCGCATTATGCACAGATCGCTGCGAACAGCCGCCTCTTCCTGGAGGCAGATAGAAAGCCGCCCGGGAGAGATTTGCGCCTCGCGATGGGACCGCGCATTCATAATTGAAATGTTTATGCGATTTCGCCCGCAGAAAGTGCCCGGCCCGGGGACGGGGGACCGCACCGCGGGTTCGCCGGTGCAGTCGTAAAATTCACATTTTATGTCACTCATGCACCTTGGGCGACTGTAAATTCCGCCATTAGCCGCGGATTGTGGCTAACTAGGTGGTCGGTCGGTCGGTGATGTATGCGCATGCGGAGCATAAATAAACCAGCGAGGCATGACCACTCACCTGTCACCTGTCAGAAATTTTATGGAATCGATGAAGACTCGGCTCAATTTAAGCCTAATTTATCGCCCTAGAGGCATAAAGCCAGATGGGCGTGAGGGGCAATCAACGTGGGGTTATTAAAATTGATGTCTTGCTTATTGCACTTTTAAGGGACTGCGCTCTCTTACCTGTTCCCGGCGAGTATAAAGTCTATTCAAAATTACTATATTTATTAATCGTAAAATCAGCAACAAATCTTAAAACTTTTTAAGACTATCTACCAGATCCATCATAATGTTTCTAGAATTATTGGCGCTTGCATGCCTTGAAAGTAGAACGTTTGGAAAGTATTTTTGATTTTCGTACAAAAGGAAAGCAAAAGGTCAAATTAGTAATTCACAGCGGTCACACGAATGACAAGCATTCTTCAATCATTTGCATTTCTGTATTTATTTTATTTTATTTTATGTTATTTATTTCGAACATCTAAGCATGCCAGTTGCGCTCTCACCCAGTCAAAATTTTAAACGTGTTTTAATATCTCAAGTTTCGATCGACAGATTTTACTTAATTTGCAGATATATTTTTGAATAAGATGATAGTAATTGCCTCCGCATCGGTTTTCTTTTCGATACAATTACATGTTTGCTTACAATAATTATATTAGTTAATAATTACAAAACTGATAGTGTGAAAAGCGACAATTTTTCTTACTTTTTCGTATGAATTTTTTTTTTTTCGAATCGACCTCAATATACTAGTTTTAGTACCACGTTTAACTTTTGCACGCAACGCATCTTTCCAGGAGAAGATCTAGTTTTCTAGAACTATTAAATTATGGATTTTTTTTTGTAAAGTTCTTAAATTATATTATATCTTGAAATAAATAAAATCGTATATCTACTATATTGATAATGTCGATTTAGCAAGTCAGTCTGAATTTAAGGATTTCGGGGTTATTTTGGATTACAGTCTTTATCTGTTCGACAGAATTACGAATATTTAGTATCGGAAGCTTACTTTAGTTTGGGTTTTTTAAAAATGGCATTCAAAATCATTTAATCACTGTTTGTATTTCTGGTTAGATCAAAACTTTGAATTCGCATCGGTTGTTTGGATCCTAACCAGAGTATTCATATTAATCATATAAAAAGTTTTTAAAAGAAGTTAAAAAGATTTGTTTTCTGTATGCTAAATGTGGATGTCTTTGCATATACCTTGAATCTCTTAAATCTAGGAGACAAATACATCAAGTTATTTTGTGCTATGATATTGAATCACCTATCTATTGAGTTGATTTCATAAAAATGAGTCGATATATAAAAATCTTCTTTAGTTAATAAATCAAATAAATTAAAATTAATTATTTGAAGCTTTTATACAGAGTGCTGACATGAGTATGGAATGCAATGCTAAATCTTATTTTAGATCTTTACAGTCGAAGCCGCGGGCAACAGGTAGTAAATAATAAATAAAATAAATTAATAAAGTGCGACTGGACAAGATCGAGGGAAAGAAGGAAATGCGTGCAGGCAGAAAGGCCAATCTAAGGAAATCGACGTCCACCTACACCTCGTGCTTGGAATGATGTAGATTGCGTTGTTAGGCCTACGAACGTGTCCGCCATCACGATTAAGCTCCAAGAATTTCTAAAATTAGCCTTTTCCCTATTGGTTGTCTGGGGGAAGAAAAAAAAAATAAAAAAAAAAAATTAAAAATACACGAAATTACTTCTAATCAGCAGGAAAAGGAGCCCCCAGAGGAGGACTAGGAGCCCGGGCGCGCCTATCACACCATCATCAGCATGCGGCCGGGAAGAACGTGACTGGAAAGCAAATAAAGTCACGATAGTGCGCGGGCTAAAGCTAGGTGCTCACCTCGCGGCTGTTAGACCCACTCCAGCTGGGTCTGTTGCCCTCGAACTAGTCGAAATTAAAACTTGAACACGCCGAACAAGCGCGCAAAATTGTCGACGAGAACGCGGGCATGAAAGGCTATGGCTTTTTAATTATTCCGCGACTGCGCGCCGTTGCGGCGTGCTCTGCGACTTAAGCAGAATTTCTCCCAGGGTTCCAAGTTGGGGCTTCGGTTGCCGCGGAAATAGAACTTTCGCGCGTCTGTCAATGTGCCCGATGAAGCCTTAAATCAGCTCGAATCAGATCAAACACTCTTCAGAAGTGGATTAGCTTTTCCCCACGTAACCAGCGACAACATCAGCGGCTACACCGCCGTGGCAAATTGAGGTTAAGTTGCGCGCGCAGCGTTTTTGTCCGCTTCTCAGGCCAAATTGAGGTTAAGTGAACTGTTGAGGTAAACTGATGCAATTCCTTCGTAATTAGTCCCAGTTTCTTCGCTGGATCAAATGAATGCTGTTGATAATCTTTGCCGCGGAAGAAGCAGGTCCCGCTTAAGCGAAAGACGCATGCGCCCAACGATTGATGGACTTGTTTGCCAAGAGATACGTCCCGCATTCTGCGGCGAAATGGAAGCGATAGAAGTGCACAGAAATGCAAATGAGGCGCGATGAGAGTTGCTGGCGGTGGCGGCGGCATCCGTCGTCGTTCTTTTCCAACTTCAACTCGAACTCCAACCGTTAAACGATGTCGAGAAGAAAGTAGTTAACCTCTGGTGTTTTATGATCGACAGATAGCGAATTTCATCCAATCGGCAATCGCTCGGACGGATGGACTTTCTTCGGCGCGCAGGGCTGATGGAAGTTTATGGACTTCCGTTCGATAAGGCGGGGTAATTTCGCTTTCACGGCCTAATTGCCTTTCTACCTTTATGACGGTCCTCCACGATGTGACCTTACTGAGAAAAGTGATCATTTCTAGATGGAACTGGTTCTACGGTAATGAATCGGCGCCATTAACGTTTCTTTTTAACTATAAATGATTGCTTGGGAAACGATTCGAAAAAGTAATGGTATAAAGACCAATATTAATTTTAATTTAAACGAATTATTTTTCTCATATATTTGAGGTCATTACCTATTTATTTAACCGTTAAAATGATAGACACATAAGGCCGTGTAAAAGCAAAGTAAATATTTGTTAGAGGTAGAGTTATAAAGTTTCTGTAACTTTTCTTAGGTGATGGGTACTAACGAATAAATGACATATATACTTTTGTTCAGAGATAGTACCTAACAAAAAACCACATATAGGGTGTCCCAAAAATCAACGTCCAAACGAAAGTGGATATGACGGGCCATAATATATACTGAGCTTAACTGGCCAATTGTCCTACACGTTGGCGCATGTATGTAATTTAGATTTCGAGAAAGTGTTACACTAGCACTTGTTTTCCTTAGGAAAAGAGATATTGGTATTTAAGTAAAAAACGAACTGATTTTTAATGGAATTTCCGATGAAAAACTACCTTCATCGCAATACCATTTCAAAATAATCTTTCGGGCTGGTATTTTAAACGGCCAAATAATAGGTCCATTTGAATTACCGGATAAAAATTAAATAAAAAGTTATAACTAGAATATAGTTAGTATTCTTATTCTGCTTCAGACCTAGAAATTGTGTATATTTTTGACCAAGTTTTTCTGTAATATAATGTTTCATTTTAAGGCC
Organism: Eutolmus rufibarbis; assembly: GCA_963920795.1. Classification (NCBI taxonomy): domain Eukaryota; kingdom Metazoa; phylum Arthropoda; class Insecta; order Diptera; family Asilidae; genus Eutolmus; species Eutolmus rufibarbis. Next base: position 41,755,345 of record OY987206.1, on the reverse strand, counting down.
TTCTAAATAGTTTAAGTATAATTTCATCTTTTTAATATGTTTTAATATGATATACAAGATTTGTAGTACTTTTTAATCCTTTTCATGATACAGATATTAAAAGCACACGTTTTAAGTTTTAGTTTTGCAAAATATTAATGAATATCGGTCTAATGAACTTTGTGGGGAGTTTGTTCTTTTTCACGCGGAATACCCGCACAAGTCTTTCTGAGGTTCGATGAACCAGGGAAAATTCTTTCCGGAGAGCTACCTGAAGAAGTGCCATCATGTTCCAGTTCTTGTTGCTCTTTCACTTTTCCTGCTTCATCTGGTTTTGCAGGAGTTCCAAGTTTCGCGGGTGAGACTCTTCAGCCCGCTGCACGGCCCAACGAGCAGAGCCCCATCACATAATTTTCCTTCCTCGGGTGCCTTCTGCGGGTAGGGGCCCCACTGAGACCTTTGTCTTTTCCGCACCGAGCACAGCGAAGCCAGCAGAAGCAGCAAAAGAGCTCTTCAGGGGCAAATTGTGTTTTCTATGAAGATTACCTCACCTAGGGCTCCGCAATGTGGCCCTTTGTGCTGTCCCAAGGTACTTGGAGTCCAGGCCACGTAACGAATGGGAATCGCTCGGTGCTGCAATAATTTTCCCTGTGTTTCCCGTGTTCTTCGGGTGTTTGGGGGCTCCATTCCGCGGCATAATCACGCCGGGAATTGCCACATCTCCCGGGGACCCATAGCGATCCCCATCCTGGACTTCGAGCTGGTTGTCTTCACTTATCGTCACGGGCAACTTTCTTCACGAGCATCGCCCGGCCGTATTCTGTTTTCGCGATCTTTTCAATGGCAAACGAAACAATAGCCGCGGAAAATATCGCGGTAGCGCTCCACCGCTGGTATGAGGTCGGCCGGCATGTAAATGAGACCACGAATGGAAGCAGACAAAACCGGGAGCTCTTTTTTATTTTTTTCTCAAGGAAAACACACGGAATTTATGTAAATTAATACAAGTTTATTACTTGTTCTAGCTAACTTAATAGTCCAGGGCTGATGCTGGCGGTAAAATTGAGAGTAAGTCTAGGTATACGACGAGATTTATAATTTGTTTAATACTGTATTACACTCTGCTACTCACTGTCAACCTAGCGTATTTCAGAATTTATGTATTTTAGGTTTTTTTAGTAGAATGCTGAAGGCTTTAGAAAAAGTTACGAAACATTTAGACGTGTACATATAACGTTTCGTTTTAAGGATTAAAAATGTTGAAAAGTAAAACATATAATATAAAGCATTGAGGTTACAAAAGTAAGTTATTTTCAGAATTTTGTGCAAAAAGTCTGGAAAATAAGTAAGAATTAAAAAAAAAATTCGTGAACTTTTGCGTTTTGAAGGTTTACGGAATGTTATTAAATACATTTAAATTAAACATAATAAGATTCAGAAAAAGTTATTCGCCACAAGAAGTTGTACCTAAATTTCACAATATTCGTATTTCTCAATAGTTCGTTATACAAATTTCAAGGCCATCTATTCATTCTTTGGGTTATTTAAAAGTTTGCTTTTGATTCAAATTAAAAATAAGTATTGACACGTTTTGATAAGTTCTCTGGAATGTTTTGTCTAACCTCTGCAGGGACGAATTTTTTAGAGCTGAAAAAAGTAGTTTCAAGTTTTGTTTGATTACTTCTTTACTTATTTTTTATCGGCAGCTATTCAATAAGTAAGAACAAATTGGAAACAACAATTAGTATACAAATATGAAATCTAATTTTACAAATAATGTTTTCAAAATACAGCAATCATTAAAACTGATCCAATTTTACCCACTTGGTAATTTCTTTATCAAAGATTTACGAAACTAAAAAGAAACCTTGCGACAATCAGAGGTTTTGAAATACTTTTAAAGCAATGAATTTGAAGTAGAATAAAATATTATCCGTGCTGCTGTACTACAAAGTTTTTGGTTTTATTTTTGAAAGATAATCTAGTGAATAGTAAAAAAATAGAAACCGTCTATGTTTAATAAAAACTTCTTTCTGTTGAAAATCAACTAAAATACCATTTTTCATTGTATCTTTTGTAATTTTGGTTTTTCAAAAAAGATACTTCAACTGCAATTAGCAGAATATAAGAGAACGCTTAGAAACTCTTAAGAATTAACTTTCGCTTGCATCATCGTTTATGTATTATAATTACACAATTTTTTACAAATCATCTACCCTAATGCCCTTCTTTAAAAACCCTACAACAATCTGCAGCGGATGTGTCTTAAAGCGAAAAACGATGACCTCTTTGCGAGTCGGGAGTTATTAAGTACATTCCCTCCTAGAAGACGTTTTAACAAATCTTTCGCGTGGCGATTTGTGCTGCATGTCCAAGGAAAAAAACCAGGGCGGCTCTTAAGAACCTTTAGCATGCAAAAAGTATCTGTCTCAGGTCGCAATTAAGCAACTTCTTCGCCGATATTTCAGCGCGGAGGAGCAACGAAGCCCTTCAGATTCCTCGTTAATCGGCGGTCCCTTCAGAGGAGCATTTTCTAAACAAATGGCCATTGACTAATGTCTTGAGGAGGTAGTGAGCAAGGAGTTTAGCGCGTGCATGACTCTGTGTCGTCCTACGAAGGGCCAGGAGGGTCCGTCGTCTTAACGATTCCATTTCTTGTCGACATGCATCAGCGGCTAGGACAAGATTTGTGCCGAGCAAAGTCGTGCGCTCCAGGACACCCCGGTGGTGTTCGGCTGGAGGAGAACGAACACCTCCAGAAGTAAAGAACTCCGCAAAGACAGTGGTAACAGGTAGAAATTGCCTACTAACGCCTAAGACGTTTACATGATCGGCATGACACAACCCTCCGTAGGGAGGCCCTGTTCCAATTGTTTTACGCCGAGATCGGTTCGTGCGAAGCCCTAAGAGGGCCCACGAACACCTTGTAAATGATGCTCCCTTGTCCCACCTGACGACATCGTGGGGACTGTCTCGCAACGGAAGATCGCACTAAGATAGTCGTGATCGGATCCTTTCGGCCGCGGTCACGTAAATAAGTTGTTCAAATACTTGGCGGTCTTGCGCCGTCCACGACCGCTGCTCGCTGTTGCCACAAACGAGACATGAATTGTAACAACCTGAGCAAATATGAGCGGCTTCCTGGAAAACGCGGCATTCGTGCGAACGAATTTAGCCGTCTTGCAACGACTTAAGTAAATCCAACGTCTTCGGCTGGGCAAATAACGCGGGTATCCCATTCAGTTTCTTTGAACATTTTTCTGAGATCTTAGCACTAGTTTTACCGCGGTTTTATGTATGCTTATTTCAACTAAAGGGTGTCTTTTAACACCTTTGCATTTAGATGCAGATAACTTTATAATTGTTAAAAACATAAATATTTTCTTTTGATATCTGTTTTTGTTTAATTTGTTTATCTCAAAGTTTTATTATGACATATACATATATGTATATTGAGATTGGCGGATTTTGATGAAACTTTGTAGTAGTGACGGATATGCAAAAAAAAAATTGTCGGTCGCTTATATTTCCTGAGATATTTAACTTTAAAATTCGGAAAAGCGATAGTTTTTCGCCGCAATTTCTCCAAGCTCATACAATCTTTTGATGAAAATTATGGAAAAACCTTAAATTAAAAACGTTTCTACCGAATTTATGTAAAAAAAAATTATATGAGTGTTGAAAAGAAGGAAAATTTTACTTTACTTCGATTTATCATTTCATAAGACAAATGCGTGCTCGTCACTGTCAATAAATCGAAAAAGATATTTACTTTTAATTCGTTAATTTCAAAAATTTTTCAAGAAATAATTCTGCAATTAAACGAATTAAAAGAAAATTAACAATTTCTTTAGTTTTATATATTTGATATAATATAGGTACTCGTAACATATTTGCTTCTAATTTTGTTTATTTCAAGTATTAATTGCAGAAATTTATATAGGAAAAAGAGTTGAAATTTTTATTGTAAAAAGGTTTGAACATCTTTAACTTATGGGTTTTAAGCAATTCCCATAAAAAACATTTAGGAAATATACAGAAAACTTTAACTTAGGGAACGAAGAGACCTCAAACTAAAAAAAAAAGAATATATGTAATAAGATGTGGTGTTATATTAAATAAATAGCAAGTTCAAAAACTATTTATTTAGCAATTAAATAGATTACTCTACAATTTTATAGTTCTTGAGAAATTTACAATATTCTAGATTTGAGCTGTAAACTCATTTTTTCACGTTTTACGTCGTTTCTAGGATTTCGCTTAAAATGTGCGAAAAGGTAACAAAATTTTTCTTATAACATTACGTACGTAAGTCTGTTTGATTTTATTATTGAAATTTGATAATAATGGACTGTGAAAAATATTACTTCTGTTTTAATATAACATAAAGTCTTTTAGATTGATCGACTGTTTGCCCGACTCGCTCTTAATTGATTTTTATAAATAATTTTACTATTTTGCCTATAATGTCAATTTCAGCAAAATGTTTTCCGAAGTTTTTCACGAATTTATATAGGAATTAGAATTTCTGTAACTATAAGAAAAATCAAAAAATTAATGATTTATTTAAGAAAGTAATTTTAAGTAGAATAGGGTCGAGATGCACCGCAAGGTTATCTAGCGCATACCAAGGTAAGACGGCTAGAAAATGCAAAAATGTGGCACTCACCTACATCGGTCTAGCCGAAGTCTCAAATGCCTGGCACTACCGACGGAAGGAAAGTGGACAGTGCTGGAGCACCTGAGTGACTGCACCAGACACCGATCAATGATCCGATCGCTCATCAGGTGCATACTGCGCCGAACCTGCTGCTGGTGAATCTTTAGCGATTATCTTAAGGTGTCCCGAAGAAAACTTCGACGGAAATTGAGAAGAGGTCCGCGTTAACAGTTAACTGATTAAAGAACGAGTTCAGCCAAGGCGTTTCCTCCCCACCTTCCCTCCTTTATTTTCTTCTTTTCGACCAGGTGGAAGAGGAAAAGAAAGGTGTTCTGGGCTGGAGTAAAGACCGCCAGAACCGGGAAAATTGTGCCTGGAATCGATGATCAGTTATGGACCGTTTTATTGCGTTTTATTGACGCGGCATTCCCAAACTGGTTGCGCGCGCAACTCATCATCCCCACAGGGGGCGACACGAGGGGACAGGCACAGTCTTTTACTTAGCTCTACGAAAATGCTATTTTGCATATGATTATGCTTGAGGTCAGGTGGGAAAAATGGTAATAAAACAGCCGTAGAATATTTGCATTTAAACCTTTTGTTGCGAATGCAATAAATTGCATACGCGTGCGCAAATGAACGGAATTCTGTGGCCTATGGCGATCATTGGTGCAGCACAAATTGAGCACACTCGATCGCGTGAAATGAATTCTCAAATGGAAAGTTTGTGGATGAGGCCTTATGCGATCTTAAGATGCACAATCTTTCGGATTAAAGAGGTGTGGCAGGTGATCGCGAAAACAAAGAGTGCACGATATCGCGTGGACAACTGGCGAGTATACAGTTATCTGTTTCGAGCTAAATTGAAATAATCGTGGAAAAGAACTATCAATAAGATCTCAAGTCCCCTTGGCATAATTTAGTACATGCCTCCGCCGCAAGGTGAGGTGGTGCCAGACCAGAGCCTACCTTCTTTGGTACACATGTGAAATTTCTTGGAGTTAGACCATAACAGTCCATAATTTATGCTTCTGATGCAGAAGCTGCAGCTTCCACGGTTCACGATTTCACTTACGAACAAGAAATAAACAATGGAAAAATTGCGACATTATCTCAGTAGCAGATGTGCTCGACATATGTACCTAGATAGTTGGCGACAATTTTTTAGACTATTAAATATTATTCATTTTGCGTCTAGGTTAAAGAAAGGACAATGGCTATTTTTGTTTGTAAATTAGTTCTACCCATTTAGTTAGGGTTAACAGGTCCAAAAATGATTCAAAGGTTATTAGCCAAGTGGTACTTGGTATTTTTTAAAAGGGGTATTGAAAGGGCTAAATACTATAATTCCAACAAAATTCCTTTATTTAAAAGGAAAAAAAAACAAATAACATAAAATAAACAATTTCTTTAAAATTCAAACTAATATTTATAGGAACAAATGTATGATTTTCACGTAATTATTCAAAAATGTAAAAAAATCCTATAGTTTGAGTGGAGAGAGCGAATTTAGCTAAGTTTGATTGTTCCGAACTTTTTTAAGTATGTGTTTCTGAGATCCATTAATCATACTATTACAATTACTTTATATTACACAAAGTAAGGTTTTACGAATTACCTTGTAACAAATGTAGCTAAATGCTTCTATTTTCATTTTACAATTATAGTCTTTTAACCCATTAGTACGAAAGAAACATTTGCAGAACAAACTTTGTAAATCAAAAGAGTTTTAAAGTGAATTCATATTAAATTTTGAAAATGTTTGTGAATTTCATAAAAATTGTTTTTTTCGGGTTTTGTCGGGTTGATGATTAAGGACTTTAATATTTTAACTCTAAATACATAAAAGTTATTGAAAATAAGTTGTTAATCTTATTAATCTCATCGATGACTCTATATTATAAGTACAGCTTGGAGTTTTAGTTGACCACCGGTCTTTTGTTAATATCTGAATTGCTTTATTTACTCACACTATCACGGGTCAAATGATTGTAGTTCAAGTGAATTACCTAGAAGAAAAAAGATAAAAGAAGAAATTAAATTTTGTACAGTACTGAAACCATCTAGGAAGTAAGATATAATTCGTTCGAAATTAAAAAATCTGCGTCAGCAAAATCTGTGTAAAATAAATGATTTATTTCTTGCCTAACAATGCAAAAGAAAGTTCATAGTTGTTAAAATCAGGAGAGGTTATAAATCGTAAACTCATATTTACGATATCTTGTTAGTGATTTCAATACTTAAAGTTGAAATTCCAAGCTACTATACTCATGAAAACGTACAAAACATGCAATCATTATTTAGCTGAATCATTTAAGAACCAGGAAAAAGCCCTTAATTTTCTTCAATAGCAAAACATAACCCCAGCTGATACCTATCTGGATTCTCATGCACTTCAATTTCAAACAAGAAAATGCAGAAAGTACCAAAGAGATCGCATACCAGATACCTCAAGAGTATACCCAACAGAACCATTAACACAAAATGACTCACGATCATGATGATTTGCATTCTTGGTCGATTCGCTTGAAGTGCGAACAACATCGATGCCACCGACCATTAACCCTATACCTAGGTAAAGGTAGCGGATCGTTGGTTGCAACAAAGATGGGTGTCCGGAAAGATATATATTGGAATGAGATTAATTTAACATTTTCACTTTCTCTATTTGCACAAAACATTTCAATTGAGCCCAAAAGCAAACTACTGAATGGCCCCTGCGGTATGAGGTAGTTGTGATTGGTGATCTACGATCAGATAAAACCAGTATCGTTGTTAGGTGTCAGACGGTACATATATACTTTTTTTCTTCTTCTTTTCGATGCAAAAATTCATTAATTTTTCGCCTGTCGTGCTTGAGGTGCTAGACACGCGCAGAAAACAAATCAGGAAAATAATCGCCAATAATGATGAGATTGAGTTGCTTTAATAAGACCCCCCTCTATTGGCTGTTTTGGGGTTTATTAGTTTTCGGTTTTTTCGTTTGTTAAATAAACAATTTTTGAGATCAAGCACAAAAACTGCAATTGATCGTGGCGTTATTTCTGTTTTGAGTTCATGTCGATCGCGTGAAGTTTATCGACCTCGAAATTTAATACGAGATGAATGAAAAAAAAAAAATGAAAAAAAAGATAAAATAAAAAATAAAAATTGCGATGAGCAAAGTAGCAAAACATGTACGACTGGCGCTCAATCGCTTATTGATCATCTCCTTTCAATAACGTAATTATATGAAGACAAATGCTGTTCGCGATCGCGATCAGCGCTCCGCGAAACAGAAGCGCACAGATGAAAAGATGGTGAAAATGGAGCTGCGTCACACACAGGTACGACGACTAACACACCTGGTGCCGTTAGGTGTTAATTACATTGGTGATCATGGCAGTGATCTTGAGGAAAGATGATCATCGCTCTTGTGGTCACACTATTTTTTCCCCCTTAGAAGTTGTCCTCTACCACGATCATCGGGCCGGGACTTCTTCTTAACTTCTTCATCTTAGAAGAAGAGTCTATTTCTTGGATCTGCAGCTGATGTACCGCTTTTTCACATCAGCTAACTTGTGTGCTAAGTTGTCATCGAAAAATCTTTCCATATCTTCGCGACTTGGATTGGTAGTAGCCGATCGAGTCGAACTCTTAAACCATGTTACAAAGAGGTATACAAAAGATCGTGAGTTACATGGAGCAATCAGCCACAGCAAACAGTCGTGTTTACAGTTAGATTACTTGTGGATAAGACAAAGAATGTGTGAGAAAAAGCTATCACAGCATTGTCTGTGATTTGCGACAAATTGGGACAAACTGGCGATGTGTTTTGAAGCAATTGCCTGCTGAAAAGTTATATCATAGAGGCAATGGCCATGATTTTGTTGGGTATGTTGAGTTGCACACCCTTTTTATAGTCTGGACAGAGTCATAAGTCAAGAAAGGTTTCCTTGAGAGAAATTTTTCGTTGAATACCAAAGATGCCAATCCATATATGTCTGTATGCATCAAGCCCACCTTCGCTGCCTCGTCTCTTGGCACTCGGCCGTGATTAAGAGACCGCGGCTGTAGAAGCCGGCGACACGGCGAAAAATGGAAACTGCAGACCTTGCGAGACAAAAGAGCGCGGCGAAAACCTTTTAATATTCGATGACGACCTGAGAACAGGTTCCCTCATTTCACCGGTTAAATATTGAGGTTGCGGCATGAATTTCTGACATGATTTTCGATTTTCAATTTCACCAGTTCTGCGGGCAGCCCCCCTTTTCTTATTTTGGTTTGGCGCTGCTGGGTTCTTATTCTTCATCTTTTTTACCTTATTTTTTGGACTCCCCGGGCGAAACTACTGGTGCCCGCTGGAGGCTGAAAGTTATTTTGATTGGTCCGACAACATTTGCATATTCGAATTTATGGCTATCGATTTCTGTTTATATATATTTTTCAACCTCTCTGACAACTTTCGAGCTGACGTAGCATTGTTTGCATGTCGGCATGTGTTTTATGACCACTACTTTTAGTGGGTCAGTGGGAAATTCTTGACCGATTTCAAGGCACACTGTCGCTGGCCATTTTTTTAATGGATTCTTGCGACACTTTCTCCATAGCAGTTTCCCTTTATGATGACTAATAAGATTTTTTCGTTAAGGTATCGAATAACTGTTTAGGTTTAAGTAAGGTGGATTATGCATTCTTTGATGATTTTAAACATCTTTTTATACACAAAATTTCTATTGTACTGTATGCTAGAGAAACGATCAAAAAATGTTTAGTTTATTATATGCCCAAGCATTGTAACTTGTAGAAAAAATCTTAATCTAAGTATTAGTAGATTGATCAATAAACACATTTTTTGGTTTTTAATGCCCATCCGAATTTCGTTTTAGTTACTTTCGATTTCCGACAATTGGAATATTTCTTTTAAAAAGGATGCAATAATTGTTAGGCATTATTTCATACACTTAGGCGTATTTGTAATTTTAAAATATTCTATTCACAAAATTTTGTCCAAAACGCCAATTTTGATAAAATATATATGTAACATATGTATGCTACTTTTTGAATTTATTAACTCATCCTACCACCTTAAGATCATAAGAAATATTACTATGAAAGTTTTATCAAAATAGCTTAAATTTTTTATTTTTTTTTCAAGGTCATCGATGTCAGAGCGTTTAAAAAATAAAAATAAATGCTGAATTCAATTTGAGGAAGCAAGCTGAGAAACGATTAAAAGAAATAAAGCTATAAAATTAAGCATTTTAGAAATATTGTATTTCCTCTACTTTCGTTATATTCTTAGTTATCTGAGGTTCATCCATAGTAAAATAAAATTAAATGAATTTTATGACTCTCTGATAACACATCAACCTATGCTAGATCAACACTCTAGACAAGAGACATAAATCTTTTTAGCAGGAGAATTTAGTATTTGTTGAAAGTCATAACATACATAGGAACACAACACGTGCATAGATCATAAAATCCGTAATAATTATTTGAAATCAGTGAAGATAAACAAATATGAGAAAAAAACCAATATACAACTAACCGATGATATCTCATCGTTATCCGTTCATTTGTGAATACTCGCTAATTTCAGTTGGTCTCTTCTTATCATTAAGTAGCATTAACTCTGCTAATTTCAAGAGATGAAAACATGAACCTGCAGCATCACCATTAATTAGGCTCGGTGAGAGCAACGTAAAAATTAATACCGATACCATTAAGATGGCAAGATACGTAGCTAGTCGACCGATCAGACTGGTATCCGATGCCCTCTTGGTAACTATCAATTATTTCTCAATTCTTTTTCAATTCTTTTTCAATTCTTCGAAACTTCATCATTGGTGCGATCAGGAATACATTCGCTGTTTTCACGGGTTTCAGTTTATTCTAGAATTCATTTGAAGAAAATCAGAAGCCTGTGGCCATTTTAATACGACTAGTGATTGATTGGCACCCCTATATGAGACGAGTAAAATTAATTTGTTTTCCGATAATCGCCTTTGGTTTCAATAAATTACCAGCAAATAGGGTTCGCTGCAAGGAATCGAACATTCGACTAATTTAGCTCCTAATTAGACAATCGTATCGAATTTAACGAATGTCTTTTTTCCTGAGACCAAGATTACAGGCTTTTTACAATCGTTTAAATATTCTTTTTACCGGTTAACCGATGTTAAGATTCGTGCACATTACCTAGCCACTCGTGCGCAAATTATACGCTTGATCTGCAAAGCGATCTTGACTAATTCTTTTTACTTTTCGAAAACAGTGGTCTGAACGAAGACTATACTTTAATATGATAGAGAATATCCATGAAAAATCAAGAACATTTAAGACGCGTCTTATAGTTCATGTGCTTTAAAGAAGTTCTCCTATAAACGATTTAATAAAATGAGGAGAAATAGAGGATTAATTTTCCACTTAATTCAGTTGCGCATTGAATTCATGTAATTTATGTCTTTTAAACAAGCATTATATGAAGCGTTAAAATGTATTCTGAATCTCAAATTGTGGCACCAACACTCGCATGTCATAAACACCACAAGGTTACGAAAGTATCATATCGTGGCACCATATGGTGCCATGAAGTAATAATGGCCGGCCGGACAACACTGCATACGTTGCATTTCAATTATTGTAAAATTTTGTAGTAATTGTAAACTTGAAAAGTACATACATTAAAGGAACAAGGAAAAATGTTAAGTAATTAAACAAATATAATTTAATTGCGCATACTACCAAATATCACTACTGACTGATTTCTTGCTGCAAATGTACGAATTCCTGAATATAATCAAAACTTGCGCTATTTTAGAAATTACAAATTTTCAATTAAATAAGCAAAACTTAAGTTAAGTAGCGCAAAATATAAAAACACGTACGATGCATATAAATTTCTAAAATGTTTCGTGTTCAAGATTCGGATGGTTACCTACGTGCAATCTTCTTTATTGTGGTATTTTTGAAAAACAAAAAACGTAAATGATATTCTTGTTCATTCAAAGGAAAATTTGTAACATGACTTAGCGTTAAAAATGCAGCACAAATTTAATAATTACCTGGTTATAGATATGGGAATTATAAACAAAATTTATTAGTGTACGGAATGTTTTTCGTTATTTAAACAAAACTGCAGCTATATGCTTTTGCAAATTTATTCAATTTGTATATACAGGTCCAATTTTTCTAAAGTCCCAAATTGTTCAAAAACTACAGTCATTCTCATTTAATTCCAAAAACATAAAAGTCGATTCAGAATTGTATTTTTGGATAAGTAAATTATTAGTTGTAAGTTTAATCTTTAAATTGCTCTGCAATTTTAATGTTTTAATAAATTTTAATATATTTATAAATATAAAGAAAATAAATTACATTTTTGTTTAATGGTTCGAATTTATGTAAATTTGTGTAAAATATTAATTTTCAATTGAAACTATATTCGAATTTGAACTCACTATTCCTCTACCGGATGTCGGAATTTGTTCATATCGTGTACATATCTTGTGTATTAATAAGTTATTTTAATTTAAGTTTTGAGTTTCTCGTCTGAGTCTTTTGCTTTTTGGCGCTAAAAAATTACCCTATCTAAATCAACATTCCTAATGAGTATACTTTTCGTAAAAGAAGACTGTAAACGAATTTAGATCAATATTCATTTTAGACTTACATATACTCGTTTGTCTGCTTTAAATTGTTCAATTTATAAAAAGGAAAAGGTATGTTTTATGTTCTATTAATTACACTGTGAACTCATTAATGAAGGGAATGTTCAATAGGTTTTTTCTCCGTTCAAAATGTAATAATAAAAATTCTCAAGGCGCTGTAAAACTATGAGGACATGAAATATTCCAGAACTATTGTTGCTCCCGGCGAAGAATCCGCTGCAAATCGGGCGCGAGCAGAGTAAAAAATAAGAAGATGCACTCCCAACAATGGTGCACATCTGCACCACACCATTAAAGTGCATCCAGGGAAATACTTTGCATATTTCTCTTCTCCACCATGACCAGACCCATAGTTAGAAAATCCATTTCGAGACCTGCTCAAAGTGCCTCAGATAGTTGGGTGCATTGAGGGCCGTGGTTGGCGTGATCTTTCTAAGTTCCATAAAAGTAAACACACAACAGAATATCGCGAATCTAGACTTAAAAAAAAAAGAAAAAAGAAAAGAAAAGAAAGATCGTCAAGTACGACAACATTTGCCGACTATATGACAAAAGAAAAGGGTCTTTGGTGTGTGCACTTGTTCTTCCGATTTCTTTTGAGACAGTAGGGAGTGCGGCTGGTGCACAGGTTCAATAAAATTTACGACATTCATCGCTGCATAAGACTCCGTTGCATTAAAGGCCGCATAAATCTTCGAGAACAGAAGCAAAGAACCATTCACTTCTTAAGAAACTGGAGAGGTTCTTTTTTTTTCGCTGGTATAATGCTCATTTTTTCCTTCCGTTCAGCGACCACGCATACCTAAGATGCCCGCATGAAAGGTGCAGAAAGGAATTTTTATAGCGCTAAAGTCATCTGAATCCAATTACCATAAAGTAGAGGTATTAAATTGTAGTCCTAACTTCACAAAAGTTTTTGCAATCTAACTTTCTGCTTGTCTACTATCCTGACAGTCTTGCCGTAATATGAACGTCTATTCCCTAGGACCCCTTAATACCATAAAAGGTATAAATACTCGTAAGATGTTCCTTAGGCTACAGCAGGATCTTAATTGCCGTGGACGTAAGAGAGAAGACCATAAAATTTGTTCTCAAACATGTTCTCACCTCAAGAAAATTGAAGAAGTCCGGTGAAGAAACTCGCTCGGTTTTGCAGATCGCGATGTACTGTAACTGTAAAAATCCGGTATCAGGTTCTACAGCTATGAACTGTTACGAATAGCAGCTAGATCCGCGAAATTATAGACTGCCAGATAAAGAGAGAGGGAGCTGGTCACCGCACCACAAAGTACTGAAGAAGTGTTAGCAAAAAATTGTCGTTATTTTATCGCGATCACTTGAAAAAATCACGATCACGGTCACGATCACTTGCTTTTTTTAAAAATGACACTTTAACTGTTATTTAGAGTGGTAGGAACGGAGAGTATAATCCTTTTTTATTTCTTTTAATCGCTTCCTTAAATAAATCCACACAGCCGTTCGGGGCAAGATCACTTATCGATCACGTCACAGTCACTTGAGATAATCACTTCCTCGCTGCGATCGATCACAGTGTAAATCACAGGCGAGGATTAGTTATTAATATTTTTTGCGTTTTTCGCTGCTGTTGCTGTTCTGGCGAAAATGTCCTTGATCAGTGAAGATCAATGAAGATCACTTCTTCAATCTTATCCACAAGTAAAGTGCGTCTTCGAGGCGATGTTACTACATCAGTTGCATCATGGGCAATGACTTTGAACTGTGAAATGGGCTTCTTTTTATGCCTTCTCTTCCCCCGTTGTTGGTCGAAGCAATTGTTCTTCTCGCTCCTTTCAGCGTTTGAAAAGAAGTTTTCTGGAAAAAAAGAATCACCGAAGAAAGAAGATGAGGAAGAAGAAGAAGCAGAGGCTCGCGCCGCTCAGTTAACGTTCGTACCTTGGCCGTGGCCACGGTGATGACGATGACGACTATAGCGACTCCGGCGACAGATGATGATGGGAAGAAGTAAACTTCCAGCCAACGAGCTCAATTCTAGAGCCAATTTTCATCCGTCCATCGCACACACCCGGAAAATGGGGAGAAAGAAGAAAGATTGGGAGAGAAAGGTGGCGAGCCGCTGCAACGGACAGGTAAAAAGCGATCTTCGCGAAGAGAAGAAGTTGACGATCCACCGCGAGCTGGACACGCAGGTGGATCTAGCTTCTAGACAATTTCTCGCTCTCTAAGGGGAACCCTTTCCAGAGCGTCCGCTGGAAGCGACTCGCAGCACCCATGGGGTTTCTGCGAAAGGTCACTGTCAATCTTGGAAAGCTCCTTGGCCGTGAATCCGATTCCAAGTGAATCGAACGTTGCATTCGCGGAAAAATCATACACTGCATCTTTTCTTTTCTTATGACATAAGCAAAGAAAAAGGTCTTAATTATTTTAGGCGCAATTACGACTTCCAAGGTAATCGCTTTTCTTCCGAGGGTAGGAGAGGGGGGAAGGGGGATCTGGGTGGTGTGTGTCATTCGAAAATCTAGAACGCGAGGTCGTTGGATGGATGCGATTACCCGCGATCGCTCCCGGTGGTGGACCGGCGGCGGCGTCGCGGCACGGGCGGGAGAAATCTCATCCTGATGATGATCGTGAAATTGTTTTGATTTCGAGCGACAGATTAGAGAAATCTTCGGGAGATGAATGTCAAGGTGTCAGTAACGAGTTCGTAATGATCTCCGATTTCCTTTGTATCTTTTCATGTTATTAAATATGGGTAACGGAAGCGATGCTGCGCTGCGCTGACGCAACGGAGAGGCGTTGCGCGGGGAGCTGAGTTAATTTGAATTTTCTTGATCGCATTCCTGCAATTGATTCGATGTTTATTCGATTTTTGTTTCTTTTTTTTTTCTTTTGCTTCTGATCACTTTTGTTTCATTTAAGGCATGTTCGAAAATTATTTTGATCAGGAAATAACGGTGAGGTCTCAATAGGGAGGATATGTTCGAGGTTCGAGCACATTAAGGGGAGGACTATGGCTTTACGCTTCAACCAGTTTATTACAAATTTTAATCGCAATGCCATTTGATTCGATTTTATATGAAAGAAGTTGGGCATTAGCTAAGTAATTGAGAGATTCTGATCATATTATAGTATTTCTTTGCATCGCTATTAATTTGTATTCAATAGAAGTTCAATCGGAATTCAAATTGATAGTGATTTTGATCCACACATCTTATTTTTTCTGTTTGAACTAAAAGACTATTTTTTAACAAAAATTAACTTATAAATTCAGATAAACAATGAATTTAGCAGTATGAACAATTTTAGGCTTCTGATATATGTATAAAACTAAAAGCAAAGGAAACACAATCGTTATCACAAGTACAACGAACCCTGTAAATATTAACAACATGATTAATGAAATGGAAAAATTAATCACGTATATAATATACTTTAACCACGTATATAATATACTTTTTCTTGTTTCACAAACACCGAGAGAAAAATAAATAATGAAAATATTGCAAAAGATATGTTCCTTTGACATTTATCTGCAGCAATTTGAAAAATATATTTAGGTACTTTGAACCAAAATCATAGTAAAAGGTGAAAAACAATTTGTTTTAAACTTAGTTTCAATTTAGGGAAATATTTTTTGTAGCCTGTTGAGTAATAAAGAAATAAGCAAACAAATAGATACGAGATTGACTGGCTAAAAAGTTTCAAAGAAATTTTGAAAATTTTTGATTGTCTGAGGCTCCTGAATATACATATTTTTGTATTATTGAAAATCGGATTTTAATTTCTCCTTAATAATTTACCTTAATATATACAGCATTTGTGGAATCGGTTCGAAATCAATCAGTAACTACCCACAGTAGCTCAGCAGTCAGAAAATCGGTGGAGGGAGGGGGGGGGGGGGGGGGTGCAAATATGAAAAACGCACGAAATTGTTGAATATGAATAAAAAAAATCGAATGGTTAAAGTTATTTACAATAGTTAATAGTGGTATTATTCATAATTCTAGTTTTGATAAAATAGTTTGTAAAAAGTGTTGTTAAAGTTGTTTAAATAGTTTTTACGTAGGTATGTTTAACTTTGTAAGTTTCTTTGATCTTTTCTGCGTACCTTTGGAGTATTGACCACGAAAAATAAATAGACTTATTGAAAAGATGGCCTTTACAAATGTTAGCTCCATCAGTCGACGACGCATCGAGAAAGCACCAAGTCCACTTAGCCAGAGTAACCAGAGGAAGCAATTGTCTCCCGCGAGCGGTCCGCCGACCGCAAATTGCATAACTCGAAATGTCCATTTACTTAGACTGGGTCAGCCCAGCGTCCACCTGGATGCTGGAGATG
Organism: Eutolmus rufibarbis; assembly: GCA_963920795.1. Taxonomy (NCBI): domain Eukaryota; kingdom Metazoa; phylum Arthropoda; class Insecta; order Diptera; family Asilidae; genus Eutolmus; species Eutolmus rufibarbis. The sequence continues at coordinate 41,738,733 of OY987206.1, read as the reverse complement.
TCCATTTGGCCTCAGAAAATATGAGGCACTGCGGCTGCCTACTTCGAGCGGCTAAAACAAACAGAGCGGCCGTCGAGGGGGTTCCCCGCGCACCTTCGGGAGATGCTCTTTTGTTTAGTTATGAAGCGATTTTGCATATGAAGGCATTCATACGCCTTGCAAAAATGGCCGAAGAAAGACCGCGGACGGTGCGGTGCTCCACCAGCCTCCGCGGATGCATTAGTCGCGCTGTTTGCAGATAATTTGCAAACAGTTAGATTTATGTTGTTAACGCTCAATTGCGACTGGATACAAAGACAAATATTTGCGCGAGGCAATAGGAAACGATTCAAATTGGAGTTGAGCGGCATTCCAGGAAACCAGGAAGCGCGCGCCTCCGACTAATGACAGTGGATAGTGCCGCCGCGGCCCAACCGAGGCCGCCGCGCGCAAAGGAGCAAAATGAGATTTCGACGGTCGCGAGGCGACGCATAATGAACGCATTGTGAGATTCCCGGACAATCGAATCGCACCTTCACTGCATCTGCATGGTAATTGGTAATTGCATGGTGCAGCGACCATTAGCACTGTTGCACTCTTCTGCGCCGTGGACCACCCGCAAGGAGCCCGGCCGACACGTGGGGAAGGAACGCTATCAGTCGTCATATCTTGGAAGATTTAATCGGAGGCAGATAGTAGTTAATGCTATTAGCGAAGTGTGCGCGAAATAACCGCAGCTGAGTGCATGTAAACTCAGAAAAATTTGCATTCTTTCGTGAATTTATTATTAGAATATTCTTCCAATGTAGAAAATATTAATTCATGAACTATCAAGGTCATACCAAAGTCAAATAAATATCACCCTTCAAGGAAATTTTGAATTCCCTATTTGCTAAATAATTAAAAAATATTATTATAATATTAAAAAAATTTCTTCAACTGGAACTCTATTTGGCATTCATAATAAAATAATAAAATTTAATCTCAGCTGAGATTGCCTTATTTAAAATTATCGAATTAAAGACTCACAATTGATTTCGGGAATGATTTTGTGGAATTTTAAAATTTAATGGTATAGTACAGTTGAGGCTAAACTCAAAATTATAAGTCCAAATTTATTAATATGAAAATAAGATGGATAAAAAAGTTCAAACTCTGAGGTTAATCGCATTTTATGAATACGATTTCAAAATATAGTTTGTTGGAATTTTTTAGATTTATATGATATTTTTCGGCGAACAAAGGATTTTAATAATATAATAATATAATTTATGTATATCGTAGTGTTCTGTTTACAACCCGTCATGAGATACCTTGAAGCATACTTGGAGAACACTAGGAATACAAATTCTATTCAAATGGAGTTATCTTGTGGTGTTCTTAAAGGTAATCGAAAACGCGAGATTTGTTCCATTCTGCAGTTTTTGATACCTGAAAGATACCTAGGAGATAACTCCGGCGACTTTTAGAAATTTTTTGAGTGATCCTTTAGAACTCTTTAAGTGTTCTTTCATCAGTACCGATCCTCATGTTTTTTTAGAACTCTTCCAGTGATTGTTTGGTACATTCCTCGTGTTCTTTAACTAATCTACTTAATAATATTGGTTTTTTAGAAATTAACTTCCCAAACTTTAGTCTCTTTTCATGCTGGTTACAGTAGGTAGTAATAGTATTGCTTAATATTACTGAAAGAAAAAGTTTCATCGTCTATTAATATTAAATTATGCCGGTTACGGCCTTGAAGTTCAAAGTCGTAGGGTTGATTTAAATCAGAATTGTTGACCTTAACTGAAGTATATTCATACATTACATGCAGACCACTTGTATATGCAAAATTAACACGTGGAAGAAATTATTCGCAATCTAGGGGGATTAAATCGGCTTCAATCGCAGTTATTAGCGAAATCTAGGCGTCACAGCCGACTGATTTTAGATCGCGGCTGCGTGCTCACGCATGGATCTCGTGAGTCTGGACCGAGACCTCCCCCAGTCGCGGTTTTAATGATGCCGTCTCCCATATGAGACCATAAAAAATTGCCCTACGTGACGCTATTCCCGCCAATCTCGCGACTCTGGCCCCAAAACGAGGCTAAATAAATGTTCGCTTTTGATCAGAAAAATTCAATTACAGGCGCGGGTAATCCAGCGGAACCGTTAATTGGATTTTTGCGGCGATCGCATTAGAAGACATATGCGACTTACCGCAAGCGACCCGCTCATGATTTAATTTGGCAAATACCGCTCCGTTCGCGGGCCAAGTTCGCGGCCTCGCGGATTTGCAGGTTTGCGGGGATGGCGCGCTAATCCGTGACGCGCGAATGTCATATCAAAACCAAATTAGGAAACTTTCTGGTCATCCGCCCACGCCGCACTGGGGCCAGGTCGGCCGCTAAGAAGATGAGCCGACAAATTGCCAGCCGCAATAAATCATTCGATCGAATCCGCTTTATCCGCAGCATCTTGAATCTTGTCGACAGCGATCTTTTCAGAAGAACACGGAAAATCAGCTGCAGTTGCTGTAATTACAGGGCCTGATTTTTTTTTAAATATAAATTTTTTCTTTCGCGGGTCCAGCAGAAGGAGTCTGCGGCGTCTAATGGGCCCCAATTAATGGATCGCCCTAATGGAACCTAACCTGCAACAATGGGTCAATTTTTGGGGCCCCTGTCAATTTGTGGGCCCCCCATCAAATGCACCTCAGAGGCCGTTAAGGCCCCTTCTTTGGGAGCACTTAACACGGCCTCTTGACTCTTGAGATGTTCTCGCGGCTGGCATTTTCGATTTGAAAGCATTTTGATGAATTAGAACCAGCCGCAGTCCCGACCAAATGGAGTGAGGTCGTGATTTCGTGCTGGCGGACTTCTATCCTCAATTATAACGCCTGATCCGATCATTTCGAGGAGTCCTCCGTAATGAGATTAATTGATCGCGAAATACTTCGCGGAATGACCACTTTATGGGGCCCTCGCTAAAATAGTCAAGTCACCAATTACCTGAGATTAACAGTTTCCACGCAGGATTTGCCCTATTTTGCCACCTGGTTATTAACTTTGCCACCTCGAGGTGGAAGACCCGCTGATCGAGCGATATTACATTTTGATCGTGATATGAACCACCCTGCTTCTGGCGATCAAGAAGCCTGTGAATAACGGTAAAACCGCGCAATTTTTTTTACACACTCATAACAATTTCTTGCTGAATCTTAAAGAATTTTAAAATGTAAAATTTTGTAAATGTAATCCAGAATTTAAAAGCTTCCTGTTTCTATATTTTGATAGTCGAGTTTTTTATATTTTTATATTTTTAACTGATGATTTATTTTAAATTATTGCATTCTTTAGAGACAAGTTAAAGGGGATTGGAACCGTGCTCAAATAAAATGGAAGAAATAAAATTAAAGCAGACATTTATTTTTTAGTAGGAATGTTGAGTTATAATATTTTTTAATATGAATCATCAATAAGCAAAAATACCAGTCGTCTGATTATGATTTTCAATAATCATTAAGCGTTATTTGTCTTAAAAAGTCTATACATGATGACAATTTTCGTTTTTAGATTCATTAGTATTTAGCAGCTAAGACATCTTCAAATCGTTTTTTTAAAATAATAATTAGTAATGTTCGGAATTAATTCAATAATATTTTAAAAGTAATTACTCATGTTTAGTAATTCTCTGGCCTATGTATATGTCGGAAATGGTATATTGTATGCATATTTCATATATCTACCCATATGTTTCATTTGTAATTCAGGATAAACTGGCTAAAATTACCTTTCCAACGATACTTCACTTGGTAGGATGCGTTTCCAAATGTAGGAGTTATGGGTGTTCAAATTCAAAATTTATTTTTTGAACTAGGAATTTTTTAACGAAAATTTCGATAAACTTTGAATTTGGATCCCCATAACTCCTACAATTGGCAACGGATACTAACAAGTGAGGTATCATTGGAAAGGTAATTTTATCCTTTTTTGAATGAGTTCCCGCTCGATATCCTTACAAAAATCTATAAGGACTTAAGAGAGTGAAAAATTTTTACGTAGATTTTGAGGGGGAAGGAGTGATTTTAGGTGGGAGGTCAATAACAGGACACCCCAAGACACGATTGGTATAGCGTTCCCTACGTAGAAGCTGAAGACCGAACACCCTGTATAAGTTAAGGAAAAGGCATAAATATCTCAGTGGTACTACGTATATAACTCTGATTCAAGCTGTTAAAAGTCGTCGCGGCCCATACGATTATAATTATGTTATTAAAAGTCGCAGATCATCGCAAATGACCTGCGATGCGAGCAGCACCGCTAGCCGCGCGCAACTCTACCGTTTCGTCGAATAAAATTTTATCGGCGCATCGGATCCGCACAGAAAGTGGAACAGCGGCGTGCGTTCCTCCACTGTAAAAAGCTCTGATAACCTCCGCGGAAAACGTGAGGCACGACGCAGCCCGCGGTTCACACATGCTTCGATTATCGCGCGGCACTTAAGCCAGGAGCTTGGGCCGCGTGCGGCGCGATTTTTAGATTTCGTCAGGAACAGTTACTCTGTTTGCGCTGCGGCGCCGATCGAGTTCGCATCTTCATTTCGCCCCATCGGGCGGGTCGGGCACGTTTTCATTAATAAAACCGGCGAGTCGATCGCGATCGGGACCCAAAAATCTGAAATTGCCGGACGGTGGGCTTCCGCGATTCCGGAGCCCCACGGCTCCAAAATGCCGCGGATTCCCACGTGTCCGATGAACCAGCCAAGAAACCTTCGTCGCGGACGATCGCGGCGAACTGTCGATCACCAAAGTACAGAGGCTTCTTCTTATTTTTCTTCTGCTACATTTTTAAGGGGCAGCAATTATCTTGCGGCGGGTTCGCTGAACCCAGTGCGCATTTTTTCCACTTTTTCTTATCGTGCGCCGCTTTGGGAAGCATAATTGTCGCTATCGAGCGATATATTCGCGAGCGACGGTAATTTGCCAGGCCGCGATCCGCTTTTGACGATCGTTCCATGACAAATTTCCATCTTCGGACCCGTCTACCGTGGCTCCGTTTTGCGGGAGTGACTGCGAGCTGCGACAGTTTTGCTGCAGAGCTGCACAGCAGCGGAGGCGTGGGTGGGTGCACAGCGGGGCACAGCAGGTGAGCCAGGTTTTGGCGGAAGATCCGCCGATCAGTGCCGCGCGGAAACAGTTATGAGTGCGGAGATTGTCACTTCAGATGCCGGTGTAAAGCACTCTTTAATGAGGCACTTGAGGAGTTTTCGCGGGACTTAAACGGTTCCACTTCACCTTGACCGATCGCGCGCCAGCGAATGAGAAATGAGTGACGGCTGCGGGTCAAAAGGGCGTCGTCTTATAGCGAAAATAATTTCTTAAGAATGCGCAAATTAAAAAGAACGAGTTCTTTTGCAAATGGTCTTCTCTTGCGCAAAGCCTTTCAATTGTGAGCCCAGCTTTAGTTGAGAAGAAGTACTTTCGGTGATTTAAGGACGTTCACCCTTTTTACCGAAGAAAGACAAAAATAGCACCTGTTTGCACTGGTTTCAGTCGCCGTTACGGCAATATTTCTTCATTAATTTACGATTTCTCGTAACTGCTCAAGAAGCAGCGCGGCCGCGCTCAGTCGCACGAAAGTGGCGCAATGGCAAGTTGTTTTTTGAAAGGCTTCCTTATTTTGTTGAAAGTTGCAAATTTCATTTTGATTGTATATTTTTCTTTCATTTTCCCCACCCCAGGAATTTTTGTTCGTGTTTCACATTGTGCAAATTTTTTATTTCGTTTACTCAGTCTCATTAGTTTTGTCATAATATAAATTTTCATGAGAAATTACAATCTTCACGATCCGTTAACGATCAGATAATTTATAATCATGTTATAAATCAAGTTTATTCTTGGTTCCGACAGAATTAAAATCGAAATGAAAGAAATTTAAAAGCAATTTGAAGGATATTTTGAATTTTCAGTAAGTGTCGAGTTCTTTGAAATTTGGAGCCAGGTTGCTTTAGAATTTGGTACATTTAATGTATTCATAGCAGGAATCACGAATAATATTAATATTAATATTAATATTAATATTAATATTAATATTAATATTAATATTAATATTAATATTTTGTTCTTGAATTCTCTAAAAAGTCAGCTGTTCCAGTTAAATGCTAAACAATAATCATGAGGGGCATTGTAATTTAAAATGATATCACTTTCTACATTTGAAATTTAGAAAATAATCTTCCAAATAATATAGTATAAATCTCCTTAAAACTAACTTCCAAAATCAAAATTCAACTTTTAAAGTTCAAATAGTCTTTAAAAAACGCTTTTAACAGACAGACGGACGGACATAGACATTTAAGATACTCGTATATCATTTTATTTTGTTTTTATATCAAGCGAAATAAAATAACATGTACAACTTTTAATATGAATTCCTGTCAATAACTGAAAAATAAAGGACCAAATTTTCTAAATAGGAAATATTTAAGACAATCAATCTTTATATAATACAAATTTTTGAAAACTATATATGGGAAATAGAAAAAGGACGAATATCATCATTTAATGAAAACATGTTTTCCAAAAAGATTATTAATATTATAGAAAGAAAAATAATGAAAAATAAATTAGACTTTTGAAGTAAATGTTCACAAGAACAGGCTTAGTTTTGCCTCATTTTAATTTAGAATTATATTTTGTACCATATTCGAAGGATATAAATTATTATATTATTATTACTCTTGAAATAAATACCAGTTTGAGGAACACGTCTATAACTTCCTACAAAATACTAAAATCTATTGTTTAAGTTTTAAAATAAAATCAAATATTTCCGAATTTAAAATGTTTTTAGTTATTGGAATTTTAAATGTTTTTAACGTGTTATAAAATATATTTTTTTGGTTTTTGTAGAAAAGTATCAAAGTTTTGATACAGGTTTTGAATTTTTAAAATTTTCACGAACGTTTTTAATGTAGGGTTTCCTCTCAGATTCTTGGGGCTCGGGGCGAATTAACTTTATTGCAATCAATCAGATATCATTGTGCGACCTTGGTGCGTCGTATGTTAATTTCAGTGCAGTGCACTATGATTAGATCAAGGGCCACCAAGTCTGCCGGCGATCATCGCATGCGGCACGGTCCGTCGACAGCCCATCGATGGTAAAAGATGCGTGTGAAATGCCTTCGCGGATCACCCATCAGTCCGATTTGACATGGTCACTTATCGATTGCTTTTCGAATTCCACATTTGTGGTCTGGACCTGCAGCATCCCAGCCGCAGTTGCAGCCGGGGAAATGCGCGATTCCAATTAAACTGAGAACTGCGACGAATCGATAGTCAGATCGGTTCTCGTTTGTCAATATGGGTGCTCACCTACGGTGATCCTGCCACGTTTTTGCGTCAATCATTCTTTGCGCTATCTGATGCCAGCCCATTTCAAAATTGATTGCACCTCGCGCACGGCGTAATCACGTCTCGGATGCGAGACTCCGTCTTGGCTTATGGCTCCTTTCCTACTGATCGAGCCTATAGGTGATTTGTTTTCTTCCATTTTTTAAGTTTTTGCTTCCAGTGATCGGCTAGTGTATATTTTAGTGGTACCGCAGACAAAAACTCCATCGGCAGGTATTTCTCATGACCAAACCTACTGCAGGTGGATAAGCCTGTGCAGTTGGGTAAATGAAAATCACTAAATGCAATTGAACCAGTTTGTTGTAATTAGAAGCTATTACTCCTTTCAGGCTTGCCAGCCTAATCGATTTTAAATCGATTGATCTCTACTGACGTCCACTTGGTGGTTTTTCTCTTTGATCATTTTACCTTTGACGGTCCAATGCGTCTCTTGGTCGACATACTTTCCAGATGGATGATGTTCGACATTTCGTATCTATCTAAGTTGCCTCGGACTATTCGTAGTTATCTCTAGAAAGCATCGCTGCCTTTTAACCAGAAGCTAAATTTTATACTTGCTGCAAGAATTTTTATAAAATAGACAAAGCATTGTAGTTTTGTGCAAAGTACGTTTTAATTCCATAAATCATAATAATAATATAATACAATCAAAAAGATATAGCATATTTCTTCTTTTCGCTTTGACAGCGACATAATAATTTTTTACTCCATTATAAAATATGTATAAATTCGAGTTTTTAATTTCTTACAAAAGTTCTTCTTGATTAGTGAGAAAGTAATAATAAAAAAAACACTGTTTATATATTTAGTGAAGAGGTTGGTAGTTTGCAGCTTCACTTCTATGAGAAAAATTAAATAAATCGTTAGTGACTTCATAACACTGCAGTAAAAAATTATTTGTATTTTCAAAACTATATACTGTCAAATAAAAATAAACATCTGGAAAATAAAATTATCGTATCAGGGAATTGAACTACATATGTACATTTGACTTATTTTACTCTTATTTTCAAAACTATAAACGCGATGTTTTGATAGTAAATTATTAAAATACAAGAAAATTTGATTGATATTTCAGTAAGGTTTCCTTTTAGAGGGTTACTTAAAATTAAGAACCCAGTCGGTGGTGAAACGAAAACGGGCTTAAGTGCTTTTAAAGACGTGATTATTGTAAAGTCGCCTACGCAAAGATAAGACGTGATATCTCGTGAATGACGCGTTTTAAGGAAGACTGTAAACTTCTATTCGCTGTCTTCCCGCCCAAACGTCTGGTAATTAGAAGCGCAAATTCGACTGCACCGACCGGATGGAGGTGCATAAAAAAGAATTAATTTGCAGGCGGGGTAATCGTTAGTTGCATCCGGGCGTGGGCGTTTCTCCGAGGAAATTTGTGAGCTAATTTCGCCCGCAGGGGCTCGCTAATTGGCTGCAAAACGCATTCAAATTCGTCCGAGGCTCCGCTCTTTCAAGCCCCGCAGAGCTGCGGTCTTCTAAGTCGCCGCTAATGCCCGTCTGAGATTCAAATCACCTCGAGATATTCAGTGGCACTTTGTAATTACGCGGATTGCTGCTTTTGTACGGCTTTTACACATATCAATTACCCGGTGGTATCTAGACCCAATCTCAGACTCAGCCTGTTTTGCAGGTCGTTTGACGCACCTTCCGCAGGGGCGGGGGATTTATTTAAATGAATGTTATGTAACCGGGTAGAGCCCAGACTGGTTGCGAAATTGCGATTCGCTTCCGGGCTTTTTAAAATTTTTGCTCGTTCCGTTTTCAGTGTTTATTTATTTGTAAACTTGCTAAGTTACAGGTCACTAACATTTACCAGCCAACATTTTTTGAATCATTATTACTACATATTAAAGGGTTAGGCCTAGTAAAATCGATGTGATTTTTACGATTTTTTGTGGAGCGTATAATAAAAATAAATTACAAAATATAATAATGGTTTTCGAAAGATGCTCTTAAGGTATTTGTAAACAATTTTGTATTAGAAAATATCGCTTGGGGTGGTTACGATTTCTCCTAAACGGCTTATCTGAAATTAAAACCCAAATAGATTATGCTCGTGTTGTCCCTTATGAAGGGCCTGAAGGTCAGGATTTTTTAAAATATCAATTATTAAGAAACATCAAATTTTTAAGTGAAAAGTTTATTTTTAGAGGTTTTAAAATTTCTGTTTTTTTTGCAATAATAAATAAATTTTTCAGAGAAATCAAAAAACCTTCCATCAAGCCCTTCCTTTTAATATAATAAACAATCACACAAAGTTTGAAAATAATCGCATAAATAGTTTTTGAGTTATCGGGAACACGGGGGCGATACTTTTGAGAAAAGATAGTTTCGATTTCGAGATAATCGCGTTTAAACTCATCATTTCGTGCGCTATATGCCTTTAATTTGTGAACCAATGCTCTGATCTTTATGAGATGTTGGAGAGATATTTTTGAGATAATTTACTAAAAGAAAATTATATAAAAAAAAATAATCGTATTTTTTGAATTTTGACTATGAAACTAAAATCAACCAAAAATAAAAAGTTTAAAACTTTATTTGTGATCGGATATTTGTCCATGATATATATTTTGTAGAATTTTTCATGAGCTAAATGAAAAATATCACTTTTATCTCCAAGCTTTAGAATTTGTAAATTAAATTAAAGTATATAGTAAATAAACTACAAGAGCAGTAATGAAAAACAGAATAATTTTGTTTATTTATTAGAGTATAATTTTCTATTGCAAAAACAAGTAATAGGGCTTAAAACATCTATTTACCAAAAAATTGACGGGTTTAAAAAAGTGGCGAGTATATTGATACCGACAAGGGCATGGTATACTTAGATTCTGTAAAATGTATGAACAGTGTCATTCTGAATTTAAAATTTATTTTCACCAAATGTTTTCCGTTTAAAATTATTTATTTGTTATCATATTTTGAACTTGAATTTGTAAATACAATATTTCTATCTTGAATGACTTAAATTTATAGAATTTTCAAATGAACTATTATTAAACGTACAAGTTCAGTTTAGGTGAGTGAACAGCTTTTGCTTTATGTTTATAAAATTTAAGACTTTTGTATTTAAATATGAATTACGATATTTATAAGCTGTATAAATAAACTGAATATAATCAGAGACAAGGGAGAAAAAAATATGACAAAACTGCTTTTAAATCTAGCGAGTTGGAGAAGTCAAGCGAGAAAGATCGCCTTCTTTGGAAAACACTTCAATGTCACCAACACAATGCACTGGTTCGCAATGCAAATTAACCCTGCTGGCCTGCGGTCGGTTGCATATTGAATTAATTCCTAAAAGAGCCAGCGATGGGATCCTAAGAAAGAATATAATTACTACACTCTGTCCTAGATGAGATACCTGAGATGCGCCGACAGTTATGTTTGGCCGCGGCTGCAGCAGCCTCACACCTTGGCCGAATCGATTTTTGCATTGTTTCTTCACTCTCCGCGTACGCACAGTTGCAAGACGCTAATGAAACATTGCGCAACCGCCGCGCCGCGAACGCCGCGACCATTCCGCCTGTCTCCATTCAAATGCACAAAAGCCGCGGATGCGCGAGATAACTGCGCGCCGGAGTTGCGACCATTGTGTGCGCCCCGTGCCCGCGCCGCGCCAGTGACCGAGAATCTTTCGCATGTTAATCACCGGCACCGGGTGATTTAGCGGGGCCCCGGCCGGGCTCCGCCACCAGCTCCAGCGTCAGCATCCAGCAGCTGCATCAGGTGGCCGGGACGCTGCAGAGGGACGCATGCACGGAATGACGAATGGAATTCGCGCGTCTTTGTTTTCCGACGCTTCTAATGAGTTAATTTATGAGGCCGCTGAATGCGGCGCGGCCCGCTAGGTGCTCGCGAATATTAAAAATCGCTTATTCACGGGATATCGGTGCTCGGAACGGGATCCGGGGACAGTTTGAAGCTCTTAGCTCGGATTAAGACGATACCTCGTCTTGGAGGCGGACGCAAGAATTGTGCCGGCCTTTGTTGGTGGCGTTGCACAGTTCCCACGATTATTCGGAGGAACTGGGAGTGGAGCACGTCTGTTCCACATTTCGGGATTATGCAAATATTGCGTAACTGAAGACTGCACAAAGGTGCTTTTTGTGGCGCTCCGACGACAACGGGTCGCCCCCCGCTCGGGAAGAGCGACATCAGACATTAGCCTCGATGAGCGGTCCAGTCACATTCAAATTAGGTGAAGGCGGGAAGAATGGGCGACCGAATTTTTTACGATTTTTTAGATTTACTATCTCGCTGAAATATTGGCTGGCTACAAAATGTAGACCGGAAAATGTTGCTCAAGCGCCGTGTGCTCATTATTGCCACTATTCTTCACAGAATTGCTTTTAGCGCCGTAAAGTCTTCATCTGGCTTTTGATTAATAGCGGTTTTGGGATTTTAACATCGGACGTTGTAGTCTATATCGCTTTGTAAAATCCTTTCCTAAAAATCTTTGATAAAACATAAATAGGATCACAGAAAGACGTTGTTTATTTAGACCAAGTTGTGTTTATAGAATATTGATTTTAGCCATTCAGTGACATCTATACTAATTGCAAAATATACCTATAAATTAAACATTTAGTTGGCACTGAGGTACCAGACGCCTCAATTTATTTTAACTCCAATTAAAGCCAGTTTAAGTTTTGAAAATCGTATTTATTGTGACTTCTGTCGTTAGTTAGTTAATGCAGTGTTGATAGCCACTGGGTGTTTGATTTTGTGCCTTCAGAGATCACAGTGCGCTAATTATTTAAAGATTAAAACAAAAACAAAACCTTACGAAAGAACAATATAAAGATCTAAGGGTAAAAGGATCTGAAAAGCCATATAAAACCAAGCATAGAGCATAACTTTGCAACAATACAGCCAACATATCTGAAAAAATCAAGTTCACAATCAAAAATGATACCTATTTAGGTATTTTTTCTCAGTTATTATTCTACCGAGCCGATTTTGGTTTTAGAAATTATAATACAAATAACAAAAATTCCAATAGAGAATTTTCTTAACAAAAATCTTATACATTTTTAATACATAAATATATCGTTTTCACACAAAACATTTCTCCATAAACCAACTAATTTTTAGGTGAGAATGTAAGAATAAGGCCATAATTTATAGATAAATATTTGTAAATATTGCAAAGTATCGATAATTCAGCTGGCTTCAATTTTCAATATTTGCAAAGCCTATTTGAGTCATTGAATCTTCAGTACAACTTGTATTTTCGCTGAACTACTTAAAATATACATATACATACATAGCAACATCATTATGCATTTTTTGTAGGTGGTGCCATGTATGCATTTCGATTATCATCTAAACTTTTAGGAGATTTTCGTCAGATATGGACTTTGTCCTACCTTTCGACAGAATTTCTCTCATTTTTTTATGAACAACAAGACAAAGTTGAATATACGAAGTACAAATCTAACCTACTTTTTAATGGAAATCTCCGCTTCCGAGTTTCAAGATCCGCCCACAGCTGACCCCGAGTTATGGCATAAATTTGAGTGTAATAAAATTTTAGGGAAACGATAGCCGCCCACTTGATATGGGAAAATTGTCTGCAAATATCGGCAAAGTGCCCTCACCCCGATACCTTCCCATTAAGTGGAATCGCACATTCCGGTCGGGAGTAATCAAAAGATTCCACTAGATTTTCAGCAATCGATCACAGACACCGCATCGCTTTCCATTTGATAGCTGACGGGTGATGCTGATGCTGATGACTGTGATCTGGTGAAGCATTCCGTGCCATCGCATCAAAATCAATCTTCCCACACCGCCCCGTCGGGTGGTAGCACTCTCAGGTCTCAAGATCTGAAGACATCAATCTGAGCCCCGGTCGCATTTCAGTTCGCAGTCGCTAGATCGTCTTCGACGTGGACTAGATCGGCCCTCGATCTCAGCTAATGATTGATCTTCCCAGAATCTCTGGGGATCTTTAATTAATTTAATCCGCTGAGCGGCAGCTCCATTTTTGGGCCTCAGCTGATCAATGCACGATCGCCTGGGACACTTATGATCATTTCTTGTCGCTGGACCATTTGTTTTGTGTCCCTCCCTACCCCTCTATCTCAGTGCCCCGCTCCGTTGACCAATGTCACTACGGTGGATTTGGTTAGTGCGCGGTTTTTTTGCGGGATGCAATTTCAGCCAATTCTAGATGACCGTTATGTTTGACCGCGATTAAATGCGTACCATCCGGCGGCACTGATCTCCGGCGAACAGGAAGAGGAATGAATCTTTTTGCCCTGCTCCCCCCTCTTCCACTTTTGTCCAGCCCATTGCGCGAGAAGTGCAAATATTTGGCGATCTTGAGGTGTGAAAACGAATCGATCGCGAGCGATGCGCATTAGCACCTGAGCTGGACCGCCGCCGCTGCGCGTCCATTGATCTTGTTTGCTGCGCAAAACGAGATCTTTCAGACCTTTGAGATGTTTGAGCCACGGAGAAGGCGATTAGCCTGAGAGGAAGCAATCTGGAGGCTTCTGTAACCAAATGACCGCCGATTTGATCTGAATGCGACCATTATTTGTGGCGTCTTTAACCCAATTACAATTTAACAGTAAACGAGGAGATCATTTGTATGGAAACACGGGATACCCACGGAAATTATCGCGGTCTCCGTGATGTCTCCATAAAAATCTCCCAAAGCGAATTGGAGAGACAAAAAGGTCCCGTGCGGCGGATGCTAATGATCGTTAAAGCCCGGTGCCCAACGGTCTCTTTGGTTGTAAAAAGCACCGAAAGGGGATATTAGGGAACAGTTAAAAGTTTGTTACAGTACCCACGGACGCCGCGGTACCACCCAATTACCGGGGACAACATTTTAATTACTCCCCTAGAAGACATGCAGCAGTCGTGGGTGGGGCCACCTGTCGCGCTGTTCAAGATCGCCGTGTGAAGATCTTTATTACCTGAGCAGTTTCAGAATAAACAGAAGAAGCACCGCGCGCCGCTTAGACAGACAGACGGACAGACCTCTGCGGTCTGACGGGGTTCTTGTCACCAACTTGAAGACGCTCTCGCACTGCTTCTTCGCGGCCCTAAGAAATGGGTTCTATGGGCACGTAGAAGCCCGCGGCTGCCGGAGAAGACTGCAATTACAGCCGCAAGTGAAATTAAGGTAATTAATAAGCAGTGAGAGAGTCAACGGTTCTTTTCTTTTTGAACCATCTTACAGCATACCTGAAGAAGGAGCTGAGATCTTTTTGATTTTTAGTTTTCGGCGCGGATTTCCGCCGACGAAGACGAGACGCTCATCATTTAATTACCTGCGCGCGCAATTTACCAAGGCTCCTCTGCACTTCGGGGGCCAATCTGATCATCAGGCGATTGTGCTAAGTCGGGCTTAATTAGCCACATTCCCATAAATTTTGAATACTTTGGTTAGAGCATATTTATAATTTTTTATTTGGACGAAGATAGCCAGCTATCTTTAGTCATTTAGGTTTTTATGGCGCTTAAATAAATATTTACACTTTTTGCTAGCATAACGGCTTTTCATTCATTTTACTGACGTCAGTTTCGACATTAAGAGGCTTTTAAAAATTCTATTTTTGGCTTTTGCAGTTTACTTTTATGGCAAGAGGTTAATTGGAAAAAATGTATATTTATCACGAAGTGAATTAGGCGTTAATATTTTGCATAAATAATGTTAATAAAATACACTTTAATTTATGTATTATGTAATATCACATACCGTAAAACAATTTTATTTATTTATTTTATTTGTAGCTGCGTTTTGTTTTAAATATTAGAATGAAATCCTCTCTGAGATAGAAATACCGTAGAACTTAATTTAAATAAAGGTACTTTAATCGCGGTATGTATAAAGCGGGTTTGAAAGGAATTTTTTTTCAATACATACCCGGTGGCCTGATTTCCATAAAAATGAGTATTTAGGCGATTTTGGGATTACTAATTTTAAATTAATATTTTATGCATTTTATAGAGCGATCTTTATCTTTAATTACGTCTACACCTTTTTTATAAATTTTTTGTAATATTAATAACTAATACTAGTTTTTTTTTACAAAATATTATTTTCTATAGTTTTGAGGATATTCCTAAACATTTTGTTTGATTTTTATCAACTTATCACCTCTCTATTGCTGAAAGTATGAAAGTAGAGAAAGTAAGTGTGGCTATACTGATATTTTTTATTTCAACTTAGGTACTTACACTTGGCTGGTTTTTCAGTTAAATATGTTGCTGAATTTAAAAGTTCATTTTTGGCTCAAAGTATTTGCTAAATGAAGAAGAAAGTAATTAAGACTTAAGCAATTAGCCCTTTCTTTTGTAAAAACAGTTGTGGGATACCATCAACCAAACTCTTTTTATTTTTCTGTCAATTGGGCAAATATAGAATTTTAGTTCACAACCATTAATCACATAATGGTTCATTCTACTCAAAAGATCTCGAAAGCGTTTATTTCCAATTAAAAGTCCAAATTAAACTCCCACTTTCAAAAAGACAATTCCAACTAGGCTAAAACTATAATGGTATAGACCAGTTCTCTTTTTCTGCATATTAAGCATGTTATGAGTAATTTTCGGAGATTCTATTCAAAATGATCTCACCTTCTAAAGTTCGATTCATCAAAGTAGCCAAGGAGCCCCTCCCCCAAGTGAAGGCGGCCATTCAGCCACACGTCCATTTTGCTGAATGGCCCCATTAAGGTCACATTCGCACGTTCTTTTTTCGTAATTCGCCTGATCCCACTTTGTGGACATCTAATGACTCTATCAGCGGAACACGGGAAGATCGCTCCAACCCACATCTTCCACATCTTACGACGGTCCTCTAAGAAGTAGCTCATTAGCCACTCTCTTCGCGGGTGAAGAAAGAAATTACCCGAGTTGTCTTGAATGCGGGAAACGCTTTCCCACAAAAATTTTTCGGCTAAGATCGAGGCATGCTAAATATTTGGGGAGCAACGGAAAAGGTAGTTGCAGGTAAATAACTGTTCGCCAGTGATGCAGAGTTAATAAGGCTCCGCCACACAGGCTGTCACAAAAGAAGTCGGTCAGTGGGAACAGCGTCGTGGAAGGTCGCAATTGAGTCGACTAATTAACTACTAAGTGAGGCCAATTAATTGTCTTAGCGTGACAGTCACTTGTAACCATCGAAAACCTGCGGGGAGACGATTTAAGTTTTAACCAAGAGAAAAGATAGAAAGATTGTCGAATTCAAAAGGTTTTCAGCAAACCCAAAAACTTGGGAGACCCAAAAACCACGGTGGTCAAGATAATCTCCGTGGTTGGTCTGGTTCCCTGTCGTTGACGAGATAAGAACGCTAATTTGAGGAATTAAGTTAATTCTCGATGTCCCGGACGGATTATCGCTTCACTGTAAAAATTGGTCTAAATTAACTTCAATTCACGGGGTAAATTTACCACAATTTAAATGTTTTCTATTGAATTTTTCTACAGTTATTGAAATTTTAAAAAAAATATTTAGTTCAAAATTCAGATATTATTTATTTAAATGTATACTCCATTCGAAATTTTAAGTCAAATTGATATTCTCTATTGATATTATTTATTATTTATTAAATTAAATAATGTTTTAATTTCCTTTTACAGAATACGCTGAATTTTACTATTTGATACAAAATATAAAAACACAATAATACCATTTAGGTATAGTTTTATTTCATTTTACAAACAAACAACCCAATACCTGTGTTCTTTTCACATCGGATCCGGTTCCAGGTTTTGCAGGAAATCTCGAATTGAATTGAAATTTAAAAAATCTTCATGTATATAAAGATTTTAAAATTTGCGAAATGCGCATCAAATTGCTATGATATTTACCCATCCAAACTTCAAACCTTGAACCAAATAAATTATTGAATTAAGTTTTTGACGCAAAGTGGGTACCAATCCAGGCAATTTGATTTTGTTTTCGAGAAATAAAAATTGTTTGATATGGATAACTGCAAAATTTCCTGCAAAACCTGGAACCGTATCCGAAGTGAAAAGAACGCAGCTAATATCGGGTAAAAGAAAAGAAATGGTTTTCACTAAATATAAAAGAGTTTCATATTATTTCTTATTATTTTGTTCATGTAAAGATTCACATGTTACAAATGTATTTAGTGCTAGAATTTATAATTCATTCATTTGTGGTATTTTATCTACGTATGACTAAGCCAGAAAGAGTTGTATAAGTAACATTAAAATTTGGGGAAATTCAGTAAAAACTGAGTGAATTTGTTTACATACTCTAATTTGTCTGCCACAATATTAAGTTTGGTACTTACGGCTATAAAATTATCCCGACTATGTAATTTTATTTTGCATTACTTGAAGCTTTTTGATATGCGTATATTCAAACCAGAGCGGTCCACCATAAAGTATTACGGCTTGAAATATTACTTTAAATATTATAATTTTATTATCCAGGTTTAATGTTGACCTTTTATTAAAGCTGTTCTTAAAGCTAATTGCAGCAGTTTATCATGCTGAATATTAATCATTTGAGAAAATTATATTAAAACCTAGTTGTCTGTTGAAATTTACGGTAATAATTGCAGGTAATTAGTTGCCTTCATTCATCCATTCATTCATTCAGAGATATTCAACACCTTTTTCTAGAGTGTTTTATAGTGATAACTCCCATCCCATTGTATCTAATGTTGGTCAGGTTATTCAAACAAATTGAGGCAGTGTCGGCGACTATTTGATCTGGACCAATGTTGAGGTCAATGGTCCGATAAATAATAACCCACCAATTGATCGGAGCCCGACTTTATTGATCATGCGGCACTTTGCTTGGTTTTAGGAAACGATCGGAACCATTGATGTCGCTAGACCCAAGAATGTCGTGGGCGGGGAAGATGCATTGGGCCGGACTAGACATGGGCTCGTTTGTTATCCGACAGATCGGAAAGACCGCTGAAAGTGCTCTCGACGGCACCTGAATAAAAATGAAGATGCTGCAGCGGGAGTATCTCGACGCGAGCATCGCCAAGGAGCTTGTTGCACAAAATATGCTAAGTACGATGTCTCCGACGACGCCCTCACCCCTGGCACCGTCGATTTTAAAATGAAAACGCTTGGCTAGCTGCCGGGGCCGCGAAGACGATGTCCGGCAATAAAATGAGATATCCATCTGCATAATGAATTTGCGCATATGAAAACGACATCTACTGGCAGATTGCGGCTAGACGACTAGTGTGCGGCTAGTGCGGCTAGCATGGCTGATCTCTGGCTGATCCCCGGCTGATCCCTGGCGGATCCCCAGACGGACCTGCTTAGTTCCGCCTGAGCTGCGCAGCTAATCGGTGTAAACTGAAAGCACTAAAAAAATTCGAAACATGGCCACAAAGGAGCTTCTATCGGTCATGAGAATCTGCATATTGCGGCGAGGTGCTCCTCATTATCTTGGGGCCTCGGCGGGCGCAGTTGATCGAGGATAACCGCGCCAGGGGGCCCCAGGCGGAGCTGAGTGCACTCCCGGCGAAGCGGCCCAGCGACCAGAGCCAATGATCCAAGTTAGAATGCTTTTCACCTCGACATTTTCCGTGGGACCCCGAGAATTAGAGGCCCTGCTAGACCCAGAGAGACCCGGGAAATTGATGCAAATGATCTCTGGCGTTGTAATTTTAAAATTTTATTACCTTCGATGGGCTTGGAAGGAGTTGCGGATTTATATTCGTGATTTGCTGCTAAAATTAGACTTTCGTGAAGTAGTCTCACGACGTCAGCCACTTGAATCCGATGATAGACATGTTGACGAGATGAGGAAGGCCTCATAACCCACATCCTCCGGTGTGGCTAAAACCGAAACGAATTTGATCTAACCCATTTTTGCGGTGGCCGACTCGGGCGTGCTTGTTAAACCCAAAAATTGAGATTTTGAACGCAAAGTAAATAACTAAGACGGCTGCGAACGGGGCAGAGAGAGGGAGAGAAATAAGCAAAACTTTGACTAAATTGCGCATGTTTCATGGGAAAAGCGAATGAAAATGGGACAACGCCAATTTTTTCCGGCGTATTGAAATCAACTGATCGAAGGAATCGCGCGCAAATTAGCCGCCTAAGTACATTCGGCTGATTAGCATCTTTCGCGCATTGAAAAAGGTCGTCTTCGTCCAAATTAAACAATTTCTAAAGGTTGAGGGTTGCAGGCGCTTTCACACGGCCTTGTCGAAATATTGAGGACGGAATGCTTTTGTAGGTTCAACAAGGCAAAAAACAGGTGCACGTAATTTTACTATATGCAAACTAGGGGCTTTGTAAATTTCGAGCGGTTTGAATTAACTTTTTCTAAGATCGGAGCGGCTTTATAAATATTTTTGCGTATCCGGGGTACCTAATTGTAACATTAACCTTGATAACTGAGGAAAGGTACATTCGGTTTGCTCTAAAATAACTGAAAGAGGTGCTTAATTTAATTGTGAAACTAAAGGTTTATATTATAAAACTATGTGCTGTGCACTGTCAGAGTTGTAATTAGTAATTTAAAAAACACCTACACTTTTTATTTTTTTTTTAAATACCTAATAATATTCCATTTAGAAAAGAAAAGCATAAAATTTATGATGGAAAATCTAATGAAGAGTGTAAAAATCATGGTAAATTTTATACAAGAAACCGAAAAACTTCCAAGAAATTGAAAAGGTATCTTAAATTATAAATTTATAAATCAAATCAAAACAGATCAAGCATACATTTAAAAAAGAAAGAAAAATCCATTTGTTTATTTCGCACTGAAGATATTGAGAAATTTTTAATATTTTTAATAATTTGGATTGAAACAATTGGGATCGTTTCCGTCTTTGATTTGTACGTAAAGTGCCAGTACCCCTGAAGAGGTCAAGCAAAACTCGCAAGGTTTATTGGCATTGACTATTTAATTTTTTTACAAGAAAGAGAAAATTCTAGGGTTTAATATATTTAAAAAAAACAGCCTTTCGGCGGCAGCCAGAAAGAAGAGATAAATTTAAATGTGACCAAAATTATTTTTACAAAAGGGAATGTAATGTTTAATTCCGCACGTCCTTGCCCGATTCACCCCATTTGCGAACATAAATAGTTGAGATATTGCAATGGAGAATATGTTAGCCAAGTTTAATCAAAATCGATTAAGAAATATTCGGTCTCCCTACATGGTAATAAGTTAAAATACCTAGCGAGGTGAAAGTTAGAACTTAGAACTTAGAACTAGAACTTAGCCGAGATATTGTCGGAATAAACGTATAGGCGAAGTTTGGTCAAAATCGATTAAGAATTACGATCTCTATACTATCCATAAGTTTCGTTATATTTCATATATATATACAAATAAATTTTATTTTTGAAGTCTACGACATCTAAAACGAGTTTTGACATCATTAATTTTTCGAAATATTTTCATCAGATACGTTGCAATTGGCAGTATTTCATATGGAATATACCTAAAAAGGCCTTCATAAATAGTTCTTGTAAAACAGAGGATAGGTCATTTATGTCTAGGATAGTTAACAATAAATGACTGAGCCAATTACTTATAACGAGCGTCGATACTGTAGTAAATGTAAATTGCTTGGCGCCGTGTCCTTAATCTCCCTACATAAAACGCTTTGAGTGCGAGGCGTTAATATGCCTTTACATCATTTATGTAGCAACAAATTCAACTGAACCCAATCGCCGTCATCTTGGGTAACGGCCAATTAAAAGCGAAGTTAATAAATTGCAACAGCAAGTGAACTTAGACGCGTCACTTTCGTTTGTGATCAAAAACTGGTCCAATAAGCGATCTTCCAGCCAAAGTTGTCTATGCAATTACCGAAGCCCGAGGAAGGTGGTGTCAGATCAGCAGGGAATCACGTCATTGCCCTTTTATTGGCTTGTAAGACGAGAAAAGCGAACTTCTGCCGCGCTCCTCGAAATTAACATAACTCCTTGGCTTGTCACGACATGGGAGCCCACACTTATGATCGGCTGCGATCTCTATTAGATCGCGGCCGCGGATTAACTCGCGATGTAAGGCCGCTGCAATACCGCGCATCATTTCACGGGATGCACCGTGCACTGAATATCAATCTGCTAATCGCCTTAGGCCGCGAGGTGTATTAAATTAATATTGGGCAGGTATCCGCTGCAGACCATTGCCGTCTGCCCGCAAAGTGGCATATCAGATTGCAACAGGTATCCAGCTGTTATCGCCAATTCGATTCGCTTAAATAGGGAATTTTTCATCGTGAGCTGACTTAATGTTTGCACTCATCTTTGACGTAAACATTTTTCTAAACAATTAACATATGTTTTAATATCATTAACTTTTTGTGGACATATATAAATGTATATGCAATAGAAATGGTTATATCTATAAACTCATTAATCTATGATATTACTAAGTAAGCCTAGCCAAAGGCTAAGGGATTACTTAAATCAAGAAATTATTTTATTATAAGTGCTACAACTTTTTCGTCATTGTCATTTGAATTAATGAAATATTTTCACGAGTTATCATTAGAATAATTTAGTAATGCCATTTTGGATGAAAATGTTGAAAAAGACATGTCTAAAATTACTTCTAAAGGAAAATAATCGGCTAAAAATCGACAAAAATTCATTGTACATCTCTGGCATGCCCAAGTTTTGTGAAAATGTTTCATATAAAACTAACAAATTATAGTTAATAAGAAGCAGCAGTTTTAAACAAGCTAAAGGGATAACCGGTTCGAAAAATATTAATAGTGTCATCTTACTCAAAATTAGATTCAATGTTATAATTTCTAAATTATTTATTTATCTCTTGAATATATTGATTAAAATTCGACAAAACAATTTACTCTTTTTGTGTTTGCAGGATTATAAAAGAGAATAAATAATTTAGAGGTAGAGGTGAATATTTCACGAGGTATGAGCTCTTAAAGCCCTTAATAATGCGGTGCCTCCTTCTCTAATATTTGAACAATGTTATTTAAAAATCTGAAATAAATTCCGAAAGTAGCACACTTTCAACAAACATTATTTTGAACAAAATATGTTAACAAGGTTTTTAGATATTCGCAATTTTCATTTATGTATATCGCATATATGTATAATAAATAGTACAAATAAATATGTTGTACCATACTTTAGTAACGGAACCGTATGTATTATATTATATTATTTTATTCTGCGATTGTTATGAAAAACCTATGACTCCATATTTACCAACAAAGTATTGCACAATTCCGAAAAATATAAATCTAATGTCAATGAGAGTGAAAAAGCAGTGATTTTTCTATTTACATTACTGAAATTACTGAAATTGAGAACCAGTGATTTTTCTACATTACTGAAATTGATGGGCCTGTGGAATTACTGACCTACAAGGAAGGTTCCAACGTTAAAATTATTTTCTATACATTTTTTTTCTCAAGAAATTCGTTCCCACCACTCCCTCTATGAAGATTACTGCTTCTATGCGATTTTAGATCTTAAGTCGAAAACCTTCGAAGCTAGAAGCAGTGGTAGAATTTTACGATCCATTGAGTGCCTGCCGAAGAATGGCACTAGCGGAGTCAGCTGACTCTGCTAAGTCGCTCTAGTGAGCGCTAATAGCCACTGCCGTTCCGTTTTTTGTCTTCAACTTCGCGTATTCTTTTGTCATTTGACGAGTTGAGGCCCATGCAAAACCGCAAAATGCTGAAATTAGCAGGGGACCTCGGAACCCCCTGGGGAAGAAAAATAGTATCAGAGGCTTTCCCGCCATCACAAATCGGGAAACCCTTTAACAGTTCGCTGTTTTTCGTTTTCTTTCTACTTCGAACCGTTGAATGACCATTGTTCGGAGGGATTGCGAAGAAAAACCCGAGCGTCTTCACAAAACCCTGAGACATGGTGCACAAGAAAAGTGGTGCCTTTTTTTTCCCGGCCGGACCACCTCCTCCCGAATGGGCAACTGATTGATCTCTTCATTAAAATATACCGCCACTGGACCTCGGCAGCTCTCATTCCGGGAATGTTTGCGCTGCTCTGGTTCACTCATTTTAGTAAAACTTTTGTGTACCTTTGGGATAACGGACGGAGTTTTTTCACGGCCGAATGTTTACTTTTTGTACGGTCTCGTCTTTCCGGGCAACTCACCAAGGTCGATGATCATGACGAAAGATGTGCCGAACGAACCGCGATCCGAAGATACAGCGGATGGAGGATGATGGTACAGATCACGAACGCACGTTACTTTGCCATGGCTTAATTTTTACGGTTCGATTTGTTTCTTTTTCTGGCGGTCTTAGCAAACGTGCTAATGATCATTCTGCGCCACCTGTTCGACCGTCCGTTTCGAAGTGGAACTTTGTTACTAACTTCGAACTTTACGCAATCCATGTGATATAATTTATTTGGTAACCAGAAACATTCAGAGAATTTCAGTCAAGATTTAAAAAAACAATGCCCGAATGTCCAAATTTACCATATGTATAGTATATCTAAAACTTTTGAGTTTCAATTTTCTGTTTTTGTTCAAGCAAAAGACTATCTTAAATTCTTTACATAAAATCTTGATTGAGAAGCATATACGCAGAAACAAAAAAGAGTAGAAGAAACTGAATAAATTATGGACTAATGTTCATCAACTACAATTCGATACATAACATATTCTATAAAACTATTCAATCCGTTTCAGAAGAGAAAACTGGTTTTCTACGTATGACAAGGAATTAAATGGATTTAAAGACTGCAATAATGTTATTATAAAGCCTAGTTGATTATCTAGACTTATGTATAATATATAGACTAATAAAACAACTATATGTATTAAAATTGTATAAGCAAAATAGGGAAAATACAAAATAAAAGATATATAATGAAAGAATTTCAACGAGTAATCGTTGTATTAATTTGAAAACAATTAAAAAAATCTTATATCTATAATAATAGTCCACTCTAAATTTTCTTTAATAGAAGGTACTAAACAAACTTTTCTACTTTCTTCTAATGTATTTGTACAATTATAAAATTATTACTTACGACTAAAATTAAATTCAAAATTTAGTCTGAATGAGTTGCAGTAGTGGGGCCTGAATCTAGAAACCAAAACGGTTTTTATGTAAATGTGAGGCGGAGCAATTATGCAATTTAATTTGGTCATTATGCTAATTAATTGGATTATTAATTAAAAATCAATTAATTAAATAATTAGGTACACTGATAAAGTTTGTTGTATCTTTTACTCCATTCTCTTAATTTTATTTCTCTAACTCTATGATTACGATACTTCAAAAGTTTGTTTGATTTTTCTTTGAATAATTTTGCTTTTGAAATGTTAATTTTTATTCGTCTCTTATTTGATATTGTCTTTAAAAGATTTTTTATTCAAAATAAATCCTCTTAATAAATATCTAAAACGAATGTTGGACAGCACTTAGGTCATTGTAAGTTCGAACTTAAAGTTAAAAAAAAATAACGCTATATGTAGTGGAAAATATAAAGCTTATTTAAAATCTTAACTTAACTACTATTTGTACAAAGAAAACTTCAATATTATAAAAATCAATTTTGTGGATTCCCTCTTATAAAAGTTAAAATACCAGAAAGATACGAAAAGTTAAATAAGGCAAATTGGCGGGGCAAATAACCTTTTCTTTTTGTTTCACCGTGTAGACGGATAAGGAAAAAAGGAAAAATTATTAGTGGAATGAACTTTGAATTCGCGTTTTAATTGCATAACGACACCTCCATCAGATGTGATCTCGCGCAATCCGAAGAGGAGCGAACGCCCTAACTGTCGCCTAATTAATCGCTCCAATCTCAGTCCAAACAGTTCGGCGTCGCGTTAATTTTCAGGCACATCCATTGACCGTGGTAACAGCAAAGTCGCGGCGGGCGTGCAGGAAAACACATGATGCGTTACGCATCGATGCCGCCATTACGGAATGTCCTCATGTGTGGAAAATTATTGTCGTCGCATTATGCTCCTATGTTTGGCGGAGATATTCCGTAATGCTGGCAAACGGTTTGCTGACTTTCCACCCGCTACAGCTGGAATTTCGTCGTCATACCTCGACAGTAGTGAAGTCTTATGCAACGAGAAAGTTACTCCATCATTGCAACATGCAACATGTGCTTAATCATTTAATTATGAATTATGCTCTGAACGGTATTAAATAATCGTTGGTATATGACATAAGTACGTACGACATAATAATGCAGTGCGACGACAGTCTCCTGAGGAATATTGCAAAATTAAATATACCTTGGTTTAATATAGGGATAATGTTGCATAAAACTATTTCAAAATATGTATGTTTTAACCTAATCTCATTTTTATGAGAACTTTCTGAACAAATAGTTTTAAAATATGATTGAAATGAAAATAGAAAAAATTATAAATCAATCAATTGAAAAAATAATATTAGGTAATTTAAATTCAAAATTCGCATAATATTTTTGATTATTTTAATAAGCATAAGCTGAAATGCAGTTTGGGTTTTTCTCTCATATCTGTTGATTTAATTAATTCTGAACTAACTTCACTATCTGTGATATTAATTTTTACCTTGAATGAGTGCCGTAGTTGGGCGTTGTGCAATAATAATTTGATTTTAAATCCCTTAAAAACAGAGTGTAGAGAGAACTATAAAATATTAGCTATTAATAAGCTATAAATATTACTAATTATGTCATTATATTATTTTATATATGTACAATGTACATATACAAATTTGCATACTACTGTCTCCTACAGTAAATTTTTCCATTATTCATTTTAATTTTCCTTTGTTTTAATTTAGTTTCTGATTCTTTCATATTATAAAATACGTTTAAGTCCTGTCCTGCCTTTGTAATAGTGTTTTATTAGTAAAATTTAATAAATAAAAATAAATAAATATAAATATATATAGCTTTTATAGTTAAATATCGCAGGATTGTCTTATGAAATATTTTCGAAAATATAATCGAGGAATCTGTGTATTAATTATTATATTGGATATAAAAATTATTATGTTAGGAGTATTATGCCCAGTTTACACTACATTTTTAAAAGAAATGAAATAATAAGGTTTTATTTGAAAAAATAGGTATTTAATTTTTTTACAACAAAATTTTTTAAAATTCGAGAAGCTCTTAAAATATAAATTGACACTAACTTCAAGTACTGGAGTAGAGTTCCTCTTTTGAAGCCTCATAATAAGACAACGCCTTAGACTCAAAAAATATAAATGCAAGGTGAGGTGGATAATTTTTTAACCAGAATAGAGCCATTATTACATCTTTTTTTTTTTCAAATTCTGTATAATAATTGTGTGTTGCATTAATCAACCTGCCCGCTTACAGGAAACAGAAGACAGTTGTCTAAAAATAGCGAATACACTCAATTTTCTGTTTTAAATTCCATTAATTTAAAAAAGTCAGCGTAGCCTGAGGTGGTCAAATTTTCCCTAACAATATGGTTTCAACCAGATAAACATTAACCAGTTACCAGACAGACGTTATGATGATACCTGAAGTAGGTATCATTAAAATTGCATAATTGGTTCCACACTGCCTCCAAACAAAGCAAATAATGTGTTCGATGTAGCTGGCCGCGATTAAGTCATTAATTGTACGGTATCTGAGCGGATTTTCAGGGGAAAAACGAAAAGAAACTAATTCCCAATTTGGGCACGATACATCTTTTGAAAATCGTCTTCCGGGCGTAAACTCTCCCCAAGAAGTGGGTCAGTAGGAAAGAATAACTTTATCAGTCGGATAATTGTCGGTGGGATCTTCACGAACCTCCGAAGAGTGTGGCGGCGCTGCTTCGGAGCAGACAGATGCGATGATAACAGACAAAAAGATTCCCCGACTCTGGCACGAAAGATGGAAAATCATGCGAACTGCTCCGCGGATCGTTAACCCTAATCGCGGTGTTATCGCGGGAGATCGCCATTAGCGCCCAGCGGGGCTTCGCCATTGGCTGAAAACAATTGCTGACCCAATTTCGGGCCTAGAATCTAGAATTCGAGAGGGTTTCGCTTCGGGAAAAAAAATTGGCATATATGGGGGCCCTGCGTATTTACCCTACGTCTGTCTGTCTGTGTCGCCGGAAGGCTCTGGGAGGCCGCAACATACTCGTAACCCACTGCAACAGATTTTTATCGGCGATCGTGATCTTGAGTCATTAAGTAGTCATGATCGCACTCAGTGTCAAGTTCAGGTAAGCGCACTGGCCGCGACTGTACTGTTACAGCGCGAAGGTTTTGCCTCTGATATAACAGGACCACCGCGTCTCATATTAAAATAATCTTAAGATCGCGCAACCCAAACCCAAGATATAGCCTTAGCTGTCGTCTGGGAAGAATCTCACACGACCGATGTCATTGTTCAAGACGTCCGCTCCTGTTACTTTCAAATCGCGTGCTTTCGGCGGTATTTTATTACTGGCTTTTTTTTATATTCCTTTTAATTTTACCTTAGTTTTTTCTTCCCCGGCTTCAGAGAATTTTTTCGCGTACTCTTGAGCTTTTCATGAAATTATTTTTCTCTTGCAAAACAGAAAATTCACAGCTTTGTCTTCAGAGTTGCACTTGAAGCCTTTGTGACGACGCACGGCGTTCTCACAGTGAAAATCAATTTCAGCAAAGATAAATCGCCAAGGAACCGTTGGCTTCGCATAGACTAGGCTAACTTCCGTCTAAGGAAATTGAGAGGTTTTGCTAATTCTGAGTCGCTAATTGAACTGATCTGGCTCTTTCTGCGATCCTCGTTGGAACGACGATGGATGAGCAGAAAGCATTAACAGTTCTAGAGATTAGCGGCTAAGATAGACTTAAAAAACACTTCTTTGCAACCATTATGCAAGAATAGATTTTATCATGTACAATTTTAAAGGGTAATATCTTTTTGATGTGTTTTTATGGACTTAAACGACACAAAATCATCTCAAAAATGATATCATACAACAACTGGAGTAATTTGTATCCGATTAACTTAAACTTTTAACTGTAGCTGCTTGGATAGATTTATCTAAGAAATTATAATTTTTGTTGATATCTTCTATAGTCAGTACTAAAATATTAAGGCAGTCCAAAATCTTTAAAAAAATCTGGTCGATAACGATTACATATAATATTTAATATTAATATTTAATTTGAAAAATATATGGTTTTTTAATCAATTTTGGGCTGGTTCGTAGTTTTAAATTCGTCATTTGTAAGGTATTTCAAAATAATAGTTCTTTCCATTTTCCTATAATAAATTCCTAAAAATTACCTCTTTTTGATAGTCTAACCCAGGCGACCCTTTAAAAAAAGCAATTTTCACGTTCAGAAAACGAAATACATATAAATATGTATATGGCTGTCAATTTTGTATAAAATGCATTTAAAACCATAGAAAACAGTTTGTAAACAAATAAATAAGTAATTTAAAATATGCACTTTATTAAGTGTAAGTGCAATATCTAATATTTTAATTTATTATTGGTTCATTTCAACAAAATGTATACTTTGATGTTTATTTCTTTTAAACAAATTTTGATTTTATTCATCATTTGTCAATTTTAAAAATTTTCGATCAAATTCATAATTAACGATCCAAAAACTTTTTCGTGCTTTGATTTTAAAATATTTATCCGGCGTTATGTATTTTGGACGATAGTGGATTAAAATAAAGGTTTTCTTTTATATAAACTTAAAATAATGCTACAATATTTTTTTGAATGTGATTTGTGTTAAAACTTAACGCCTAGGATCTTCTCTTTTGAGAATGAGATAATTTCAGGCCTGGTCGTTAAAATCTGAAGTGTTTCATGTAATAAATGTTCGAGTTTTAAGCCGGAAATAAATTATTTGAAGCATAAACTATACAAACAATATATTTTTTGCAGTCATTCAATTTAATGGACATCTTTCAAATATGATTTAATACCGGCATGGATCACTATTATATACAGCCGACGAAAAGGTATAAATTTTAGAGTGCTTAACTAGAATGCATAAAATTGGACGTATTCTTTAACAGCTTGTAATGGTCTAAGATTTATCAGAGCCCTATAACTAGACTCCTTAGATCCCATATCTCCCGGGGCGCTTTTCTCAAGGAATAGGTTTAATTCAAGCGCTTTCAAATGTTACTGCTAATTGAAGCCATTAAACGCGGAATAATTGGAGAAATGCCCACATTTAATACCTTTAATGAGCAAAACGACGCGCTTTAGCACTCAATTTTCAGCGCCACAATCCGAGTGGTAAAAGCGTACTCAGAGGCCATCAACATAAATCTTGAGGCCAGTCCAAGAGCAACAGAACGTAAGTGCGCCGCCCGGGGCTTCCTCTTGCTATAAAGGAAAATCAATTACGTGAAGGAATCCGGCACGATCGAGAGTCCGCGCTTCTAGCCCGGGAGCCCCTTCGCCGGGGCTGGCCAAATTGATTGCTATCCACCTAATTTGCCATATTTGAAGCAATTAGCGCTGCAAAGAAGGCCTGTTTAGGCGCGACTTTTTGCGCGGCCCTCTTAAGAACAACAACACGATTCCGAAGCTCCTTCGTCTCTGCCCTGATGGAGGCTAGAGTGGGGCCCCGGCGGCCGGCAGTGGCGGCGTTGTCCAGGTCGCGATCACGTTCGGTCAATCAGTGCGCAGCACCGCTGTCAAAAAATTAGCCCGCTGCGGCTGCTCAGAATTTCGTGAAAAGGTAACATGGCACAGTTTGACCCGTTCTCAGACTCTTTGCTTAAGATGAATTGAGCAGCAAACAAAAAAAAATTGGTAGGAATCAATTAAAGTCGCTGCGGCTCCGTTACCAAACTATTGATCATCGCGAGCATACCGCAAACCCATCCAAATACCTTCCGCGCAGAAGTGACACATTGATTTGGCCGGACGCAATTAGAAAAACACCTTAAGAACCTTGAGAATGTGCAAAAAATACGTTCGAAATCCGAAAATGCCAGAATATCGCGCTGATTTGAATAGAAAACGATCGTGACCATCTCTGGCCACGGCGAATACCTGGCTCACGATAGAGCGGAATTCGCGCGATCAGTGATCGATGGAAACGTTACTATTCGGTGATTGAATGGACCAAAGCGGACCGTGTAATCGTGCAGTGGCACAGGTATAAAAAAGAAATATCTCAGAAATATCTTAAAACTGCCCTAACGGCTCGATGTCGGCGTCTTGCATTCACTTACCTTTACGTTTGCGCGATCGGTTCAATTTTTTTCCAGAAAGGAATTTTTTCGCAAGATCATCGTTCACTCCGCGCTAGGTGACACGAGCGACACCTGGCCGAGCAAATATATGTATGTATGTCTGTTCCAACAGTCTTTTGCGAGAAAGTTGCTGAAGGCGAAAAAAAAGATTTCCCTAAATCACAGCAGAACTTTCTTATTTTTATCGGCCGTTGATTTCGAGAAGAAATCCAATCTCGCGGGGACAATGATGAAGCGGATGGACTAATTGCTTGGACTTTTTCAATTACATGTGACACACTTACTCACCGGCGTACAGCTCGGTTTTGTATCAAAAACGTTTGTTTTGATGTATTTTGCACCAGCAATCGAAATTGGAACGTTTAGGGTACAAAAAACTTTGATGACATTTACTTTTCCGAAAGGTTTTTTCTTTGGTTAAAGCTAAGAAAGACAAATTCGTTTTGTGGAGACCACCTCTAATTTTTTATTTTTTTTAACAAGTCACGGAGTTTGAAAAAACTTAGATGTTTACCGTTTTGTAATTTGTAAATTGCAATTTTGTTAAATGAATTCGTTTTAAATGTCTGTCTCTGCAGTGCTTTTTGGGGTCGTCTCTGTGGGAAAGTTTCTTCGGCGTTAAAATAAAAACGAAACCAGTCACCGAATGTTCTTTTGCAAGTCACTGAGTAAATCTTAGACGTTGCAGCCTAACACTAACATGTAATTGTAAGAAATGATATAAAGAAAAGTAGTTTATAAAAAAATAGCCAGATCGGTGTTGTTTTTCTATATATCAACATCTTTCCAATTCTCTTAGTTCATATTTATTTATGCTAAATATCTCAATTTGGACAGTATACCATTTATATGTTGTTTTTTGGTTAAATTACTGTTCTCTATTGACCTTGCTTTGCTATGTTAAATTAATAGCTGCTTATAAAAACCAGTTTACTACGGAAATTTTTGGAGGGCTATTCGTCAAATCCGACATAAATTTAAATAACAATACATATATAAAAAACAATAGGTAGATATCGTATTTGATATTGGAGAAGAGTTCAAGAAAAACTCAGTTAACAAAATATATTATTTATTCATTTTTTTATAGTATGACATAAAGATAATTTGAAAATTCTAACAAATATGTAATCATTTTCATTATTAAAAGACTAAAACGTTCATAAGATTCTTTTACAACTACCTGATCAACATTTGATGGAAAAAATTATAGGTACATTCGACAAATACGACAATGTACAAGAATCATCAAAAATTTCTCTCTCTTAACAGTACTGAGTTTGTTAGGTGCAATTTTGTTATATTATATTTAATGACTATAGGCTTTTTTTGAAGATACGCAAGCGCAAGTTGATTAGAGTTTTGAAATTATTTTTAAGTAAATACGAGTATAACATATGCAACTAAGTTCTAAAATATGGTATAATAGTAAGTATTATATTAGTAAATCATTATAATTACGTACTTTCTAAATAAATTTACTTCGGTTTGTTTCGAGGAAATTTTGAAAAAATGTTAAAGGACTTGAATTGATTTTTCTTACTTCCTCTTCTTTTTTTATATATGTATATATACAAATAAAATATCTTACTAGTGCAAAAATAGCCAGGATTAAATTAGGTACTTTTAGAAGAAAAGAATTCCTTTAAATATTAGGCACTTCGATACTAATGCTTTGAAATCTATACTTGTGAAATTAAAAGAGTTAGATATGAATTGAAATAAGATATTTTTGTGTGGGAAAAATGTGAAATCTTGCTTGAATATGAAGCTTAATTCTCAGCACATTGTTAGATATTGTTAATTTGTGATACAAATCTTTAAAGTCTTGCAAATATCCTGCCATACCAAGCCCCATTAAGGGAGTAACCATCCAACTTGCAAAGTGAAATAAGTCATAGAGCTTATTGAAATTAACGACCTTTTGTGAACGTGATGGGATTTTTATAGTTTACTGCCATCACTAACATCTGAACTACTTAAGTTGCAGCCGTAAAATGGTGAAATGACTGCAAACAACCTGCGAATCCTTTTAAAGATATTTACAGCAGCATAAAACGTGCATGTTCCATAATCCTACTCCACATTTCCGAGGAGATTTTATGACCGAAAAGTCTTTTTGCTGAATAGAAAATTAACTAAACAACTTTAGCTAACTGTTTGCTAAATCGATAAAAATCGAACTCCCAATCACCGGAACATCTCTAAGGGGTTCGGGGGGAATTAAGATCGTCGAAGAAGATCTAATTGGCCTCTCGAAACAAGCAGGAAGCCCCGTAATCACATCGGCTTCTTAATTGAGCACGCCATTAAAATTTATAGCCGTAGATTGTTTATCAACAATAAGCGGGAAGTTATCAAAATAATTCGCCTTCGACCGTTCCGGCGGACTCTACCGGTGAATTCGCGCCGCATCTTCGACCCCATCAGTGATTCTTGCGATTTCGTAAGATGGGTAAAAGATGCTGTCTGGTTTCTGCTGCCGCAGCAAGACCCGGTCAAGAGTCCCGCAGATCGCGGTCTATTCCTTTCCTGAGCTCTTCATTGTCCGCGCGGGATCAAGTCACCTCCCTGCCCTTTCGGCCGGGAACATTACGCTTTATTATAACAACGAGGCACACTTGCAAGCACCATTCTAACGGTAGCTCCGCGGACAGTGCCTGCGCCGCCGATGCGTTATCACATCACTCGCATAATTGATATCGAATTACGCCGACGCGGCTCCCGTAAAGGAAGGCGATCACCGGCGGCACTCGATCACCGCGAAACATCGGCTCTAACTTAGTATGATTGAAATCCTTAGCCGGGCAGGTCGCGTTTCTTAAGACTATGCACCTATTCGGCAGCAGCCCACAAGATGTCGTTGTCGTCGTCGGAATCGAAAACAGCTTCCGTGATCCCGGCGAAGGCAACTTCTTTCCTGGTCACCTAACCCGGGATCACGAAAGTACCTTCAGTTTCCGAAGATGGAGCGGGCTTTTTCTCACATTGCCGGTTTTCCTTTTGTCATAAGATCCAATCCCTTTTGGCTTTTTATAAGAATCGGTTTTTAGGGCCGTTCGGCATGCCCTTTATCGGATAGTGACGGCCTTACAGAATAAAAAATTTAAAAGTATACAGTAAAATTTTGTTACTACTTGCTTGCAGTCTAGTCTAGTCTAGTCTAAGTGTTAGTAGTTAGTTTTACTAGTTCGAAGAAAAAAACAACACATTCATTTGAAACGTACAATCTTTCAAGGGAGATGTTTTAGTTAAGTTTGTAATATTAAAATTTTTTAAAATATTTCAATAAGAAATTAATTGCTACAATAAATACTGAATATTTGTACAGCTTAGAGAAATTAGATTATATAGTCAACCCTTGAATAACACATACAATTTTTGGAGATTACGTTCTGAGCTGAAATTTATGAATAGTAACCCATATCAAAAATGTTTTATTTCGCGAAAATAAAATCGAATTGGCTGGTTTTATACCCACTTTGCGTCAAAATCTTAATCCTAAAAATTATCTCGCTCAACGTTTGAAGTTTGGATGGGTAAATATCGTGGCAATATGATGCACTTTTCTTAAATTTTAAAAATTTGGTATACGTGACGGTTTATAAAACCAAATTTAATGCAAAAACACACCTATTATTCAACATGTATTATTTCAACTCACGAAAAATGTGTAACTTATAAATGACAGACGAATTGTGAGTTAAAACAACTCACTAATGCACGTTGAATTAAATTTACACACTTTATGAGTTATTTAAAACGCATTATCTGCATAATATTCTAACATGATATTTATGTGTTAAAATTTGCACAGTTTTCTGAAAAGTGTGTTAAAATAACTCATATTAGTAAGATTACACATTTACAACTTAACACGTTTTACAATTTCCTCATGCAACAATTTAACGCATTAGAAATGTGTTATATCTTCGACAAAATCAATTTTCCTACATTGTAATTCACACTTAGAGTTTGAACAGACCAAATAAATATCCGTGGACAAATTTCTGATATGTATTTATAAAGAGGTAGTTACTTGTGAATTTTACAACGTTATGGTTATCAATTAACAATTAACGCGTATAAATTTGTAATACATATTTACACGGATTGAATGCATTCTTGGAATAGTCGGATGAAAGCGAGTACAAATTTACTACATTAAAATAACACAAATAAGTAAGTCGAAATAACCCACTTGGGTTTGCAATGCACATAGATCTGCTATTTGCTAAAATATAAGTTGGGTTGAAAGTTTGCTCAAATTTTTGGAAACCAGGAGTTATTTGTTTTAGTGATTCTTGAGTGCTTTCGTCTAATTCAACTTTTCAGTTTCAAGATAATCTTGGTAAAGTATTTTTAGGCCTTATATTTTAAACTTGCTAATTTCTATAACTAATGTAATGTAATTACGAACTAACTCTTTTATTAATTTTATTTATTTTGAAACAGCGTTTTTTCAAAAAAATGTACTATGTATTGCAGTATAATATTACGCAATTAGAGAATTCAAATCTATTGTGAACATAGGATTTTTAAAAAGATGTTGTTTTAAATTTGTGAAATTATTACTCGATACGTAAATTTTTAAATTAGATAATATTATTATGTAAGTTGAAATCCCAAAAAAAATGTGTTGACTGTCGTACACATCACATCCACACATGCATAAATTGCGACAATTTTAAGACGCGTTCCTCGCTAATTCTACGAGTTAGCCAGTCGACGTCTGTCGAGCAACAGTCCTTAGTTTTTGCTAGATTTATCAGTTTTTTAATGACATAATGAACTGCCGGGACGCAGTATCTGAACTGGAACCGGATTGTTTTATAGCGGCCGATCCGCGGCCCAATCAACTCCAAGTGAGAAGTGCTGCTGCGGTTCTGCCGGTTGACGGACTTTGTAGTCGGCCGGCTATTTATGGCGAATTGCTCCAGGGGATTCTGCCATCCAGAGCGACTATTAAGAGTGAAATGGAAATTTCAAATGCTTTCTGCAAATTCCCATCTAGCTGTGAGAAGTACTCTGATCTCACCAACTCATTAAAGAGCCACTGACTATTTCAATTAAATCGCTTCATACATAAAACGGAAAGTATCTTACATTCATCTTTTTATAACTTTAAGTTATTTTATAAAAATATCTTGAAGATCCAATGGAAAAGGTTTTTTATCGTAAAACCGAAAAGAGGCCGCATACCCAAAGTGGGCGCTTGATGAGCTTATGTGGCCTGGTCCACTTACTTTCACCATAAAGTCAAATTAGCAAAATGGCAAATGACTTCCGACCGTGCAACCATAAACAAACCGACAAAGAAAGAATGTGGAAGCTAATTTGCATTCTAGGGAATTTTATTCGATTTGCTTTCTTTTGAGGTTAGTTAGTACTTTTGACCTTGAAGACTGGTCGTGTCAGTGTCCAGAAAATTGTGTTTTAGTACAGACATCAGTCAGACTTACTTCGCGTCATCGGTGAAAAGATTTTTGTTTGGATATTTTGCAATATGGAGAGAAACTTTATGGAAAATTCATTTATTCAGGATATAAAAATCGTAAGTGCTAATTAAATAATTACTCTTTGAGAACCGAGAAATTAAATAGACAGTTATGAGGCCGATTCTCATTTATTATGCGGATAAGCATTTTATTCTAAAAGTCCACTTATCATACAATATAAAGATATTTTATATGCAAGGTGTTCCGAAATTTATTAAAATTTTTTGCATACAGGAAGGAAAATTTTCCTTCACCGATTTTGGAGAAGTAAGAAGTAATAATTACTTATTAAAAATGTCAAAGAAGAAAATCGAATTTATTTAGTTGTTACACTATAATAAAAATTTCGTTAACCGACTTTGTGAATTTGATAATTATCGATTTAATGATAGTGATAGAAAGCGCAGATGATAAGTTTTAATAATCTTCTTATTTGGCGATAAAAAAATGGAGTATTGAAATTTTATAAGGTGTATAGTAAGAAAGTTTAAGGGTGTTAAATAAATAAAATACTTCATATTATGTACAATCTCCTTAAATTCATATAAAGGTAATTGCTTACTTTTATCAGGACATAGGTACTTTTACATTCCGAATTTCGGGCGAAAATACAATATAATATTAAAAATAAATTGTTTTGTTAGCTGCGTCTATTTTAGAATCCGATCAGGATTAGATATAGTAATCAATTTTGTGTTGAATTGAAAATTATGAATAGTTATCCATATAGGAAATATACATATTTTTATTCACGAAAGTGTAGTATAACATTTCTATGAATTATACCCATTTTCAGTCAAAAACTTAATTCAAACATTTTTTAAGTTCGTAATATAATAGTTGTTTGTAAAATTAAACTTAATGCAAAATTTGGTATCTAATTTCATCTAGGTTGGATAGTGAAAAAAATGGAACTAAGATAGGTATACCTATTTATAATTTTTATTTAGTGCAACGAAAATCGAAAAATCACTGAAGAGCATTTGAGATTTAAATACTATTCGATAAGTAAAAATGTCACCAAGATATACCAAAAACTAGGTTTTGGCCCAAAAACTCATATCGGAAATTATAATTTATATTTCAAGTTCGTCACCTAAACCTTTGGTTGTAAGTTTAAGATACATATTTCGACGTAGAGGTTCCCGCTGAACCGATTTGCATGATTTTTCTTTAAAACAAATTTATGCGTTTATCAAACAAGTTCTAGTTTGATTTTTAAGCCTAAAAGCCGTAGCAAAAATTCAAAATAGCTCAATGAATGAAATTCAAGTGGGCAGAGGTTGACGCGACGAACCTCTTGCAGTCGTAACTAA
This sequence comes from Eutolmus rufibarbis, assembly GCA_963920795.1. Taxonomy (NCBI): domain Eukaryota; kingdom Metazoa; phylum Arthropoda; class Insecta; order Diptera; family Asilidae; genus Eutolmus; species Eutolmus rufibarbis. The sequence continues at coordinate 41,701,390 of OY987206.1, read as the reverse complement.
CTGTGCAGTGGCTAGAGATCAGGAACTACCTGATCGAGGATAAACCTGAAATTAGCTAACCAACTGACCGACCTAATCGCAGCCGATCATCTCCGCATGTGCAAATCACTCTGGACCAGGTGACATCTGCGATCGCAGGTAACCTGCGTCGCGTTTTGCGCGCGCACTTGCTGGCCGCGACCACTGCGCCGAACGCAACGCAATCCGCGGCTGGGACGTGGGGCCTTTGTTCGCCGCAACGATGACCAGGCCACACACCTGCGGAAGGGTATTGAATTCGACGCAGAAAAGGTGTCAAAAGGGTTCTGGCCCGGTGCGCAGAGACTGTGGCACGGGCGCTTCACCTACGCAGGTTGGCTGCAGCGGATCGGATTGCGCGGCCGGGAATAGCGGTAACTTCGAGGTGATTATGCAGCGAAAAATGTAGGTGAGTGGTGTAAATTCCGCGAGTCCGCCGTCTTCCCGAATGCACCATGAGTTGTCCGTGTCCACGTCCAGTGGTCAGTTTCTTCCCTAGCGGCTGAAGTCGTCAGGCAAAGCTTCTTTGAGCTCAGCACGAAGACGCGGGCTACGTGAGCCGAAGACCCAAAGATGGAAGAGTCTCGATGGGGAGAATTTCTTATTTCTTATTATTCATTTCTCGGGGGAGCTAGGTGAGACGATGCTAATTGGAATTGAAATTCACGTTTTTGTAATTCCTCGGAAAAGATTGCTTCCATGTCGGGGCATTTTGATGAGGCGACGACGAGCGATGGATTCGGCGCGGCCTCGGACTTGGTAATGGGACAGATATGACGTGATTATGGGAACGTGAAGAACCGCCGTCGATACGCGGAATCCATGAGAGCGCTGGTGCTGAAATTTAATAAATTTATCGGCAAATTGCGCATTTCATCGCTGGGCTGGGATGACCTGTCTGTGTCCGTTTTACCTGTTCGCAAGCCCGCGAATCACGCGCATCGGCGAGGAATTTGTGTTAGAAAGACTTCACCTTGATGATCTATGAGGAAGCGATGACTTCTAACGTCTTCACTTACGACAATATTGTTCGAAACTTCAAATTTATAATGCTTCATAATATTATTCAAATCGTTAATACCAGAAAATGAAATTGAAGAGGTATCTATATATTAGTTCATCCTGCAAGGGGTTCCACAGGGGAGTCACTTGGGTCCTATACTTTTTATTTTATATATCAATTACGTTAGCTCGGCTTTGTCATACTCAAAATATCTTATTTATGCTGAAGACCAAACGTTTATAGAGTCGTAAACAATTTTAATGACTGTTTTTTACTTAATGACAACTTAAATAACTTTTTTGTATGGTGTTCTCTTAATTGTTTATCTTTAAACAATAAGAAGTGCAAGATACATATGTCTTATTTCAACTTTACTCTAGGAATGATGTGGTTTTTACCTTTAATTTTAAATTTAATTTGGACATCATATTCACAAAGCCAACTCAATACGGCGCTTCATCAAAAGATGGATTGGCGAATTCAATGACCCGTATATTTCTAGACTTTTGTTTATTACGTTTGTTTGCCCCGTTTGGGAATATGTTAGCCCCGACTTGTCACCTTTTCATTTCTAGAACTGTCTTTGATTTGAAGATTTTAAACGGCGTATGTGACAGTTCTTATTATCTTTATTTTATATTTCTGTTCCTCGTTTATCAATTGAAAAACCGGCCGACGAAATTCTTCAGTTAATTAAATTTATTTTTTAGTTTTGCTATTAGACATTGTATGTCTTACTGCGAATAAATATAAATTCCAAAGCATTTTAAGAATTAATTTATAGAATAAAAGTTACAAATCTCCACTTTTGTAAAGAAATTCATAAAAACGCCTGTTCCCGATTCTTATAAAGTTTAAAAAATATCGAAATCATGGTTTTAGTATTTAAAAAGGTTCCTATCAAAAAGTGTATTTTTATGCCTAAATAAATCTTAACTACAGTTTGAAGAGTGCCTACTTAAAAACACCTAAACTTTTTTCTCGGAAAGAAGAAATCGTTTACGTTTTTCCTATTTCCCTATTCTTGTAGACAACGTGTTTTTTCGTAATATCATTTACATTTTAAAATTATTCTATTGAGCTTAATACAAATTTATAAGTTTTTTCTTTACTATAATATAATACAAAATGTTTCCTACGGTGTTTAAGATTTGGTTGGTTAGTGAATTTTAATAATATTTTAAAAGAAATTGGTTTCCATCTTCAATCTGAAAAAAAATTTGTTTTTAGTCTAATGTTAATATATTAGGAAAGAATAGCTCTGAAAAACTTTACATATACTATAAATCTTATTATCAAAGTATGCCAAGAGTTTTGAGAAAACATTTCGTTCGATCAGGTAAAAGTCCTCACAAAAACATTCATCTTATGCAAAATTAGTTCAAGTCGTGAGAGTGAAATCCAAAACCTTTCGAGGTGCTAAATTAAAAAAAAATAAATTGGTGATCTTTGATCGGTAGTTATTGCCGCCGAAAATCGACGAAAACAAGAACATTGTCAATATTGAGGCCAACAGAACCATTACCTTGGAAGGTAGTCGAATTCTCTCACTTTTACCCAATTTTTGCGGAAGCACGTGGGCAACTTAATTTGATACTCGGCGACTCACTTTCGTGTAAGGCGGCACGAGTCATTATCCAGAACTGGACCAGTGGTCAATTGAGAAAAAAATTGGGGAAAAAAATCGAAAACGGCCAGTGGCGAACAATTTACCAATTTTCCGGAGATTAGGAGATCACCTGGTTGAATGGGATGTGACATCGACGCGCCACGGGTCCATCGCGGCACGCACCCGTGAGCGGAACTGGTCCAAATTCCAAAAGTGACGAGCTGACAATTTTCAGGGCCCATTTGGCGTTTTTGGGTAATTCGGGCACGAGTGAAAAGTACTAAAAGTCGGGCTGCTATCATCGCACCGCAAACTGCAGCTCGGGTAAACTGCTGCACGACAGCCGCAGAACCGCTGGCACCGCGGTGAACTTTTGTGATGGTTTAATTCGCCGCGTGAAACCAGTCCGACTCGTTCTGCGATCGTGTTCTTGATCTCAATTTGGACATTTTCAGTCCACCTGATCTAAGATACACCAGGTACCTGGCCGTCAATTCTGCGCGGGTCGATTAAGACGACAATTAAAAAAAACAAAATGTAATAATAAAATGAGAAGAACGGGAATAAGGCCACTTTTCACTTTCTTGGCAACGCGACGACGAAACGACGGCTCTCTGCGTGACTCCTGCGACCGGAAGTCACGGGAACGTTTAAGAAAGTTCTGTAACTTAGCCGCTGGCTAATTATTAGACATTCCTTCCCTGGAAGTAAGCGGCGCAGGCGCAATTGGCAGTGGCTTCACGCGCACTCGCATCTCTGGCCGCGGCCATCAGAATGCGACGCGCGGATTCCTAATCAACTCTGGATGATTGCCAAGCGGGTCATACATCGCTCCCTATTAATTGCAATTACGCAACTGATGAAAGCGTGCGGTCCTGCGTGCCACTGGACCGACCTTAAATCATGGGCGTGATTCGAGTTTCCCAAGGGACGTGACAAGAAACGCCTAACTATTCCAATTTCATGCACTTGTTTAAGCAGATATACGTTGAAACACTGGAAAAACATAATCTTAAGTAAGTTCAACTCTTTTATTTGCGTATCCCACTTTACGCATGTTTCAGACAAAACGATAAAAAAAATTAAAGAATTTCAGGTTTGTCGATTTCGGCGGTTAAGTCTTTTGTTTTTTAAATCAATCGTCTTTTTTAAATTCTGTCCAAAATATCATGAGTAAAGAATTCATTCATTGAAATTTGTAATTAATAAAAACAAACAATGTAAAGTAAATTTAAGTATATAGTTTAGATCTGGAGACGTAGGATTTTAATTGGACTCCTTTAAGAATTGTGGTCTCATATGAGTTACTAGTAGCAAAAATATACTACAAAATATGTAATTTCTTTTGTTTAGAAATTTAAATCAATCATTGTAAATAAAAAATAGTTTAGACATTTCCCTTTCTTTTAAAAAAGAGCTTAATTTTGAAGACCTTAACTGGAACCGAAAGAGAATTTCTTTCTGTCTTTTGTTTAATTTTATTAGTTTATGCTTAGGAACACTCCGTATATTAATATTATTATTATTTTATTATTTTGAAAGATAAAATTTTTTATAGTGTAAAGATTCTATATATTAGAGCCAGAATTTGGGTTCATTGAACTATGATATTCTTATGTACATAATCCAGCAAAATATGTAGTTAAGGTAATTTAAATTATTTTAATATTTGGGAAAAAAAAGTTTGTACGGAACACCCAATGAATGGCTAAACCCTCGCAACTTAAGAAATTCGACTCTTCTTGAAACCAAGCATAGCAGGACAAATTATGGTGTATTTGAGCCTACTAATCGCATATGCCTTAGAGTTAAATTAATAAACATGCCGAACTGTTTAATGTTAATTGAGCTTGTACTAAGCCGATGGTTCTTATAAGAATTATGCTACTTTTATTACTAATAAAAACTTAGGACTATCTAGATAGAATAAGCATCTTAACGATTTGATTTTGCGTAGTCTGCAATTTCCTTATATGCGTACGGGCGCATTCAAACCAAACTGGAGCTCCGTTTAGAATGAAGTATTGAGAGATTATTTTATACATAACGAGCTTATTTTCCAAGTTGAGGATTGACCCCACCTGTTAATAAATGGGTATAATATTTTAATGCTTAAATATTTGACAATGTCAATCCAGGAAATATCAGATCCGCTGAGTTTAATAGGTTAATAGGTAAAAATCGTTAATATCTTCTGCGTGTAAAAGACATTGTTTATGTTCATTTTAATCTTCCAATTGTGAAAATAATTATAGAGAACCTCAAGACCCCTCGGCCATTGGAAGACACGCTAAGGTTTTTTTTCAGCCCATTGTGATACCACTTTTAACCAAGGGCTCTGGTGGGAAATTACATTTTTAAGAATATTTTTTATAGAGGGAATAATGTCGTTTTTAATGAAGTGTTTATTCGGACCTTAAGAATAATTCATATACTTTTTATAAGAAAATATGTACATTATAATAGTATGGAATTTGTGCTTCTAACTTTCCACGTTGTATATTATCTTGATATGTAATTATTTGTAAAAAAAAAAAATCAAAAGAAAGTGGTTTTACAATCTATAGATATTATAGCCTATGTCTTTACAAAGTATAATACTTTTTTAGTTTTTCTTCTAAAGTTTTAGCATCTTCGACAAGGCCATGTCAATGACTTATTCTAGAAAGACCATATCTAGATCAATAATAGTTAAAGATAAAAAACCCAAGTTTTTGGTCTGAAAAGTGTAGACTATATACCCGCCTAAAAGGAATCATAATAAAGTTAGGTTAGGAACATTTTATGGATACGTTTTTAACCAATAGGACAGCAAAGCAATTGACTTTGATTTGTCTTGGTAAACCTTGAGGTCATAAGAGTTATTGCTATTTAAAATTATATGCTTACTTTTACAAGTATTTCATTTTCCTCTTTTAGGTTATGGAACATTAAAACGTTGCTAACAACAACTCTACCTTTAATTAATTACCCGCAAGAACAACTGCCTCGTGACTCCGCTCATAGAATGGGTATCAAGGTAAGAAAGACCCCGCAACTCCGCCACCGGCGAAGTACTGCAGTAAACGAAAGACAAGACAAATATTTTCCATTTGCGTTGTCCAAACAAATAAATTGAGCGGCTCGTTCCCATTTGGTAACTTAATCTCCTCCGCGCCAAATAACTGCGTCGGCACCTGAGGCGCGACACTTTAACCTTTTACGGTTCGTTGCCAGAGGGCAGGCGGAGCGCGCTGTGCACGCACAGCCCCTTAAGAGGATCACCCACCGCTGGGTCCTGCGGCGCTGCTGTCGCGAGACGTCTCACTCAACACCGCGTAAATCAAGTCATTACGCAGGCGCAGTGGCCACCGGTGACCGCTTGATCCCGCGCCAAATGAGGTCGCGGACTCCTCCGCAGGAAAGGCCCTGCAAATCGATGTCAGCGATCGCAGGGGGGCCGGACAAATGGAAATTCAGACGCAGGTACGCGCAGAAATGGGCACGACTGACCTCTGAGGGTCCCAAATGGGAGTCGTGTCGCTGTCCACCTGGATCGGATTTCTCATCCCACTGTCCGCGCGGCCGATTAAGGCAGCGGAATTGATTCTGAGATGTTTGCGCTTGCGTCGCGCGATTATGCGCCGTTTACAGTTACTGCTGAACAATTGAATTGTTGCGAGATCGGACCGCACCAAAGATTCGGAGACGTTGTCGCGCTGCGCTGCGCCCTCGCGTAGTCGCGATGCGTGCGCGCGTTCAGGTGACGAACCCTCGCCGGACACAGACGGAGCGATCTCCGCTTCTTGTCGACGCTCTTGAACTTGGCCGTGGTGCGCGCATTGTGGGACGCGATTAGCATGTCCCGCGAAATTGACGGTGTTACACGTAGTTACGCAATTGTCTGATTGTCTGAGCTGTGTTTATGCTAATGCTCTGCGCATAGTAAATTGATGGCAATTTGCTGCCCGATTCTTGGTCGCATTTGTCGGTTCAGCGAACTCTGCGCAAGAAATCGGGGCAATTTTCGAGCATGACCCTAGTATTTTTCTTCTTCTTTTCATTTAATATGTCAATGTCTGTCCATTCATTTTTAGCACGATATAATACACAAATACTTAAATATTGTCGCAAAATTTTAAGAAAAGTCGGCTTGTTTAATTTGAAAATACTGTCATAATATTTTTGTCTATAGGAACAACCAATTTTTGTGAAATTTGTTTATACACAACAAAATGCGATCGTGTCATTTTAAGTTTTAGTATTAGGCATTCGCCTGTCTCGAATTTTCACAAAATCCAAAACACTAAATTATTATTCAATTTTGCCAATAGTACAGAAACACCGTTATATAAAATAAAATACACAGGTTATATAGGCATATTCGAAAATCGCTGCTTTTCTGAATCAATTTTTTAAAAAGTTGCAGTTTATGAATTAAATTTGCAATTTTCAAGTAATGGTAGTTTATTTTATTTTCTAAGTTTCTGTTAGTTTAAAGGATATATACAACTTTACAGAGATAATACATGTACATTTAAAAAAATATGTACAGTTTTATAAATTGATTAACAAATATTACTTAAAATTATATTGAAATACATGTTGAAATTTATTTGTGAATTAATAATAAATTCCATTTAAAAGATTCGTAGAGTTAAAATAACTTCGCAAATATCGCTGGAAGGTTAATATAATTGTTGTAGTGATGTTGAAGTGTCAGATTTATGCCCTTCTAAAGTGTGAACCCAAAAAAATTAAGGTATTTGAAATAGTATTTTATACTTGATTATTTCCCATTCGAGAGCAAGCGTCGCCAAGAATTTAGGTCTCCTCAGTTGGTTAGATTCGAATCGCCGTGTGCACTAATGAGCACCTTTATTCTTATGCTAATTGATTTTTACAATGCAGCGCGTGTTAACTGCCCATCAATCAATGACCTGGACCGCAGCATGCAGGCAAAATGCATTCAGCAGTTTCTCCGCGCCGATCAACTTTAAGACTTCGATCTTTGGCTCGCTTCAATCACGAGGAGCGGCGGTGCGGACGTGCAGCCGTGTCGATGCGCCTGCGCCACTGCCTCTGCCGGGAAACACTCCGGCGCGGGACATGAAATGCGCGAATGATTTGAATTTATGACAACGTTATCGAATTCAATTTGCGCGAGGAGTTGCAGCAGGTGAAATTGGCGATTCGGTCCGATCCGCGAAGCAATTCATTCTTATGGATTATGAAGATGACCAACGGTAGTTGCGCCGCTATGCGCCCATATCGCGTTAGGAAATTGGCACCAGTGGGTTAATGATTTCGGATAATATGCGCCAACTGCTGGGATCTGCGTCATGTCGTCGACCCGCGTCGCCACCATTTTAGGGAAGCGCCTTGGAAATGTTTGGGCACGGTCCGATTTCCTTAGTCGCTCGATTCGAAAGGGGCTTCCAAAACAACCCGACCAGAAAAATTGCCTAAATCTAAATAGGGCCAGGGTCGAACATGCCTGATGAAGATAATCTAAACTCTAAAACATGTAACGCAAAAGAATACTGGGGAACTAATCGGGATTGCCTGATTTGCAACTAATCCAGATCAGAAATAATTTACCTGGAACTCTACTCTAAAAGACTAACTTAGAATTATATTAGTAAGTAAAAGGCAAGAGTCTTACTCTTAAATATCCCAAACATAGTAAACAAAAGACATCCATGACTACGAAGATACTAGAACTTTCATAATTCATTTAATGATCATACGATTCATGTTACATATTAAAAATAAAATATACTATTACTAAGCTTTAAAATAAATCTTTAATGATTAAGTTACTAAAACCTCATGATGCTAAGATTAGGTTATCATACTCTGAACCTTAACAGGTCCTAATATATTCTAAGATTTTAATTAATTAAAAATTCTATCTGGATCCGTTCTCGATACACAGAACTTTCATAGTTGCTTTTAATTGAATATTTAGCTTCTGCTAAATAATTTATAATTGTTTGAACATTTCCTGTACAGTCGATACGCCTTAAAGCAACCAATTTACAAACAAATTCAAATACTGTAGTGTAAAGTTGTATTCTTGCCTGCAGGTTTACTTGTAGCTACTTTTGGCTAGTTTTCCGATAAAATTCACTTTTCTTTAAAATACTTGAGTTAAGCTGAATATTAAATAAATCAAAGAAAACTTCTCACTCTAGTTTCGTATAATGAACTAATAAAAGGGCAAGAGAGAATAACTTTTCAAATTAAATTTTTTTTGTCGGCACTATGTATATTATTCCCGCCGTTTTAGTTTTCTAGTAATCTTTACAAAAATTTTTATTACTTAGTGTACATAATTTCAAACGTGCTGGTCAACAAAATTTGCAGATGAAGAGGAATATTCAAAATTAATGCATTAAAAACTACATAGAAGAACAAAAACAGTAAGGCACTTTTTTAATGAAAAATAAACTGATTTTTAACACTTTCAAACGAAAATTACACTACACTTTCACTAACATTTTCATGCAATTTTCAAGGTTTAAAAAGGCTATAGTCACATTTAAGTGCAGCACAAAAGTGAGTACCAGAACTAAAAAGGGTAAACAATTTTAAATTTGTCTTTTAAGACGGTGTTATTAAAACGACGAAGTTGACCCCCTTACAGCATTTTTACATACATACTATTATTATTATGAGAGTGCTTTTATATAAAATTTCAAATGAAAAATACAAATTCATCACTTAGTCTGGTATGGTTTTGAAATTAATAATAAAAAATTTGAGTGAGAAGGTTTTCCTTTATCCAGGGTCGGATTCTGAAAGAAATTAATGTGCGAAGGCAAATATTTTAAAATATTTAATAATTAAAATATTAAAAGTACCCTTTTAGGACCAAAATAACAACCCAGTTATACTTTGGTATTTGTAATGTCAATCAGCACCGAAAGAGTATAAAATTGTGCTTAGAAATAATTAAACGATGAAATTAAAGTTTTCGATTTTTTTGGTTAATGAATACTAAAATAACTAAACCATCGCATCAGTAGGAAGCGAATTTTTTTTATCGTATTATAAAATGTTTTAATTGAAAAGATGCTGTCCATCGCCGTTAAAGGTTTAAAATTGCTAACCTTTATTGCAAGATATTAATTGCTCGCGCTTCGGAAAGTGCAGTTCATGTTATATCTCGTCGTTTACTTAGCCTTTAAACTGATTTTTTCCGTGCTTCCTATCGAGGCCTTTTTACACATCACCGCTATTTAATTTGCGACGCCCCTCAAGTAACTTTATGCGGTTTGTAACAATTCTTGAGACGGATAGTTCGATTTGATTGATGTCTACAATGCCTACAACTGATATTAATGGCGCTCTCGATATTTTACGAGGATTAGGCTGCTTTCAAACTCGCAAAATGAGGATAAGATGCTTTGGGTGCAGTTCAACTTTATAAGACTGTGGTATTTTATGACCTTTTTACAACAAACAATTGCATTCCATTCTGTATTCAAGTTGAGAAAGTTAATTTTTTTAAAATCTATATTTATGGTGTATGTACCTTAAAACGACACTTCCTATCCGGTTTCTACTGAAGTTTTGAGTAAAACGTTCTACGGCTATAATCACGAATTATATAAATAAGTTAAGGGATATCACTTGGTTAAATTTCTTAAGAAATTATAGTATTAAAGAACATCTTAAAACACCCGAAAATATTTATTTTAGTTTCATAAGTTAGACGTAAATCAACAAAAAATATGAGGCCCAATTTTTCAATGGAAGGGTATAATGGGTAAATTTTGAAATATTGTACTATTGATCTTCAATCATTTTATATCCATATGTATGTAATTTCAATATTTATATATATTTAGAGATATTAGATTTTGCAGAGTATGTGATTTTAAATTGTCAAGTTCTAAAAGTTATACAATTTTTATGATATATGTTAGTGTAGTAGGGGATCACCATTTTTAAATCTAATTTCAATTCTAAATATGTAAGTATTTTGCGATAGATATACCTTCAAAAAATCAACGGTTTCTTCTTTGCAAGTTCAATAAAACCCATTTATGTATTATAAAAGCAATCTTTTATTGCTTTCGTTGTGGTTTTAGTTAAGGTATTATTGGGAGGTTCTAAAATTCTTTCTAAAAGCCAAACGAAGAGTAAATGGTCATTTCTCTAATGAATTGAAGTGAAAGAGCCTAACCCAACCCACTTTCCTAAATTGCCGCCAAAGGTGTTCAGGTAATATCTCAAACTTCTAAAAATAGACAAATTGTCTAAAGTTTGCACTTCGATCCGAAAAGTAAGAAAATTCCACTAAATGCGAAAGTAAACGCTTTTGACCTAGAATTGCTCAAAAACGGTTTGGCCTAATCACTGCGTATTTGCATCCTATCTCCGCATGCATAGAGCCCCGATTGACCGCGATTAGTCATCGAACGATGCGTCGGTCCGCTCTCAAGTATGATGAATAATTCAGGGGGCAAAGTACTGCGGATTAAGATAATCCGAGACACTTTCGCGGCCCCGGGCTCATCAGTCACTCTCGCGGAGATTTCCCTCCAAATTAATCACATCCAATTTTCTTAGACCCCTGTAATTACCCAACGCCCGATTTCTTTCGATCGATCGCGCCTCGTTCGCCTACGAATCTGCCGCGGACGGGCGTTAGGCGTTTAGCCAAAAAGTTTATTATCACCTCGACCCGCATAACGGTGAACCCGAGGAGCCAAGAATTTTCAATTTCCGTGACCTTGTTTATCGGGATTTCGCTGGAGCAATGTGGGTTGCGGCTCCGTCGAGCATTCAAATCAAATTCCGGTCTCGCGCGAATTTCTAAATCGCGGAAGAGCGGGCCGCGTCAATATTTATGCGCGCGCAGCTTGGCAGCGCAAATGAGTCTCGACCGCCTTCGTTTAATTGCACAGCCCCGACGCGAGGGGGTCCAGCGCAAGCCCAAAAACCATGCACCCCACAAGGCGCCCTCCAGCGGCGAATTTAGGTGAATTCGGTGGTTCCTAAGACGTGATAGCTTGAGACCACGCCGCCGTCTTATCTCCGGAGTGAAAACTCTTTGAGATGCTAACGGTAGTGTGCCTTCATGCTGTCCGAGCCGAAGATCATCCGCGGCCATTGTAATTACCTGGCCGCGCACAAAGCGGCTCGCTGGACGGCCGCACGGCCGCCCGGGGTACCCGCCAGAAGAGACTCACCGAAATGGGGCTCCGATTTGAGGCCTCTGCGGCGGCGGTGTCAACAAAAACTGACCCATTTTCGCACGCAGGCCATGTGGTCAGCGTGTGATAAGATACCTCGCGAGATGCAGCGGGGAAGATAGATTCGTAGCTAGATTTCTAGTTAGATAGATGGAACGTGATACGGCGTGATCTAGCCGCGCTGGCGGAATTTGACCCCTTTCTGGATGCATTCCAGCCGGAGTATTGGTGCGACGACAACGGTCTCGCAGGGCTTGCATTATTCTTAGACGCAGAGTTGACGACACTCTTTTTCCCAGAGTAATTCCATAAAAAAGAAGCTTTTCAATACTACTGAACACCGTCCTACAAAATTCTTTTTATTTTATACACCTTAATTGTAATAGGCTCATTACTCTGCATAAAAATATTCAACACTTGAACATACAACGGTCGTGGTTTAAATATTTTGCTCAGGCGTACAACGACAGTACCGCAGCAGTCATAGCATATCTATTTTAAAAGTATAATATATTTTTATTTTATTTATTTAATGAAACAATTTGTACAAAGGCCTTCACAAAGTATAATGGTATTAAAATTAAGATTAAAAGAAATTAAATAATATAGATAAAAGATTAGATAAGACAAACTGATATAAGTAAAAATATTATAAGCTTAAAGGCATTATAACAGAAAAAGTAGCTAATTAGCTACTAACATTTCATAACTCTGTCCAAAATATCGCTCACTTTTAGCAGTTTTACACTCAATGGCCAAATCATTTCAGAATTTTGCTGCCGATACAAAAAATTAACGTTCCGATTGGGAATATTTAAATCGTGATATTAAAATATTGCTTTTTCTCATTGATTTTAACTATTTAACTGATTAAAGTCACGAAGGAAGGTAGGAGTTATGTTATCGAGGATTTGAAATAAATATTTACATTTATTTAAATTAAGATTTTGTTCTAAAGTTATACCCAGCATTTTATTAGTAAAAGCTCTCTTATAAACAAATTGAATTTTTGTTGTTCAACATTTGTACAACCACCGATCCATTTTTCGCGGGTAGTGAAATGAAATATCTAATACTAATTAAATTTCGTTCATAAATATGCATAAAAATATTTTAGTTAATAAGAATATTCAGAATTATAAATACAATTCCTGATATGAATACAAATCAATTTAGTTATTTCCGATTTTAAGATTGAATTTAAGTTAATTCGTTAAATTTAGGTGCCAAAAATAAAAACTAAACTAAATAACCCGGAAATGAGAAAATTTAAAAAAGGTTTCATAAATTCGAGTGTGTTTCAATAGAGTTCTATTTTTAGAGTCATTCATAAAATTGTTATGTTTTAGTAATAAAATTAAAGCAAAGTTGTAAAAAGTTATATACACAAAATTAATTTAAAATATGTCTGTGTAGTTTCCCAATTCTACAGCTTAATTTTACGTAACATACTTTAGTACGTTCACTGGTTAGTAAATTGGTAGATTAACTGAAACGCGTTTTTAAATCGATTTAACGTTTCGACCACCGATCATCGATTTTCTGCTTATGCTCCAGGCAATAAACAGGTTGTAAGTTATATGATAACCTGCTCTAACCTATGACTGCATCTCTTACTTTGTTTTATAATTACACCCTGACTATGTAAGATTATAGTGCGCCTAATTATGCCATCAAGACTCGTTTTAATCCCATTGTAAACATAGCGATTAAATTTAATGTTACGACCAAAAAGAATTTGGTTTGTTCTATATGTTGCAGTTTCTATGAGATGCCATTAAGCCGGTTTTATCCCTTCACAACCCGTTAGAGGTGCGTTGGTGCATAATTTTGGTTTAATGAACCTCTGTGCCATCCACCGCGTCCATTGTATCTCCGCAGCGACTAATTGGAGCAGCCCATAAACGACATTCCTGTGGGAACCCCATTGCTTCCTGTGCTAGAGTAATCAGAATTGGCTTTTAATTCGCACCTGAATGCTGCGGTACACCGCCGTTAACATTCTCAAATTAGCTCCGTCAATAAAACCCGGCGAACAGACGCAGCGTTCGTTCTGCGGAGCCTCGCCAGCACTGTGCCACTTTCTTAGGAAATTAGCGGTTGTAATGCGCCTCATTGGGGCAGTAAAGTTGCGCGATCTGGGCGCGAGGAGACGCAGGTGCCCCCGACATATTTATCGCACCTGCCCAATAAAATTCCACTCGGCACGGCCCAAGTGGATTGCTTCCCCCAAATGAAATTATCTTACAATCGCGGAAATAATTTCCTTTTCCATGTAAAACTAGACGTCCGCGGCCCTGGAAGCCGTGCAGTGGACCTCGCTTGCGTTGCGATTTTGTTGCGCGCGGCAACTTTTCGAGTCCAGGCACCCGAGGCTCCGCTGGGGCAGCCCACGAAGCCGCGGCGACTCCACCGGGGCCGGTTTGAAATGGAGAAGTGGAGTAATACTTTTATGCACCTCGATGGGTCTGGTTATCTTTATCTGCTTTATAGGGAAGTTGTTCCCCGGCTATTTTATGGATTTGTTTTCATTTCTTGAAGAATTCGAACGTGAAATAGAACCGACATCCGCAGAGGTCACCGCTGGATCTCGGCTTTCGCAGTACCCCTTCCCCCGGGCGGACAAGTGGGGCCCCACCGTCGGCTCACCTTGGCCAGGTAGGTGGAGGTGAGACCGTGCAGATTTTGCTTCATTAGGAGGGCGCCGATGTACACTGCGAAATTTATTGGGTGCTTCGTGCGAACGTGCACTTCTTAACTACACCATAACTTTCTTTTACGACAGTCAAACATAAATCTTTCGCGGAAAATGCACCTCATCACCCAGAAGACCTTGTCTACAGACAGGGGATTAGGGATTAGCCCTTAATTAACGACTTGCCTATTTAGTACAATCACTTTGAACATTTACGTTGCAAAATTTTCTAATTCCTTAATTTTTTCAACGGGGTATTATCCTCTATATAACAACATTTTAAAATTAGCAGCTAGTTAAGCAGCTAAATTTTACAATGCTTTTAAAAGATTCCAAAAAATTACAATAATTCTAATCCTTAAAAGTACCCTTTATCAATCGTTCTTGAATAAAACTTGTGGTAAAGTTGCAATATCTATTTTGAAAAAATATGTTTAGATACAATTCAGTTTAAATATTTGAAACGATTGATTCTACGAAAAAAAAATGCACCACAATTTTTATAAACCACAATTTTTCTTAACAAATTTTCGAGATATTTTCGAAAAAATATCTCTTCGGTTCAAATTAAAGGTACTTTGCAAATGTTTTGCGAATCAAAAATTTACCTTGTTGGAAACATTTTCGAAGTTTACCCCTTTAATAAAATAAATACACAATTTCCTGGACTAATATTTCGCCGTCATTTATCTACAAAATCAATCAAGATAGTGACGAAAAATCTCGGAATTCAATATCTGGTATGTAAATATAATAAAAATGTAGTACCGTTTTGCTTCAAATAGCATTATTTGAAAATTTTATTATACAAATAAATAATAAGAAACAACAAAAATAGTCGAGAAATAATTAAAGGTAATTGACATATTTAAACGGCTATATTCAAAAGAATTGATTTTAGAATGCTGGGAAACTTATATTCAGTTTATATGCTAGTTTTTTTCGAACATTATATTAAACAAGAAAAATTATTTATATTTCAAAAACCGGAAACAATTAATTTTTCGCTATTTTAAATGTAGTAAATTTTCCAAGGTAGCTACATAGGTGGGGTTTATGATCGATTTCTTTATAACACTTAAGAATTCTTCACATTTTTTGTCCTTCTAGTGTTTTTAACTATTATATTTAAACATATTATATCAATATTCTATGTATTGCTCTAAAATATTAAAATAATATCTTAGAGCGCTTCTAAAAATTTCAAACTTTTTACTAAAGATTTGCTCTTTACAAAAGTAAAACGTATTTCACCCATCATAAAGGAATCTGAAAATAATTTTTTTCGTTCCACCCTTTAATTTGCAAATCTTAGTAACCTCCGATGCAATTCATCATTTAGTTAGAACAACTTGTCTACGGGTCGGTGCAGAGGATTAGCCCTTAATGAAT
This sequence comes from Eutolmus rufibarbis, assembly GCA_963920795.1. NCBI lineage: Eukaryota > Metazoa > Arthropoda > Insecta > Diptera > Asilidae > Eutolmus > Eutolmus rufibarbis. The sequence continues at coordinate 41,685,488 of OY987206.1, read as the reverse complement.
GATTTGCCAATTAGAATGATTGCGCTGCTGTCGAAGAGGTTGCAATTCTAAAGTAATTGCGCAACCCGCAACAAGCGCCGGTTGCGAACATGGCCAAGTAGCGCGTGCTTCGAACAGGGCCAGATTGCTTCCGCGACGCCCTTCGAATGCCGGCGACTTCGAAAGGAACTTTCCTTATTAATTATTGATGACGTGCAACTGTAAATCTTTTGTCCGAACCTTTTGTGCGAGGGTTTGCAAGTCTCATGCTGCCGACTGCCGGAGGCAATTAATAATTTTTCGAATAATAAAACCGAGGCATCGCAGAATTTGCGGAACGATATTTTTCCATATTGGGGGAACAAACATATTTTTATGTAATATGTAATATGTATGTAATTCAAATTTTAGGTCAAAGTCGTTTGCATGAAGCCCGATTCTGCCGCCGAATAAGAAATGAAGAATACATTTTTACTGGTATGGCCTTTTTGTATAGAGTCATGTGCAAATTATAAAATTTATCAAGCAAAAATCCTTTGAATACCCTGAAATGGTATGAAAGTCTTTAATAAAAGTCCATCTCTATTAAAAGACTTTTTTAGTGATATCAATAACATTGGATGAATCTTGACTCGTTTTATTCTAATCTTCAAAATATTGATGCATACCAAATTGAAATCAACGGATTTCTCAAAATTTCCTTGTGCTTTTGAAATAATTTGTATATGTATATGATAATAACGCATTCGTGATTTGAACTGATTAAAATTTTTAATCGGCTCGCAGACAAGCACGCATTCTTTTTAATCTATTAAAATACAATTTTTACGTTAGAATCTTCATGAATCAAGAAATTTTTAAATCAAATAAAGCTAGAAGCTATGATAATTTAAGGTATAACAATTTTGAAACGGTCCACAATTTTTGGGGCTTCTGGATTAATTTCGCGATTTTCTCGAGTACCATAAAATATTTTGCAATAATCTTGATGAACTGAGAATGTGTCTATAATTATGACAGAGATTCTCGTCATTTAAGTAATAAAATGTTTAAGTAAACCAAAAAAACAAATAGTTAAAGATAACTTCTAATTATAGCTTATTGTTAGTAACATATTAACACACTATCTGCGGGAAGGGTATTAATACCTTTTATGCAGGACGTACGTTAAGTGTAAGCAATCTTCAGGTTGTTTTGGCAAGACGTAGCTTTCTTACTGTTTGTCCTAAGAAATCAATCCAATTATTGTTTTGTCCATGTTATACATTATGAAGAACGTGATAGAAAATTAAATTAATTCATTTCCTTTTAAATTGCATTCATATCTTTTAAATACTATACACATATATGCTACCTATTCTTTAAATTTCATTGAAATCCTAAAAGTATTATAGTTTTGAAGATGTTACTTGTTTTCGCAACTAAAATGTAAATTTCCACTTATTAAATTGCAAATAAAAATTAAATAATAACCTATTAATGACCTCGTAAACCAGTCGACCATCTCTTCTAAGAAAATCAAGCAATAAATCTATAAGATGAAAATGTTGTAGAGGTAAGAAAGCACCTCCTCTGCAATTTCTTACCTAATCCCTCAGCGGATCAGAGCGCGGAAAATAACTCAATTATCCGCTGGAACCTTTGAAAATCTCTCGTCCGTTTCGTTCCGAACGCAACGAGCCGATCTCACTGCCCCAGAAATGGCGCGATCTTGTTCGAATTACGTAAAAATAAAATTCCTTGGCGGGCGATTATTGTCGATTTGACGACACCGTAACCCGTCTTGTTACCGCATAATTGGCCCCCGCTCCATTGCGCACGTGGCGATATATGGCCAACATAACGAGCAATTTTCGATACTCCAGACTATGCTAACGTCTCCAGGAGGCAGACCATCTTACGGCAAGATCAAGAAAATTATCTTTTGCAGTTGCGACCATGAAAAACTCGCTCGCCACGAAGGTGGGAAATTCACCTAGCGCCGGAATAATTTCCGTCGCAATTATGTAATTTCATGTGCAGCGGCCAAACAGATTGTATGTGGAAGACAGCCGACTAACTGTACCCTCGCGCATCAGTCAACTTTTGCGAGGTGGTTCGCGAGCGCAGCGCACCTAGGCACCGTCTTTGCCGTCGCGTCGACGCGGTTCCCAGCAGGAGGACGGATGGTTTGCAAAAAAATCGTAATAAACCCGCGGGGGGAGGCGGTGGATGGAACATGCCAATGGTAATCAGTGCCATTAGAGAGCACTTGAACTTTTGTCAGGGCTCACCTCAGTCGCCCAGCGTCTTAGAGGCGAAGGTCTTTTGGGAATCGCGCGTCAGGTTTGCCATCTTAAGGCGATTTACCGCCGCTTAAGGTGGTCAAGAGGAGATCATCGCGCAGGAGGTCCGAACTCCGCGGAGCTGTTGTAATTGCTGCCATGTAGGACAATGCGGCTCACATGGCGAGCCGTTTCCGTAATTGAATCGGTTCGCCGTTTGCGTCCAGATGAATGGACGCGCTCAGAGCCGACTCCTAAAACTAATCGATTTAGCGTCCCCGGGGAATGGGTGCGAAACTCAACCGTCTTCGTCTTCGCCTTTTCCTTCTCGGGGTTTTTGCCAGGGAAGTGGCTCTGGACCAGTTCTTCCATTTGTGGCAATTTCCTTCCTTAAGACTTTACAACTCATTAGCGAGGAAGCGGATTATTAGTTTTTTCTGCAACCAGTGATCTAGTTACGTCCATTCAACTCGGTCGAATCCCCAGAGCCCTAGCTAAAGCCTAATTTAAAGTAGGACATCACAAATTTTAAGTGTATTACAGACTAAGAAATTGTTCTAGTGAAATTTAACTATTAGTTGGGCTCTAGCAAATTATTTTAATTATTTTTCAGTAATTTCTTTTGAACTTCTTGCGGATTGTCAAAAACCTTGATAATTTCGTAGTTTCTAAATTATTAAACAATTCAATTGAATCATTGTTACAGATGACTGATGATACTGCCTTAGTTTTATTGAATTCTCTGCACCCACTTAAAATGTATACTTATCAGTTGTACGATATAATGTATTTAAGGCGTAATTTATTTTTTCTCGCAAAACTTATCCGAATTTAACACTAGATACTTCAGTAAGTAAGTAAGTCGTTCTAGTTACATATATTTCCCAAAAAAACACTGAACCAAAATAAAAATGCAGAAAATAATTACAATAGAATTCTATTGGTTCGCTTTTCACTAGATTTGGAATTGCATATCTAGGAAACCTAGTTGGAGATTCATGCATTTTACTGAGAAAACATTTAGAGTGCACATAAGTGTTTGACATATTTCTTATACTAATATTTCTTTGAGTTTTTAACCTCCACTGGTAACAAATTAAAAAGTCACAAGTTATACATAAAATTGTTCTAAAATCTACTTATTGTCTATAAGTTCCCTAATTCATACCTGCTAATGATATACATAACTTAAACTGCTGAATAAACACTATAAAAAAAATGTCGATACATACATATTTAAATTTAAATATAAAAATAATTTATCAGTTAAATACAGACATATTGAGACCAAACATACTTAGTGAATATTTTATACTTACATGAAACAAAATGTGGATGAGAAAAATTCCCAACAAATTCACGTATGTTTTCACCAGCAAATTTTAACCACATATGTTAAAAAAGAAGCTGATTAAATTAAAAGTTATAGGATATAATCCCAGCATAATTTGAAAGCCCTATATTTTTCGTAAGTAATACCTACCGAAACTATGCACTAGCCCAAAATGCATCAACATATTCAGGGATGTTGCCCATCTAACAAAATAAGATAATAATTAAAAAACTTCCCATCAGGATATATTTAATAAAATAATAATGGTTTTTACAAAAAAATTATTGTTATTTTTTTTTTTGCTACGAACAATTTAAAAAAAAATATGTGTTGTTGAAAAACTTTTAAAAATATGACAGGAAAATCTTTATCATATGAACTTATTAAAACCTGAATAATCATATTTTGGTGCCAAAACTAGTGGTTACAAAAAAATTATTATATTTTTAATTGTTTTGCTGTTTATGGATATTTCAATTTTTCACATTAATTCATTCATATATGATATATGTACATTGTACATATGTATGTATATACGTACATATGTATATAAAATTTATCATTATGTGGAGAAGACAAGTTTTTTTAAAACTGACTGCTCATCTTCTTGCAAATTTTCGTTTATAGAAATATGAATGTAAAAACCGTGGAGAAATCTTAAATTCGGCTTTTAAGGAAAAGTAAAAATTAGTATTTTATTCAATGCAATACCTTTCTTCACAAGTATCTTCTTTAGAAGTTATAAGGTACTCTTTCTACAATTCAGAATATTTTTATTATTGATATTGACATTGGCTATTTTATAGTAATAAATTGGCATTTTAAGGTAGGGCAGTCTTTCAAATTTCCATTCCCTGAAAGAGGAATATGTCCATTCATTCTGGGAAACGATCCCATGCTTATCACCGAACTGGGTCAATCTGACCGCGAGGGCAAATATTTCGTGTGAATAATTAATAATTCGTGGGAAATGATTTATTCTTGCAAAAGCCACCTGCCAAGGCGCCGCATTCGGCCCCCCAGGAGTGCTCCCCGAGTCAAGTCCAATCAGCGCCGGGCATCTAAATATCTTTAAGATGTATTTCTCGCGATCTTTACCTGCCCTCGAGGGCACCTGAGACCGTCCAAATAATTATGAGCGATGACCGTTCATCGTTTTTCAATTTCGCCATAATGTGGTCACGCTCGTTAGAGCAGAGGGTGTTTATTAAATCCAATTAAGAAAGCGATTTGCAACGGTCGCTCCCGCGACGACAGCTTTACGTGCCCCGTGGCGTGATCCGCGCCTTATTTTGCCCCGCGAAAAATTATAATTTTGTCTCGGAAGAACCGTTTTCGCCTCAAGGCTGCCGGAATCGATGATCAATGTAATTTCGCACACACGACAAGAAGCCGCGACTGGTCCAGCTGTAAACAACTCCCGTGCAGCATCTGTCTGTCGCCAGACTCAAGATAAAATTGTCAATCTTCGTCTCACTCGAGTAAAGTGTCTTTAAGAATTTTGCACTTGAGCGACACGACGATGTCGAGGAAATCTCATCGCATTCCCAGGGTTTTTCTCTCGACTGCTTCTCGCAAAAATAAAACACTTAGCCAGAGGAGACGATTTTGATAATTGCGGGTGTTGAGAGTGGTGTCGATGGATACGCGCTGCCGGAAATTGGGCATTCTCCAGGAAATTCACGAAAAAAAGTACAAGTGAGGGAAATTGGCAAAAAATTATGGAAACGCCTGGGAAGATGATTACCTTGCGGATAATGTGATAATGAGACCGCTGGAAAATTAGTCATTTGAAATACTCTATAATTTTGTCTCTTGGGTAAAAGTAGAACGGATTTCAATGAAATTGGGACTCAAATTAACCGCGGTTAAAAGTAAGTATTTTATCTGTCTAGCGATAATTAAGTACCTTTTTTCTTACTTGTCTAATTAACTTTATCTAGATTCTAGAATGTATCGAAGTGTTAATTACCTTTTATAGGGAGACATTTCGAACTTGATATTAAACCTGTTTATGGTATCAAACTACAGTAAATTTATTTCCAAGACCAGTGTAGTCGAAAGTGTCACTCTCAAATTCTTAAATTGGGACTAAAATAAATGTTATAACCATATGATATTTTAAAATACTTAAATTAAAAAGCTATTTTTATTTGAAATATCGTCAGAAAGGCTCAAACACTTAACCTTAGTCTTGCGGAGAAAGTTATCATTAAAAAATTTGGAAGCAATTACTTGAATTCAATGTCCGTAGTAAAAAAATAATATTTTATTGAAAACTTTCGTTCGTTTTTGATGGTACTATGCTCGCTAACTGAGACATTGATTTCCTTATAGAATTCAGAAAAACAGAACTAGATATGGATCTTATGAGCCAATCACATCAATGTCGTGTTGCTTTAATTGATTTCAATCTTCGAAATATAGTATTAATAATCTAATTTGCATATTTTAATTTCAGTTGTATTGATTTAGTAGTCAGGTTTTGACGTATTGTATATATGTAAATAAAATAAACAATTCTTTGGACTCAACTCAAGATTTTGCTTTTTTTAACTGCTAAAGTTGCATTACTGAAACTTTATATCATACATACTTACATAACTATAATTTTCCTTCTAAACCGTCGAATAAACTTTTTAAGTTCGGAATTCTAAGTGGTTCATTCTAAGAAACCTGTCCTCTAGTTATACCTTGGAAATACTTTTTACCCTTTTTAAAATATCAAATCACATAAATTTTGTATATGAGAAAAAGTTATTTTATAGGGGATATAAATTAGCTGCTACCATCACGTTTTCTTGCATACAAATCGGAACGAATATCTTACTGCTGCATAAAATATTCCACTGCATCATATATGTAACTTATGATGCAGGTATCCTCCCATTCATCAAAGATTCAATCATCTTTAGTGTCTAACAGCATAATAATTGCATAATTTATAAAGACACATGCATCACTCGTCGTGTGGAACTAAAGCTTAGTAGCATAACATGATTTGGTTTGGTTGTTGTCTTTGCTATCAGAGAGATTCTTGTGTATCGATAACTCATACCAAAGATAATAATACCAAAATATATGCATTATAAAAATATAAAACTAACTACAAAATATTTCAACTGGAAAGCTTAATCCGTTGACTCTCATTTATTTGTTTCAGGATAAAAATTAATACAATGACGGCCTAAACTGGACCAATGATGGTATTTAAGATTATTGCAAGTTTTAGTTTTACTCATTAAGTGTAACAGATATCGTAAAAAATGGTTGCGTAATATTGTAGAGGGTAAAATTATCTATAGAAATGTCCAGATACATTTTGAAGTCTGATTGACCATTTTTGAGTTATTTATAAAATAAACTGTCAAATTTCATTACTTTTATCCTCGCAAATAACTCAACAAATATCGAAGTTACAGGGAAAAATGATTATAATCAATTTTGTGCTGAATTTAATTCTCTACAAATTAAGTGAAGACCAATAATTAGCGATTTTTGAAGCAATAGAACATGTATTGTGCAAAAAATTATTATAAATCGAGAATTATAATATTAATCATTACTGCAACTATTAATCTGCAATTTAGTAATTTTCGAGTTATAATTATTTTATAATATTTTTTGCACATACATACATTTATGTTCTATTTCTGCAAAAAGTCGCTAACTGAAGGCAATTTTACCCTCTACAATATTACGCAACCATTTTTACGATATCTTGCAAAAACCTTAAGTACCATCATTGGTTCAGTTTTGCACGTCACTGTATAATATCCGAAGATTTTGAGATAGTTTTATATTTTTCTTAGAAAGAGAAATTTTAAATTTGGCATGGTCTTAGAACTTACTTGTTTGCACCTAGAAAGAGGTCATTTAATCAATTTCTTTATTGTTTTCGTACTTAAGTCTAACTGGTGGTGAGTAAATAAAAATAAATCTACGAATATCATACCTTTTTGAAAATTAATAATAATATGGATATAGCGACATTTGGCGCTTGGTTTTTTTATGTATTTATTTAAATAATATAAATGGCCGGTTCATCAACTAAAAATTATTTACAACAAATTATTTAAAATAATAAATGATTTTAATTAAGAAACATTAAATTTCTACCCCCTTTAATTCGTTAATTCAATTAATTCGAATTTAATCCATTTGATCACATTTTTACTTTTTACAATCCTGTGAAATTGAATTTCTTGCTTCAATAAATTTCAAAAGAAGAAGTTATCCCCCTTTTCCTCTGATTAAATATTTCATCATATAAAACTTTTTCTTGAAAAGTAATCCGATCCAAATGAGGCATAAAGACAACTAACGAGCTATTAGTTTTGAGTGCATAATTGTCCCAGTCGTTCGCTTAATTAGCTTTTTGTTTAAAAAAGGTTCCGAGGTTGAGGGCGTTTTCAGACTATGCTCAAGTTCTGTGTATGCGGCTCCGACTGGCAAAGCATTCACCCTCCTTGAAACCTGAGAAAGAGCAACTTCTGTAAGTTTGTTCGTCTTTCTGGGAAGATAAAGGCAAAACATATTTCTTGGGCAGATTGCTGCGGTGTAGGTGGTGCGAGCGCACTTAGCATAACATTGAAGGGCTGAAGGGCGGCCCCATAACTCACCCCGGGACACATAATTTGTTACGAGCACTCCCGGGTTCAGCTCCTGAGTAAAACATATGCGGGAACTGGCGATCTTTATCGAAGTGTACGGGCTAAGTGCCAGCGGGAGCGCTCGTTTTTCTGCCTGGCATCCCGGGGCTCCGGCCAGGACGTCCTGGGTGCTCCCGGCCCCCTTTAATGAAGGCTCTATGCGTTCAGTGCGGTGACAACTTGGACTCGAAGCTCCTCGTCTCGAAGGATAAATTCTCATTCGCAGTCGCTATTTTGCTATTTTTGGTGAAGCCTTAGCTAATTGCAATGTTTATGCCCTGGGACCCCAAACCCCACGAGGTGCGCGGGCCGGGAATTAATGGAGCCAGACGGGTGTAATTGAAAGATGTGTGACGGCAGCAGCTTTACTACCTTAATAAGGACGTCATTTTTTTCTGGATTTCGTCATAAACGGCTTCTTTTATTGCCGTGGCCCTTTCGGTTTGTTTGCGGCCATTCATGAGCTCGTCGCTGGATTACAGGGTGTTTACCGGATTTAGAAGGACTGTACTTTGGTGAAAGGTCAACCTGAAGGATTTTAATGGGCCAGAAAATCCCATTCTTTGCATGAGCTGCTCGTATTCAATTTTGAAGAAACAATGAGCAAACAAAAACTCCTTGCCACTTTTGTCGTACGTATTTTGATTTGCAAAGGATTAGGAAAGAACTCCAATACTGAAAATAATCTTAGTTTATGAGTACTGTAGATCTTTGAAATTAAATCTCTAGATAGAAAAATTTCATTATAATAAACAGATTATATATTATATGTATATACTAAATCAAAACTTGATAACATCCTGACTTTTTCCAAATCCGAGCTTCAAAAGTAAAAAAGAATGTTTTGCATTTCGGGATACTGCTTAATGTTATCAATTTCAAATTCATAGCCTACCTTAAAGGAGAAAACAATATTTTTAAGTTATTAGAAATCATAAAGGGGCTCAAATAAATCCTTGAACCTTTAACTAATTCTATAAAATACGAAATTACTATTACTCACAATTTAACTGAGTACCTTAAATTTTTTCTTTTTCTTTTTTTATAAAAAGCAAAACATCTTCAACTTGAATGAATTTCTGATTCTGAATTGCTGTGCACTATAAAAAATTATAGCTTCAAGAAAATTACGATTAAGTTTTATATATTATTTTACTTTGTTATTGTCTCTACAGTTTAAGCTTTCATTTACAACTTTTAAATTAATTACGAAAATGTAAATATCTAACCAAAATAATCATTTTAAATATTCTAATCTTGAACCTGCAAAATAAACCAGCGTCTTAGTAATCTGCTTTATTTTTTATAGCGTTTTAGTTATTTCTTTATTTTCATTTTTTAATGTAATAAACTAATGATTAATTAGTTGCACTTTTGCGACTAAGTTGAATCTATTAACGTTCCATCATTATTTAGTGTAATGAGCGATTAAAATTATAAATGTACTACTAGAAGATTGGAAATTTTGTGTATGTAGGTTACATCCAAATTGGTTACAGTGGAGAGTTTTACTCTATAAATTTTCAATTCCATTTCCTAAGAAAGCTACTTAAAAATGTCGTCCTGTAATATATGAAATTAATTTACATATGACCAAGTTGTGCGCTTTCTGAATAATGAGAATCATCTTTAAAAAATTCAGTTTAGCTCTAGATCCAAACGGAATGAATAATCCGACTCTGCACTATACCACAGGAAATCTTTTGTATAGAATGCGCACAGTAAATATTAAATAAATATTTTAAAATTATACTTTAATTTCGCCAAACCATTGTCTTCAATTTATTTTAATTCGTCAGGAATTTTTCACGAAATTCGGAAATTTGCGTCGCCACAAAAGCTTTCAAGTTTGCTAATTTACATTCAAGAATTTAATCGAAATGGCCCTCCAGGTACTTAACAATAAAAATAATTCGAAAAAATATCAACTTTTAAAAACAAGATAAATTATATTTGGGGGTTTATAATAAATAAATATTGTTTTGTATTATTTGCATTTAAAATCCTATTGTGAAAGTTTCAAGTATTTATGATTGGAATTTATTTGTGGAACTTCGTCTTCTGCTTACGATATCCTGCTTATAAATGCTCCCCAAAATATTAAAAAAAAACAAATTACGACCAGATTAAAATAAAATAATAACTTTTATTATTATTTAAGTACTAAATATTATAATTATTCTTGACCATTCAGTCAATACTCAGTTGACTTAAATTTCCAACTTCTGAAAGAAAAATAACAAAAGAGAGACTAACTTTTCAAACGCTCGAAGGCAGATTGGTCCTTGATGGTCCTTTAATTCGCTTATTCCCTTTATCAATTTTTTCTTATTTTGGGGATGCCTTAAGATTACATTCTTAAACGTACAACTAGTGAAGTTGGGGGCAGCGTCTTAAGGGAAATTTTGCCAGCCATAGGCATGAGGGTGCTTTCTCAAATATTGAAAAATCTCAAAGGTAAGCGCCTTGATAAAATCAGCTATACAAAACAACGGGGAGGGGGAATATTGGAACATCTGGAGGCGTCTATGGTTCGTTGGGATCCAATCTGAGACGGAAATGGAGCCAATTTGCGCCAAAGTGGGAGCACGCCAAGAAAACACACTTGAAATTTCGGTAGAAACGTGTTTACTTAAGATATAACAAAAGGTCTTGTATGAGTACTTTTTGGCCCTACAAACGTATCGGCCCCACCCCCTTATCCGCACATCCCGAAGATATCGCCGTCGCCGAACGGAGGAGGACTCCCGGTTTCTGTCTTCCCACCACACACGAAGGCAGCTATTTTCGGAAAAATATTTTTAGTAAGCGGATCACAGGCGCCTCGAATGACACTGAAATGAGGAAGGCAATGATGAAGGAGAGGACGGCGTTGCCCAAGAACACGGTGAGGACCATCGAGTGCTCCAGGTGAATGGGGCCCTCCATCTGGAAGGAGGTGATCAGCATCAGGACGGGGTGGACCAGGTAGGTGCAGTACGTCAGCCGGCTCAGCGGGAGGAAGCCCCGGTACGACAGGATCCGGTTAACCGGGCTCGACATCCCCCAGCAGCAGGACAGCGTGATCCAGACGAGCCCCAGTCCCCAAGCTGAAAATGTATTTATCGAATTAATAACGTCCAGTTGGGGGCTGCCCAGAGCTACCACCCTTAACACGTCCTGCAGCATTTCACTCAGATGCCCAACAGAATATCACTTACTATATTACGTACTTACAGCGGGCAGATAGAATAAATAGCATATCTAGCCACCATTTCATCTTCTTCGATTGTATGGAGCATATTCAGACACTAAAGACAAACTTCTTGGAAGATTTCTGTGTCCACGTCTGCGTTCACAATGTCTTAGAAATGGTGAATTGGTCCCGCAACAAATCAAATTATGAACATTACACTTTTTATTTGTTTATGATGACCGTAAATGTTTATCTTTGAAACTCCTCTAGAGGAAATTTTCTCTTATAGTGTTCCAATAATATTCCATTATATTAAAAAATACAAAACTGTCGCCACTATATCTACATATGTATTTTTCTATATACCTACTCTTGAATATTTAAAAATATCTACTATAATATAATACTTCTAGCTATGCTCGTCCGAAAACACAACAATTTTCAATATATTATATGTATTTTCAAAATATTTGCTGTTCTTTGTTGTTTTACTCTTTAAAATCACTATTTTTATACTCTATAATCTATCGATTTTCTTTTTAAGTTTTATTCAGTAACATTTTTTGTATAAACAATTGAAAATCGAAACCTGAAAGTCCCTTAAATAATTTATATCGATAGACTATAGGTGTGTAATATAGTTTAAGTTGCCTAAATTTTATCTCGACATAAATATTCTGTAAATCACACCAAATCTTGAAAAAAAGTGCTCTTTTTAGGGCTCCGTACCTCTTAATGGAAAAATGGAATCCTTATAGGATTGTCCATCTGTCTTTCTGTCTGCCTGTGTGTCAAGGCCCTTTTTCTCTAAAACAGCTTGAGTTATGTAGTTGAAATTAATATCGAATACTATGTAAGATCTATAGCCTGATATTCCTTTAAAAAATTGAAGTTTCTAGTTTAACGCAATAAAAATATATAGCCTTTCAAAGAATATTTTTATACTAAAAGTTAAGACCCATCTATTGACTGATCATCTAAACCTATAGGGTACTTTCCAGTGACCTACAATCTTGAAATTAGGCACGAAGGCTTGAAATAGGTGATCTAAAAGCACTGTATACCAATTTTTATAAGAGAACAATTATAGTCCATAATCTTGAAACAGTGCAGGGTTTATAAACAGCCCAATGAGCCAATTAAATTAAATGTTTTTTTAAATTTCCTACTAGTAAATCGCCTTGAGAATATTTCTAGAAAATTTCATAAAGATCAGAGCATTGGTTCTAAAGTGAAGCTACCTGAAACTATGAGCTAAACTAAACTAAAATTCTAAACGCGATTACCTCGAAACTATATTTTTCCAAACGTACCATTCCCGTGGTCACGATAAAGATTGCAAAGTAAAATTTTAACATCTCAAAAAATTAACTTTTCGCTAAAAATGTTATAAAATTTTTGAAAACTGAAATTTTAACAAATCTTTTGTTCAAGCCTTCCATATGGTGATAAAACTGACATAATTTATTTGGATTTTGATTTCAGATAATCCATTCAGCAGTAATCGTGACCACCACAAGCAGTAAATTGTAAATGTCTATCTTTTTCCGTCAGTTTGACCCCACAATTTGTTTGAATTTGACGAAACTTGGCGAAGAATTTCCTAGGTATTAAATGTGTCAACCCTCTTCTAACAGTTTCCAAATAGTTTAGATTTTATATCTTATTTAGTTTATTTTTAGCAATCTATAGCAAACGATATTTATCGTAAAAATATGTCAACCTTACTTAAGTAGCTCATTTTACCTAAAAAAAAATTTCTATAAATTTGCTCCTAAAATATAACGATTTGAAAATGTCTGGAGTCACTTTAGACTTGATATGGTTTCAGTACGGTGGCATACGTTCAGAGAGCTATACAATATTTTTAGAAAATATCCTATTTCGAATAATCTGATTGTAAATTATATTTATTTGGAATTGAGAAAACAAGAAAATTAAACTAATTAATATTTTTGTGTGAAGGACTGGTTTGATATTGTGGAAGAGGTATGCACGAGTAACGTTTGAGGAGAAATTAGTTTATGTGTGTAGCTACGAAATGAAATCTTCTACCTAAAATTAAATTGCTCATATGTAGGTATGCATTTTGTGGTATGTTGTGTTCTGTGATGCTTTCACCTAACTTACACCACTTGCACTGCATGAAAAGGTGGTAGCCATGCACCAGTGACTGCACCTGCAAAATTAAAGTTCTCACCTGTGTGGCCGATGCTGACGTAGAACGCACTGGCGAGGACGCCCAGCTCCCCGTTCCAGACGCCGAAGATGAGGATGAAGAGGAGCCCAACGGTGGCGAGCCACAGGAGCAGGTTCGCCAGGAGCGGCACCTTCGGCGGGGTCCTCACCCGGTGGATTGTGTGGCCGGTTATCATGCCTGCAACATACGGAGACCGTCGTTAGATCCTGCTCAGCTCACTGTCTTTTAAATTGGATTTTATTGTGGCCGCCAGCAGCGCCCTCTTTTATTTGTTTGCGACTTTTCAGCGGACTAACGACACCCGATTTAACTGCAATTTATGGGGAAAGGTGTTTGCGGCCAGGTGAGTCTGACCCCGGACCATGCACTCGGTCTGGTTATGATACCCGCGATTTTACTCGTTTTTCTCGCCCGAGTTGGCACACCCAATGCGAATAGAAACCCTAGAACCCAGTGACCCACTTTAATTATATTGATTCCCGGGCATTTCCTTATTGCGGGTCATGTACCTACGTCACAAATGCAGATTTAAATAAATCGGTAGAGAGACAACCTTTTTGCTGCGAACGGAGAGGATAAATTAAAAGTCCTTCATTCTTAATGAGGGCCACTTTGCCCAGATATGCTTTGCATTTAAATAAATTAAATTGGTCCTCTGGCACTTAATTTTGTTTTGAATTATTAGCAAATTAGTCGCTTAAATTTATTCCTTTTTTATGTTAATTTAAACATCGGAATGGTGATACAATCAGAATTTTTCCATGAATTTATTTGGATATTTAATGTGAAATAATAACTTTATATGAAAAGTTTGAAAAATTTTAATTAGTATAATCAAATCAGCAATAAGTTAATGAATGAGTCGAAACTCATTTTGCAAATTTATAAATGTCAACTGAAATAAATGAAAAGCTACTAAATTAAATAAGCTTTAATGGGAATTTTGCTTAGCGAATGCCATTTCAATTTTAAAACAAAATCTAATGACATAATTTTGTTTAAATATGTACATTTAAAAACCTCAACGACCAAACCCCGTTGTGTACATAAAAACAAGTATCATCCGGGCATGAATTTATAAATTCACTGGATTTTAAGAGCATACAAAATTCATTATTTTGTTCGCTAAATTTTAAGTAGGTACTTAAATTTTAATTTTAATACTGTTTTACACTTAAAGATCAATTAAATTAATGTTGTTTTCTTTGAATTTTTCCTCAAAAACAATATTCCATAACTAAGATCCTTACAATAGCATTATTGTAATAGGAATATTGACGAATTTTTAAATATTAATCTTAACAAACTCTTAAAAACAGTTTTAGATTTTAAAATTGCATGTTCCCAAGAGTTATTTAATTTTGTTCCATTGCAGAAATAAAACTTTATTTTGGTAGAAGTAAAATCTTATTTCCATCAAACTTGCTCTCGTATTTCCGTATATATCCTACAAGATGTTAAAAGTAAATTTTCTATTCCTTTTGGGATCTCTTCAAAATTCAATTTCCTTGAAAGGAATATCTAAAACCTGGTCTTTAAAATAAAACTCTTCCGCTGAACCCCTTTCATCGTTAAATCGGTGAAAATGTTGCACCTCAAGAAAGAAACAAGTTCAAAAGCGTGAGGTGAACAGGAGCCCGCAGCCAATCTGGCACCTTGGCTTCTGGCCCTAAATCCGGAGTATCACAAGATTGTTAACAGTGCGACGTGAGTTGAGAAAGGGTTCGGCAATTCCTTATCGGATGCCATGAATAAACAATTTTCAATTTACTTCTATTTCCCGGATATTTACGAGCTGTGATGTCGCGAGCAGCCCCTGTCCCGTGACGTGTGAGCCACGGGGTGCTCCCGAAAAAATCACACTATGGCGCACTATGCCCCGTACCTGCCGTACCAGGAAAATTGTTTATTGGGGCTTTATCGCCGAGAAGTTTCGATTCTTATCCAACTTTATCCATTTTATATTATCTTGTGAAAAAAGGTTGTTAATTCAATCCCCACCCCCCACCCCCCACCCCCCACTCACCGACGATATACGGCCCTATCCGCTGCCAGGGTTTGTCGTACAGGAAATCGAAGGATTCGAAGGGCTCCGCCACTTTGTGCGTGTAGTGATGATGCAGCGAAAAAACACCGGCAGTGCCCCATGACGTCACCAGAAAGAACAGGATCGTGAGAAACGAGAATTTGAAGTTCCTGCAAAGGATTGAATTGAGGCTAAGAAATTCAGGACTAAACAAGCACCTTGCGAACTCACCTGGTGGAGATGACGAGCAGGACAACGGCCATTATGTAGAACTGCATGTCGTTGGCCAGGTACCAGGACCAGATCATGCACAGCTCCCGGAACGGGTACCAGTTGTTGACGTAGAGGATGTTCCGCCACCAAAACGCCGCACAAGTCAGGTGGTCCCCCACTGTCGGCTGGAAGACGGACCCATCAAAGATATACCTGTCGAAAATAGTAGAAATTTCAATTTATGCTACATACACCAAATATTTTGCATCCGAATGAAATTGAAGCCAAGCTTGTGGGTTATTTCATGTTAAAATACCACACCGATTTTGAAATTTCAATTTGTTATCTCATATACGCCACATATTAAGTTCAAAGCTCAAAATATGCGATTTTAAAAATTTTCAAAATTTAAAGATACTTTGTTTCATATACAAATAAACCCGAGCTAATTATGGCTTTTTGTGTACTCAGGACTTCCAAAAGAACTTAGTTTTATTGGTTTTAACAGAAACTTCTTTGGGCTATCTAAAAATCATGCAAAATAGAAAAATATAGCTATAATACAAACAACGTTCTCTCTAAATTTCTAAAATTAAATAATAATACATATGCATATAAATAATCTTGAATAACATTTTACTTTTACTTCTGCTTATTTACTGTGGAAATAAGGTATTTATGCACTACCTCCAAAAATAAGAAATTGCTACCCAGTAAAATATATACTACATACTATGGCAGGTACATAAGTTTAATTCAAGTGCAAAAATAGTGTTTTAATAAATCCTAAAATAGTCAGCTAGCTTCACAAATATTTTTGATTTGATCAAAAATAAATAGAATAAAATATATAGGCATACATACATAATTAAACTATATTTTTCTGTATTTCAGTTTTTTCAGAGCGCAAAAATATAAAACATTTTTTAACTCATTTCGAGATATATTATAACTTAGGTATTTATTCATTAATCTTATTTTTTTATCAACTAAAAGATAACTCTGCATAGTGATAGCTGACCATTTAAAATGCATATTTTTTTTATACATAAATAATATTTGAAAAATGCCCGAAAACCTCAGTTTTGAACTTGAAGTGAAAATACACGTTAATACTTTTTATATTATATGAGTCTCATTTTTGTCCAGGGTTCATAAAATGTGCCTGTCTTTCCATACAAATATTTGCTGCATTTTTAAGGAATAGCTTAAATTTTTATTCAGGTAAATAGCCATTATTTCCTACAAATATAAAGAAAAAGCATATGCTGGCTTTTTTATTTACTTCCCCCACTATCCAGTGCAATGCAATAGCTGAATACGTGGCTGAATAAAATTTAGCACTCAATGTGTTAAAGAGAAATTATTTAAAAATTAAAAATCTTACGTGAGGGCCAACTGATTGAAGACAATGACGAAGATGTAGGCGGGGGTGAGACGGATGTAGCGGTAGATGATCATGACGGCGGTCTGCGTGGCGCCCTTTAGGACGAATTCTTTGGTCGAGTTGCCCTTGACTTTGTGGTGCCTGAGGAAGAGAAGTGTCACCAGCAGGCCGCTGATGAAGAAGAACGAGTCGACCGAGAAGGTCGCGTTGCCGATCATCTGGTAAGTGAACGTCCGCTCCGATACCTTCCGGCGGTACTAAATCGTTTCCTAATTTAATTTTTTCCGCCACAATTGGTTTATTTTCGGAAATAAGAAGCACTCACCCGATTCTCCCCGATGGTGAAAATCTGCAGATAAGTGTGAACCATTATCGTCCACAGCAGAGAGAAAACGCGAATTCCATGAACACAAGAAATTGCATCCTGAAGACAATTGAATTTGTAATTTATAACTCAGTAAGTAGGGAAAAAAACGATTAAAACTACCAAAATTATAATAAAAAAATTCTATTGAAACTCAATTGCACTAAAACTATCAGTTTTAATTTTAAATTTTACTACTGAATTTAATCTTTATACTTTTTTGTATCTTGACTCTGGCGCTTTAATATAGAACTAAAGGGCATAATGTTTAGAAGAGTTCGAAACTACTAATTTTAAATAAAATTATTGATATTATTTCTTCAAAACTTCGAAAACTGGTCAAAGTCGAAGGATTTTGAATTGAAACAGAGTTCTATTGAAATGTGCCAAGGATTCAATTTAATTTAAAGGGAAAATGCTTATCAATATCGAATGTGCAATTTACTTTTTAACAATTACAATAATTATCTTCCACATACCTCGTTATTCTTCTCAATCGACAAAATTGTACTAGCATTGGAACCCAGGGCGAAACATAGCAGCAGTTTATGATGAAATCCTGAAAAAAGTGTTAGAACGATAGGCATTTGGTGAGAAAATGGAATTCGACGGGACGCGCACATATTCTCCCCGAAAATCCCCTTTCTTACCAATTTCCTTTTTCTGATTTAAATTTCCGTTCGCCACTGGCGCGACATTTCCATTTCTCGCGTGCTCGGCTTTTTTATATTTGAAGTTACCCTCGACGTCGACGTTGTTATTTTCCGCCGTCACATTCATCTGATAGAGCTCAAATCCTTTCCCATTAGCATTTTCCGCAGCTATTTTACCCTTGTCGCTGCCTCCGCCCCCGCCGCCACTGGCAGTGGATGTTGCAGTTGCGGCGGAGGGCTGCTTTTCTGCAGGGGCTCCTGTGGATGTCAAATTCGCCTCGAAAATGGTGGCAATTAGAATTACGGCGGCCAAACCTACGCAGACACCACTGTAATATTCATAAGAGGAACTCGCATAAAACAGGGTCCTCGGCTCGCCACGGGACTTACCCGAAAATCTGGAACTTGGGATCCAGCCAGATTTTGTATCCGGAGGGCACCTGCCGGACCCCGATCACCTGGATGAGAGGCGCCCTTGTGCTGTTCTGGGCCGCGAATATTCGCGCGTGGGGGTCCAACTCCATCACAGCTTCGATGTCTTTCGGGGTACAAGACTTAGGCAAACATTCGCCAATTTGTATAACTTTTGTCTGAAATGTTTCAAACGCAAAAATTAGCGAGTACATTTATAATTTTATAAATATAGAACATCTAATGCAATAAAAAAATAATTATATGTATGACCCAAAATCAATGAACACCTCCAGATTTGAAAAGATAAATACCTAATGTATATTCAAAAAAATTTGTATAGATATCATTTTAATTATCCATATATTTATAGTACACCGAAAAGAGTATAAAACTCTTTTCTCACTCAATCCAAGAATAACCATACTCCACACCAAAACTCCTCCATTTGTTGATAAAATAAATATTCGGGCAAACGATTTTATTATTAGGTAATTTCTATTGTTCTTTTCGTCGTATTATCAAAAAATTTACAAAGTGGGATTATTTAAAATTTCAGGCTGAATAAATTAAATTAAATTGTAAAGTATTTTAGAAGAAAATCAAAAATATTCATACCAAATTAGTTGCTGGTGGCATCCTGACTGCAACTCTGACTGCAAAAAATCCAACTTGAAAACGCTTCCGTTCAGCCTGCTGCTCACTTAAGCGGTTGACCTCATGACAAAACATTTTCTGACCTAGCCAGAGGTCGTTTCCATAGTGAAACTGCCCCCTGTAACGCCCCGAAGAATCGTAAGCTGCAAAATTCAAAATAAGATAAAATGTTTCTTTTTAAAAGAAATCCATCAGGTTTAGCAATCTCAAATTTTAATGAAAGAAACTAATTCACCATAATAGTGTCTAAAAATAACACTTGTGTAATTTGTGTAAGCTATAACTTTTGAATGAAATAAAATATCGACTCAGTTTTGATTTTATTTTAAAATAGACTTAATTTATTGGAAGTTATACCTATAAAATCATAATTTTTCATTTTATTATTTTAAATATTTCTTATAGCTACATATTCTAAAAGCAAAAGAATGAAGAACAATCGTGGCGTAAATTTTGTTTGTCCGCCAAAAGTTGTTTTCGAATTTTTAATATTTTTAATGATATAAGCTCCAACCACTCTGATATATTTTACGAAAATTTGAATTCAGATAATTTTTACGAATGCTACGGCTTACACAAAAAGGACTTTTGTTTTTTGGACACTTGTGTTCCAGCATGCATAATAAATTCTGAAGATAATATTTTTACCTAAAAAAGGGTATTTTTTGTACTTGAATTCATAATATTTAAATATGTAGCAAAAAACCCGAGCGCGACAATTATTTCCTATCGTAAAAAAGAAATTCTGAAAATTATATCATATTTTGAGTAGCTAGATGAGAATACCCCCTTAAGAAAAATAAGTAGTAGTTAATTCTATTTGTGGTTATCCAAACCAAGATTTCTACTAAGCAAAGTCGACTTACCCCTTTGAGCCCACTCAAAATTGTTGCTCAACGCCGACAAGTAGGCGAGAAGTTCGACACCGCAGGCTGGTGTTACTTTGGTCCGTATCTCGCCGGGTTGCCAGTAAAAATGATCGTAAAGATTCACTAGAAGTTGGAAAAAATTTTCGCTGCTCGTCCCGACGTCGGTTGTGTTCATCTGGTCCTCGAGAAGATCACTGATGCTGTTTATCATGGTGCCGAGCCCTTTCTGAGGGTCCTCCTTCTTGAGCAGGTCGTGGCCCTTTACCTTGAATTTTGCACTCTTAGCAATTTTGAAGACGTGGCGCGTCGTGCCAGAGACGTCTATGGGGTTTCTATTTGTCGACGAGGGAGCCTCAGATTCGGTAGATTGGGGACTCTTGGGAGAGGACTCAATAAAAATTGGAGGAGTGCTGTTGTCGCTTGAGGAAATCTCCTCGTATCTTAGTTTGCTAGCGTCCCTCAGGAGGTGCACCTCCTCGGAGTTCAGATCCCCGCTCTTGAAGCTCTGGTGAATGTCCTCGAGGTCGTCCAAGTTGAAGTCGAAGGCTTCGGAGTGGGCGTCGAGTTCTTTGTACGGCAAGTGGTCCTCGACATCGCCCGGCTTCTGGAGGATCCTGTAGGACTTCTTCTTGGCTGGCTTCGCTACAATCCCATGGGTTTGTTCGTCACTGGGCTCATTGTAAGGACTCGACTCAATCTCGTCCGGAAACGCGCTGTCGTCGGCTGTAATGTTTTTCGGGATAAACAGGGACTGGCTGGAATTGTTGCTAATTTGATCCTGGAGCGCCACTTCGCTGCATCCCACAGTTCGTTTCGCCAGGGGCAGGAGCATCAAAGACAAGCACAAGAAAAGAGTTCGCTCCCGCCGCCTTCGCGCCATCGTCATTTTCACAAGGGCCATCATTTTGTGCACTATTCCATCACAGTTTCAGTCGCTGGCTTCAATTGCAATTGCACCTGCACTTGGCCTAGAAAGAGCGGCGGTTACGGTGCTGTCGCGGATGTCGCGGTTCTCGCGGAATCCCCTGCTGCAGGTGGTTCATTGCACGGCGGATTTGAAGCTCAGGTGCGTGTGAAATCGCCGCCAGGTAGCAAGTCTTCTCCGCGGAGGTGACTTTGTAGCAGTCACTGCTCGCGGCATTTCGAGCTCACGGTCAAATCGGGGGCGAATGTCGTTTTATGCACCTTTAAGTGCCTGAAATTTATGTATGCAAATGAGAGCAGTTGTGGCCGCCCACGCGAGTTTTACTCACTCCTAAGTATTTTAGTTCTAGTAGAAACTAATTCGAAAAGGAGACATTTACCATCGTATAGAAGTTCTTTTTTAACCATTAAATTTTAGTCCATTACTTTAAAATTTCAGTAAAAACGTTCCTTATACTTTTGTATTTTCAATTAGATATTTTTAATTTTCCAATAGGAAGCTCTTGTATTGTTCTTAAGTTCTAAATGGTTAGCTAATGTTTTTAGTTTTGACCTAATAGTCAAAATTTAAATCTTATGTTCAACTTTTATGTAAATAATAGTGAAAAATTATAAAACCTGATTTTTTTGGACTGCTCTTATATAAAGGAAATTTTACAAGATTTAAGCAAGATTCAAAAATTCAACATTCAAAAATAGGAATTTTCATCCATGCGTAATTTAGCCAAGAGAAAACTTACACGTATAAAAGTATTTTCCTCTAAATATTATTTTTCGAGTTAGCCAAAAAATATTCGACAAAATTTATTCTAGCCTACCTTTGTAAAATGAAATGTGAAATTTGAAATAATTTTCTGCAACAATTTTTAATTTTAAGTCATGTTCAGTACAAAAATTGTGCATCGAAATAGGTTTAAACTAAACTTAGTTTAACAACATAATGAAAGAGTTAAACCTTGTTTATTATTTATTCGATAAGCAGCGAACTTTAAAACAATTAAGGCTAACAGTCTAAAATTCAAAATATTTCGTGATTTTTAAAAATAAAATCTGTGTTATAATGAAAAACGTATTTACTTAAATCAAATACTTCATTAAATTAGAAACCTATTCGTGTCATTCTATAGTTTAGCTAATGAACATAAAAAAGCTAAACATTTTACCTAACCGGGAACATAAAATAGTTAGATCTTAAAAATAATAAGATATAATAAAATGTGCTTCAAATAAAACGTTGTAAAGAATATCAAATTTATATTTTTCTGCTCGCCTTAATCGTAAGAAGAATTGTTGTGCCGTCACTGTTTTAGATTGTAATGACTATAAACAGAATTTCCCATACCCAGAACCTTTTACGATAATTCCCTTCTTCCTTGCGGCAAAAGACCGCCCAAGATGGCCTATACTTTTGAAAAGAGCCAAATTGAAAATCATGGACTGCAGGATTTTAAGACTTTTCAACCGCAAGGCTGAGGTAGGTAAAACCATCGATCTTCTGCGACAATAAAAACTTTAAAAGCCCTTAAAACGCCATCAGTGCGGGAAATAAATTTTTATCTCAGCATATCTTCGCTATTTCGGCCTAAAACGTCTTCTCGCTTCCGTTTAAGTAGCCCCAAAAAGTGAAAATGGATTTTTTTTTCGCTCGAAAAAACACCGCAGTAGGTGTTCAAAATATACCAAGTTTCGCCGCGAATTTAATTACAGCGCAGAGGATGAGATAAATCACATTAAATTTATGCCGCAATTTAATAACCAAAAAAACAGAGTCTTTAATGTTTGTTCGGTGCTTTAAAACTTACACGAAACGACACGCTCGCGAGTAATAAAAGCAGCTAAGACGAGTCGAGGGCGTCCCTTCGAAAATACTTAAGCCCAGAGACGAATGATGAGAGCATCAAGGACATTTTTACGATTTCTTTGCCTTGTAAGATGGAAATGATTTAATCCGCGCAAAGCCTGTACGCGTGTCATTGCAAAAATATATTTTCTACTTTATTTTTATTCAAGAGTAAGGAGTTCTTTGCAGGGCGACTCGTAGAAATTGTAATTGCATTTTGCATTAGTCCTACTTTAATATCAGGAAATGTTGAAGCCTGAAAACATTTTCGCCCCAAATTCTTTTAATTATACTCCCTGCCTAGAGCTCTGAATGTTGTAATTGTAATCCATCAACGCTTTAACTCACAATTAAAATTAAACCACAGCTTTCAGAATAACGATTATTTGTGGTAATGAAATAAGTATTCGATTAATGACTGGTAAGCCCGGCTTCGAATGGAGTGGTAATTGATTTGGACGACACTATGCCTCAGCAAATTCAGAATTTATTGAGATTTTATTGATTGCTTTATTGCCTCCTTTGTTATCCAAATTATGGATTTTTCATTTTATTATTATTTTCCTGGTTTATTTTAAATTTACAGACAAAAGACTTTTATGAGCGCTTTTCCATTATCTCATGAGCAGAAATGCAACATACAACACTAAATTAATTACCTACACAAAATAGAAACTAGGTTATTTCTTCAAGTCGTTTTGAAAGTTTTTTACGCAATTTTTGTTGATTTTATGATACTTCGTTACCATTTTTAACATATTATGGAAAACATACATATTACAAATTTTATAATCCTCTGTGCAGAAACGAAAAAAATAATCGTAGTCATAAAAATAAAATAAATAGAGAAATAGTGCAATCAATTCAAATTTTTCAATTTCTTTTGCTTTTCGGGATATTCTACATCAAATTTGTTTTGAAACGACAAACCTAGATAATGTAGAAGTAAATTGCTATTTCTAAACAAGTATGCATACAAATAATAATAATAATACTTTATTTGATATCTAGTACAACAAGAACAAAGTTTCTTTATAAATGTACCTAAACCTTCGGAAACATTATTTTACTACATTAGCTAGATTACTAAAACTACAACTAGCTAAATTTTAGACAAAAACGTAATATAATAGGACGGAAATTAGACCGAAGCCTACTTTTAGCCCTTTGTGGATTCTTTACGTCTTTCACGTCATAACCTTTTTTTTCCCATCCCGAAAATTAAACAATAATTAGAAGTAATTGGATAATTTAGCATGGAATACAGAACAATAGTATGGAACAATAATTATGCGACCTCCGCATACATGATAAACCTTTTTTTCAAATTAAAACGATAGTTTGCCTTAAGAGGAAAGTACCAGAATATATAATACAAGGAATTAAAAGGTGTAATTGAAAGTAATGAATTTTGAAATGAATTACTTTTGTATTGCTTGTAATTGTCTGTATAGTTACATTAGCCCAAAAATGCTGTTTTCTTAGTTAGGATCAAATTTTATAATTTTATAATACAAGATTCCAAAATCAAAATGACCGGCTATAAAGCACCAAATCTTTTGAATAATTTTTAGAATAAATTAGGTGTGATTCTTATTTACTTAGTAACAAAATTCCTATCGACATAATTTTTTTTAAGAAAAAAGTATGAATCAGCAGCGAAAAGGGTCGGAAAATGTTATCTGCATTCTGCATAAGCATTAGACCAATTTAATTTAATTAACTGAAGAAGAACACGATGACAAAGCAAAAAGAGCTCAAAAAGATAGAACTGAAACAGCTTAGCTCAATCTCATCTCATAAATATCTGAGCTCATCCCGCATCAGTCCCCGATCGGTTCCACTCGAGAAAGTCATCGTTTACTTTAACGACCGCGGAACAAATCTGCCCCGCCATCGACTCTGACTATTGACTGCATATCGATTAATCATTTAACCCATTAGCGATGAGAGATTATCTTGTTCCGCGACGTTCTTGACCAGGTCCGCAAGTTAGCTTCTAGCGGCTAAAGGGCCGCGAAAATTAATGACCAAGAAGTCGGTATCATTAGCGTGTCCAAATTGCACGATAACAAATGCCGGACATTTCTCACTTGTCGAAAAATTTTAACTTTCAAGTGAGATTCTCTTGATATAGATACGTTTTTCGCACGATGCTATTTTTTAAAAATATTCCCGTCGCATTAAGGTCATCTGCATAAATTGCATGAAATTCAGCAGTATGTGGCGCGTCGGGAAAAAAAAAGTTTTGACTAAAGTTTCGTATAAATTAACGTCGCTGAAGATTGCCCTGTCATGGGGAATAATTTCGAGGAGGATCTCAGAAACTTCTCATCTTGTCCCTCGTCTCGTGAAGCTGACTAATGTACGCAATTATGCGCAAATTGAGCTGAAACGAGCGAAATATTTGTGCGCTGTTCTGCGTCGTCTCGTATCGATAAACGATCTGATTTGCGTTGCGCAACATCCTCTAGAAAGCTGTTTCTTAGCTACTTGACAGGGTCTAATTATAATCCTTACTAATTTCTTTAGACAGCGCTTATATGTACTTACAACGACTCCCGTCGGAGGTTTCGAATTTCTTTTGGGGATTCCCCTTTCTTTTTTTTTATCTAGAAAGGAACTCTATCGTTTCCGCACTGATTAGCACCGGCTTATTGCTTCGACACGAATCCCCGGATTATGCTCCTTATAGTCGCGCATAAATCCAATTCTTATCGGGTTGAATGAAAAAAAATCAATAAGTTTCCTGTAAAGTGCTTTTCTGCTTCATCAAGCATCTAATGAAATAAAGGGACCATAAATTCGAGGAGATGGCAGGTCTGATGCTTCCGGCCCGCCTTCAAGAAATATCGCCCCCGACATTGGACGGATGGGTCGCTTTTCTAAGGTTTCTACTTTTTTTTTATTAAAATTGTAAAAGGGATCTACGGTGAAATGGTGATAAACAATCACTTTGTTCCACTCTCCACCCCCGCTATCCGTTCCACATCGATTTTGGGGATGGGCAAAGTGTAATTGTGGCAAAGTGACTAACCCTAAAGGCGACGAACTTTCGACAAAATTTAATAATCCCCCTGTTTCGCCGCACGAAAACAATGATATAAAATAACTCATACAGTGTCCAGGAGGAGCATATAATCTTCCCAGTTTTTTTTTCCTTCCGAACCGATGAGGGATGAAGTCGAAGTTGGGGAGGATACTCCTTAGAGCCTTAAGCACTGTCTTGACGGAAAAGGAACCATAAAAAAGGTTAAAAGGACGGGAGGACTTTGTAAATTGTTTGCTTTCCTCCTTTTCTGTTCTAAAGAACCTTTGACTGGGGTCGGGAAAATTTATTACTGGTACTCTGCCCTAGTGAATGTTTTCGTACTAGTTAAGTCCATCAATATTGTTAAAGGATTGGCTTTTCTTAAAATTCAATGTCCTTCGTCAGGGATTCCGAACTTTTGACTTTCTAAAACAAAATACGACAATTATTACCGGAATGCTGAATGAATAGATTTTCTAACTTGATCAATAAGACAATGTATGCAGATACATCAATTAGACTTAAATCATTATATTTTATTTCATTTCATTTATTTTACTTTCATACAAATCATTTATATAAAAATGTTATGTTTTGACTAGCTGGATAGCCCAGTTGTATCCTCCTCATACTCATTTCGCTTCTCCGGAATTTTTGGAACTAATAAATTCCATATTGAATTCCCTACGTAAAAGAAAATGAATTTAGAATTCTTTTTATAGATTTTTTCAATATAACTCGTACAATTCATAAAATTAACTGCTAAGGTACAACTATCGCGTACTAAGTCTAATTGTAATATAGATTTTTTCGTATTTTAAACGTTGACATCAGTTTAAGATAAAATGTGTTTTTCATTTTATTAATTAAAAATTTTAAATTTTTAAAATCAACCAATAGAAGATGAAAAATTCAGAATAATTTTATATATTTTTCGAGAATTTTAAAACAATTACTGAATAAGTAATTACCTATAACATTATTTCAATATAAAAATTCTATTTGCTCCAAAAAAAACAAACAAGTCTTATGAAAATGCCTTATATTTGCATTTAATCCTCTTTTATTGCGTTATATTTGAATATTCATTACCCAAAAGCATGCTGCAAATAGCTCAATTTCCCTAGATTGTATTAGTACATGTCGTAAAAGGGTTTTAATTGCAAGGAAAGTGCATCGTACTGACGAATAACCATCGCAGTTAAATCATTCTCATTTGCATTCAGACAATGCACAATCAATAGTACTTATAACCGAAAAGCAGCTATCAATTATTTAATTAATGGTTACGGTTCGGTGATAAAATTCTCCGCTTTTCTTTCAAGTAATATTAATTGAAAACAATAAAGCTTGAGAGTCTATAATAATAAGTAATGTCCCACAAATAAATTTTAATTTTAAAATTCTATTAGCCCAAAAACTTACATATAGTGTAGTCCTTTCCGAAATTGATAATTTTGATGAATTGTTGTAACAATTATAATATAAGCGATCGAGTCGCTTTTGCAAAATATTTAAGTTAAAAATAATATTTCAAAATTTTTTAAAACTGCTCAATCTCCATCTATTCTTTTTTTTAAAAAAATTATTCAGATTGTCTGAGTACTAGCCATTGTTAAATCCCAACATATACTTAAATGAAATTCAAGGCGCAGGCCTCTTAAGATTCAAAAATTCAAAGATCCGAAACTGGTGACAAGCACGCATCTGAGTCTGAATATTGGATTTTGATCCAAAAGGCAAACATACCTAAATATATAGAAAGATTCGGTCAAAGCCCTGCATGAAATTTATAGCCAATAATGCAATGTCTGCGATTATCAAACTATCATAAATTACAAAAAGTGCAATTCATGTAACTTAAAATCCAAAGTGAAATTTAAGCGAAAAAAAAAACAACAAATCGCCAAACCCAAAAGCTAGAAACCGTAGAATCGCGCCCGCACGCGATGAGGAGGTGGATGAAAAAAGCAGCTCAATGGCCATGAGCATGCAAGATTTTATGGGAGTTAATATTTTTATGAATGATACTAGCGACCCAAAAAAGGGTAAACGGTCTCTCGCCAAAATATGAAAGAAAACCTGGAAAAACCAGCTCCTTCCAAGTAGGCGAAACCGTCTTAAGAGACAAAAGTCGCAAAACGCGCGAAGACTCCAAATCCGTGAGGTGCAATGAACGGGCCGCAAAACTAGTTAGTCTAGCAGAGGTATCCAGTTTTATATTTCGTACTCCGATTACACAAGCTCACTCCACATATCACCGGACAAAACTCTTTTATTTTTTAGAAAAAAAATACATATAATGAAAATAAGATGAAGACAACGCAGCGCAACTGAGAAAACCGCACACTTCGCGGACGCAG
Source organism: Eutolmus rufibarbis (assembly GCA_963920795.1). Taxonomy (NCBI): domain Eukaryota; kingdom Metazoa; phylum Arthropoda; class Insecta; order Diptera; family Asilidae; genus Eutolmus; species Eutolmus rufibarbis. The sequence goes on along the minus strand of OY987206.1, from coordinate 41,657,147 downwards.
ACACTTCCACAAGTTTTCACTTTTGCGCACAAAACGACTGCAGCGAGTGAAGACGTTTGAAAAGAAGAGCGACACGCGAAAATCGCCGTCTTCCGATCTTCGAACAACCTTCGGGCGGTGGAGTCCTTGTTCCAAATAGAGCAGCGCCCTCTGTGGAAACTTCTTCCGGGCAATCTTCAGATCTTGAGATTCAATTAAGACGCTGGTGGCGCGGTAGCGCGGTGGCGGGGGTCTGTTTCGCAATGCAACGGCTACTCGAAGATTGCGACACCTTCCTCTGCGCTGGGAATGCACTTTCGTGGTTTAGACGGCGATTTTACCGGCCTCGATCAGAAGGCTTAACTCGATGGACGAAAGTAAAATCCGCGACTGACTGCATCTAGTGCAGCGGACCAATTTGGAGGCAGCCGTGCACCGTCTTTGCCTCACCACTTCTTTTAGGCTTCGGAAACTGCGACTCTGGTCGGGCCTAGAAACTCAAGAAAAATTCCCCAGTCCCCGAAGCCGGACGAGGGGTTCGAGCCAACAGTGTTCTGCAAAACATTAGCTGCGTAATTTAATAAAACAATGATTCACGATTATTTTTTCGGTCTAAATCCAACCATCAACCAACAAAACTCAGTAGAAGAGTTCCTTTAGAATTTATAGATGTTTAAGAAGATTTCTCTGACTTTTTTAGAAAAGAAAGATCTGAAAATTATTCTCTTTTTTATCCTATATATGTGGGAACGAATATTTGAATTTGAACAGACAAATTTTAATTTACTATGAATAATAATTAAGCAAATCTTTGTATTAAAGATATGAAAAAACTTTCGATTTTTTTAAATCTTTAAAACCAAAGATACGATTTGCCCGATTTATGAATTTGGCTAAGGCTCAAAGTAATTTTATGGTGAATTTATCTCGATTAAGAAATACATCCGCAGATTATTTAAAAACAAAAATTAATTTCTGATATCTGTAAAATCTAATTAGGAAAAAACCAGAACTTAATCAAAAACTTTTTTTCAAAAAACTTTATTTCAAATTTAAGAAAAAACTAAAATAATTTAAATGAAGCATAATCAATTTTAATCAATCAAAATTTTATAATCCACACAAAAGTTATAGGCATCATAGAGTGCTCCGTCTTAACTCCATAATACAAAAAACAGAGATTTAAAACTTTCAAAAATGTGTTTTTTGAAAAACACCTTTTGACGTGACTGCGATTCCTCAAAAACTATTTATCCGATCGAATTCAAATTTTTCATACTTATTTGTTGTTATAAAAGACAGGGAAAAATCAAAATTCGAAAACCTCGAAAAATTAACTTTTTGTTAAAATTGTTGTATTTTTTTTGTAAATTTAAATTATAATAAATACTTCGCTTAAACCCTTCATAACGAAATATGCTAATATAATCTCTTTTGGAGTAATCGTAGTCATCGCAAGGCATGTAAAAAACAAAAGAAGTTTCCGGCAAATAGAGACATTTCGTTTAATTTTTAATATTTTGTAATGAAAAATGTTTTTTGATACCTTAAAATATGTACTTCATTATCCTATTGTTGTTTTTTCAATAAATTTCTATTTACCTGCCCAAAACAAATCACCAAAATCAAGTCATTTTTTAAAAAATATGTAAGTGAGCATAACCCCTTAAACAGTAGAAAATGAAATAGGAAATTCTTAGGATTAAATGTTTATGATATCACAATAATATTTTTTATTCAAAGCAAAATTCAAAACGCTTTTCACATACTCGACTTTTTAAAGCTTCTAAAATATGAGATTTTAAAAAATGTGCTGCGCTGTTCAAAAGAAAAAGTCTTATAAATATAGGTCTGCAAATTAATGGGTAGGTATGTAAAAACCTCAAAAGTAAAGTGATATTTGGATTTTATGCCTTTTCAATAAAACTAATTGATTATGTATTAAAAAACTATGTATACTAAATTCTGTTTATAGCCGTTTTGAAAGTACTCCTGCCTCTTGAAAAGTACAATAGCAAATTGTTTCGATGTTTTCGACTATAAATTGTGAACATCTTTATTTAGTAGAATATTATTTTTAATGTTTTGTAAGACACTGTGTCCGGATACCTGTGACTGGAGGTGGAGGAGGGCTCTAAAGAAGACGATTTTCCACCGTCTGATCGATGCGATTGCCCATCAAATCCATTTCCTGCGAACCTATCCGGTGAAGATGCTTCGGCTCAGGTGTGCAACGCTCGAAGATTATTTCCTGTTTGTTAAAATCGATTGCACCTCACCTGGGGCGGCTCGGACACGGGGCTCATCTCCGGGAGTCCGGCGGAGGTGATGCCATATTCTCTGAGTGATGTATGGGAGCCCCGGGTGGCGGAGCCCGACAGCAATTAGTTTTTATTTTTAGCCGGCCAAACCGAAGCAGGAGAAGTGGACAGTGGGCCTCCTCGGCAGACACTTTCCAGATTTTCTTGTCTTTCGAACCGACCGGGGGCAGGGGCTCCGAAAGCGGACTTTTTACCTGGACGGTTTCGCTTTTCTGCCACTTTCTGTTACATAACCTGAGCTGATGTTGAAAAATTAGAAATGCTCAGTTGTAAATAAATACCGAGGATTTTGTTTACCCGCATCGCAGTGCATATGCATGTCCATTTCGCAATTATTTTCTAATTTCTCACCGCAGCGATACCTTCGCGTTTGGAAAATATACGCGCATTGTGCAACACCCGAATGCAGTTGTCTGTCTTTTAGCCGCTATGTAAAAAATTTTATTATTATTAATCAGAGCGCAGCAGTCACTAATCACCTTACGAATTCCGAGGATTCATTTTTAACTTTCGTCTATAAGTTTGAGTTCTTTATTACAATTTACCTGTTGAGCACCTCATACCGCTTCATGCACTTTCGCTTTTTTCCAGCGTTATTCGAGTTCGTATAATGATATTAAAGGAGAATGCTATTAAATTGCATATAACCTCTCTTATAGCTTAACCACTAATTTAACCAATTACCTAATAATTTGCGATTGCTAATAGTAACTTGTTTAAAAGGGTACTGCACTTTGATATGGCCCGTGATCGGAAATTACTCAATAAGAGGGCTATTTTATCGTAATTTAGTCTTTACATACTCTAAAAATAGTTCTCTAATGTTCAAACTTGATTTATCAGAACTAGTGAATTTGGGGATAAATAACGATAGAATCAATAAACAATTTTCCAGAAAAAATGAACCTACTATAAGTACTATAGAAAATATAATTAACACTGTAGTTAAGTGAATTTTGAATCTAGAAGACAACTTTTTTGTTCTGAAAGAATTTAATATAAAATTTAATACCTACAAATTACGAGTATATCATACAATTTATAAAAAACTGATCAATTACACCTAGATTTGTTACCATTTATGTATATTAGATGAGTCTTTAAGCAGAAGGTGAAAGTGTTGATAGTTATTTTTAAGCTGAATTTAAAATTTAAACATCTTTGTGGTTTTATGAAAAGACATTATAATTTAAGTTTAAAGGAAGGTTCATTCCTATAAATTTAAAATGAGCTGCAGTGTTGTTGTCTTAATATTCATTCCATTTTTCAATAGCAATCAATATCTTCAAAAAATATATGGAATATACTAAATCTTTGGATGAAAACTGCAACAAGATATAAAAATATGTAGTCGAACTTAATGTTCAAGATTCTTTTCTCTCAATTTTTCTAAAGTGTTTTCACTGGAAACTTCAAAACTCATTCTCAACACGACTACAAAAGTTTAACTTAAACTTTCGATAACGAAATCGCAATCGTGCTGTCAGTGTCGAATATTCGATGTGAAATGTTCGACTAATCGAATTAGATGTATGTAAGAAGCAAGAACGACATTTCGACTGTACTTTTATACGATATCGATTTCATGATTGGAGCCATGGAAAATCCGACAGTGCTGAAAAATAATAAGCAGCAAGAGGAAAATTGATACTTGGTGAAGTAAATAAATTGAATTGAAAATTCTCCCTCTCCCAGCGCTTCATTTCCATCTCAATTCGATCCTTTCCTGTGTGAAATGGATTCAGGTTTTTCCTCAACCTACCACAAAACTGGTTTCATTGAGGAGCAAGCAAATAGAGGAAATCTCTGTACCTAATCAATATAAAGCCGTGTTTATACTTCAGTGGGAAATCGAAAAATAGCCTGAAACTTTAAAACAACTTCTCTAACCAAGAGGTGTAGTTTCCCAAAAACTAACTAAGTTTTGTTTCCGCACCCCAGCTCTTCATTATGCCCCAACATGCATGCATGAGTAGCTTTGGTACTTGCCACTACATAAATTTTATTTTCACCCCCTACTCCCCTCTGACAATCCTGCTCGATGTGCCGAAACTTTCGCAGCTTCCGAGTGAACTCGCCTTATTCAATTTGATTAAAAATTCCGGAAATTTTCAGCACGTTTCACGCCAAGACAGGGACCGGGAAGCGGGGACCTGTTGCAGTTCCTGTTCGAATTTACATGCCTCGCATTGCGCAATCTTCTCCCAATTAGTTGCGGCGGATGTGTCGTACGTGCGACGTGCTGCGGCAATTCGGCGGCTCTGTGGGGAGACTCAAATATGGACGGACCCAGAACAAAGCCAATTAATCAGGACTTAAATATTTGACTCGTTCCAGGCATAATCCGGGATTTACCTGGTTCCCAATCCCCCGTCCCGCCACTAAACCTTCAGCACCTCTCCGTCCGGACAGCTGTTGACAGTGAGTGATGGGGGCGGCGCCGCAGTAAGCTCTATACGAAAATGGCTAAACATTTCCGAAATTAATTGCTTTTTGTCTGAATTATTAACTTCTCGGATTGGGTAAAGTATTGCGGTTCGAACCCATACCCAAATCGAAATCGATCAGAACAGGTATTCCCCTTCTTCCCTGCCCCCGACTGAAGCTGCTCCAGATGAATTTCTATTTTTGGGTACAGTGGAGTAAGATTAGGCCATACCAAAATAAGAAAAATGTTTTTAAGCACATCATTTCCGTAACTGGAAAACTACTAGCTACCGACCTTAAATGGTCAAAATTTTATTTTTGACTTTTATACTTTTATTGTTTACTGATCTCTAATTGAACTTAAATTTCGTAAAATTCTTCTTACTTTAATGTTTGAAAAATCACTACTTTTTCGAAAATTTAAAAACTTTAGTAGATAAGCTATGGGGGTTCTGGCACAAAATCCCATAAGGTTTATACAGGGGGTCAAAATTCACATTTTCCGCCATCTTGGATTTTGAAAGCTCATCGTCTACGTCTAGGAGCAGTTTTAGGTGGGATGACGTCACGAAAGCTCTCTTGTGCGTGTGTGTGTGTCTGTGTGTGTGTGTGTGTGTGTGTGTGTGTGTGTGTGTGTGTTCAAGGTCACCCCCCTCTCCACCCCGCTGAAAGCTTTACCCCTCCCCAAGCTATTGAGACGCGATCTTTGGGAAATGCGTAGGTGGCTTTGTTTATGTTATGTAGGTCTTATCAGTAGTTTATGCTGACGGGGCTCTTATTTTTACGTGGGTGGTCTTATTTCCTAGAATTGATGACTCATCGCTTTAAGCTTGGAATACTCAAACGCTAGCATATTTCAACATGTTGTGAAATGCGTAGGCGGCTTTGTTTATGTTATGTAGGTCTTATCAGTAGTTTATGCTGACGGGGCTCTTATCTCTACCAGCCAGCATTTTAGCTGTAACATGTTTCAACATGTTGTGAAATGCGTAGGTGGCTTTGTTTATGTTATGTAGGTCTTATCAGTAGTTTATGCTGACGGGGCTCTTATTTCTACGTGGGTGGTCTTATTTCCTAGAATTGATGACTCATCGCTTTAAGCTTGGAATACTCAAACGCTAGCATGTTTCAACATGTTGCGAAATGCGTAGGTGACTTTGTTTATGTTATGTAGGTCTTATCAGTAGTTTATGCTGACGGGGCTCTTATTTCTACGTGGGAGGTCTTATTTCCTAGAATTGATGACTCATCGCTAGCATAAATTTTCATTCAATATACTTCACACTTGAGATTTTCAAGATGAGTATAAATAGTGGAGATTACGCAAATTTTCCTCATTCAGTGCTTACCCAGTGTTGAGTTCAGTTCAATAAATTTTAAAGTATTTGTGCGTTGTAAAGGACGAAAAAGGACATAGTGAAGAAAAAAAAATTATCGGTTTTGTAAAGGACTAAAAGGACACTATCAAAATGATGCAAGTGAATCAATTAGTGCAAAGTGCTAAGTTAGCATTTGTGAGTGCTCAAAATGATAGACAGTTAGTGGAGCAGAATATAAAAGAGTGCAGTAAGAGTCTAAGATTTTTAAATTGTGCTTTAAAGAGTGCAACATCAACAAGTGAACGACATCGTTTGGGTAATGGTATAAGCCTCATACAAGGCTATCGAGCTCAACTGAAAAACTTAAGGTTAGTGACAGGTGCGGGCTTCTCGAGACGAGCTAACTGGACTTCAACCCGAGTTAAATGGGAAGATATACAATCAGCTTTTTGTGATCGGTAAGTAAAACTTTTAAATATGTTTAAGTATAATATCGTCACATCATTATATTATAGTATGAGAACAGGGGTTATAGTAAACTTGACCCACAAGGAACCGAAGGAGTTCCTGAACGACTGCACTGGACTTTTCCGTCGACGCATCAATAATGCCCTCAAGAAGGAAGCAGCTCTCAAGGTCAACGCGGTGTTTTGCGGGGAATTTAAAATTATAAGAGGAGATGAGGAGGTGTTCGAGTTCAAGTACATGAACACAAAGAATGCTCCTATATATAGGAACACTGATGTAAACAGCTGGTTCAATCAGAATATCGATGAACCAGTGATGAAAAAATTAGAAGAGTTCCAGGAAAAAGATAGTGGTTGGGCGTTGTCGGCCATCGTTAACTTAGCCATTAACATCAACAAATTCACGCCACAGCTGGGATCTTCATATATAGAACTACCAAAAGAAATTGAAAACAGAAAAGCCTGCATCAACGTTCAAAATGCAGATGATGCTTGTTTTGGTTGGGCAGTGGTTTCAGCTCTACACCCAGCTGATACAAATCCCCAGCGTGTGACGAATTACCCCCACTATTCCACAGACTTGAACCTGGATGGCATAACATTCCCAATGACGTTAAAACAGATCCTCAGGTTTGAGAGGCAGAATAACATCTCCATCAACGTTTATATCTTGAAGAAGGTGGGGAAAAACATCCGAGAACATTTTAATGTTCTACCAACCTACTTAACCAAAGAAAAGAAGGATAGGCACATCAATCTGTTAATGATACAGAATATTTATTACGATGAGGATAGCGAGGAGGAGGAAAACGACGACGATGAGCCCATCAGATATCATTTCGTTTGGGTCAAGAACCTCTCCAGGCTCCTTTCATCACAGCTGTCGAAACATAAAACAGCAAAATTCTTCTGTGACCGGTGTCTTCACTACTTTTATTCGCCCGCTGCGCTAGAGAGGCACACAGAGGACTGCCGAAAGCTCAACGAGTGTAAAATCCGGCTACCGACAGAGGAGCAGAAAGAGCTTAGATTTAAGAATTATAAAAATAAGGTAGAAGCTCCGTTTGTTATTTACGCGGATTTAGAATGTTTGTTAGTAGAATGTAGGGATAGAAATAAGTACCAAACGCATGTTCCATGTAGTTTAGCTTATTATGTTAAATGTTCGTATGACCCCACGTTATCAATTTTCAAATCCTATCGTGGTGAGGATTGCATCGAGTGGTTCGTGCGCGAGTTAAATCAGTTTGCCGAGAACTTGGAATCAGTTTTTCTGTGCCCTCTACCCATGGATCAGATGACTGCTGAGCAAATGGAGCTTTTCCAGGCCGCCACACTCTGTCATATATGTGAGAAGCCGTTCACATCAGATGATAAAAAGGTGCGCGATCACTGCCACCTAACAGGTAAGTACAGAGGCCCAGCACATGAGGGGTGTAATATCAATTTTCAGGATAGTCACACCGTTCCCATAATTTTTCACAACCTTAGCGGTTACGATTCACATTTTATTATTAAAAATATAGCTTCCGATCTCCAAGGTCGCATTGATCTCCTCCCGATCAATAAAGAGCGGTATATTTCCTTCACTAAACATTTGGATGAATATCCAATTAAATTCCGTTTCATTGATTCCTTTAAATTCATGGCAAGTAGCCTCGATACTCTTGCCTCCAATCTTACACATTTCCCTATTCTAAAGTCCCAATTCCCAAATGTAACAGAATCCCAGTTTAATCTGCTCACACGTAAGGGTGTATATCCCTATGATTATTTTAACGATACATCAAAGTTCCTGGATACCAAACTTCCCGATATCCCCCAATTTTATAACAAATTAAATGATACCAACATTAGCCAAGAAGATTATGTGCATGCCTGCAACGTTTGGAAAGTATTCAACGTTCAAAATCTGGGTGAATACTCAGATTTATATTTGAAGACAGATGTCTTACTCTTGGCGGATGTCTTCGAACAATTCCGTGCAAGCTCTCATAAAACCGATGAATTAGATCCAGCTCACTATTATACGCTTCCAGGGTATACTTGGGACGCAATGCTCAAGCATACTGGCGTTACCCTGGAGCTATTGACCGATGTAAATATGCTCTTATTTACAGAGCTAGGTATTCGAGGAGGTCTTAGCCAGTGCTCTAAACGGTATTCAAAAGCTAATAATAAGTACATGCCTGATTATGATCCATCTAGCCCATCAAAATTTCTCATGTATAATGATATTAATAATCAATACGGCTGGGCAATGTCTCAACTTCTACCTCACAGTGGCTTCAAGTGGGTGGAAAATGTTGAGAGCTTTAGAGTTGAAGATGTAGCCGATGATTCCCCCATCGGTTATATTCTGGAAGTGGATTTAGAGTATCCCCAAGAAATTCATGACCTCCATAAAGACCTTCCGTTCTGTCCAGAACATAGAGCGCCTTCTGGATCTAAGCAGCGTAAACTTTTGGCTACGCTTTACAACAAAACCAAGTACATTTTACATTACCGCAGTCTGAAACAAGCTCTCCTTCACGGATTAAAATTAAAGAAAATTCATCGGGGTCTCCAATTTAATCAGTCTGCGTGGCTAAAGTCCTACATCGATCTCAATACCAGACTTCGAACAGCAGCTAAAAATGATTTCGAGAAAAATCTCTTCAAGCTCAGGAATAATGCCGTTTTTGGCAAAACTATGGAGAACGTTCGGAAACATAGTATTGTTAAGCTGGTGACCAAGTGGTTGGGGCGATACGGGGCTGAAGCGCTCATTGCCAGGCCCGAGTTCAAGGCCTCAACAATTTTTAATGAGAACCTGGTTGCCATCGAGCTTAATAAAACCGAAATTCTTTTCAATAAGCCAATATATGTAGGCATGTGTATTCTCGACTTGGCGAAGACAACAATTTATGATTTCCACTACAACTATATGATCCCACAATTCAAGTCCAACTGTACAGTATGTTATACTGATACTGATTCCCTCATTTATGAAATTACCCACCCTGATTTATATGACATGATTAAACGCGATTGTCATTCCCATTTTGATACTAGTGACTACCCTGCTAATAACATCTGGAACATCCCTCTAGTTAATAAAAAAGTGCTCGGCCTCATGAAGGATGAAAACAACGGCCGCATAATGACAGAGTTTGTTGGCCTAAGATCAAAAATGTATGCGGTCCGGGTAGAGGGCCAAGATAAAACCAAAAAATCTAAAGGCGTTAAGAGAAATATAGTTAAAAATAGAATAACTTTTGATGACTATGTTGAATGTTTGAACAATAATATTGAAAAAGTAGTTTCACAAAATTTAATTCAAAGTCAAAAACACGATGTATGTACCATTACTCAATCAAAAATCGCGCTAAGTCCTCACGACGATAAGAGGTATTTAGTACCAAATACAAACGAATCGCTACCGTGGGGTCATTATAGTATAATGAATGTAGATTAGTGTAAATAGTATTATAAGAAAATATTGTAAATTAGAATAAGATATCACATATGAAATAAAAGAATTTTATAACGTTTTTAAAAAACTGTTTTATTCAAAAAATCTCGCATTATAAACACATTTTTCAGAGCACATCGGCCTTGGTGTATGATACAAGATGGCTCATTTGTTTCAAGAGTTGTAAGGCTTGGACATCCTTCTTCTTCTACATCATATATGTTTAGCTCAGCCTCAAATATTTGTTGAATCCATCGTTTCTTTTCAGCTCCTTTCACATAGATTATTTTATCATACAGTAGCATCAAGTGATTGAATATGGCATGTAATTTTCGGTAAGGAATGTAGCCATCACCCCATCTGAATCCATGATGGTTGTACCTGAGCCATTCACATTTATTCTTTTCGGGTTGAGTTAGATCTTTATAGGGGAATGGTGGTCGAAATATGTAGTGCTGCACTTTATTCACTTCACTTTCACAGTTTAAAACGGCTAATTCTTTCACAATAAATTCATTGTTTTGTAGTTTAAATCCTTGAACGTCGATAATAATAATGGACATCATTCTTAAACAAGTTTCCGCACTTCACTGGTTAAAGGAATGTATTCAATGATGCGATCATGCAGCAGCAAACAGTAAGCCGTTGTGTTGTCGGGAACGTTTTCGCTCGTCTTGAATTCCAGCCTTATATCCACTGGTCCAGTTTTAATGGCCTCGTTTTGGCGTGAGCAATCGATAACTGTGATCGGTGCGCTACTTATAAACTCTTCCCTTGAGAGGAGCGGCTGGAACTGACGTCCATAGTATGAAGTTTGGAATTTTATATACATATCATATAGGAGAGCATATTGATTCCTATCGAACTTCAGGTTCAAATCATCGTAGGGGTATGATTCAGAATTCAAGTGTACTTTAACATCAGTCAGCTTGCAGTGATCAAATTTGCTGGCATCTTTTGTTTTATCATTTTTGCGATTTGTTTGGAGAGCTAGGATGATGTATCGGGGCTTTTCCATTTGTGAGGATGTTTTAACAGACCATGTGTGATGAGTAGCTGCTGGTAACGCTGGATACTCATATATATCCCAGCTCCTGAATGGCATTTGTATTTCACGACCGCTTTCAATGATTTTTAGCAAGGCTAATTTCTCATGGTCGGCAACATTAACATGTGGAATGCGCCACTGTAGTTTAAATATTGAAACATTTATAGAATCTGTTGGTGATACGATCGCATCTTCATCTATCCTGCTTCGTATTAATATTAGTTCATGTTTAGCGTTCACAATAATTTTCTTGTAGTCTTCGGCAAAGCCCAATAATATTTTTAGGGGTACACAGAAATTGAAAAATCCCTTGGTTGGTTTAATAGATTTTTCAGGTGACCAGCCGGCATTGAATAACATTTGACTCTCATTTCGGTTCAATGATATATAATTCTTTAGGCATGTAGCAATTCCAAGATTTCGAGTTCTGTCAATTTCTACACCGTTGATCTCATAGCGAATTTCCTCAAAGAGAAAAGCTACTGCATTATTTACCAACTCAGCAGTGTCTGATACAACTCCTGTTGTATTAGTTAGTGTCCCTTCAATGTATATGTATAAAACTTTCAGCTGGCAAGACATATAGGTCTTGGTGCTGCACTGAAATGCGGATCTCATCGCTGTTTTTGTATGATGTGATGAATGGCGAATAGGTGTGGTAGTCAATTTTTGTTATGCTATTATCATAATTTATGCTCCCAGTAAGGTCCAAGATGTTGCTCATTGTTTCAATGTTAGTCCTAATGATTGTAGAAATTGTTTGTTATCAGCTCTCAACCCACGTCTTGATCGCTTCAATGTCATTGACTGACTAATGGCCTTGGATACGCCGCAGCTGTATTTATCCTTATTGTTGTAGATTAGCATTCTGAGACTTTAAATGTAGCCTGACACTTATTGTCTCTCCTCGAAAATTTATTAAATCTCCGTCCTGATCAACAAACTTCAATGTGAGAGAACTTATCCGTTTGACGTTCACAGGTAAATAGATAACATTCTTGGGAACCTCTACTATTTTATAGCCTGGCCCCACATTTGGGGAAAATTCATGAAGCGTATGCATATGATTATTATTGATGAATGAGCCTGATACGATGTTGCATTCTACCCGTATAGTATTTACTTTAATAATATTGACAGGTAATTCAGATGTATGGAGCACATTGGGTTCCAATACACGCCTACCAAATCCCAGCAATGGTGCAATAGATCTCTCTTTATCAAAGTATATTGCTTCGCTAGCTTTTACTTCGCTTTTCAATGTATTATTATTTGCTTTGATTGAGATTGTTGTCTTGCTATTGCTTTCATTTAAACTTTGTAGCACAATAGTTTCTATATTATCAATTTCATACGATCCAACAGGTATTTCAATTATCGTATCACCCACATGCATTAAATTGTTGCTCTCATCAATATTAGGAATAGAATTGTATGTTTGAAAATCGACTAATCCACAAACGTAGTCTCCAGATAATTCCAACGGGGGAAAGTACTCGGCAGCGAGTACCGACGAATTTCCAGTAAGGGAGAGTGTTAACGACATGACTACTTGAAATGAAATGACTCTGTTTTTTATTTCAGACCTTTATTTATACATTTTTACACTGGATGAATAAGATTGTAGAGGAATTCCAAACACAAGTGTCCGCAAATTACTGAATCAAAATTTTGGTTAGGTGTATAGTTGTAAGTCACGCTATCACCCAAATAATTTAAAACTTCTCGTGGTGGCTGCAGATTTCCAAAACTATCAAAATATTCGATGATGACTCCATTCTTCTTGTATGCTACCCAATGTGTTCCAGGTCCTGATGAAACATCCAGATTAATAATTCCGCACTCTTTTTTCCATGGTTTTCTAGGCAACTGATCACGCATAAATACTCCTCTAAAGTATGGTATGTGTTGTGCATATTTATGTAGATCAAGTTCATTGAGAGCTCTTTTGGGTAGCGCCCTTAGTAGTTTTTTGGCTGGGAGCTAAGGAAAAGTCCCAATCCTTTCCTATATGGCTTAAGGAACAATCCATGTCCAGGTTTACCCAGCGCTATTGCTTCCATTGTATCATTATGTCGCTTTCCTTCCTCCAGCTGCTGCCGCGCGTTGCTTGCGGCATTTACCGCTTTCGCTATGCCAGCTGCACCTCCTGATAACGCTCCAATGGCCGAAAGGCCGGCAAAGAGTGGTATGAGAAATGGTAAAACACCACCAACTTTAGGCACTGGAATCACTCTCGGTGTTGTGATCGTTTTCTTCCTTCTCTTGATGACATCTTTTGCTGCACTTAGGGCAATTTTAATTGCTTCCAGCAAGTCTTTTGGTTTTTTCAGCTTTAAAATTTTACGAGCATTGCGCACAGCTCCGCGGAATGATGGCTGTAATTTATTCTTTTTCTGCGTAGTATTTGTTTGAATTTTTGCCTTGGCACCCATTCCAAACTTAATTTTAGCCTTCATCGCGTTTGTTACTAGTAAAGCGTTAGCGCGTTCTCCAAATGAAGCGTCCCCTGACGTTGCACGTCTCCAAGCTTTTTCGGCTAGAATGCTGTCAGCAATGTGACGATCACTTGTTTCACGATACTTTGAGTATGCAATATCGTGCTCTTTACAGGCAGCGTCTAGTGGATTAATACCAGGATCACCGCGAGCTAGCCTTTTTGCTAACTTTGTTCCTGGACCGCAGTACTGATAACCAGGTAAATGTAATTCGAATGGTAATTTGTTAATTGCAGAATTTAATAGTCCTTCCCCTCTGACGACTTTACGTCGAATGAGGTGCTGTTCACTGTGGTCAATCATTTTATACGTTTACAGCCAGACTGATGAAAAATCTATAAAACCAGCAGTACTTATAAGTTTTATGGTAGTATCCAACATGAAGTTTATCAAGCAACAAGACTGTCTACCTATTAGAAATGCTGATATTGATATTACAAATATAAATATGGAAAAGCATGGAGCGCTGTTGCCAAACAGCATAAGAGGAATTATTGTTGGGCCATCCAACTGCGGCAAGACGAATGTTATGATTAGTTTACTAGAGCACCCCAATGGACTACGATTTGAAAATATTTACATTTATTCAAAGTCTCTAAGTCAACCTAAATATGAATATCTGAGAAAAGTTGTGGCCCGCATATCTGGACTGGGTTATTATACATTTTCGAACAACTGTGACGTCATACCACCGGATGAAGCAAAGCCAAACTCAATTTTTATCTTTGATGATGTGGCTTGTGATAAACAGGATAATATAAGAGCATACTTTTGCATGGGTCGTCATAAAGCAATTGATAGTTTTTACCTCTGTCAGACATATACCCATATCCCAAAGCATCTGATTAGAGATAATGCGAACTTGCTCATCTTGTTTAAACAAGATGACTTGAACCTGAAGCATATTTACAATGATCATGTTAATACTGATATGACATTTGAAAAGTTCCGTAAAGCGTGCTCAAAGTGTTGGAAAGATAAATATGGATTCTTAGTAATTGATAAGGACAGCCCTCTGGATAAAGGTAGATACCGAAAGGGATTTGACACTTTCGTGAGTCTATAAAAGGGGGAACAATTCAATCACAACAGTCAGTCGACAAGACTTCACATATCAATACGGATATATATTCAATAGCTCCTTACCTACCAGTATAGCTGTCTGTATAGCTGTATAGCTGTCTGTATAGCTGTCTGTATAGCTGTATAGCTGTCTGTATAGCTGTCTGTATAGCTGTATAGCTGTCTGTATAGCTGTATAGCTGTCTGTCTAGCTGTCTGTATAGCTGTATTGTAAAATGGATGAAAAACTGATGAAAGATATCATAAAGACAAGCAATGCCATACGAAAGAAGTATAAGGCTCTAAAGACTGGCAAAATCGAAAAGGAGACTCAATTGGAGGAAACCTTTAAGCCAATTACCAGCACGCTTAAAGAGCTTGCGGTACCAGTAAAATTTGAGCCCAAGGAGGAAATTAAAGTTGAACCTAAACATGAGAAAGGGTCAAGAAATTATGAAATATACACACCACCTGCACGTAAATATTTAAAAATGGAATCGACTAGTACCCCTATAAGGGATTATACAGAATCTGAAGATGATAATAATGTAAAGGATGACGACGACGACTACTACGATGATGCTGAAGAGTTTGCCACACCAATACAATCATCAACATTAAAAGAGCATAGTTCACAGATATTGGAGTCACCTGACCAAATATTTCAAAAATATAAACAGCTTATTACTGATGACAGTGTAAAAATTGATAAAACTTATGGAGTGTACTATAATGATGGATGGAGGATTGGAAATTCAGCATTAAAAGTTGTGGATAAAAATCTTATTATTAGTGATAGATCATACAAGATAACCAAAGGTTTATCTGAATTGATTTTTATGAAACGTCCCACTGGTTATAATAAGGAGGACTTGAACAATTATCGAACAATTTTAAACGATACATGTGCATACAGGCGTGATTTTAATGAGCATAAGCAAATACAAGGAACAAATAGCTATAAATATAGAAACATAATAAAGAAGTTGATTCACACGCCTATACCTCATAGTGGAACGGGAATAATGAGGATTCCAAAGGAAAATATTGACTATGTCTATTGGGATGATCCTAATGAGTTAGTGGATCGACTTCGTATACTAATAGCATCACAACAAGCTGGAAATAATAGTCATGATAATGAA
The DNA here is from genome assembly GCA_963920795.1 of Eutolmus rufibarbis. Taxonomy (NCBI): domain Eukaryota; kingdom Metazoa; phylum Arthropoda; class Insecta; order Diptera; family Asilidae; genus Eutolmus; species Eutolmus rufibarbis. Next base: position 41,641,427 of record OY987206.1, on the reverse strand, counting down.
ATAATATCAATTATTGAGGAGTTGAAGGAAGCCAATATAATTGTATAAATATCCACGCATAAAAACTTATATCTCATTTCGAAAATGAGCGTTGACAAGTTTGGTCGATCAATAAGGAGTGCCAAGTTTCAACGCGGCCCTCCTGGCCCTCCTGGGCCTCCTGCCCCTCCTGGGCCTCCTGCCCCTCCTGGTCCTCCTGGTCCTCCTGGTCCTCCTGGCCCCCCTGGAAAACCTGGTGCTGCTGGTGAACAAGGCTCAATCGGATCTGCAGGAATTGGATTTCTTTTAACCCCCAAAGGAAACTATGATTTGACGTTTAAACACATAACTAACCTTGGTGAACCTGAGACAAATGCTGACGCTACAACTAAAAACTATGTTGATACTCAAATAAGAAAGCAAGACGTTGAATCACGTAAAAACATCCAAAAAGCCGTAGAAAATCTAACTTTATACATTAATGGTGAAATTGAAAAGATTGAGAATTATTTGTTCTCTGGCATACTTAATAAGGAGAAAGAGAAGCATCAAGATGGCGTCTACCAATAAAGCTTAATGTTACAACTAATCTATTTCATTTATCTGCAATATGAGTAAGAGACATGTTGTCAACGAACTGCATAAACCTGCTAGGAGGAATTTTAAAAGACGTCGCGTGATTATTAAAGGACTGGATGATTTATGGCAAGCTGATTTAGTGGAAATGGATGCATATAAACATGTGAACAAAGAGTATCGCTACTTGCTAACTATAATTGATACCTTTTCCAAGTATGCGTGGGCTGTTCCAATTAAAAGAAAGACTGGTGTTGAAGTAACCGAAGCAATGTTATCTATATTCAGCGAGGGTCGCATACCCAAAAACTTACAAACTGATGATGGAAAGGAATTTTACAACATACACTTTCAACAGCTGATGAGCAAACATAATATTAATCATTACTCTACCTATACATCGCTCAAAGCATCAATAGTTGAACGATTCAATCGAACTTTAAAGAACATGATGTGGAAGGAGTTTAGCATGAATGGATCTTATAAGTGGCTTCAAATGATAAAGAAATTACTATCTCAATATAACATGAAAAAGCATCGAACAATCCAAATGCGCCCTTGTGATGTCAATGCAACCAATGAAAAGCAGCTCCTTACTACAGTGTATAATCGCATAAAGATTGCTGACTTGCCTAGATATAAAGTAGGAGACTCTGTTCGTATTAGCAAATATAAACATGTATTCGAAAAAGGTTATACACCAAACTGGACTACTGAAGTTTTCAAGATTGCTAAAATTCAAGTGACTAACCCAGTCACATATATGCTTGAGGATTATCAAGGAAACCCAATCAAAGGTGGATTTTATGAAATGGAATTACTGAAAGTCAAGCATCCAGACGTCTACCTTGTTGAAAAAGTATTGAAAAAGGACAGAAATAAAGTTTATGTTAAATGGTTGGGATTTTCCTCGAAACATAACTCCTGGATAAATGCAAACGATGTATTATAATTAATAGAAATAAAAGAACATTTTTTTTTAAAAAAATAACAATTGTTTTATTTCCCATATTCATTCATTCATTCATATTCTGAAATCTTGTTTTATATATTTTGTCACGGTGGTTTTCTTTCATTATTGGTTCCAGGATTTTACTTGTATTGAAGATTCTCCGCTGAAATCGAAGCCTGTCGATTGCATATATATGCCATTCTCCCTTACGACTAGCTCTGTAGGCAAAGTCCCATACATGGAGAATGTATACTTTTGGTGTTAGAATAAATCGAACCCTTTTCTGCATTCTCCACAGCTGTTTCTTGTGATTCTTGTATAAAAATTGATGAGGTGCTGAATTATTTGATTGTACCACTCCACCGTATGGCATCCACAAGTATCTGGTCCTGAGGTTGCATTATCTTTCGACCATGAGCAGCTGGTATAATGTTCGCCATATTTAGATCTTACTTTATCCACATTTTCATATTGCTGAAGAAATTTGTAGTGTTTTTCTATTGTAGTCTTATGCTCCTCTAGCAGAATATTGGAGTAATCGTCAAGGAATTTCTTAATATTCATCTGAAATATTCAGTTGGTTGGCTGGATAGAAAGATGATTTTCAAATACTTACCTTTTATTATTATTATCTTTTATCTTTTGGTAGCGTACGGAAGAAGTATTTTTACTTTCAGATGCTTGCTCCGGCTTGATAACTGATTTGACTGTAGCAGAATTTATTTGATACTTTAATTCTTTTAGCTTATTTCCTTTGTCTCCGTCTTCCTCTAGGAGCTTGGTAGAATCTTTATAACTGCTCATTACCAGAACTTTATGCAAACTAACCTTTTGTTTGCATTACAATCCAATTTATAGAACTTGGGGGAGGGCCGGGGAATATTATTGGGAAATATGAAAGACGTTTTTGTTTTGTTTTTTATATATAGTACATTTTATTATTTTAATAAGTATTATAATAATGGTTGGGCTCAAAATATGGTAATGAATTCAAGTATTCAATACTGTTGTTGTTGTTGTTGTTGTTGTCATGCTGTGTAAAGATGAGGTTAAATGTTGCACCAAGAGGACCCAAGTTTGTAACGTAAAAGTTTCCCTGACATCTGATTTCCTCCAGTGTGCTGTCTGGTAAGTTACCATATCTAGCCGGCAGGAACATTTGCTGATCCTGGAACTGCACTATGATCCGGTCTCCATATTTTGTAGTAATTTTTTTGATTCCATGGATTTTATAAGCTGTATGCTGCGGCATGTCGGATACTTTAATGAATGGATTAAATCCACAACTGTTGATCACTTCTAATGCTGCGCTATTTGCTGGCTGAGCTGCTGCTGCTTTTTCTTCAGTGATGGTACGTTTTACCTTCTGCTGCGGTTGGGCCATTTTCACTGTTTTTAATTTCACTGTTATTTATTTAAACTGATCACTTCAAAGGCACAAGAGGAACTGTGGATAATCTTGCTCGCGTCTTCTTTTTATACTAGCTTTTGATCTTTTGTCTCTTTCACTCCTAGTTTTCTATCTCTTTTTCTTTAGTAAGGGTATATCGAAATAAACATAATCGCGAAGTTCATCACCTAAACCACAAGCAGTACAACTAATACTTTCATGCACATTAAAGTTCTTAGAATCATCATCAGATTTATTATCAAATACCATTTTGTATTTTAACACTAGATTCTCAGGCAGAAAATCTTTCAAATTACATAGAAAACGGTCCAACTTTATACACACTAATAAGTCACAGAAAGTTTCTAAATTTAGTTCATCACAACAATATTTTTCACATAAAATTAATCCTCGTCGGTATAGCTCTTCTTCGTCCTTATAATATTGTTCATCAAAGTACTCATCTCTCTTATTTTGGCAGAGTATCGCATCATGCCAAAATAAATCAAACTGAGCTTGAACACGTTTAATTGCACTTTTCAAATCCACCGCTTTCGGCCAAGATTCTGCTGCATAGCACATCCACATTATTTCACTTCTGAGTTTTTCACTATGTACTCTGCAATTTTTTTTTTTTATATATTTTAACGTTGTCGATACTTAAAACCAACTTAGATTTCTATCTCCGTTTCTTCTTCTTCTTCTGTCTCGCTCGGAGGAATACCGAAATATACAAGATCACGAATATCTATTCCACAATTACAACCGGCACAATTCATATGATCATGCGTGTTGGAGTTGATAAAATCATAAACGTTATTATAAAACAGCATATTATATTTGTGAAAACTAAGGTTCTCAGGAAGAAAATATCTTAAGCTCCAAAGATAACAATCTAATTTAACGCACAAGAGTAAGTCACAAAACAATTCCAAACCGATTTTATCACTTAAATACATATCACATATAATAAGTCCACGGCGGTATTGTTCAGCTAGTTCTTCATAATATTGATTCCAGCACTCATCACTATTTAGATTAAATATAGCATCACGTTGAGAATCGCTCAACTCACATGCTACACGTTCAATGGCACTATTTAAATCAGCATAGGCCTCGGGGAACAATTCAGGTAAATAACACATCCACATTATTTCACTTTGAATTTTTCAGTTAACTTAACATGCCAAAAGCTTCAGATCAACTGATGATGAATTTTAAAAATATGATTTATTAGGTGCAGATCAATCGAACCCTAAAAGTTTCATTCCTAATCTAACGTAAACAATTACTTCCTAAAAGGGATCAAATTACACCTTAAAACAAAAGACCTTTGTCCTATATATCATAAGTCATCAATTCTAGGAAATAAGACCACCCACGAAGAAATAAGATCATGTGACCGGAAGCTTAGCTACTGATAAGAGCCCCGTCAGCATAAACTACTGATAAGACCTACATAACATAAACAAAGCCACCTACGCATTTCCCAAAGATCGCGTCTCAATAGCTTGGGGAGGGGTAAAGCTTTCAGCGGGGTGGAGAGGGGGGTGACCTTGAACACACACACACACACACACACACACACAGACACACACACACACGCACAAGAGAGCTTTCGTGACGTCATCCCACCTAAAACTGCTCCTAGACGTAGACGATGAGCTTTCAAAATCCAAGATGGCGGAAAATGTGAATTTTGACCCCCTGTATAAACCTTATGGGATTTTGTGCCAGAACCCCCATAGCTTATCTACTAACTTTAACTCACTTCTAAGAATGACCCTGATCACACATTTTAGACCAAAAATTGAACTTTCAAAGTAACTGCTAACATTTTTAAGCTGATAAAGTTATTTATATTAAGTACTCTCTCTAAATGCCATCGAATTTTTATAAATAAGACAAAAAACGATTACAGAGACTGACAAATTTTAACCGACATTCGAAACCAGAAACACATTTTTGTCTGTCTGCCTGTGTGTCAAGGGTCTTTTTCTCAGAAGCGGCTTGATAATTATCAATTTGAAATTAATATCGAATACTAAGTTCTATAGCCTCATACTGCTCTAAGAAATTTAAGTTTCTAGTTTAACCCAATAAAAACGGCCTTTCAAAGCGTATTTTCATACTAAAAGTCCCACTCACTGACCCACTGACTGACCATCAAAACCTTAAGAGTACTTCCCGGTGACCTACAATCTTGAAATTTGGCACGGAGGGTCTTTTGATGAAGGAATAAATCCGAAAATCATTAATTTAGCTATAAGCTTTATGGTAGTATAACGATACAAAATCCTCTAGGCGGTAATTCTACTCGCAATTGTCCGTCTTTTTCAATACACTGAATTCGAATCCGGCCTCAGAATTGCTCGATCACCTTAGGTTTTCGAGATATTCTAACCTAAATGTTAAAAAAAAAACAATTTTTCGCTATACTTGAGGTTATGTTAAATCACGAAGTAATTTTCCTCCAAACAAAACTCGTTACGGCATCTATAGGTATAAATTAAAATAATAATTAAACAATAACAATACAAAGCTTTTCATAAAAATCTGTTCGCTAACCGAGGTTTCGATATAAAAAAAAAATCTTACTGCACCCCATTAAAAACTATTCTCCATTAAAAATGCCTATCGATTTGTTCCAATTTGAGCCGTGTTCGATTAGTGCCCTGAACGTTGCAAAACCTAAAAATTCGTGCAATTCCACGCATTTCGGTTGAGTTGGCTGGAGCAAATATGCAGGGAGCCCCACTTGATTTCGGGGTGTGCTGCAGACATAAAAGCAACTATCGCTCTCTAGTTCTGGGCACCACGGACAGGCTGGGCCGCCCCCGCGCCACAGGTGGTAAAAGAACAGAAAAACTTTCACGCGATTGAGATATTTCCGCGCGGAGAAATAATCGCGCCCAGTCTAATTGATCGCCTTTTGGTACGAATATTTGGTGAGCATTTTGCAAAACGAAAAACATCGCTTTGTCAGGGCAAACTTTCTTAGACTATGCTACGTCGTCTTGTGGTTATCTAAGAGCCTGAAAACCAGCGACGAATCAAAACACGCTCACGTAATCGTCCTCGGCGCGATGTGCACCGACGAAGACGGCGATGGCTGGCCATGGCTTTCTTCAGCTCCTAAATCACGCAGTCTTGCCGTCGATGCCGGCGGTTAGATTAGCACCGGCCGAATGAATGCAACTGCAATTGCTCGGTGCAGCAATGTGATGCAATCGGTGGACAAGAAAGTCGAACTATTAGCAATCAATGAAAGTACCTATCAGTCTTAAGAAAAACAAACAAGAGAAAACTTTAGGACGTTTCTTTCTGAAATCAACTGGTTTTCAGTATGGCGACACAATCAAATTTATTTCGGTTTTTTATACTCAGAAAATTTCCAATTAAAAATTATCAGGAAATTATTATGATTTCTACAATAGAAAGACATTAAAGGGTAAGGTTATTTTAATTTTAAATTAAAAAGATGATCGAATATACTTATAGACAGAATTTATATTATATACTCTAGTACAGTAGAAAATACGAACCTAAACATTAAAACAACAAATTATTTAAAAAGTGCGTTTCTACTATGCATCTTATCAAGATTATAAAAGGTAATATCTTAAATTACTGACAACAAAACATAAATTAAATAAAACATGTCTCCACATATCGTATTCCAAAGTTTCAAACGTTTCTTACGTTTATACTACGAATGCCTTCTAATATCTATAAAAACCCCAAAAACCCTAAAATCAAACTTTCCTTTTTTCCGACTTAGCATGATTATATAATAAGCCAGTGTATATTAGTATTATATAATAAGCGCCGAGTTATTTTTTGATTTTATCTTTTGAAATCTTCATAAGGTGACTAACCACATTCTTGCAAATATTAATTATTTGTAATTTCAAGGACCAGAACAGAAGTCGAATGCCACTCTTCGACCTAATTTAAAGCAGTCACGCATCTAGCAAGAAACCGAAAGCCGGCTGGATTCCTTTTACTTTGGTTTTCTAACGCTGCCCAGTACGCAGCACCGGAGAGGTGAAACACCATTCGAATTAAGATTTCATAAAAAAATATATCCCCCGACCACAGATAATTTCATTGAGGTGAATCCACCAGGTCTTTGCAAGCGGCTAGTTTTTTAACCACTCAATTCCTCGATGACCTTACAAAATTCTGCGAACATTGCTAGCCACCATCTGAAGCTAAGAGTTAGCCACGACCGATTATCTTCAGTAAGTTCTTCGACCGCAAAATGCAAACAAATTTAGTTCACGGCAAGTGAGGCCATGTGAAGTTCTAGAACGAACCGGCATGCAACTTGCTGCAACATAACATAAAATTGCATCTCGGACGGCTTTCAAAGTTCTTGCGCAGGAGCAGCAGCCAACTACCTTGGGAGCAATTAATCCATCGCACGATTCGATTCTTAAACGAAAGTCCAAGACGTCTATTTGCATGCTGCAACAACTATCTGCACTATCTTTAAGTAGTATGCTCCACTTGTCTGGTTGGTAGTAGTGCAAAAAAAGTCGTCTGCCAAGATTTATGTTGCTGTTTGCCTAATTATGCCGGCGAACCTGATTGCATGAGGGCATGCGTGCCTTACTTTGATCTGGAGATCTTTGGCACTTTCACATGTGAAAACACGAGATAAATGCGATAGGCATGTTGAAGATATTTCATGCCTGAAAGTTAGGAAAGACGCATGTTTCGGAGTGATTCCTTCCTGAACTGCTAGGCAGAGGAGAACTTACATATATTAAAATGAAAATGATAGTTGAATTTTACGTAAATTTGTATCTAAGTGAATTAGATTCTGACTACAACGAAGAGACAGATAATATGCTGCCATCATATAATCGATGTCATTGAACTTTGCTTAAGAAAAAAATTATATAATTGATTACAAAATATCGCCAGGCAGGGAATTTAGCCAAGTAACCAGAAAATTTCGTGGAACATATTCTTTATCTTTGCGTTTTTTGTTTAACTGTAGAATATTATGTACTATCCGAAACATAAACTTACAATTTTTATAGATTACAATATTTACTCGTAAAAACGAAAATAGGCTAATTATAATTCGGAAATTTAACTTCAGTACAACTAATGGAAATTTGTTGGTATTTCATTTTCGTAGACTAATTTCTTACTTTGTATATGTATATGTATTTCTTATACTTATTATCTGATATTGTCTAGGAAATAAAGACTTTGGCTTGAAAAAAATTCCGAATAAGCTGGAGTTTTGGGGATACCTTTATTTTGATATCCAAAGCAGATCCCACAAAGTACTCGCGCTTTAAATAAATCATCGTAAATACCTCTAAAATTATCAATTTTCTGAGACAAATATTTATGAGAAAAACTATAGGTATTTTATAAAATTCTATAATACACAAAAAAGCTCTAACTTTTTTCGCTTATATATATATATATATTTCGGTTTATTTTTCGATTCTTTCTTCGTTTTATCTTTCTTTTCGATTTGGAGTAATGAAAATCCCTCCACGAATTATAGTACAAGTCATACAAATCTTCAAGATCTTCAATTAAACTAATTTTGTCTTCACTTTTACTTCACGTCACTATGTTTTTATTTAGGGCAAAATGACAGTTTTGGCGCCCGTAAGCTCAGTTTTGTTGAATATTTACGTTACGTTTTTTTACATTTCTATCCTATAGAAAACAGCAAAAAAATCATTTCTTTAAATATATACAAATTTGATCAAAATGAATAAAATGTAATTTTATTGTGAATTTTTTTAGTTCTAATAAAATAATTCTTATAGTATTTAGTTACTACTTATTCGTATTTATATAATACTATTTATCTTAATTTTTTCCCATTTTTTTTCTTTATATATGTATGTCTCGAAAACTATTTGAGAAATTTCTCAATTTTCCAACATTTTTGCTAGAAAATATTCTTACCAAATAGTTCATTCCTTCGCGCGATATTCTACTTCAAAGAATTTCAGTCTAACAGACAGACAGAGAAGCGTTAGTCTTAAATGAAATTGAGGTACTGTTTTCATACATACGAGTAGTACGTATAGAATTGAAATTTGAAAAGAATACTCAAATAAAACTTTCGTCTTATTGCCTCTTAAAATACTTACCTTTATAGATAGGTAAAAATTGAAATTGCGTACTCCTGAATTCGCTTCATAAAATGAATTTGAATTGAAAAAGCGAACTTGGGCAAACAGCAGAATTGTCGTCTTTGACTTCGTTGTCATTTTTCAAATTTAATGGGCTTCCTTCCGAAGATTAGCGTCAATATTTGACTTGAACACGCGCCCGGCATTCGAAAGGGAAAAGTTGCCAAAAAGTTTTTTGGACACAAAAACAATGTTCATGTGAGGTGGATTACCAAACTAGAAAGAAAGTGATGGAGCTCCCGGCCTTGGGCGACGTTGGCAACCGTCTTCTTGGTCGTCTCAGAAAAACCAGAACGCTCCCCTTTTACTTTTGCGAAGTTCACCACTTTTCCGGGGGGAGCTCGCAGTTTTTCCTCTTTGGCTAGCATCACCCAACTGCTTCCCGTTCAATTTTTATACCCCGGGTGAGAACCCCTTTTTTGTTTATTTTCGGAACCCGCTCAAGAATTTATGACCAAGCCGCCAGCCGAGAGTTTCGATTAAAGCCTGGCATCAGAAACTGGGTGCGCGACCCAAACACGTTATGGGGCCATAATGCAAGATTTAAGCGATTTTATGCTCAGCTTTATGCTCCTTGCGGATAACCCCGTCCCGCTGAATTCTCCTCAACTTTACGAGCAACTTTTAATTGCTGCAGAAACAATTGCACGTCATAGTTGAAATATTCCGGACCAAGCGTCCGGTGGGTTCGTTGCTTGGACTCTAAATGGTCGGATGATGTCGCCGCGGAACGAGGGCCGTTTGGGGCGAAATTTAACAATTTAATATACTTGATGTGGTGGCCCCGTGACACATAGCCTGGTTCCCTTTAGTCCCGCCCCTTCCCGGCACGTCGCAGGCTTCACGTTGACATCCCCGAAATTTAGAATATTCAGGACTACATGGGCTCATGCGAACGAAGCCCGCACGTACCGTCGAGTCTCAAAGGAAAATATTTGACGTTTTTCCACTTAAAAGAGAGACTTGATTTCAGTCGGTTTTATTACAAGAGGCGGATGAGATCAGCTCCAAAGGTAAAAGGGACGCCACTGAATAGCAGGCATTTCTCATTTATCCCCCAGGAACCTTCTTTGGCTGGGGCCTTCATGTATCTGTGGAAGTGAGCCCTTTTTAGCCCTTATAATAGTATGTTTTGTGCACAATGATGCCGCCAACAATTGATGGCGAACCTTTCAACATTTTCTCAAATATTCATGTGACCTGAGCCTCCTTTGAGGTGTTATTCAGTGACGAAATATACTCATGATAGCTATAACGTTTAAGGATGGAAACCAGATGTCTGGCATCATGGGTTTCTTGGTCGTTTCGTCAAAAGGACTGTCGGGTACTTATCCAATATCCATACAAATCATTCAATAAACTACATAATTAGATGTTTCTCCAGTCCAAGTTCTATAGTCAATATACAGAGACTCCTTTTTGTCTATTTTGATAAAGGCAAAGTTTAGGGATCAGAAAAAAGGAATACTATTGAAAGAACGTTATCTGAGGATTGTTAAATCATTTTTATTGCCTTTTGAACATTTTCTGTGATATCAATAAAGATATTGGCGTTTCACTTTGTGCTCTATCATTCTCCTCCCTCAAACCTTCTAATTTCGAGGGTAAAGGCTCAAAAAATACTTCTCAGCCACATTTTTGTTACAATTTGAACCAGGCCAAATTTTTCACGTTTTGTGTTATATGCGATCGTCTTTTGGAACTATAAAAAAAAACTTATAGAATACTCTATTTGTAATATAAACCAAAACAATAAATAAACTACATATTTTACGCTACGAAATGAAATTCTTTAAACTACATTATTCAATTAATTTTCAAGCATTTTAGGTGAAATTATTATTCATCATTTTTCCGTGAAAAAATTATTAATTAAGTTCATTTTTCCTCTAATTATTATTTTAATTTTATAGAAAATAAGAAAGTATTTAATGGTTTAGTCTAAATTCTGAATAAAATTGCCGATATAATGTAAAATTTTTCATTTAATTGAATGAAGGTAAAGTGTCGATCGTCTTTTAAATTAAGAAAATTTGTACATTACCTACTCACTCATCAAATAAAGGACACATTTATTCGTTTATACTTTATTTTCTTAATGTTTCTAATTGAATGGGGTTCTTAATACAATAGGTTTGTCCAGGTTAAATTGAATAAATTTTGTGTCAAGGTGTCGACTTAATGCAATCCACTTTCTGCTTCGCGACATGCATAAGCATCTAAAAGTTGCAGATCTCAAATTTGTTTGTCAATTAGCATTAACGAACCTCTGTTTTTACTGCAAACCGTTTCGTGTTGTGTAGGATTTATTTAAATGCTATATTAACAACACTTCATGCTAATTAAGAGATTCTCAATTCACAACTTTATAAAATAGATGTAAGTATACATAGAAAAGTGGAGAAGGCTTTAAATTTAAAATTTGTGTTTTTTGGTAATTATAAGTTTAAATAATAACATTTTTAGTTACGAATCAAACTCACAAAAATTTACTTTGCATTCCTTGTAATTTCAATATAACATTTAGCATTTAAATCGTTTCATCTTTCAAAAGGTATGTAATTTTCAAATTTCCAAATGAAGCTATCCCTTTAAATGCATCTATGTAACTAAGTTATGAATTAATGCGCCACTGATACGCATCCACAGGAAATATAATAAATTATGTTTATAGTCTCCCCTGAGTGTTGTTTGAAAATCCCATAAATTTGCAGGATAATCACAGCAACCGATTTCTACAGGACCTGTGTGCAACAGCAGGCCATTTGTCGGCTTGCATATGTGTTCTAATTACCTAGAAATTGTTCAGAGGCGCCTCAAACACTCCTCATACCCTCTTCAACCTCCAAAATCCCACTAACTCATTACCTCAGGATTCGTGTCAACATACCTCCTCAATTATGCATTTTGATAATCAAAACACTGAAAGCCCAAAGCAAACATTCGTATGCATAGACGCGTCGCGGTGCATGTAACGCGCGCAAACAAATTTAAATAAAGGATAAGGTTTACAAATTAGCCGCTCAAAATAGCACTGTCCTTCGAATTCGATTTGGAGACAGTGCAAGCCTCCTGCCGGGAAATTCTCTTGAATGTGGGGAATGATTTTTTCGAACAGGGTGAAATTCCAGTTTCGAAATTCAACCCCTAGAAAGCTTTCTGGATTTCGGGATTTTGCAGGATTTGATTATTGCTCTTTAAACAAAATTTACGGGGACTACACCTGTCCCTGCCCGCCCTTGTCTTAGCCCGCTGAAGAGCCTTCGGCAGGTAGAAGAAGTGTCGCGTTATTAATTCTCGCTTGTCTTAAAAGTAGCTTTTCGCTCGTGGATGCTGGACGCGCCCGAGTGATTTTAGTGACAATTAAAGATTGCCCCAACGTCCCCGCCCCGGACGGGATTTGACTCAGCAGTCGTGCATAATTACTGAAACTCCATTAAATTACGTGACTTGAGTCGGAGGAAATTAAAAATAAATGAAGATGTCTCAAGGATAAAGAAACCTGTGGCACTCAGAGTTTCTACATTTTGGAGGAATTCTAAGCGGACGACTTTAACCTTAAACGCAACATTTCAAAAGTAGGTACACCCTCACATTATTTATATTTGATAAATTCTATAATAATATACCTAATTTCACCCAATTTATAGATTTTCGTACAAAAATGGCAAAAAGAAGCCCTTATGATGCGACTTCGTCTGTCTGTCACAGCTGCGCTTATTTCAGCAATAATTCTATCGACCTGGAATTTGGAATAGTTTTAAATAAATTTATTGTAAATAACAGAATTTAAGAAATATTTTTTACTATCATTGCAAAAAGGGCCGCAATGAGGGACCAAAATTTTAACCTAGAGCTACAAAGTCAAGTGGGGTATCATATGAAAAGCTTCAGTTGTGCATTCTAAAATAGATTTATTATTTTCCTTGTATGTCTCATAGTTTTCGACTTATGATGAAAAATTTCTAAAAAATACCAAAATACCCCATTTCCCTTATCTACGAAGATTGCAAAGCGAAAAATCTAAAGTAAGAGTTGATAGAGGTTTAAATAAATATTACAGGAAAAATACAACGATGTCTCTAGCTAGTACAGTTTTTTTAGAAATCAGTCGATGAATTTAACTAAATAACTTTTTATACGTTTCCTTCCAAAATACGAAATCCTCGGTGCACGAGTCCAACTCACCCTTAGCCGGTTTTTTTAATTGTAAACAACGCTTTACTGCTTTCAATGCACTTTACGAACTAGGAAATTACCCCTAATATTTGTTCAGACTTTAGTTTTATAAAAAATCAAAATCAAAGCTTGAATTTGAGCTTCAATGTTCTAACCAGCTGAAGTACCGAAACTTGTCCGATGCCTTGGTGTATTATAATTCTGAATACGAGCAAAATGATAGATGATCTCAATCCAGACAGTCGTCGCTATATTCGTCTCAATAATAACGTCAAAATTTTAAAGGAACTAAAGTGACTCTGGTTACGCGAGAATCACTAGACTAGATGAACCTAATACGTAATAATATCGTGAAGAAACACACTACCAGCTTTATCGTAATTCGTAAATTTAAAGATGATATGTATTCACGACTTCTTGTATTTGCTATTGTATCGTCGTAAATAGTGTAAAGAAATCAATTGCCATAGAAACAATAGTGAAAATAGAAAAAATTGTGAATATCGACTATTGCTAGTCCAGCTGAGCTGGGGACACAATGATATTAAAATGTACTTGTTTTAATATAAATTAATATTAAACTTGGAGTAAATTTTCTCTTTCTTAATTAACGCAAAAATTTAATCTGTTTCTGTCAAATCAGTGTGTCATGAACTAAATTACAGTTCTACTTCATTCACTTCATTTACTTCATTTTGATTATTGGCTAAAAGATTCCCTGACCAACCTCACACTGCAGACATTCTAAGAAAAGATAGCAACGTTACGTGGCGGTGTTTTCCATTTATTTAATTAGGAGTCGCGGCGGCAGGTATTAGCAAGGGAGTGGCAACTTGCCCCGGCACTCCCCGAAATACATTGGTAGCTGGCTGGCTTCAACTTTTGATGAGGTTTTTCTTGACATTATAAGGCGAAATTAAATTTCTTTCACGTACGGATTCTGTCAGCCGGCAGCATCGCTGCAGAAGCTGAATGAATTCGACTTCAAATGCGGGGATAAACGCTTTCAGTGCGGGATGCGCGTACTTTGGAGGAAGTCTTACAATTTAAAATTTAAAAAGAGGAAAAAATCTTTCTCTCTAAAAATATTTGCATCTTGGCTGCGACACGGGATGCCATAGAAAGAGTTTTATAAGACAATTCCGTGGCGTGGCGTCTTGTTAAATATGCAACAGCATTTGAATCTTACTGCAGAATTTTTTAGAAAGGAAATGCTTCTAAATTCGAAAGAAAAAGGGTATCTAAGCAAAATCCGTGGAGGAAAAATGTTTGCAAATATACAATTTATACGAGAATAGAACGTTTATGTTTAGTTATTTTAATGAAGATAATATGATAAATATGTATATAGACAGATAATACTAATCATGAAATTCCCCCAATATTAAAATTCTCGGTCGCTATAATGGATTTTGGCATCCTGAATTTCCAAATTTGAATAACAAATTAGGTATCTTGAAAGCCCTTAATACACACAACTCTAATATGGATTATATATACAATAAACATATTTCCAAACCAAATTTGAATTAGGTTTCAATCGATGTTCAAAAATTCCGTAGAAAATTTCAATGCATTCGAATTTAATCCGGATGTTATAATTGCTTACGTAAGCCAATAAGTTAAATTTAGAGCGTTGAAAGGATTTAGAATTAATTCATTCTTATATATTAAAATGTAATAAAAACAGACAGCTTTACTAGAACCTATTAGTAACCGTGGGACTGTATATTAGGCTTTAAAATGTTCTAAATAATACTGAATTTTATAATTCAATAAGATTACTACCAAATAAACATATCCAAACTAGAACCATAGAAAATTCTTCACGATTTGCAGTTCTATACAGTTTCAACATTTTTTCTTTTTTAAGGCAATGATGGAAATATTGAACACATTTTTATTATCCAAGACTGCGATTAAACGATATGCCAACATTTTCAACTACCTCTGCATAGATTTTGTCTCCATAGTTTTAACACCCTATAATTTGTTTACAACTCTAATAAATAAAACGAAAATTACGAACTTTACAAAATTACCAGTAGAAACGTGAAAATTGTATCTTTTTTTTTTAAATTTCATTTTTAAATACTTCTACAATTACATAGATAAAGTTTCTCCTTAGGTCCTCGTAGAACTTTTCATTTTCTATAGACCGTTGAAAACCCAAGGAGTATTTCATCAAGCACTATAATTTCTATAGAGAATGCGACCCCTTAAATTGTCCGTAAATGTCTGTAACTGGAAAATGTCCAAATTCATAATTAATCAATTATGCCTAAAAGTGCTGGATTTTCTCCGTTATCCCATGGGTCTAATTCCACCTATAACAGCGGAAACAGTTAACTTCTACTTGTCTCTAAATCTGACAGTTGACAGGTCTATCGGTAAATTCATCTTCCCCTGCTTCGATCATAACTTTTCCAATTATCCCTTCCGCGAATTACCCAGAGAAAGCCCTTCAGCTTAAATACGCCAACATAAGCCCCTTCCCTGGAAGGTAAGACGGGGCCCTTCCGAAATGAATTGTGACTGATTGCTTCTGCAGCTCCGAAAGGAGAGACCGAACAAAACTTCAATTAATCGTAGGGTCAGAGAACAAACGTCAGCACTTACCCCTCTCCCCAGGTCCTACCTGACCGTTCCAGAACCCTTCTATAGGGCCTGTGTGTCAACGACAAAATTCGGTACTCCATTGAGCAACCCCCTCCCCGCCCACTGGCTAAGTGACATCCGCTGAGGGGTAGAATTATCGGGCGAAGGCAGCAAAGGGTTGCAAATTGGATGCTGGCGGAACAAATTGTTCACCTTTTGTATTCAGATTTGTTTCGGTGCGGAGGACCCTCCGCGGCAATTTGTAGGTGTCTTCATGTGTAAATTGACGCCTCCCCCCGCAGACCTCTGGGCGCCTGCTTGGAATTTTATTTACTCGACGAAAAGGATTTGCGCCAACTTCGTTTTTGGGGAGCATTCGAACAGGGCAATAAATCTGGAGGGCGGCCACCCCTTTTTTATACAAAATTTGATTGTTATTTAAATTCACACCATCTGCCAACGAATTCAGCCGCAAACTGTTTGCTTCACGTTATACGGCAAAACATCCTGTATTTTATTTTTGGGTTATTTTCTATAAGATAAGATAAGATAGCTCAAATTTTGAACATATAGTCTAACTGGCGTTTTATATTATTTGTAGCGTGATTTAAATGAAAGCGTGAGTCCTAGCCAGGAATATAAAATACAACTTATCATTCTAGCCCTTTTTAAACATCTTGGCAAAAAAGTTTCTCATTCGCCGACTATTACCATATATGAAATAATCAGTTTATGGAAAAAAATTAAATTCACGGATAATTTTAAAATGTTTTAAAGCTTTTTGCATTTTTATATTTTTACTCAAGATTTCAGCTATCATTTGAGCAACATTACAAACTCCATGGATCAATCCGCTATTTTGTAATAATTTAAATATTTATTTTAAGACCCGATAAACCTTTATTCTGATATTTCATTTTAGATAAAAAGAACTTTCTCATCAGTAGTTCAGTTTATCTATAATAATATAAATCGATTAACTACCAGAAAAATATTTTTAAACATACAATATACACGTTTTTAATTTAAAGAAAACTTAATGTACGAACAATTATTTGATTTAAAATAAATTTATATACAAAATTTTACCATTTTTCTTGCGAAAATGATTATTTTTTACTAATTCTTACTCGACTATATGTACATAAAAGTAGGGTTATGACGGTTTTTTGTATATCCGTAGTACTGATAGAAGTTTCTTATGTTTTTTTGGATTTTTGCTACCAACTATTATTTCCCGATCTACAATCTTATTTTCGAACTCTTTCGACGTTCGACACGACAAACAAAACGCTAATTTTAATTTGTCTAGCAAGTTTTATTTGAAAATCTATTTGGCTGTAATTTCGAATATGGTATGAGTTCAAGAACAGGATCCCTGATGACGTAATTGTAATTTATTTATCTCCGAGCAATCACTCCCAGATTCTTGCGGTCGGGCTTCAGATGCAAGACGTCCCCACTGAAATCCATCATCCTTGTGGGGACCACTGGCTATAAATCCAGTGATCCAGTGGTCGACTCCAGCAATGCTAAGCTAGGGCTCCGCAATGTGGGTGCATGCAAAGGGCTGATTGAGCAGTGCATTCTCCAGGAGTAATTGTGTCCGTCGCCACCCGCCGTCTGTTTTTGGGGCTGGCCCAGCAAGAAGTTGGAGCCCCGGTGGCATTACAGGAAGATAAATCGTATCTAGTGCGGTCCGACTGCCTTCAAATAATCTTGACGTTCCAGGTCAGGGAGTTTCGGATTTATCGAGGACGGGCAATAAATCCACGCCGAGATATGCGATCGATAAATCCGAAATGAGCTGCAGATAAGGGTGCTCTGCAAGGGACATATTTTCGGCCACAAAATCGCATACATTATCGGGTTAAAATTAAAGATGCCCAGAAAAAAACGTCCACACTGCCGGGGAACGCTACGGTCCTGGAATATTAAACCTTAGTGTCTTGTGGCTCCCGGCCGGCCCCACTGGGTGCGTTCACAATTGGCAGTTTCAGTCGAACAAGTAATTTCCAGGACAAATAATTCTCTGGGGACGGCGGAGCCCGGAAAGAGGAGCCTCTTCGCCGGAGATCAACATTAAGTTAAAGCAGGCTCTGGGAAACTGAGTTAAGAAACCGCCGCTGGCTCGTCCTTATCTCGTTACCGGCGGCGAGGCACGTTCCTGGCCCTGGCCACACAGGCAAATTGTTTCGAGCACTTGAAGGGCTCTCATTACCTCGTCCCTTCGCCCCGCTTGAGGTGGAATTTAATTTGGCGAAGGGACACAACGACATTTCGGGGCCCAAAGTGGGCAGTTTCCTTACAGCGGGAAGTGGATTTCCCCGAACCTTCAGCTCTGTGTATTTTGGCAGGGTTCCTGTTGTGTTAATTAAAGGTGACCAGGTGACAGGAGTGGGGTGGCACGACAGAAAAAGGTAGCACCCAAAATGTTGGTATCATTTAATTTTAGAATCACTAAACAACTTACACCACTTCTAGGTTTTACTTCTTTAGGAGCACGAGTAGTTGGACAAAAATTTTCGTATGAAATAAAAGAATTTTCATGCGCATGTCCGAATATCGGAACAATGAAATCATTGCTTTTCTTGTATAAACAAACTCATAGTATTTGCCATATTCTTTAAATTTACTTGAATTTTAAATTGAATGCATTTAATCTGCATTTAACGAGTATACTCGTCATCATTTATTTTTAGTTATTTGCGTACCTAAATGTAGAATTTTGAAATTAAATTCCACAGTTAAAGGTTTCAAATACTTTTTATACATACATAGATTCCTGACAAACAGTATAAACTCGATTCCGAATCACGTATTTGAGTCAATATTATTCATTCGCTTTATTTTCATTCGACCTACATAAGTAAATATTTATCTTATTATTTCTAATAACTCACTAGCGTAGGTCATTAGACCCTAAAAGAAGTATATAATCGGAAAAAACAAATGTCATTTTTGACATAATTGCAGTGCTTTTCATGGCTTAACCTCCCAGTTAATATTGTACCAGAAAACGTGTGAATATTATCAGTCTGTCCTTCAAAATATCACTTATATTACTTTTATAGCCTTCCAAAATTCCAATTAGACTGTAATTTGTCTTCGTCAAGTCGTTTAGCCACACCAGGAAAAATATTTGAAAAATCCAAACTGTGAGAGATGTATCCTAGCGGAGTCCTTTCCGAGGGCCTCGCTCAATCGATTTTTCTCGTCTCGAGGCTGGCACTTGAATTTCATCCTCGAGTGGAGTGAAACTTCATACGGCTACTTTGCCTCCCGAAAAGCGCTTAAGTTATTCGAGATATTTTCGCTGAAATTCTCCTCGAGAAAGAGGCCATCTCGAAGGAGGAAAAAGATATCCCGAACGGGCATCCCTCTGTACATAATAACGATGAAAAAAGCAATTAAAAGAGCAATGCAAATGGAGGAGGAGTCCCTCTACCGCTCCTGGCTCAAAAGGACTTCTGTTCTTTTGTGTGAATAAATCACAATAAAACACGGAAGAATCTGAAAATTTATCTTGAATCAAAAACAAAAAGGCACCCATGCGAAATAATGAGCGTTGCAGAAAGTTTTCCATTTAAAGTTCCACCATCATGACCGATTGAGATACGGTGGAAGAGGAGCGGACGTGCTCCTGGGACAGGCATATCCATTTCCACCGAGTATCTCTTCAGTTCTGGATGAAATAGGAGTTTTTAATGTACTCCCAGCGCGTCCTATCTTCCCGCTCAGATGCAGCTAGAAAACATGATAAACATGCATAGCTCAAGACAGTCTTCCGCTTGACTTCAAAGATAAAACGACAATTAGGGTCGCTGTCATCTCAGCCAGGAATGCTGGCTGAGTAAAAAAGTAAAGGAGCCTTTCGTGAGCCTTTGGATTCCTTCAGGAGAATCCCTCGAGCCTAGCAGCAGTGTCCCTAACGAGAGGAGGCTGTTATCGCATTTCAACGTCAACATCGACGGGAACAACAATAGCAATAGTGTCCAGAGAGGGGGAAGGGCAGATTATATTCAACAAAAGCACTCGAGCGAAGTACCTTAGTTGTTTCCAGCAGGGATGGAATCTATCAGCACTGTTCGAGCCCTTCAAACGCCCTCTCTCTGCTACACCGGTAAGGGTATTTTAATGAACCCAAAACCTTCCCCTTCCTTACCAAACAAGCCGTTGAAACGTTTCCCCGCAAAACCCTTACATAAAACTTCCTTAAAGGGAACTTTTTCACGGCAAAAGTAACAATTACAAATTCCCTTGTAATGCGAAAGGTTCCTATCCCCGCAAATACCATCATCAAGAATGGTATCTAACTCACAACAGGGGCCTGAATAATTAATCACGACCGGACCCATGACTGTACCCTTCGGCCCCCCTGGTTTATTTATAAAGCGCCAATTTCTAGAGGTAGGCGCTGCTACGATAATTTCAATTGCTCCTTACCCCACAATTCATTAGCGAGCGACTTTCTTAGACGGTGGTGGGTGCGGTGGGCGGGCGGGGAAGTCAGCTTTAAATTTCTTTAAGAAGACGAACGACCTGTAGCTCTTCCTCTCAATTCCCGCCTATGACCCACACTACCGTCGTTTTCCGTTCAGTTTTTTGCATAAATTTTTAAGGTGAGGGAACGGTGGTGCCAGAACCTTCCAAGGACGCAATTACTACGCAAACGCAGCCCTTACTTAGCTGCATCTTAAATCTTGGCCTTGGCACAGTCCGTCATATCAACGTCTTGAAACTCGCCTGAGTGCTCCGCGAAATATATATAGCTCCGCGGTTGTTTAGAAAAGGTTTTAAGAAACTTTTAATCCTTTTTGGCTGTGGGATAAATCCCGCCATAACTCACAAGGAATTCCCAGTGTTCGGTGATGAATATTTTCATAACTTTAATATCCAAGGCGCGCTATGAATCACTTTTTTGAAGGGTGTAATAGTGTCAGACAGATTTCGTGAACATTTATAACGAGCAGAGCCCCTCCAGCCTTCGTGGGGCGCAACCTTGCTAGGATTGATCCTTTCAGGAAACTGGAAAATCTCGGCAATGTACCACTCCCCGGGGCTGGCTGTCGTTAAATTCGGGAAGCATCCACGAATCTTCCCAAATAGAATTCCGTGGCGGCCCCCGGGCCTCTTCACGATGAAGAGAAGAACCCTTTGAGGCTGTTTTTGCTCTACGGGAAAGCCATCAATAATAATTTCGCTCCCGGGTCTCCCGCCCTGTTCCCTTCGGGCCGTAAACAAAAACGAGCAACAACAAAAAAAAAATAAATACCAGAAGGTATGCGGAGCCCTTTTTCTCGTGCAGACCAAACTCCCATAAACCCAAGTCAGGGCACCGCGAGTGTCTCGCGTAATGCCGCGCGAAATAAATTCGCGCATGAGGCGAAAGCGGGAATCATTTGCCCCTCCCGTCCGGGTGGAATAGAGCCTCAATTTCACCCTTTATGGGCTTTATGAGCGTTATAAATTTGCATAATTCTTCCAATTTAAGAACTCGTGATGCGGGGACATCCCAGACAAAGTACGAACCCCGCCACATCCCTAAGGATCCTTATCTTTTCCTTTTCTTCGATTGTAAAAAGGAAGCTGGTACTTTTCCTAAGATATCCGTAACGCTTCTAGGGACAACAATAAGGAAAATATTCTGCCTTAAAAATGTAAAAAAGAGTCTTTGTTAAAGTTGCCATGCTTTCTTCTAAAACAATTATTTTATGCTTTTATAAATAGGTATTCTTCTCTAGAACCTTTTAATTAAATTTTATTAATTTTGTTCATTTTAAGCCGAATAAATTAACCACAGAATTATATCATAGTCTACAACATTCAAATAAAGATTGTATGAATGGTTCACATAAATTTAAAATATAATACTTAAACAAAACATTAACTCATCGAGAAAGCTACTCGCATTACGGAGATATTCTAATTTGAAATATTTAGAAAATTAATTAATTTTTTTTTCAATTATTCTCTTGTAATTTTGATAATTTTCTGTACCTTTAATGCATTACTCATTCAAATTTAAATTTGTAATTATAAATGGAAAAGGTTTTTGTCTTATTTTTGAACCTTAATAAGTTTTGGCATAAGTCTTAAGAGATCACTTTAAAAAATATAATTAATTCAAGGAAGGAATTGAGTACCAGTTAATTTGACTGGCCTTGGTAATTCTAGTGTTAAATTTGCTATTATTACCCAATCTTCTTTATTTCTCTGGAAGAATATGAAAACTTGCGTATGTATATTTTTTTTTTTTTAACTTATAACAGTCTAATCATAGCAGGATTTTAAAAACACTTGCACTGTAGCAGTTGTATTCATATGACCTTGTTTTTTTTTCTTCTCATTATCACGGATAAACACAGAATTTTCAATCCATACATTTTTTATGAATGTCATTTAATTCAACGTCAAAAATCATTTGCAAGAGTACGTTTAAGGACACATCACACTAATTTAAGAACTCAAATTATGTTTAAAACCATAACATAATTTCCTGAATATTTTTAATATTATGAACTTGTTCCGAAAAAATAGAATGCATCTATTAAAATTTTAGGTTCAGACCAAAAGATGTAAAAATTACAGGAAAAATACCAAACAAGTATGAGTGGTTAAGTCGTTTGGTGCGAATTACAAGGTCTTATTTATCTGGCCCGGACGAAAAAAATAATGCTGAAAACAGACTAAAAAACTTACCAATTATTTATACCTTTAAAAAAAGCGAATAGATCGAATCGATAAACAAGAGATGGTAATTTATAGAAGAAAATCAGTCAGAAAAGTGCAGACAGAAATACATTTTACATTAATGAGCTCCTGATTTCCGTTTATTTTCCATCTATAAATTTCTGTCTGTTCACTTTATTCAGTCTACTTTCGTTCATTTTCCGCCAGGCCTTTAACACTTTTTTCATCTAATTTCCGTCTATAAATGCGAGATTTAACTGTTGGAATTATAAGTGTATTTCTAATTAATATTCATCATTTAAAAAATCAATAAATTATATAATACATAACTGAATCATTACTCTCCTGGACTTAGAAAGTAGCAGTAGCAAAAAGAAAAAAATTAAAGTTTAACAGTTGAACATTTTCTAAGTTCAAAATTTAAAAACTTTCTATAGTGTCTAGGTCCAAAAGTTGTTTTCCGTTTTCTCTCCGTAATTTGTTTTCAGTCTACTTCCGTCAGTTTTCAGTAGAAATAATAATTTCCGAATGGTTTCCTACTGAATTCCGTCTAGAAATCTGTTTTCAGAATCTTTACCATCTTATTTTGTCACTCGGGTACATTTTCATTTGAGAAGTTATATAAATATTATGATTAAAATTTGGTTTCGTGCAGAAGACCCAGCGCGCGAATTGCCTTCAGATTCGAATTATGATGAATGCTGTAGCAATTTGCCCCTTTAACCTACTTAAGAACCAATGTCCTTTAAATTTTTTTTCCTTAACAGAGGGCAACCCTCTTCCCGTCGTTAGGAATGACGCCTATTTGCTGCCTCTGGAGCGACCGTAAGAGGGTCAAGGATTTTTTCGGGAAGCCTGTCCAAGGAATTCGCCGACGACGAAACGATTCTGATGAATTCCTCAAATAAGGCGGGCCAGTTTAAAGTGAAGTGCGCCGCATTAAATCCGGAGCTCCTCACTTTTCCGGTACAAAACACCGGCGGCTGACGCTCGGTAAACATATGGAAATTTTATCCTGCTGAATATTAGGTTTAGCAAAAAGGGTTTTTATGTTGTGATTTAATAAGAACGTGACTCTATCTCGCCTCTTGACTCTGTTAGCTGAGGACGCGTCGTTATGCCTCCTTTAAAGTAAAAATAATTTTTTTCCAGCTCGCCAGAAAGTTTAAGCCAGGATTTATGGGAGCCTCCAAAAAAAAAGAAGATATTTCACTTCAGACAACATTTTCGCTGGGCAGGTACTCCCGCAGAGTTTCTTTGACAAACTTTCTTCATCGTAAATTATGCGAACTCTGCTCCCACAAACATTTGAGTTCACGCGGAGCCTCCTGATTTTGAAATGCCTCGGATGTGCCCACTCCAGAAGCATATTATTACATATTTGCCACCGTCGTCGTGCAGCTCACATATGCTGCTACCGACTTTGTGGAAAACAATATTTCCTTAGAAACTTTTCTTAGATGGATGAAAATGTCGAGGGCATCACTTTTAACAGCAAGATGTAGATTTTCTTCGGCAAATTTACTTAGGTACATCTTTTTTTGCCCGCAGCGGAAGAAGACAGGGACTTTAAAATTGTGATCCTATTTGTTTTCCTGTTCCTTTGTAACTTTAAAATGAATACATAAATTTTAATGTTGATTTATGTATAACCATTAAATTATATTTTAGAACAGTCGAGAATATTACTAATAATCCAGACAAACAACATGGGAGAAAAATTGAATTTCGTTTTCATTTATTCTAATTATTTGCAGTTTCTAAAGCATTATGTACCTACCTACTGATAAATTTTTAAATGAAAATGTTTATTTTTATCCCTTACAGCCATTTATAAAAAGAACATTTAACTTATTGTTCTCATTTCCAAAATTGATATTAGAAATAAATAGGTAATACATATCTCAATTAACTCACTCCTATAATTCGGACGAAATATTAAACGATTAATTAATTTTGTAATACTAAAGCATTTTATTACACATGTTAACAAAATAAAATGCGATATTTTTATAAAAAAAAATTTTTTCGTTTGAATTCTAGTAAAGTGAATTTTTCGAAAACAAATTTATGTAAATATTAGTCAATATTGTCAAACATTTTATGAAATTGCTCTTTTTAGGAGTCTCTAATTGGACTATGATTATATAATAGTTAAAACTTTTCCTATTTAAATTCTTTTATTTAACTTACACTACGTGTCGTCAAATCTTGCAATGCAAAATTTTTATACTTAGACTTTATCAATCTTAATGAAAATTGGAACACATGTTCAGCTCCGGTGACAATACAAGTTAGTGGTGTAATTTTTTTTTTTTTTTTTTTTTTTTATTATTTGGAAAACTAACATAATTAATTTAAAAGACTCAAAAGAAAAAAATAAAAAAAATATAAAAAAAAAATTTTTAAAAAAATTCTTTTATTTAAACTAACTGAAAAGTAAAAAATAAAAAATATTAACCAAATAAAATTAATAAAATATGTAAACACTATGACAACAAAATAAAATTCCTACTTATCTTAAACAGTTAAATAAAAGAATGACGCATTTTTATCACTTCGTCATATTGACCGATCAGACAATATTTGATTATACTTTAAATTTAGGAATCATTATCTTGTAGAATACCTAACGGTCAATATGACGAAGTGATAAAAATGCGTCATTCTTTTATTTAACTGTTTAAGATAAGTAGGAATTTTATTTTGTTGTCATAGTGTTTACATATTTTATTAATTTTATTTGGTTAATATTTTTTATTTTTTACTTTTCAGTTAGTTTAAATAAAAGAATTTTTTTAAAAAATTTTTTTTTATATTTTTTTATCATACTTTTGATTTTTATTTGTAAATATTTTAATCCCATGATACGACCAAAGACGTCGTCATTAAAAGTTTTCGTCATTTTGCAGTACCTACCAATTATTAAATTAAGAGAAAAGTGAAAGATGGGAAAAAAATGTGATAGGCCTAAACAAGAAGAATAGACTAAGGTTGGACGTTACAAAATGTTTACTTTTTTAAATACTATACGTATGTGGTATTGTAAGTCCTGACCTAATTTCACTATAAAATCAAGTATTAGACTATGCTCCCCTTATGGTTAGATAAAGTAAACTGCGTTATCATTTTTTTAGAAATATTCCATAGCTCATCAGAGATTACCGCGGATGCAAATTTAATACTTAATTAAAAACTCAAATATTAGACTAATTCCTTTACATATTTAATTAAGCCGCTGGGTAAGCTCCTTATGTTTCACTGTAGCGCTCCGCAGAAGCGCTAAAGGGCTGCGAAGGGCTCCGCGCAACAGGCAGCTCTTGACAATCTCAAAATAATACACTCCCCTGTGACTTGGGGGATGCTGAGCCCAGGACTATTCAAGAACCCCTCGAATCCCTCAGGAGTTTATCGAAAGAACTTGTAGGCTCACTAATGACTGTGTTTAATATTTTCAACCAGCCATTAACGGCGGTTCCGCTCCTCACCGATAAAATAAACTCTCGGCTGGCGCAGCCTAAGTAGTTCGCCTAATTAAAAAATAAATAAGTTTAAATTAGGTCATTAGTATAATTAAGGTCTTAGAGCCGCGATGATGCTCGGCAATCAGCATACAAGGAGGGGTTCTTTTTTTTCCTAGACTATCGATCTGACTGAGACCGTGAAAGGGTTGGGGGCTCGTAGGTTCGAGAGCCTGTTGCCGGTTTTGGATGGGTTGTCCTAATTCCCTTCTGGAATGATGTGCTTCCCTGATTAATGCACTGGTGGTAGTAGTTTTCCTTACCTTACCCATTGTTCCAAAACCTTCGAAGATTATTTGCTCTAGCAGCGCACGTAGGGTTTTCAAAACATTTCCCCGGGGATGTTGTGCAAGGGAATGTTAATTTCATTCACATACCCTGCCAACCATTCCCACAGGACTTTATGTTATGCTCCTGGGCATTAGTACGAGTAATGATTACTTTGTTTCATCCCTAGCTTAAGTTTACCTCCTGCCGGGCTGTTTTCGTTAAAATATAATTAGGATGAGAAGACAGGTAGAAAATTGCATGTCATGACCTCAGGCATGGAACCACACCTTGCACTATACAAAATCCTTCCAGGCGAAAATGTTGTTTTAATTTATGCTCAGCCATACCAACCCGACATTATCGTTTTTGTGTTCTCTTTTTCGCATATTATTTTAATGAGCTCGAGCAAAGAAAAATGCCTCATTATGGTTCACACCTTTTTCAATGGAATGATGCCACTACCCAAGCTAAGCCAAGATTACTAGAATTTAACGATCGATTTTGTAAGTCATGTAGAAACGTATATAAAGCTGCTTTTGTATATTTTGCACATAATGCAGATTGATATTATATAAGTGAAATACGCTTATATATTTAGATTTAACCAACCCCCAATTAATTACAGTATTATCGATTTTCGCAACTATAATTACTACATCTGGTGGTAAAGCTCAAAATCACTAAAATCATAGAATAAAGAAGATTATGTTTTAAAATACTACGGAGATTTTAAATATTGTAATTAGCTTAAAAATGAATCTCTTAAATCGTACATTACCATACTATACTACGTTATGCTATTTAGTTGTTAGATAAGAAACGAAATAAACCTAATGAATTTTTTAAGGTAACTTCGTCAGAAAATATCTCTTAATTATAATGAGAATATTATTAAATATAATTTTAAATACCAGAATTTAATATATAATTTTAAATTTTATTTGAGGAATGATTTAGACTCAGGTACTGGAAATTCGACCCATTTTATGTACCTATATAATAACCTATTCTATAGTAAGGACCTTAGGACTATATCTTTCAGTATCCTGCATCTTGTAGCTCACACTGTTCAATTTTATTCGTTTACTTATTTAATTCTTATCTATAGGTATTCGGAATAATCAGAAAAAAGATTCATACACCTCGGATTATGCGATATCGACAAAGTTCTTCCGTTATAAAAGTCTTTCCGAGAAAAATACATTCTACATTTTATCGAGAAAAAAAAATGAAATATTGAAAAAATCCACAGAAAATTCCTTCGAATTCTGAACTTTTGCAGGTATTCCACTGAATAAATTCTTTCCACCCGGCAAAATCTGTGAAAGTCTGCCAAATGATTAAGTATCGCAAAAAGTCTTGTATCCGCACGATTCCCTACCCTTGCGATCGTTAATATCATTTATTTTTCATTTCCGATTTGATTATCTGGACACACACCTTCGTGGCCTTTTCTCTCAAGGGTAACGAGACCGAGAAAAGCAGGTCCAAGTCCAAGTAAAAACATTCTAAAGAACACCACTCGGATCTGCCTTAGCTCTTAACTTCTGACACTTAATTCGAGTAGATGGGCCCCGGCCCGGAGAGACCAAGGCCAGAGCCCGTCCGCCGACGGTCGACGTCGACGACTATGGCGAAAAAAAGCACCTCAAGTTCATAAATCAAACCTCAGCGTAATTCGGATTCCACGCCTCACTGGTCTGAAAGAACAAGAAAAAATAAAAGAGAAAGTCGAAGAAAAACTGAATCAAAGCTGCAGAAATTGGGCTAGAAGTCAAAGTCCTGCAGGGCTAGGGGGATTTGGTCTGGCAAAAGACCGGTCCTGACAGTGGCCACATCCAATTTTCCACTCAAGTGGCGAATAAAAACTCGCCAAAGGGAGCAAAATCATTTCGGAAGGTGACACTGGGATAATGGAGTTAACGTCAGATTAGTGCACCAACGGCGACTGTTCGAATGCTTCCATTAGCCCTCCCCCGCACTATCTAGAATGAAAAATTTAGAGCTAGAATCAAGTGAAGAGGATCAATTTAGAAAATTTAGCCTTGGACACAGAGTTTATATATAGTATATCAATTAATTCAACTAATTTTAACTAACCCTCATAGTATTGAAATCTCTCATATAAAAAAACACGATTTCATATTTACAGATTTTTGAATTATTCAAAAACTGTGATTGTTTTAATCAATCAACAAAATAATTTAATTTTTTCATTTCGCTTAATGATTTAAATTGTTAAGAATTTTTGTTTTCAGGTAAATCCAATCTCAAAGAATTTTGAATAATTAACTTTGGAATGAAGAGGGTCGACGACCAAAAATTTCGATTCGAATCGTTTTGTCTCTCGTAATCGAATCTAAGAATTTGGTAAGTATTTTATTAAGAGAAGAGGTTTTAGGGTCGGTATCTTAAAAATCACGATATCGTACCCAACCCAACCCAACTTAATATTAAGACACAAAGAATTTTTACAAAACTTGGTAAATACGTTAATCTTTGAAGACAGACAGATTAAATCGTATTTTAGATATTTTGGTATTACAACAAAGTAATAGATTCATAATATTTGGATATTCATATTTAAATTAAGTGGTTTGAAATTTTGA
Source organism: Eutolmus rufibarbis (assembly GCA_963920795.1). Classification (NCBI taxonomy): domain Eukaryota; kingdom Metazoa; phylum Arthropoda; class Insecta; order Diptera; family Asilidae; genus Eutolmus; species Eutolmus rufibarbis. The sequence goes on along the minus strand of OY987206.1, from coordinate 41,612,484 downwards.
TTTCGTTTTACTCGAAACTATATTTTTCGATATTTCTTGCTTAAGTATTTTTCTTAAAGTATTCAAAATTAAATTTCTTTCAGAATTATTTAGTAATTTTATAAATCAAGTTATAGTCAGAGGTGTGCAAAAAGAGGCAAAATATACCAAGTATTTACACTAAATTTAAAACAAACTTTATGATAATTTCAAAACAAAAATATTAATTGTGGAGCAATTCATCTGCTGAATTGTTGAATACTCTTTTACGAATAATAGAAGGGTTTTTCTTCTTCAATAACAAAAAGCATTAATCAAAAATAAAAACCTACGATCAAGTACTAGAATATGCTGTTTAAATTTCATTTAAATCTATCAATTCGCTTTTAAAATTTAGGTAGTGAAAAATATAGGTCTTTGAAAAAATAGTTTTGAGAAAAATATATCAAAAGTTTCCCTATATAATGTCGTATGAATAGTAAGAAAGTTCTACGGTTGTTATATAGGATATCTCTAAAACTATTCATTGGATCAACTTGAAGATTTCGCTGAATATTTTCATATTATACTTAAAGTAAATGCAAAAAAAAATACTTCTTTTAAAACGATGAGTACTTAACTCTTTAATAAATATTAGTACCTAAATAAATTTTAAATGACAGTCTTATAAAACCAAAATTGTTTAATATCATGACGGTATTTTTTTTTATATTTTATTATATTTGCATTTTACAATTGTTTATTGTGGTGCAAAGGTAGTGGGGTGGATTTTATCCAGAATCACTATTACGTATTATAATTGTCAGGAAATGTGACTAAATAGGGTTAATGACGAAATTCTTTAAAATCAATATTTGTAACATTTCACAATAATAATTATAATAATAAAATCATATTTCTAACGTAGTAAAGAGGTTTGATTCCCATGACCTTCCTACCGCGGCTGTGGTTGGTATCACCTCCTGGCCCATTTTATCTAGCACCTTCGCACGAGGCGGTGGCAGGGATGAGATTTTTAATTAGAACGTCAGCCATGCGCTCGTGTGCCTCCAAGTGAGCCCCATTCATTGCGGCCTGGATTGACTATCTCCACCTGTCCTTAACCTTTGTCAGCGGAGTCCCTAAGCCGAGGAGGAGCCCGAGCATAATTGTTACAATGCTTCATCCGACGTGACAAAGAGGAGCATAATTAATCATTGCCGTGACTACGGAGCTCTCAGGCTGATGACTTCGAGCAGCACTGGGACTCCGTGGGGAGTCTGCAGAAGACGGCAGCCGGCCGTCGGAGCCCCAGCCCCAACCCCGGCCCTGGACATAAATACCCTCATCAACCCCGTAATTAATGACACAGATAATGACCCGGCGGGCGGCGGCAGTTTGCCACCAGACCGCCCGCCCCCGCAGCATCCCGCCGGGCTCGTGGTCGGTCACACCTTTTCCCAGGATGAGATTGCGGCACGTCGGACAATTGCCCTTTTGGTCACATTTATTTGAATGAAATTTAAATACCCCCCGTTGTCGCACCAGCACACTCTGGGGCGGTTGCGGGCGAGGGGGTTGCGCACCCGGTGACTAGTTGCTTGTCAACAAGGCAACACCGTCTCCTGGTGGTGAATGGTTTCGGGGATGTGCAACAATCCTGAAAAAGCAGCCGTGGATATCACCAGCATTAAGAATGAATTGCATAAATTTATAGAAGCGGACAAGTGGCCTAAGGTCGATTTTAATTAAATATTTTGAGATTAATGGATCAGGAGGTCCACCCTAACCTCCTCCCCGCCAGTTGGGGATGGAGGCGAAGACTTTTCGATGCCTGGGGGGAAGATTGATTGGGACACACCACGGGAAATTAATTCTTATGGATGGCAATCAGCAAATAAAATTTTTTTCCCATTTTCGGATCGGGTTGAACCGCCCCGGGACGGAAGTGATTTGCAAAGATTTTCAATTAAATGTAACAACTGGTGTGAAAGTTGCGGGGTGGCGAGAGAGACGAAGAGTGCGACAAGGGAGCTTGCACAAATTGATATCTGTGATCGGATAGAGTCTGGGGGCAGGTTCGATTTCTTTTTCAATAAATTCATTCTTTCATGGAGACAGTTTTCTTGAAAAGTATCAATTTGAGATGGGGCCTAATAAAGTGCTGCTATTGACTGAAAGATGATTACCATTTATGACTGTCTGGCTGGTTTTGTAAGCGATTTAAAATTTTAAAACACACTATTGGGAATTTTAGTCGAAATCTTATTTGTAAAATTTAATGCATTTTTGTCTTGGCTTAAACAATATTCTAGGCTTAGAAAGTTAGAAATAAGGTACTTATAACAGATTTAATCGATTAATCGATTTGTCGGTTATTAATCGATTAATCAATAAATCGATAATCGATAAATAGATTTTTTCGATTAGTCGATTAATCTATTAATCGATATATTAGTGAGTTTTATTACCTGAGGAGAAATAGAACTAACTTTTAAAAACTCAAAGAAGGGTTCATTTTTTGAACGGAAATTCTATTTTTTACTGCACTATTCACGATTTGAGCAATTCATTATTGATTTTAAAACATTTAAGAATTTCTAACTCCATTTATGAGTTTCCATAATAGAGCTGATAGAGCAATTGTTTGTATATTCTTCATGATGTGATGATAAAGTATTTAAATATTTAAAAGCAAATTACCACTAAAGCTGGCTCACACAGTTTCCTTTTATTTGAGCATTTGATGTACAAAGTGATGCATACCAAATTACGCACAACCGAATGAAAGGATCTGCAGTTCATTTCGGAAACCAAGCAATCTCCTTCCGATTGGCAATATTTCTAAAAGGTTTTCCGTGATAACAAAACCGTCCCGAAGTTTCGTCGTTTCGTTAAAGCTCATTTAAGAGGAAGACATCAATCCTAGTTTGTATCTGCAGTGCAACGTGCACTAAAGCCTCAGACACACTGCCAAGATGTTACATACCACTCGTAAGATACTCAAACATTTGCAAGTTGTTCCTTTGGCCATAAAAACGGATAAAATATCGCAAATCAATCTTCACTCCTCTGAGTCCTCAGAGGAACTTTCAAGGAGACCCTCCTCAAAATCCCACATCTTTCAAAATCCAGGAAAATTTCTCACTGGTGCACGCCGGTCCATCTCCTGCTTAAATCAAATTATTTATCGAGCATAGTGATGCTTGGCAGAGCCACTGACGAATGCGACGGCATGCAAATTTGGGATTTATTGCATGCGCTGCACTATCGGGATGCCCCGGGATCGCATCCTGCAGGATGGATTCCTGCAGCTACAACAGAGCGTTCTTCCTGCTGCCGGGCTGCATGTTGGGGCCACCTACGTCGGAGTATCTCGAATTTGCCGAGAGCTCGCCTTATTTATATTGAATCGCTTATCCAATTCAGAATCTAGACGCAAACAAGGTCAAAACCTTTAAGCAGTGATGAACAACCTACCGAAAGCTACCGAAACGATACAATGAAATGTAAAATTTTTAAATTAAATGCCCATTTAATTTGTAATCTTCGTAAAATTCGATGCCACCAATCAATAATTTAGACGCAGAGCACGAAAATAAAATAAAATTTATTTGAAAGCTGTTTGGAGGAAGATATAATTTTATTTTATTTATTTTTAATGGCAGCTGAACACAATTTTACTACTTCTTTATGAGCACTTAATTTGATCTTATTCTTAACTAACTTGCCCGCTCCCGGCATTGCTCGAGCTACCTATAATTTGACTTAAATATTACATAATATGATTCGCAAGTATCCCAACTAATATTATAAGTGAGAGGTGTTATGAGTTTAAGTAAAAGACGATTAGTATAGCCCAAATGTTATGCTTAATTAATTTAAAACAACTATTTATAGTTTTCCAGCATCCTAAAGAGTAACTATGCAAAATTTTGATCGCAAAATAATATGTATTATATATCCTAAATCTCATTTATAAGTAGGTAGTAGAGATTTAAATTTGAGTACCTACTTCTACATATAATAATATTGAGAGAACATGATTTATTTTATTACTAATAATAAACTCAAAAAGATTTGCGACTATGGTGCTCATGATAACTTATCATGTAATTATCTTAACGAGAAAAACTCATATTTATCTTAATACTTATCTGAAAATAGAAACATAAAGCTCATGAAAAACAATTGATTTTTTCCAAAAGCTGTTTGATTTTGCCCTACTATAATAAATTTTAAATCATACAATAAAGGCTTTTAAGACCAAAATAATAAAAAATAATAAAAAGAAAAAGAAAAGCAGTCGATTTTTCAAATTGTTTAAGTACCCCCTTTAATGAAAAAAAAATGATTCTGTTTTATATTCTATTTTATTAATTACTGCCGAAGAATTGTTGGTGAACTTTAGGATTTAATAACAAATAAAACTGTTCCTTTTCAATTTCTCTCTGACAAAAAATGTTAGCAATTATCTAAACAATTATCAAATTATTCTGGCTATTATAGTTAATTATTAATTACAACTAAAAGGCTTTAATTGTGAATTTATGTTAAAATGATTTTATTGTAATAATAATTACAATAATAACATCGAATGTTTGGTTTCCATTTTTAGAACACTACAAAACAAAGGTTACACATTGGTGGCTTAAAGAAAACCTTCTTACGACCTTCTCTTTTCAATTGGGTGCTTCGAGGAAAATAGGTCGCACGAATTTTTTAAGAAAACTAAAAATAACTTGAAGCATCCTCCTGTCTTTGCTTAGGGAGCTGTTTCGGGGGCGAACTGCTTAACCAAATAAACTTCATCCCGGGGCGTAGCGTCAGCCGGGCAAATCCCACCTTATGCAAAACGAGATCGTTCTGAATTGATTAGGCGGAGAGGACGGGGCATGCGGTGGATGCTGGGACCCTCGGGACCCAGTGCCTCTGCCAGAGAAACTTGCAAATGAGTTTTTCCTCAGTTGTGTTCTGCGGCGACTACCACAGCTCTAGCCCCGCAGACAGACAGACAGACAGACAGACAGACAGATTGGTGGATTCAGGAATTGAGGAGATTAGCGAGGATTCGAGTTTTACTAGGGGAGCGCATTATTCCCTAGTAATTCGATCCGATTCCCTCAGATAAATAAATCAAATTGAGTTTGACTCAACCGTAATTAGAGCCTGCTGCTGCAAATGGGGCCGATTCCCGATTCGAATAAAAATAGCCCCATTGGCCGTAAAGGCTACAATTGCTGTGTGGCACTTTGCCCATGATCGGAGGATGCCTTTTCGGCCCCACCAGCCCCCCTTGTGTCTGTCGACGTGTGGTACTGGGACACAGCGTCCGGTCGCATCCCCGGCGGCTGTCGTTAGAACCATTCCGGGGGATGTACGCAATTGAATGGAAAAATATCAAAAATCCTGTTGCAGAATGACCATTACACGAGCAATAATACTGCGCCCTTTATCAGGGTAAATCGCATCGGGTCGGAATGTGTTTGTCAGCATGTGGAGCTCGAGCCCCATTCGGGCGGAGCACCAATAGCTGTCTTAATTGGACCATTCCACAAAACGATTTCTCTTTTACTTTTTTTTTCTACCATCCCGATCAGCGAGAGGGTGGCTACCTTTCTCAGGGTCCTCAAAATTTTCCCGATGACACAGTCCAACGTTTATCGTATAAAATTCGTTTTTATTTTACTTTATTTTTTACGCCAACGAGCAGAAAAGTTTCCCTTAACATGACATCTCCGATGGGGCGCTCCGAACTGTCGTCATTTTAATCGGTTCTCCATGAGGAGAACACCAAAAAGGGAGTCCCACAAATTGAATAGGTGGCGGTATCTCTGGAGCTTCCTGAATTTTTGCTTCATCGATACTTTTCATCAGGGAAAAATGAAAGATTTAAAAATTTTAATTACGAAAATAGAAAACGATTTTCTTACAAAAATGCTATCCGACTTTTTTGAAATAGGGTTTTAAAACAAATTTTCTACTTCTTACTCTTAAAGAGACCATGCTTTTTTATTCTATACAAATTTCAAATTTTTTGGACCAGAAAACTCTAAATAAACTATCTTAAAATTGGCAATTTTCCTCCCCTACTTTTCAAATTTATTCTCTTCTGGAGATATTTAACCATGAAATTGTTTGAACTAATAGACGACATCTGTACACCACAGTAAAACTTTTGTACTTTCTTCAAGAAGGGTTAAAGTTCTGAAAAACCCTTTAATCCTTCTAGTGGACCAAATACGATAAAGTTCCACAATTAGAAATAATTTCAGTTTGTGGGTTTTATAGGTAGATCCCCATCCCGTTGGGAAAAAAATCGCAACTCGAATTAGGAAAAGATAATTGCGAATTTCTGTGAAAGTCAAGAAATTAACCCGCTCATCTCGCCGGTTGCCTCCCAGCCAAAGTTGAAGTGATCCGGACGTGAAATTAATCCCCACAAAATGCTCGAACCGTGTGTAATTCCCCTTTTTCCTGTCCCGTAGGTTCAGGTGGGATCAGAGCGGCTCCAGCGACTGCGGCGGGGGTGGTGACGGCGGAATCCTCTTGTAACTTCCGGAATTCAATTACCGAGTTTGAGTGGAGTTTTGCTATCGCAAGTTTTGAAGTCTTCCCCCAGCTGCCGCCGACCCGCTGGCGTGTTGTTGATGCACCGTGCTAATTTCTTTGGAGGATTTGTTCCCCTTAATGGAAGTCACCTCGTTGCCTGTTAAAGGTGTTCCAACCTCTCAAGCATAAACCTTTTAGAGACCATAAGCCCTATGCTTTCTCCCTTATGTTTATTTTTGTGTAAACACGTTTAAAGGGAACACTGTTTTTGATCGAAATTACCTCTGCATCCCAGGGGCTTTGATATGTACAAAGTCAGGTGAAATTGTCTCAGACGAATCTTTTTGAAGCGAACACAAGGCTTAATACCACTTTCTGCTCTGTTCCACATAGGACCACAATCTTTTTGTAGAGCATCATTTATTTTTAGAATTTTATAGTACCTATGTATGTAGATTTTAATTTTTGTTGCATTAAAGCGTTAAATATATGTAGACAGAAAGTCATTAAGAGCTTATATATAATAATTTAGTCACTTCCGTCTGTCCATTCTATCAATTTATCCGCCGGCCGGTCCAATAAATATGAATAATAAAATCCTCCTGTCGATTTAAGAAAACCGAATTTAAAGTTTCAAGTTAAATTCATATATATTAGCGTTCAAGCAATTTGTATTTCGATAATATCTATTTTGATCGAGAATCCTGAAATTTATTAAAATTATGAATTCGTTTAGAAGTTGTAGCCGAGCAGTATGATAGATATAAAATAATTGACAAGCTAAATACATAATTTTATAATTATTTTATAAACATGATATTGACGATTCATATAAATTTATTTCATATTTTTTAATGTTTAACGAATTATATCTTACCTACCGGAAATCACCTAGAATTGTATAATTTATTTAATTTTTCTAAATACATGTTAAAAATAATATCCCACCGCTAAGCCGTTTTATTTACTTAATGTACTTTAAAAGGACTATTAAAATGTGTATATGTGAAAATCAAATAATTTCTTTTGAAGCATGCAGAGTTAATAAATTTGTTTAATTAGTTTTTTTATTAAAAAAATCTGTTGACACAGACATTTTCGTGAAAAGAATAAAGTTTTTAATACCTTATAAAAAGAAAAATGTAAGAATTTTGCTTGCCTTATCCGGTATAAAAATTTGAATGAACGTATTTATTTTAAAATAATGTCACAATTTGTGAGTTTTTGCAATTGGGTTCTTATTTTGGAAGGTAAGTAGAATTCCGCTGAGAATTGAACTTAAATACTACTGGAAAGAAAAGCTGGTAACTTTACTTGCATGCGAATTTTCCTCTGTAAAAATGAAAATTTCACAACCGGCGGCACAACCACTCAACGCGCATAAAACGTTGAAATTATTCTATTTTAAGATCTCAACGGCAGCGTGGTAATTTTTGGTCGCCGAGAACGTCGTTGTCCTCAGGCACAAGGAAGTGCTGCTCTGGAGGATGATTCACTAGCTGTGCCGCGACTCCGGATTTATCTTAAAGACAGAGTCGCTTTTTCGCGATGCTTACTTTCATAAGAAACCTCGCGATGTCGAGAATTCCGCACGAAGATGGGCACGGTGGATTTCAGCGAAGAAGTGGCCATAATTTGTTACATTTGCATTTCCCCGTAGCCAAGGCAAATTTCTAATTACATTTGAATCGCTTAATTATTGCAGAAGAATTAATCCTCATCTCTGCTGCCCGCGGAGGAGGAGCGGTAATGAGAAAATATCGCCGCAACGGGATACAAACTCGTCTTTTAATGGCCAAGAAGTTTTTCCTCCTTTCCGCTTCTCGCTGTTAGTAAAGGAAAAACCGAACTCGGTTCTTTAGGTCTGGATTAAAAGCCCTTTCACGAAGGGTGCGCTACTTGGCTATAAATTCAAAATTTTCATTTTGCTTCTCCATCCAACGATATCTGAGAAAATCGCGCTGGTTGGATCCTGTGGAACAAAACTTATTGGCGGACGTACGTTTCCTTGCTTTGCTGCCAGGCACTGTGGAATTAAACAGTTCTAGAAATTTATTTTCAAACTTTGTTCGGAATTGTAAAAGAAAAAAATTGAACGCAACGAAAAAATATACATAACTTTCCTAGTTAGATGGAAGAAATAAGGGGAAAAAAAATATTCTGGAAAGTAATTTTAATTTGGATTTTTCGACATCCATATTCCGTTTTTCCTTTCAAGCTTAAACAGATCTATGGATTACTGAAAATTTACTAAAGACAATTTAAAATTTCTTCATATACTCTTTCTGCGTTATTTAAGCAACGATTCAGTTCATTCGTTAAAATTGTTTGGATAAATTAAAGTAGGTATACTCATCCCACCGTAAAATCAAAATAATTTTATGTATTAATATCCATATAATATCGGATCCTTTAACGAACGTTATCTGAAAAAGAAAGAGATTTAAAAAATTTGTAATTAGTATTTTCCTTTAAATTCAAATTAATATATTCAAAGGAATTCAAATTATGAAACTCGATACCTACCACCTCTTTATCATTTTGCGCTTTAAAAACTAATTCAATTTGAAAATTGAAATTCTTCCAAAAACAAAAAAATATGAATAAATTATAATTAAAATTTTTAAATTTCTATTGATTGTGATGGCTTGAATAGGTAGTTTGGAGCAAGGCTTTAATATACCTTTTTTGATGAATTATGCACAAACCAAACAAACCACTTTGTGGCGATTTAGCAAAACCTTGTGGCGGATCCGAAACCATTTCCTATTCCAAAAAAATACCCAACATAACATTTAAAACAAAAACATGATTGATAGCATGGAAATAAGTAACTAAGCAACTCCACTGCTTACGAGCTGACCCAAATTGACCTGTATTTAATATTTATTCATATCCCGCTTCTTCTGCCCAATTGCCCTAATCCGTACTCTATGCCCTAAGAAACCCTCCGTTTGAATCGATACACATTGCAATTAATCAAATATGAGACTTCATCCCCAAAATTTCCGGATTAAGGTTTCCCAATTCGTTGAAAGTCTAAAATTCGCCACTATGCCCACTATACGGCCAGTAACAGTCTGTTTTTGGCACACGGAGGATCGATATCCATTCATGGACCAGGGAAACTGCTAAATTAATTAAGTAATCCGGGCAGTTTGCTGTAGGCCAATAAACAGAAATCCACTTGAGCTGCTTCCTAAAAGTAAATAAAATTGGACAGATTGCAGCACTCTCAGCCTCTGTTGAATCGTTGAACTGGCCACAAGGCAAATAATATTTTTTTTGTTTTTGAAAAGTATAAATATCTCAATTTGCAAAAATATAGCAGCAGTTGTATATCTCATGGAATATTTTGGCCCGGCGAGATTTTGAGAAGTTGCTAAGCCCCTGAAAAAACAAAAAAAGTAACCATGCCTTTATTTTATATATTTGGGTGTATATTTCCCGGTGTGGCCGATAAAAGTCTAAACAGCGAACATTTCCCACGAGGCTTATTCGCTTTAAATTGTTTATTCCACCCCATGGATTTTGGGGCAACAACAAAATCCTGGAAAAAAATAAATTCTCATGATTTTTCATTCAAGACCAAACTTCCCATCTCGGTCAAATTGGAATCAGGGTGAAATTATTCTCCAGATAGGTTAATGGAGTCCGTGGTAAACACAAGGATCTGTCCACATTTCATATATTCAGCTACACCCTAGAAAATAAGCCCGTAATATTACACGAACCATAACGAGGTTATGATTAGCAAAAACAAGACTAATTCCATTTTCCAACTGCTCTGCTACCCTTGCAGCCCACATGTGCCCCAAATCCCCAGATACACAGACCCTTTTGCGTCCCCCTAAAATAGGGCTCCCAGCTCCACATTTTCACATTCGGGCGAGTCCTCTAATGATGCTGCACAAATGCTTACATGGCCCGCAGAAGGTGCGGGGGCCCACACGGATTATTCAAATCCCCGGGGGCTGGGATTTTTTACAGATTATATTCTAGGGCTGCAAATAGCTGGTGGTAGCTGATAGAGTGTGCCTCCCCTCGGAGATCGGCCGGCGGTTAGAGTAACCACCCCCACTCTTATACTTGGCAGAATAAGTATGCTAATCTTCTAATTAACCATCCAAAAGCAGCACTATCATTGGATTGTTAATAGAAAGTGATAGTGCACAACGCAAAATCACTATCACTATCACTAAATAGTTAAAAACTAGTACACGATAAATTTAAATTATTTAATGACAGTACAAAAAGGTTTGCTTTATCACTAAAAATAAATAATCCTTTTACATTCTTAAATGTATTTTACTAATTTCTATACCTAATAATATTATAATAACGTTTTTCTATTAATGCAGCAAATATGTTCGTAATAGTTCTAATCTTAGAGAAGATTTTAACATTAGATTTGCATCAAAATCATTAATATCGTTAACTAATTTTCTTAAGGGGGTATTCTAGTTATTAATATTGACATTTTACATATTTCGATATTCTATCCTATTATTTTGCCTGTTTATAACCATTTAAAGTCAAAGCAGTACTATGAAAGCAGTAGAAATGAATAATTCTAAAAGCTTTAATAAAATACGTTTTTCCCGAAGACGTGATGTGATAGAACATTTTGGACTTCGAATTCTTATTTAGCATCCCACATTCTGATAAACTCTAAATTAAAATGTTCGATTTTTTGCAGTGCAAAATATTAATTTATAAGATTTACATTTTAAATTATATCATTACGACATTATCAATTAAATGCTTCAAATTAATTTTACAAGTTTCATTGTATTTTAACATAGGTATAGTATTTTTCTATTCAGATCTATGAAACCACAATTTTCTACGTATTTTTAAAATATCAAATGTTAAATCATAGAATGGCATACAAAACTTAACGTTGAGTTAAAGTCAAGGTCTAATCGTTCTTCTGTCAAATATTTGATGTTCTTTGCTGTAGGGACCGAACCTGATTTAGGAAAGGGAGCATAATACGAAAAGTGATTATGCACATTATTTACACTAGCTCCTTACGTTTAAAATTTTTATTTTCACTATTATTAACAGAAAAGTTCCATGGTTTCTGTAGCTTGAAAATCAGTTCATGCAAGTCAGCGATTTAGATTATATACGTAATTTAGATCTCTTAAAATTACATTCTAATATCATATAAATTTTTACTTCAAAATTAAAATTGATAACGAAACATAGTTTAATATGACAATCTTGTGATTCGTAGTGTCCCCGAACAAATTGTTTATGTTTTATGGTAAATTTTCAATTTTCATTTTCATTTTTACACTATCAACAACTTATCACAGACTATTTATAGCCTGAACATATACATACTTATGTATAGTACGTACATATATTACAAAATTGTCGCGTCACAATTTTAATTTTCAAATAAAAATCGATATTTATGATACCTGCTAGAATCTATTAGTATGCATGTATTAGTATGTTAAAATGTAGATGCTTGTTTGTAATTTTGTATATTGCTCCGCAAAACTATCCACCTATGATTATAAAATCATTTAGACCTACTTTTGTTTCCATATTTTCTTTTGTTATTATATTATGGTAGTAGATTTGTAAAGAAGTCATTGTATAATAATTATGAAAAAACTCTATGAGTCCAATTTGTATTGCCAAATAATAAATTCATATACGTTTTTTTTACCAGAAGACCCCCACAAACCGTATGAAAATTGACTCTGAGTCAAATTTTCTGAAATTTGGATATGTTGTAGCTAATGCTTTTCTGAGAAAAAGTTGTCACGGGCAAAAGTTTCGGCTACGATTGCTTTTCAAGTTATGAGGGCTTGAACGTCACAATAATTAAGCATTAAGCATACAACAAGCGATTTGAATATATGGGCCTCTCTTTGCGCTTCTGTGCCTGTATTTGTGCGTATGAAGCGTGCTTTACAATAACTTTTCTCTCAGTGTATAGGTATGCAAAATTATTAAAACATATATCAACCAAATTTCTCAGACCTGTGCAATTAATGATATCTTTAAAATTGTAAGATAAGGAATACCGTGACGATCGGAGGTGAATTACCTCCAGTGCCGAAAAAAATAGGCCCTCACAAAATCCAAACTATTCCGGACACGTTTTGCACCGACAGATCGGAAGACTCCGATACTCGTTAATTCCTGGAACAGAAGGAGTCAGGGGCGGTGCATCCTGCGGACGTGTATCCGGGTCATGTAAACAATGTCATGTCATGTCAACTTCAATACGCCCATGAAATGGTGAGCTGAGGCATCGTCGGTCGTCGCGACGCCGGGCTCACGCACCACAAGGGGGTCTCTGAGGAAGGGCTTCTTGGGGAACCGCAGCCCCAAGTGCGGGGCCCTTTGCGGGCAACAAACAATTCCGCACGTACGGCGGGAAAAGGAGGAGATGATCCTGCTCGTTATTCGTATACCGCCCTTTACGCGTCGTCTTTTTCCTGTCTTGAGGCTAAAATGAATTTGATTTATTGATGCGCCCTTTTCAAGGCAGGAGGCGTATTTTGTTGCTTTCCAAACGTATTGATACAAAAATCCTTGAATCGATATTCTCGAAAAACTAGAGTACCAGACAATCCACACCAAAAAACATAGAGTGTTACTTTTTTGTTTCAGAACTATAAGATATGATACGTATTTTCATTAAATTCACTATATAAATCAAATGAATCCGCTGAACAATTCATAGCAGTACAATTATGTATAATTTTAGACTCTGGATTTGAATGAACAACGATTGTATGTATGTATTTAATCGAAAAACAAGGCACTACCGGTATAGAAGATATGGAAACCTCCATACCTAAATTTATTTATGGTATGGAATTCCATACCTTCATAACAGGCCACCGCGACATAGCCCAGGATTTTTGCATAAAATAAACCAATCATGTTTATAAGAATTTTGATAACTCTACCTGGCTCTTAACGGACAAATGAGAGGTCGTTTTCAATTCTTAGGCGTCTTAAAACTATCTAACATCTGCAATGCTTCAAGACAGACTAAATGACCTAGATATTTTAAATATACATAGGTATGAAGATTTAATTAAGAAATCGAACTTAAAAAAAAATTATAATTATTTTTATAAAAAGAAGTACCTACACATTGTCCACTTTTATAATGTTTTCAATATTTTAAGTAAAGAAGTAAATACAGTCAATATGCAAAAATTTAAAGGACCCCGCATAAAGTAGTCTAGAAACCGATTAAACCAGCAAAACCTAACATAACTCGATTTATTTATTTATCTACAAATATACATATATATCATTATTTTATTGTATTAATATTATTAACTTTTGTCTTATTTATTATATTTATACTCATTTTTCTTGGTAAAGCATTTAATTTCAAAATATTACAGACTATGCAAACAAAAATTTTACAAAATTTTACAAAATACATACATAGATACAGCAAATTTTCTTATAAAATCTTTTATTATTAAAAATTAATGACGTTGAAAATCAATGTTTTGAAGTGGATTGAAACTACACAAAAATAAACAAAAATTTGTTTTAATGACATTTTGAACTATTGCTTAAAAATTAAAAATATTCTAGAGATTTTCTGTGAACAACTGTTTTTTATCATTATCACCTTTTTGCAAATTACTTTTTGTATATTTTTAGATTGAGATTTTCCTTATATTAATTATAGTTTCAGGATAAATTCCTCATTCGTTATACATAATTTTTCGTAAACTGAAATTATATTACACATATTGACACATGATTAATTGAATAGACTTCGAATCTTAAGAGATTTGGAATCATATCTAACAAGTAACAACCTACAGGATTTTAGTACCACAAGCATTTTGTTTGTTCCTCTTAAAAACTTCAATTTTTCGTACAGTGGCCAATGTATATTCAAACGTTTGTGGAAGAAATATTTATTTTCACTAACAAGAATTTTGGATATCTATGAAAAATACAAGAAAGATTACTCATATTAAAACCGTATAGGAGTCTTCTTTACATATGCTTTTGTTATAACTACGTAAGTGATAAATAAGATTAAAAAGAATTATTGTGAAAGTCGGTTCAATTGAAGCGAGATAATTTCACAAATTTAAAATTGTAGTTATCTAAGAAAAGAATCCTATAAATGTTTTGGTAATAACTTCTTAACTTATTTTTAATCAGTAATCTTGAAAAAATAATCAACTTTAAAAGAAATTCTTCAATTAATGAATGTTATAACAAACTTCTAGACAAAACTCCATAGTGTCACGTTGTAAACATCCAAAACTACAAAAAGGTATTGAATAATTAGTTCCAATGAGCAGGTTTTGCCTATCTAAACTGATAAACTAATTTAAGCCTATAGTTCGTGCACTAAGAAGAGGAATTCCACTAGCACTTTCAAACAAAATAGTCACCCTTTATTAAAATCCTGTGTAAAATTATAACCTGTACGTCTTGCCAATAATAAAAATATATTTTGATTTATATAATAAATATTTTCTATGTTTTCAAATTAATCGTTAGTGTTCAACTATTGTTCGAATTCTCAAATAAATTTTATTAAAGGCAACAGTGCGAAATTTTTAAATATGCCAATTAATTTATGGTTTGTATTTTCGTAGTTAAGTTGCCATTGTTATCATCTTAGTGTAGGACTTATCTTCTTTTGAAACGACTCAAACCCATGCACCTAACTCAGGCTCAGCAAATTTTCTGCGCTAATGAGGAAAAAGTTGATAAATGCTCTTGAAGAGAAAGGGGATACGTCTGCAGCAAGTTCCCTTCATCCCTGCTGTGCCTTCGTATCAGGCACTCCAGACCAGGCAGTCGAACGTGAACAAAATCAGACTAATTGGTCTCTTGGCATAGAAAACGCGAGTATCTCTCTACGATTTCAGAATAAAAACAAGGGCTACTCTAAGTTAGCAATAAATCGATTTTTTTTCATAACCATCTTGTAACAGCATTCTATGTATATAAAATATGCAAACACTATACTGCCGTGCCAAGGAAAAAAGTTGTTAAGCGCCAAATTTTTCAAAATTGAGTTTTTGGTATCATTTGATTCGTCCGGAAATTCTCTATTTAATTTATCTTCAATAAAATTTTTATCACGATTCAATTTTATTTTATAACAATATTTATTTGAAAAAACAAATGACTAAAAAATCTGATGTAGATCAAAAAAGATGTTAAGTAACTCGAAAAATTGAAAAGAGAAGCGATTCGAGGTTTGAATACAAAAACAAAAGACCGTAAAGACCTTTACGGGGTTTTCTGACTTTAAATATCCTGCATAATTAAGAAGCATACAAAACAGAAAAGCCGTAAGTACATAAGATTTTCTTGTTTTGTATGCGGTATCCCTGGAGCGCTTGAAAACAAAACTAAACAGCTTTAAGTACAATTTTTGATATGAAGTTAAAAAATCATGCTGACAAACTAATGATTTTGTAATTTTAAACTCTACAGGTTTATAATTTATAATAATAACTTTTATATACGGCAAGCAGTGTACACTTTTTGTATGCTACTAAGTTATGGAATTATTTTATAATAGCGACTTTCACGTTCGTTATTATATTAAGCGCTCCATTGGTTCTTAACATTTTTCTTGATTTGTAAAGCACGACTTTCTCTATGTTAATTACAAATTCATAGCTACTAAGGTACTTTACGGGTCTTTTGGATTTGTATTTGGAAAGGCAAAAAAACCTTATGTGCTTTTTTGCACAGATTTTAATAAAAATTTGCAATTTTCTTTTTATATTCAGATAGAGAATATCATTATTAATGAACATACACCAATACCTCGCTTTGCGTCGTTTCGTTTTGCATTTTTTCGAAGTTGCGTCGCTGCTTAATTAGTACTAATTTTCACTGTGCGTCGTTAGATTTTCGAGGTTGCGTTGTTTTGGGTTCGAAGAATCTCCGAAGAACAAAATTTAACCTCCAAACAAATTTCCAAAGCGATGTGTTTGATTGACGAAGCTATGGAGATTTTTTTAAAAAACGATCCTGACAGCGGAAGGAGTTTTAAAGTGTCCCAGGCGGTAGCTACGAATATCAATTGCTACAAGGAAATTTATTTCACGTTGAAAAAAAAAGCTGTTCAGCAAACATTGGACCAATTTTTTGTGAAAGAAAGCCGACTTACGACAACAGCCACTATGGACTCATCAGACAGTGATTAATTTTAATTTTGTTTTTCATAAATTAATTGAATAGTTTATTTTGTTTTAATTGAATAGGTTTTTTTTTGTTTTTTGTATGTATGTAATAAAATTTTATATTATTTTTGTTTTTTAAATGTTTACTTTGTTCAATTTTCTTTTTAAAAAGTAGTATTTTCGTAACCCTGGAACCTATCTTCGATCTTTACATGGTTTGCTATAGAAAATCTTAATTCACTTTGCGTTGTTTCAATTTGCGTCGTGTTTTTTTGGAACGTAACCCCGACGCAAAGTGAGGTATTGGTGTATTAATATTCATAAAAAAAAATTTTTTTAACTACGTTTTTTTTAACTCCAAACTCTTTTTAATTTTTCTCGAAATCACTTCGATTGGAGTTAACCACTTTTTTCCTTAGCACGGCAGTATATCTCTTTCAGGAATTCTATTTCACGAGTACTTAAAGAAATTCTAGGAGATATTTCACAAATAAATTTATAGAGGTTTCAACTGAGGTCATTACGTCCAGCTCAATTATCGCTTATACAATGTTTTTATCTCCCCAAAATCTTAGGATTTACAATGAGTTTAAAAGTGTATCCATCTACTATAGCACCGCGATTTCATTTGATGTTTCAAGTATCTTATTTTATAATAATTTTCACTTGTTTACATTTTCTTGTTTTTTTACTTGTTCCATTTTGATTAAATAATCACTAAATGTTAATTTTAACACCTGCTGAATAGTGCTGAATAAACTTTTTGGTGATGCCACAATGAATTTATGAGATTTTAATTGAGATTCTTTCGAAATCTCAAGATTTTAAAATCGCCTACTTGTATGAGATCCAATCCAATAGATTGTCATATTGATTTCGGGAAATCATAAAAAATCTCGGGATTGGAAAGATGAAAAGATGTTATTACTTCGACGTTAAGGTCCTTTTCATCTTGATCTTATGCCCAATTTACATACCAACAATTTTCTTTTAAAACGATAAAATCCGGCATTAGTTCGGCGCATAATGCAACACCTACTTAAATGCAAAATAACCAAGATTCAAGACTTTATGTGTTAGTGCTTTTAGTTGGCACACATTATCCGTCCCTTAAAAAAGAAAAGATTTTCTAAAGAAATGCACCTTTGACGGAATTATTCATCTCCATTTTCTGCTTATGACTTCCTCTTATGCCAAATACATAGTTATCTCAGCAACTTCTTTTGAAGCTTGACCTGAGCAGAAGGTTCGGTTTCTTGCTTTTCTCACAAATTGCTTAAGAAAGTACGTCCGGCAGTATAAACATTCTTGGAAGACGAAGACAATTATGAAGAAATGTTTAGAGCACTGTAAAATGATAAAATGAGCAGAAAGCTATAAAGCCATAAAATAACAGAAATATATCAAAAATTTATCAAATCACATAAAATGACAGCCGACCATTGCCACACCATCAGTTCAATGAATATTAGGGTCGAGTGACGTCACAACTTATGGCCAAGGCATGGACCCATAGTTATAAATTATTAATAGCATGTGCGGACAGGATGTGTCCCAAATCGTTGGATGGTCATTTGCAAAAAGAATGCCTTCGGACCGTGACCTAATTTTGTCCAATGGAAGAAAGCAAAAATCGTTTTAATATTTTTCAGTACGGCTAACAGCGCAATTAATATAATTGCAATCGATTTTCGATAGAAATAATTGAAAAATTTGCAAAGTAATGATACTGCTGTTCGCATGTAAAAGAACCAGACTTGAAACAGATCTGAAATGTGTAACATGATGCACAGGTGCTTTTATTTCCTAAGATATTTAACTATAACTTTTCGAAAATTAATATTTGTCCGAACGTGTTTACTTTAAGGATTATCTTCAATTTTCACAAAACATTTTGAGAGAATATGGAGCAAACCGCTCACTAAAACTGTCAATGTTCAACATTTTAAAATTAATTATTTCGAAAAATACAAGCGATCGACAAATTGTTTTACTTTCGACACTTTCGACCCCAAATAAATGTTCAAACCGAATTTATGCCTTTTATCAAAACTCAATTTTGAGAAATTGGGTTTGAGTAAGCGATTTTTGAATTGGTTAATTTACATGACAACACATATTGAATAGCAAATTTTATTAAATTAATAACTTAGGGTTTTGATAAAACTAAAAGCTAAATAAAAAAACATTTTTTTTGTCAGTCAGTTGTACTTCCCGCAATATTTATCTTTAAATTCTTGAAAATTGATATTTTGCATATTCCCAAAAAGTTTCGTTGCAAGTTGTATAAAAACATACCTTGAATTAAGGACTTCCACCTTTTCACTCCTAAAAATTCCTCAGGAATCTTTGAAATTAACTAATTAAAGGTAAATATCTTTTTCTACTTATCGACGGTGACGAGCACGCATTTGTCTCATAAAATTACAAATCAAACTAAAAAAAAATTTTCCTTATTTGCAGCACTCATGTAGAATTTTTTACAGAAATCCGGTGGAAAAATTATTAATTTAAGATTTTCACATAATTTTCACCAAAAGATTGCGGAACCATTACAACGGAAAATAATCACTTTTCAGAATTTTAAAGTTAAATATCTCAAAAAATATAAGCGGCTGATTTTTTTTTACATATCTGTCACTTTTGACCTTAAATGGGCATTCCTACACAAAGTTTCATCACAATCCGTGAGGAGACTTCAAAATCAATTTATGCCAAAACCTCCATTAAATTAATTTTTACATAAACAGCACGGAACACTGGTTGCAGTGCCTCGAATGCCGGAAGTGGGTGCAAATTTTATGTCTTTAGTTTGTTCGTCCAATTGTAAGTCTGACCATCGTATATATTGTACATAGTTAAATTATCTGATCACAATGATAAAAGTGCAATATTTTGTATAGTTTTCTTACAATCAAAATGATTTATTAATTACTTATTTTTAATTGCTGTAATGCTATCGACTATTTTTTAATTTTTTTTCTTCCGAAAACAATCGATTTTGTCGGCTCATGTCGGCATATGATATCCAAAAGTCAGGTAGAAGAGAAAGGATTTCTCCGTCCCTAAGTTACCAAAGTTATCCTTTAAGTATTTAGTTCGACACTGTTCTGTATAGGAGCTGTTGTTGTACGTTTCCGGAATTCGTTTCCATCTTGCAAACTCTACATTTTTTTCACAGTGTTGAAAGTATGTCGGCACGCAAACCGGGCACTGCCAATCAAAATAGTATTTTTTAATAAACGCAATTTTCTTTCCGTTTAAGAAATTTTGCAGGTCATATAAACAGTGGCATTGCCACGGATTTCCACCGATGCGCATTTCCCCCAACTTTGGAAAAGAATCTCGACTCAGTGGAAGGAAAGTTAACTTGTTATGTTCTATAGATAGTAATTTTAAAGATTTCAGAGATTCTATTTGACCTTCAGTTAGTTCTTCAATCAAATTGTCTTGCATAAAAAGCATTTGAAGTTCTTTAACAGGAACAAAAATATCTTCAGGTAAAAATTGAAGTTTATTAGATGAGATCCCAAAAACCCAAATATTACGGGTAAATTTAAACAGCTCTAAGTCAAGTTGTGGTATGCTATTGTTACTTACAGAAAATATTTGAAGATTTGGTAAATTAGTGCCAAAAATGTCTGCAGTTACACTGCGCAGCCTATTATTATTTATAAATAAGTTTTCTAAGCTTTTGAATCCTCTAAAAGTATTATTACTAATTATTTCGATTTCATTGAACGGTAAATTTAGAACTTTTGCATCAAGCCCTTCAAAGATGTCCTCATTCAGCTCATTAATTGAATTATTTGCAAAACTTATGCGTTCAACAACAAGCATCTCCTTAAAGGCTCCAGGAGCAATGCGACGGATTTTGTTTGATGAGAGGTCAAGCCAATTTAAAGTAGTTTCGGACAAGCCTGAGAACGTAAACTCCGCAATTTCTTCTATGAAATTATTACTTAAAAAAAGATCAGTTAAAGCTTTGAGATCCTTAAAAGCTCCGTCTTCTATTTTCTGCAACGCGTTATATTCGAGATGTATTTTTTGTAAATTTGGCATTTCAGTGAATGCATTTGCAGGAACAATATCAATTAGGTTGTGGTCTAATTTAATTATCCAGAGCATTGGGAGACGTCCGGTTGGAATGCTTTTCAATTTATTGCCTGACAGCCTCAATTCCCGGAGATCCTTCATTTCAGAGAAAGTGTGTGGCTCAATACTTTCCAGAAGATTACCCGAAAAATCTGCATCTGTGAGCATTTTCAAATTTTCCAAATCACTTTTATACAGAGTCTTGAGTTTATTGTAGCTGCAGTCAAAGTAGCTGATGTTATTGTTGGCCAGAAACCAGGTGCTTTTTAAAGTTTGAATGGAACAGCGCTGCAGACTTAGTGCAGATAGCGAAACAAAATCCTTAAATCCATATTCAGAAATAACTAGAGTCTCAGTTAGTAAAAAATCCAGAATTTCTATCCTATGCAAATATTGACTTTTGCTTTTATGTACAAAAAACACTCCTTCCGGTGAATTCTGAACGTGTATTACTCGACAATCTTCTCCGATATTAGGGAATGAATCGAAAGAATGACCTGACCTCGTGGATGGGAAATAATAGCTTTCTATACAATGTGCGCTCGAGCGAACTACGAATAGAATTAACAGCAAAAGAAGCTCCGTCCCGATCATTTCACTTGTAATTCGATCAGAAGTTTAAATCAAACTAACAGCGGTTGGAAAATTTAATCTGCTTTTCAATAAAATCATTCGTTATTACTTTTCCATTAACTGCAACGTATGAAAATTCTCCGATATTTAAAAAAAGAACATTTAGTTTATCATCACTAGGTTAATAAGTCATAGTAGAGGCAATTTAATACAAAGTAGGAGTAATCAATTGCAATTCCCGGAATTATTAGTTTTATGTAATCCGTTGAAAATATTTTATAGAAATTGTCTCTCAAAATATATTAGCGAAATTGGAAATCTCTGATCACATGATAGTCAAGTCTTGATGAGATCAGAAAGCAGGGTGTTCTCAGTAAGGAGGGAAACAATTTCACAAGGGAAAGCGAAATAATAGTCGGAACAAACGTTGTACAATACAATTTAGAGAATTGACTGGTAAATATTGGAACACGCCTTTCTGGATCACTCTGTACTCTGCAACTCAGAATGTTGTATCCTTTCTGAATAAATACATTGGTATTTGCAGGTCTAGAGAAATGGACCACCTACAACCCCAATTTATGCCGTTTTTCAAATTATTGGTAGATTTTTATCGTTTCCTAAACTTAGTCTTGAAAAATGTTGTTTGGGTAGGTGACTTTCAAATTTTATTTACATCACATCACATATTGGAGGAAATTTTATTACGACAATAACTTTTTAACAATATAACAATTTTTGAAAATACAAAAGGGTACTTTTTGAACAATTTCTTTTTTTCTTTTAAAGTTCAAAATAAAAGTTATGGTGCAAGAACTAGAGGAAAGACAGTCATCATACAGGCGCTCCGGAAAAGATCGAACTAGAGGCAAAACTTGCTACAAAGAAGAAAACCTCCATTAAATTTATGTTTAGTTGCTGCGATTTTTACATAAACAGCACGGAACACTGGTTGCAGTTCCTCGAATGCCGAAAGTGGGTGCAAATTTTATGTCTTTAGTTTGTTCGTCCAATTGTAAGTCTGACCATCGTATATACATAAGTTAAATTATCTGATCACAATGATAAAAGTGCACTATTTTCTATAGTTTTGTTACAATCAAAATGATTTATTAATTACTTATTTTTAATTGCTGTAATGCTATTGACTATTTTTTAATTTTTTTTTCTTCCGAAAACAATCGATTTTATAGGCTCATGTCGGCATATAATATCCAAAAGTCAGGTAGAAGAGAAAGGATTTCTCCGTCCCTAAGTTACCAAAGTTATCCTTTAAGTATTTAGTTCGACACTGTTCTGTATAGGAGCTATTGTTGTATGTTTCCGGAATTCGTTTCCATCTTGCAACCCTACATTTTTTTCACAGTGTTGGAAGTATGTCGGCACGCAAATCGGGCACTGCAAATCAAAATAGTACTTTTTAACAAACGCAATTTTCTTTCCGTTTAAGAAATTTTCCAGGTCATACAAACAGGGGCATTGCCACGGATTTCCACCGATGCGCATTTCCCCCAACTTTAGAAAAGAATCTCGATTGAGTGGAATGAAAGTTAACTTGTTATGTCCTACGACAGTAATTTTAAAGATTTCAGGGATTCTATTTGACCCTCAGTTAGTTCTTCAATCAAATTGTCTTGCATAAAAAGCATTTGAAATTCTTTAACAGGAACAAAAATATCTTCAGGTAAAAATTGAAAGTTGTTAGACGAGATCCCAAAAACCCAAATATTACGGGTAAATTTAAACAGCTTTCAGTCAAGTTGTGGTATGCTATTGTTACTTACAGAAAATATTTGAAGATTTGGTAAATTAGTGCCAAAAATGTCTGCAGTTACACTGCGCAGCCTATTATTATTTATAAATAACTTTTCTAAGCTTTTGAATCCTCTAAAAGTATTATTACCAATTACATATTTCTATTTCATTGAACGGTAAATTTAGAACTTTTACATCAAGCCCTTCAAAGATGTCCTCATTCAGCTCATTAATTGAATTATTTGCAAAACTTATGCGTTCGACAACAAGCATCTCCTTAAAGGCTCCAGGAGCAATGCGACGGATTTTGTTTGATGAGAGGTCAAGCCAATTTAAAGTAGTTTCGGACAAGCCTGAGAACGTAAACTCCGCAATTTCTTCTATAAAATTATTACTTAACAAAAGAGCAGTTAAAGCTTTGAGATCCTTAAAAGCTCCGTCTTCTATTTTCTGTAACGCGTTATATTCCAGATGTATTTTTTGTAGTTTTGGCGTTTCAGTGAATGCAATTGCAGGAACAATATCAATCAGGTTGTGGTCCAGTTCAATTATCTCAAGCATTGGTAGACCTCCGGTTGGAATACTTTTTAATTGATTGTCTGTCAGGCTCAAACTCCGCAGCACCTTCATTTCAGAGAAAGTGTGTGGTTCAATACTTTCCAGAAGATTACCCGAAAAATCTGCATCTGTGAGCATTTTCAAATTTTCCAAATCACTTTTAAACAAGGTCCTGAGTTTATTGTAGCTGCAGTCAAAGTAGCTGATGTTATTGTTGGCCAGAAACCAGGTGCTTTTTAAAGTTTGAATGGAACAGCGCTGCAGAGTTAGTGAAGATAGCGAAATAAAATCCTTAAATCCATATTCAGAAATAACTAGAGTCTCCGTTTGCGAAAAATCCAGAGCTTCTATCCTGTGCCAATATTGATTTTTACTTTTATCCACAACAAAAGGTGCTTCCGGTGAATTCTGAACGTGTATTATCCGACAATTTTCTCCGATATTAGTGAATGAATCGAAAGAATGACCTGAACACCTCATGGATCCGGGATAATTGTCATGTATACAATCTGCGCTCGAGCGAACTACGAATAGAATTAACAGCAAAAGAAGCTCCGTCCCAATCATTTCACTTGTAATTCGATCAGAAGTTTAAATCAAACTAACAGCGGTTGGAAAATTTAATCTGCTTTTCTATAAAATCATTCGTTATATTGTTTTTCCATTCACCGCAACGTTCGACAATTCTCCGATATTTAAAAAAAGAACATTTAGCTTATTATCAATAGGTTAATAAGTCATAGTAGAGGCAATTTAATAAAACGTAGGAGTAATCAGTTGCAATTCGCTGTATAATTTATTTGTTTCATGTAGGCATTTTTAATCTGTCGAAAATATTATATAGAAATTATCTATCAAAATAAGTTAGCAAAGTTTTAAATCTCAAATCATATCGTAGTCAAGTCTTGATGGGATCAGAAAACAGTTTTTTTTCAGTAATGCGGCCAACAATTTCACGAGGAGTAGGGAAGGATTAGTCGGAACAAATGTTGGGCAGGAGAATTCAGAGATTGCAGATTGGTAAATATTGGAACCCGTTTTTCCGAATCACTCTGCATTTTAATTCTGCAACTTAAAATGTTATGCCTAAATTTTTCCGAGTAAATACAATTTTAGAGATAAATAAGGCAGCCAAAAGTATAATAGATAAACTTCGAAGATGTCTATCTTTTGTGTTTTTTCGGCTTAATTGTATGAGAACTACAATAATTGTATTATTTTGGGCGCTTTCAACCCCAAATGGTAGCTCAAACCCAATTTATGCTCTTTTTCATATATTTGGTTGAATTTTTCGACTTCTAAATTCAATTCTAACAAACATTGCTTTGGTTGATGACTTTGAAGTTATTTACTTAACATTAGATATCAGAGGAAATAACGTAAGGGAAAAATTGAAAAATTTTTTAATAATATAAGGTACATTTTCAGCAATTCCTTTATTTCTTTTAAAGTATCAAAAACATTAGCTAGCAAAAATGCTAATTACAAACACTAAGTTTTTTATTAATTTTGAAATTGGTTCTGTATAGTCGTCGAGTGTCAGGTGTTGCACAACAAGTTAAAAAACGTAAAATGCATCCTTAAATGTAACTAAATCTTTTCAATTGAAGCTAATTTGAGGGCTTACACAACTAATACAGATGTGATATTGTTACGTATTTTGTGACAAACTTAGAATGTTTGCCAAATGTTTGGAATGTAAAAGAACTTTTAATTATTGCTATGTGTCTAGCTTTTCATTTTGTTTGCAAAACTTCTTGCTTTCATATGTTACTGATTTTATTGAAACTAGTGCATTTTCGAGCTCACCGGATTTAAATTACTTTTAAATGCTTTGTTTAAATATGTGCTTTAGTATTGTTTAAAGCAGTTTACATAATTTATCAACTATAATAATTATTATTCTATATAGTATATTGCATGAACTTTTTCTTCTCATTATGCCATTAGTTTATCTTTGTTTAATTTTTAAAAATTTGATAAAATAAATAAATGTACAGGACTCGTCATTGATCTAACAACTACATTAAGCACATGATCTTTTATGTATTTAATCCGACATTGGTCTGTATAGGAAGTATTGTATTTTTCCGAAATTCGTGTCCATCTTGCAAAATCTGTATTTCTCTCACAGTGTTGGAAGTATGTCGGCATGCAAACCGGACACTGTCCATCAAAATAGTATTTTTTAACAAACATGATGTTCTTTTCGTATAAAAAATTTTGTACTTCATCCAAACAGGCACACTGCCATGGATTTCCGCCGATGCGCATTTCCTCCAAATTTGAAAAAGAATTTTGGTTGAGTGGAAGAAAAGTTAACTTGTTGTGTTCTATTGATAGAAATTTTAAAGATTTCAACGATTCTATGTGACTTTCAGTTAGTTCTTCAATCAAATTGTCTTTCATAAAAAGTATTTCAAGTTCTTTAAGAGGAACAAAAATATCTTCAGGTAAAAACTGAAGTTTGTTAGTCGAAATACTTAAACGCTGAATATTTAAAGTAAATTTAAACAACTCTGAGTCAAGTTGAGATATTCTATTGGATCTTACAGAAAATTCTAGAAGATTTGGTAAATTTGTACCAAAAATGTCTGCAGTTAAACTGCGCAACCTATTATTATTTATAAATAACTTTTCTAAGCTTTTGAATCCTCTAAATGTATTATTACCAATTATTTCGATTTCATTGAACGGTAAATTTAGAACTTTTGCATCAAGCCCTTCAAAGATGTCCTCATTCAGCTCATTAATTGAATTATTTGCAAAACTTATGTTTTCGACAACAAGCATCTCCTTAAAGGCTCCAGGAGCAATGCGACGGATTTTGTTTGATGAGAGGTCAAGCCAATTTAAAGTAGTTTCGGACAAGCCTGAGAACGTAAACTCCGCAATTTCTTCTATAAAATTATTACTTAACAAAAGACCAGTTAAAGCTTTGAGATCCTTAAAAGCTCCGTCTTCTATTTTCTGCAACGCGTTATATTGCAGAAGTATGCCTATTAATTTCGGCATTTCAGTGAATACATTTGCAGGAACAATATCAATCAAGTTGTGGTCTAATGTAATTAACCAGAGCTTTGGCAGACGTCCGGTTGGAATGCTTTTCAATTTATTGCCTGACAGCCTCAATTCTCCAAGTTCCTTCATTTCAGAGAAACTGTGTGGCTCAATACTCTCCAGAAGGTTATGCGAAAAGTCTGCAAATGTGAGCATTTTCAAATTTTTCAAATCACTTTTAAACAGGGTCCTGAGTTTATTGTAGCTGCAGTCAAAGCCGAAGATGGTGTTGTTGGCTAGAAACCAGGTGCCCTTTAAAGCTTCAATGGAACAACGATGCAGATTGAGTGAAGATAGAGAAAAAAAATCCTTAAATCCATATTCAGAAATAACTAGAGTCTCAGTTTGCGAAAAATTCAGAGTTTTTATCATGTACAAATACCGATTTTTGCTTTTATCCACAACAAACGCTGCTTCCGGTGAATTCTGAACGTGTATTATTCGAGAATATGCATCAATATTAGTGAATGAATCAAAAGAATGACCAGAACACATCGCGACATCGAATTCTTTTATGCAATCTGGACTCGAACGAACTACAAATAGAATTAACAGAAAAAGAAGTTCCGTCCCGATCATTTCACTTGCAATCCGATCAGAAATTTAATTCAAACTAACAACGGTTGGAAAATGTTCTGCTTTTCAATAAAATCATTCGTTATCTTGTTTTTTCATTCACTGCCAACGTTCGACAATTCTCGTATATTAATAAAAGAACTTTATCAAGAGGTTAATAAGTCATAAGTCACGCAATTTAATAAAAAGTGGAAGTAATCAATTGCAATTTGCGATATTATTAGTTTTATGAAGGCACTCTGTTGAAAATATTCTATAGAAATTATATCTCAAAATAAGTAAGCAAAATTGCAAATCTCTGATCACATCGTAGTCAAGACTTGGTGGGATCAGTGCTAATTAATTTAATTGCATTCTAAAATAAACTAATTGCGATGTGAGACATACTGAAAACTATTAAACTATTATTCGGGATTTTATTTGCTGCGTAACATCATAACCTACATTTATTTAGAGGAAAAAATATCTGCATGAAAAAAATTAAGGTCTCTTTTTTTCATTAAAAAGTGGCTAGCCAACGATTTGGGACACACCTTGTCCACACCCGCTAATATTATAATAATTTATAGGTTGCGTGGCATGTGTTTGTTCATGGCTTGGTGATAAAGTAAATGTTATATCGGGTGCCCCAAATTCTATGCGCTAAAGCTGGATATTTATGAGTTTTGGTGAATTTTTTATATATTTTACACTAGTTATTTAAGTAAACTATTTCGAAATAAGTGAAGTTAGAAAAACAGTAACTCTAAATCCTTCAAATGGGTATATTCATCGAAATAGCCCGAAATCTGAAATTCCCGATCGATATGATAAATTAAAATTCATGGATTATAAATTCGTTACAATTTATAATTTTTCAATATTTTACCCTTTTTCCACCTTATTTAAAACAGTTAAACTATCCGAGTAAACACCAGCACTTTCCTTAGCAATTTATGTGAAGTAAGGAAGAAGTTTAACCAGGAGCTCAATTCAAGCATTAAAGAGACTTCCGCGTATAAAAAAGTCATTCAGCAGGAAATGCAATCATAAATAATAGAAGCGTTCTTTGAAATACTACGGATGTGCCTCAGTTTGTATCACTGTTTTTGTTATTTTGTTTGTTTTTCGATGTTTGCACACACGGTATAAATATTTAATATTAAATGCATGCCAGACAGAAAATAAACATTTTATAATGGCCAATGGAAGCTTTCTACGTATTACCAAAACAAAATAATATAATAGAATTTTAAGATCATAAAACATTTTCGGAAGGACCTTCGCTGTAGATTTGAACGAACTTATGTAGGTGTTAGTGTACATTAGAGAAAAAGCAACCTATATTAATCGATTAATTTCAACCTTGAAAAATAAGCATGGACAATATTTGACGTTAATCAATTCTGTTCCTCAAAAACTCCCTTTAACAGAACAGCATTTTTAACTTTTCTTTTAAAATTGTCAGGACCAATTTATAGTTTAAATTTTATGACCCGCTATTTATGTTAGTAATGACAAATCAACTGGATTTCAAACTTAATTTGGAAAGTTTAAAAATCAGAAAATTGAGAAGTCGTAAAAACAAACTCGTAAATCAAAAGTTTTGAGCAGGCTGCAAATCTGCAGGTCTGCAAGGTCTGCTCATTAAAGGCCTATAAAGACCAGGACAGGAGTTAAGATTATAAATATAAAGCAGCAGTGAGTGAACTGAACTGAAAAGGAAAACTTCCACAATTTTCAATATTTCTGTAAATGGTTCTTTCAAAAGCAATAATAGAAAATTTTATGATTAGTACTTTAATTAAAGTTATATAGGTACTGAAAACTTATAATATGTTCGATAATATTTGAAATGCTAGTGTAATTAAATTTAACATACCCTACACCCAAATTAGCGGAGGCATAGTTCGTATTTTCAATTTATATATTTAAATATGTAGAAAAAACTAGGCTACAATTCTCACACTCAAATGATTGTTAATGTGATCAATATTTTAAAGCTCTAAAGCGCAAATTTCCAATAAAGGGTTACCGATTTGATTTGTTTTCAAATTAGATTGCTTGCAATATATGACTTTTAACATTTCTTTCTTCTGCCACAATTGCCACAATTGGATAACTTCGAAGAATAAACTTATCAAGCTAAAATTTTTTACAAAGCTGAATAAGATTTAATCCATACACAATTTTGAATGTATTTAGCTAAATTTCTTTAAAAGTAAAATGTTTTATGAATACAAAATTGGACTTGAAAGAAATTTTTAAATATACGTATATTTTGAGATAACCTTAAATATAGTTCAGTGGACTATAAAACTGTATTCTCTCATCTATCTTAGGGATGCCAGAACTAAAACTATAGAGTCTTTTACTATATTCCACAAATTATTGATATATGTACATATTATTATTGCCCTCAAATCCATAAAATATTTTCTCAGTGTAGCCTGATGAATAATGGAAATTGATAAATGCGCAATTCAAGTTTTTACTATCTTTGTTTTAGAGCAATACTCACGCAATTGTACATGCGATTTATTCAGATTTATATTCTAGGTCGGTGCAAGTGTCCAGCTCTGACCTAGAAGTTGACCACATAATTGTCATCACTCCACTGAGCGAAGCAATCTTTTGAATAGTCAATGTGTCTTGGTGCCACGTGGTCCACGGTCTGTTTGTTGCAATGGACATTTAGTTTATACATTGTCCAATGTATCCCAGGAAGTGCACACATCGCTTGTAGGTATATCTAGAGTATAAAAATTGAATCCAAATGTCCACGATAAAGCCCGCTATAGAGCAATATGAAATTGATTCGAAATCCCTTAGTGTCCCGATCACGACAGCCTGGACATATGAGCCGAAGGGAGCAGAATGAGGTGTCATTTACAATTCATGGTGAGGTGGGCACGAATATACCAATTCCCGAAATTGTGTGGCGGGACCAGAAGCATGATGAAAAATTGTATGCAGCCAACCCAAAGTAACATCTGGAGCTGTTTGAGGGAGTTTGAGTATTCAGCGGTCCCCAGCCCACAAAATCTCCTGTCCTGGTGTATTCCTTCTGACCGTTGGACTCACAATGGAAACTGACCTTCTTATTGCTTACGTCATTCCCGGGGGATTTGTAAGGGAATAAGGAAGGAAGCTTACGAGGATTCACCAAGCGAATCCTAAAATAGGGATACAACGTTTGATATACGCGTTCAGAATGTACCTTTGTGTGGGGATTGAGAACAATAGCGAAGGGCAGACTTCTTGGTCTGCAGGTCTGCCCGGGAGCAAAAGGGCACAACAGCACTACAGGGACAATCAATTTTCTATGAACTCCTCCAGTCCTCGGAGAGACCATAAACATTTTTCACCGAGAAGTACAAAGCAACCCAACGATGGTTCCGAGGTGAGGACGTGCACCTTGAAATATTTATTCTCGCGGGCAACGTCTTATCATGTCGACTTAGTTTACGTGAACTAAGGAAGCCCTCCTCCTGTCCTTCCCTGCCCTCCCGTCGTTCCTTCTGACAGGAAAGCTAGCGTCTAACGTTTCATGCCCCAGCGCCCGGGAACATGACGCGAATTCGTTCGGGATGATTTACGTAGCACATGCACAGACAGCCGCCGTAACCTTTAATTAATTAAAATTTAATTAACGCACTGTGCGGACTGAAGCTATTTTATACCTCTCTCTCTTAATTACAAAAATAACAGGTATTTTCTGAAATTGTAGCTTTTAGATAAATTGTTAGTTACTTCACCACCGCAGTACTAGAGAACGGGTGAAGCGGTGCTCCTTTCTCGTTCAATGAACGAGCACGTGCCGCATCACTAAGCAATTAACCTGGATGAAAATAATTCGATTCGAATTCCCACTTAGACCCCATCCTCGACAGGATCTGAATTGAATTGCTGCAACTGGCGGTTAGCAGCTCTTCAAAATGGGACATCCTTAAATCCCCCTCGTTGGTGCACTATGCATATCCCTCTAAAAGACTAATCTAAGCCCTCCGTCTCTAGATGATTCATTGCCCGCGAATGACCCAGTTTCTCCCCACATTCCGGAAAATGGTGTAGTGCACTTTTATCCTGGCGATTTATTAGGATTCGAGCTGGGATCAACATAACCACCGCCGAAGCACTTTCATGGGATAATTACTCTAACTCTCCTCCAGACGTCAGTGGTAAAAAGTTTCACCAGCGATTGGAGGAGTGTACCCGGAAAAAAAAGGATTTTATGCAAAACTTTCAACACCCGCAAAACATCCTATACAACGAACGTACTGCGAACGTATCCCTATTCTCCCTGAATCGCGATTTACCTGATTTATGAGCTTCCGCGATCGTTACACTACTCGATAAATGCCTTCTCCCTCGAACCAACCAACGCTAAAAATTCAAGTTTTTTCAATTTCAATGCACCTTTTTACATTTTAACTTTTTATGCATAATGCAACTGCATCAAGGACCTTTTATGCAATTCACGTGGCGATGTCGTACTACCATTTGATTTGTTTTCAATGTATTCTACAAACATTGCGACTTTTTTATTTTTGGATGACAGAATTTAAGTGGCTTACGCTTAGTAGATTAACTTAAATCCCCTGGCACATTCCCTAATACCTGACCTAATTTTAAACGTTGCTGCAAACAAAATTACACATCACTATGAACTCAAACAAAAACAATCGATTTTTCAAGAACATTTTATGGGTTCCTAATACCGCTCCTTGAATATTTTGACCATTGCATTCGGAAAACTACTAACATTATAAGATTCAAAAATTTTAAAACTTAAGGATTTGCCACAAAATTTGATACTTGGACGTTTTCTGTACGGTTTTTACAAACGAATATTCTATCAAAATCTTAAAAACCAAAGTTTGTCAAATTCAAAAGACTTTAATGAGAATTAGTACAAAGGCGATTTCAGGACACTGAAAATTCTATAAACCGACTTTAATTCTTGAAGGTGCAAGGTGTTAATAGAATAAGGTTTTGAATTGCATATTGTTGCAAATACTATTCAATTTTATCGGGATTGGCACCCAACGCCATAAAGTCATAGTTTTATGATTCCCTATAATTCATACAATCTGCGATTTTAAAATATTCAATTTTTTATCCTAATTTTAGGCATACAAATTTTATTCGTTTGCTTATTTGAAATATCTACAGAAATAATATATTTATAACCGAGATTGCCTTTCGGTAGAAAATATGTACATAATATTAACAATATGATTGATTGCGGTATGAGGACAAAAAAGTTTCAATACCGAACAAAATTGAATCAACGTTGCATTTTAATGTGGCATTGCTTATTTCGTTGTCCTCATATTGAATAATTTTTTTTTTCGAAAAGCTAAAAATGTTTCCCTTTAAATGAATTGACTTAATTCCTTTTCCATGCTAATCCCCCTTTCGCGCCCTGATTTTTTGCGATTCACTGTTGCATTCTGGTGCATTGTGCACAGCGTCAGAATAGCTAGAAGCAAAAGGCACACCTTGTTTACTTTTAATTTACATACCCTCCTTTGATGCATGAGTAGCGTATACTCAGGTGGGCCTGTAGACAGGTGTATTTAAAAAAAAAAAAAAACCAAGTACGCCACACGTCGCGGCGCCCGAGCTCCTGAGGGAAAAATTGGGCACGAGCCCGTGATAGCTGCCTCTAACAAGGACATTGCACCTAACTCTTTTTCTCCCTCCTCCACTGGCTGTTGGCATAAATTCACAGGATTTGTTGTATATTGTGCCAGAAAATTCCTTTCTACATTTTTTTTTTCGCCCCCACCTCTTCTGCACCCGCAAACCTAAACTACAGGTGGGATTTAGGACTAGGCCCGATTTTTCCTTCTTCGATTTTTCCATAAAGGATATCAATGCTTCGAGGTATGCTTTGACTACTGGTCTCGCATAAATTTTCGCTTTAGCAGAGGCGCTTTGGTATCCAAAAAAGGATCCATCACGTTTTGCACAATTTTTTTTTTTTTCGCATGGTGCCTGAAAAAAAAGTTTCTATTTTACTTTCCAGCCTCTTGCTCCAGGTGGATTTTTCTGTTGAGCTACGTGAACTCTTCTTTTGGGATCAAATACGACACGACTGGTTTATTTTGCAAATATTCTGAAATTCAAGTATTTTTGACGATAAATTACCATTATTAAATCTCTTTGGTAGCGAATATATAAATCAAATGACACCAAATTCGATCCCCATCCAATACGATAGATTTCATTTAAAATTTCAAAAGTGCCCTGAGTTTGTTGTCATTGGATAGCTATTCAAAAAATATTGAACACGTGTTTTTTCTTTTTGTAATCCAAACTGTATTTCGCGAAATATTCAACCGTCACTTTTTTTACACGCTGTATATTCTTGTTAAGTAGTTATATCTTTTTGCAAAAACCTCTAAAATCGTTTATATGTTCAAGATCTAGACTAGTTTTGATTCGTCTAATGATCTTATAAGATTGTAAACCACAGATTCCAAACATTTGTTCTTAAAAAAGCTTTAAGTTAAACTCTTAAAAGAATCTGTTCTTACTTTTCTTATAATATGTAAATACACTAACAAAAATTTATTATAAGGCAATAATCAAAATAACATGTTTTTGGAAAGTCAATATTACTTTTAAGATTTTCTACCAAGGATAAATTTTCCGCGAATAAATAACAGACGTAGTTTTATGTCCGCGTTTGCTGCACAGTCGTAATTGTGCCCGTAGATTTTTTTTCAATTTTCAAAAATACTCAAAATACGATTTGTTTTACTTTTAACCCTATTTTTTCAAAAGTATGTCATGGAGTACTTTTGTTTTTACATTCGTGAATAACAGACAAAGTCGTATTAATAAATTAAAAGACATTTATTGACAGAAAAAAAAATTCAATCTAGTTTTATTTAAGGTCCAAAATTTCAATTTATATATAATATACATATTTTTTTTTTATTCTTTAATCGATAATAAAGCTACATAAATATGTATAAAAGAATATACTATGAAAATTTTAATACAAAATGTCAAGTACATATTTTCAAAGTTACAGCAACCTTGGAATCGAAAATTGAAAATGAAAATTTCCACTCCACCTTTTTATTAATTTCGTATTTTCGTCATCAGAAATAGCAGGTAACAAGAGGTAAAAAATCGCGTGATAAAAACGAGATGAATAACTAAAAAACCTATTACGATATTAAACGTCGCCGTTGAAGTCCTGGGGACAAAAACCAAAGAACCTTTCTGCTTATAAACACAGGAATTTGCGTAAGGAGCACCACCTGGAGCAAATCAAAATTACCTTGGTTATAAACATCTCATGTCACTTCCTGTTTACGACAGCTTAAATTTAGGATAATTTCTAATTTACTCTTATGTATTTCGGTTGCTCGAGAAGCCCCCCAGCGCGAGGCAGTTGGATTCCCGGGCCTGTTCCCAGGGAGCACCGGGGCTCGTGCCCCGAGACGGTTTGGGGCTCGTTCCCATGCATTTAATATGAACTCCGCCCCCGCCCTGATTGCCTCTATTTTGGCAATAATATTCGCTTAGGTGTCTGTTCGCAGTTCACGTGCCAGTCGCACTGCTTCATTAGTGATTTTGAATAATTTATGCTGCTGTCCTGCCTGCCATGTTGCCGGAGGAGGGGCGGAGGCAGCACGGAGGGACGATGCGATGCTTTTAATGAAAATGGAACTTTTGAGCCCGTCATCGTCCCGACGAGTGAACCAATTAGGCTTTTTGCGGCTGAAGTTTTTCCGAGAACGGAACGGATTTGGAGGCTATATTTGTGGTCATCAGATTTCGCGGCGGGTTGGAACGTAAGCGGCCGTGATAACGGCCCCTTTAAATCCGTCTCCTATAAACCATAATTTGACCTGATTCTCGTATTCGACTCATGCTCAGGCTCCTCGTAGTTTATGGCTTCCATAAAAAGCATGTGGTGTCACGAGCAATTTCTGCATAATTTGCGCTCCGTCTCGGGGACAGGGACGAGATATAAAACAATATCTCAGATGGAAATGTATAAATGTCCGAAAAAGGGACAATCTCTGAAGGGACGGCTGAAGGAAAGGCTGAAAGAGCTCGCGTACTAATATTAATTTATAAGTTAAAATTCATCCATTTGTCTCGTATGCAATGAAATGCTTTTATCCATATATCTTTAAAAGGGCAAAATAAAGGTTTGTTTACGATTTTTTTTTTTTTTTAATACAGGTTTATATATTTTGGAACCAACACTTTTCAACAAGTTTCAATAATTTTTTGTGGTAAAATAGTTATAAAATTGTATGCTATTCTCAATCCACCGACGGAACCAGATAATTATTACACGTTTTGCGGTGTTCACTATAACTCAAGTCTGGATCATCTGAAATCAAAATACCAACCAGATTTATTAGGAGAGTATGTACATTATTTATGTATATTTCCCTGATACTGAACGGACGTGTTTATAGTAAAAGTTTTATTTTTTTACAAAATGGCGAAGTTTTTAAGTAAAAATTAATTTTTTCGCTTAAAAATACGCTCGTTTTTAAGGCTATTAAAAAAAAAATGCATAAAAATGAAATCTGGTTGAAATTTGAAAGCAACCGGTCAATGGAGGTACGATGAACACCGATTTTGAAAACGTTGTTTCGAGAAAAACGCGTTTAAAATTTTAAGCATAGTTTGCAAGAACTCGAGACGGCTTCGCTTAAAATCGTATATCTCCGTAAATAATGTTTAGATCTTTATCATATTTTCACAGAATTTTTTTGAAATAATGACTTGAATCGATGACTTGAAGAATTTGAAATATATGGACCCCCTTAATGGACCCGCGGGGCTTACCTAACAGATGCCGACTTCTAAAACTATAATCCTGCTCCTAAACTTCTCTTCAGCCTTGATTTTACTTATATGCATAGTTTTAAGTTTTCAAAAAAAAAAGTTCTCGCTTTGAGGAGTAAAACGAAAAATTGAATAGGAATTTAATTGAAACAGTGCTTATTAAGTACAAAAGGCATGGTGACCCCCACTCTTTTCTGGTTTATCTTCCTAGAAATTTTCGAGATTCTTTAAAAATTCCATTTAAACCGATGATATTTAGTTTTTCATTGATTTTGACTGAGCAAGCGTAATTTTAACTTTAATTAAATTCGCAACTTTGTGTGAAAATGAAAGAAAAAATACCTCTAGTTATGCTGGTCTGGTGATTTGATTCCAAAAATAAATTTTCAAGGCTCTCTTGCCTAATGAAGTTCAGTGAAGTGAAATTCTGACGATGGCCAGTCCCGGTCATACCCAAAAAATGCTTTCAGTCGGACAAATATCCTGCAGAGGCCATCACCGTAACTAATGAAATTATAACCCGAAATCCAGGAGAAATCCTCTTTCGCTCGTGCCCGGCGAATTTCAATAGTAATTTCTTCCTTTTTACTACTTTAATCGCTTTAGCTTTTGTTCCCTATCTTTCCTTTCCCTTCCCGTTCCCTTCCATCCACAGGGACTGTGTAAAATGTAGAGGTCCGATGTTTCGGGGGAGGGCGGCATCAACCTCTATCAGGTCCACGGACAGCCGGAGCAAAAATTCCTCCAGAATCAGAACATGGTGACCCAATTTCATCGGTTTGGGCGCCCAGGGCGGGCGTCATGAAATATGAAAGAAAGTTACAAAACGAACGCCGGACATCCCTAGGGAATGCCCCGCGACCGGGGAATGGAGGGTTTTGGAAGGTATTCCCTCCCCCGCACTATTCAGTTTAGGTCGCTTTTGATAATATTACTCTCCAATTTGCCACTTAAGTGAAAACTGAGTGGGGTAGGCCCTGCAGCTTTGAAAACAATTTTGTGTTTTTTTTTTTTTTTTATAGCAATTCCAAGGACTCCTGGAGCAAGAGATTTCGCCCGTTAGCATGCGGCGTTTTTGATCCAGGTACACAAAAGGTGTCTCCGGCAGAGTTTCGGAACGTGCTCGCACGCACTCGGATGAATTTTCCCCGGGGTAGTTTTTCGAAACCCATCCCCAAAGTTTTGTTCGTAAACTTTGTTGATTCGGGTCAGCCAGAGTTCTGTTCTATGCGCGTTTTTGGCTTGGACTAGAAATTGAAGCCCATCAGCACCTTCCAACGAAACGTCGGCAGAAAGGGAGGGTTCATATTTTATGGTTGAAGATCAACTGGTTGACGAGAAACTCTCCCACCGCCCACATCCTCGCACGCACTCAGACATACCCCCCCAGGAGGGTTGAAACTTTCTACAACATTTTAAATGGGTTATGGCTGGAGCGAATTCTGAACATCCGAAAAATTTTTATCAAATTAATCATGGACTACGGGTGCTCCAGCGACCGAGGGACGACGGTTCGGGGCGCTGCAGATGCAATCTGTGCGACAGCTAGATTTCATGGGAAAAGTTTTCATCGGCCTCCCTTCATGATTTATTCACTTTTAATGTCCTCGCTTGAAGAGTTTTCAATTTTATCAAGTTCCCTCCACTGCCGCTCCCATCGTCCGAAAAGGACAGTGGCAAACCAACGAATCCACCCCCGAACCGCCCCCGGCGTTTTTAGTGAGGTGACCGCCCAAATTGGTTCCAGTTGGTGTCGAAAAGTGGATTAAAACTTTTTAGGAGAATTCAGTAACTGGGTTAACAACTAAATTTCGACTGGTTAATTAGCAGGAGACACGCGCCGCACCCGGAACCCTTCGACGAATTTGCATTCAGCGCTGAAGGGCGCCTTTTATACGGTAGTGCGGCGGCTTTCATCGCCCTTATTAAAGAGGACGTTTTCAGGCAAGGATTTTAGGGTTTATGAGGTTTCTACTGAGCGACCTCCACTTTTTTATTGCACATCGCAATCCCGTTCTAACTTCCATTACCTTGACTTTGGCGCCAAAAGTAAGTGGGTTTGGGCTCACGGCCAACATTCGGATAGTCTGAAAAGTGGTTGCAAGTACGAATATCTATCTCTTGAATTTTAATTAATTAAAAAGCATCGATACGTTTTGTGGGTATAATTTCTGAGTAGGAGTGGAAATCTCTTTTAATTCCCGAAATAAATTGCACTTTATAGGTATACGTATCGAGTTTTAGAGCACTTCTAAAAGAAACTTTGAATTTAATTGCATAGAGGAGGATAACAGAACATATACTATCCAATTTTTAGCGAAAATTGGGTTAAAAACTACTTTCATCATTCCACTATGAAGATTTGAGAATTCTAAAAACATCCTTTTACTTTTAACCTAATTGTTTTAAGTAAAGAAAGAATAAAGAATAATTACACCTTCTTAGCTTAGCTTAGGCATACTGAGAGAACAATTTGGTTAATCTGTCTTAAAATCGTGAGAAGTATGTATGTAAATTTTACTTTAATCCATGAGAAAATGTATTATTCCTCTTAAATGCATTTAGATATCTGTAGAACATTACATTTTTAGAGCTAATATTATACATACGTTTCTTGGGTGCATTCCATTTCAAATTTAACACTTTCACGTCCGCACGTTTCACGTAAGTTTTCTTCACTAGTGTCGATATTTCACGCTTAGATTAAATGAATAACTTTATTGTAGGAACTTTAAAACTATAAAAAGCTTTTACGAACTGACTGTCGACTTGCACGTGGTGCCACAGACAATTTGGTGGCACCGATGTGATGTCACGGGCAATAATTAATAATTGGTGTCACTGTGACAAAAAAATAATGGATTTTTTACAGAAGGGTTTATCTCTTTATCTTCATGTTATTTTTTTAAGAAAGAAACAAGAGTAAAACATACTACATAAATGCGTTTGCCCCGCATCCTACAATTTACTTGCCCTAGATTTTAGGCGTTAAACAAAAAATATTTCATCAATTAAGTAAAATATTTAATTCCACATCCGTTTAATGTAATTCGCAACATTCCTCGGGACAAATTGCTCAACATGTTCGACAGTGCGAATGGTAGTTCTGTCGCTGTGGAAGGGAGGGAAGAGGGGCGCCAGAGCGAACTAATCCCTTGGCCCTTCCTGAGTTCGTTCTAATTGCAGTCTGCGGCCAGCCAGCCCTTTGTGCCGCAGGCGGTGGTCCGTTGATGAATGTGCTGGCCCCGGTCCGGTTATTAGTGATTTTTCTCTGTTTTCCGCTTTTATGATTGGTGGGGCCTTTTATGGCCTGTATGGGGCCCTTCCAAGAAAATTACTTTCGTCCTTGCCCGATCCATCGCCTGGAAGACTAGAGATTTTCTGTCGTGCGATTTTGATGGGCCGAAGATAAAATATAAAAAGAAGAAAGTTTCTCCAGTTATTATTCGACTGTCGAGCGGAAGTGGAGGAACTCCGATAATTGCTTAAATGGATCTAACCATTTTTGACATTTCTTTTTGATTAATGTACTTCCCTAGGGAGCCTTCTCCCCACTGACCTAAATAAAGGGAGCTGTTTGGGAACGTTACTTTTATCGGGAAAGTTATGCTTTTTGTGCGACCGTTAACAGAAATATTTATCGATATGCAAAGCAGGACTCGATCTTTTCAAAAGATTGAAACAGCGATTCCCATTGTTCTGGGGATTGTATTTATTACAGTGTTAATTCATTTTACTGAAGTTCAACAAAAGATAACATTTATTGCTGTTTCAACGGAATACCTTTTAAAAAAATATAGTTGAACATGATTAGAAAGATATGCAACAACTCGACCATTGTGCTTTTTAATACATGCACAATCAAAAAAGTTATTTAGATTCAAAAAGCCCCGGCACTGACCCTTATCTCAAATATTTCGTATAAGAGATTTATTATTAGAACATTTATTTCTCCTTGTAACGACCTTGAAAATTAATTATTAATAATTAATTGTGTCTTAAGTTTGAATTCAATATTAATCTTCAATGATAACACTTTTTGGATCCCATCCCATACTTTGGGCTAAAAAACTCATTTCTTCATTGAATTTCAAAATTGTTTGCATTAGGATAATTAAATTTTTTTAAATATATTGTATTCTAAAATTATTAAGGGTAAAAGAATAAAACAATTTGTTATTTTCTAAATTATTAAAATAACGTAGTTGTAACATGAATAAGAACTTAATTTTAAATATAGTCTATAGAAATTCTAAAAACCGTAATATTGTAATATTGAATACTGAACTGAATAAGTATTAGAAATCTATGAGGTTTTACCAAAACTAGAGCCGCAAATGGTCTGCGTATAGTTGGTATTTTCAGAAAGTCATTTAGAATGACTAAAATTATAGTCCTCCTGTAGACGGATGAATGAGAGATGGTGCGAATGAAAATGTATGATGATGGGCCTTGGAACCTCCTGCTGCTTTTCACCAGGACGAAAAATATTTATCTTTTTTTTGCGTTATTTATGGTAACGAGTACTCGCAATGCGAACAAAACTAGGATCGCTCTTGTGGCCGAGGCCAAAGCAGCAGCAGTGTTGCAGAGTTTACTTTGTGAAGACAAATTATTATGAGTCATGTTTAAAGCCAAGCCCCAACTCACTCACAATGTTGGAAAATGTTCAACTTTGTTGAGAAATGTTTATTATAAAAGTTGCAGACTTTTCTACGTACAAAATCTCCACTCTCTTACATTTTTCACCCTGAGACAACCCGCAAGGGTTTGTGGGCTTGGTAAATAGAATGAACGCGGCAAAAATCCCCCGCTTCCCCTGCCCTTGCGATTGAAGTTCTCGCCCATATTCACCCAGTATCAAAGTGTTTGCACCAAAATGTGTTTTCTGTTT
This sequence comes from Eutolmus rufibarbis, assembly GCA_963920795.1. Taxonomy (NCBI): domain Eukaryota; kingdom Metazoa; phylum Arthropoda; class Insecta; order Diptera; family Asilidae; genus Eutolmus; species Eutolmus rufibarbis. Next base: position 41,571,486 of record OY987206.1, on the reverse strand, counting down.
TTGTGTGCGCTTAAAGTTTCAGGATGGAAATTAGTCAAATGGCGGCAACTTGCGAAGACAAACATACGAAAAGTTTATGACGAGTTTCGAGGAGTTCAGTCACACACCCCGTGCTCTTAAAGAAACTGACGAAGAAGAACTAACTGCCAAAGGGCAGATGGGTTCGTTCAGGGAACGGATGTTCCCGGAGGAGGAAAAGCTGCTGCAGTTGAGGGAATTTTTTTAAGTTCTGGAAATCTCAAACTTGGAGGAGAAGACTCAAAATGAAGAGAAATAAAAGTTGGATTGACTTCTCTTTTCTTAAAATCTAAAAACTTTACAATAACGCCCCACAATAAGTTTATAAAAAAAAAAAGGATAACTGAGGTATGTTTAATATTATTAAAATTTCTAAAATTAGTTTTTCTCCACACAGAATTTAGAATCAGTTCCTACGTCCTCAAGGCCAGAGCGCTATAAAACAAATTTATATATGTACCTAATATGAGGAAATACTATGCTCAAATATCAAATATTTACCTACTAAATAGAACAAAATATAAATTCTGTATATTTTACTTAACAATTGACTTTTGTAGCTAAGCCCATTTATACTTTTTACGCTAAATACTACCGATTAAGCTGAAAATTAATGTAATGTGGAAATAAGTTCGAAAAATTCCACCAACACCATTGAATCTGTAACTAAAATCGAATTAAAATAAGAACTATTTTCTGAAAATAAATGATTAAATAATTAAACAAATTTTCTTTTTCTATACGTCGTGTCGCAAAAAGTGTCGTTATTTAACGAGAAAAAGTCATATTTTATACTGCCACCTTTAGTCAAGAATGCGAACTAAAGTACCTTACTCCGAATTTCGATGTTTTACAGAACGTGAACCCAAATGCTGCAAATTGTCTTTGCTATAGCCAAGACAAGAATCGGGAAATTTGAACTCGAAGAGGCGACTCCGAATTCCGAAAACGCTCTTGCTTAAGAAAAATAATTTTCAAGTATAAGGTTCATATCGAAGCTACTTAGTGGCTCTTGTCTGAATTTTTAGTTTGTTCTAAAAGAGTTCCTTGCGATGTGGAAGGATTCGATTATTTTAAAATTCATAGGAATTAAATAGACGCTCTTTTGTGCTTTTTACAAGTTTACTGCGGAACATCAAAGGTACTAAAAAGCACAGCTCAACAATTACCTCCAGTGGCACCCGGAAAGTCTCCCTTAATAACAAAGAAAGTACCGGCTACGGTTTTACTAGTATATTCTTTTTTTCCTGATGAAAAAGGGCCCCTATAAACGAGCATTTAAAAGCAGGCATCGGAAATAACGATTATGGTTCACATTTTCATTTTAAAAAATCACAGATTTTCACGTCGCATTAAAGTATCAACTGCATCTGTGAGCGACTTGTTTCATTACTAGTTGTAACGAAAATTTTGTAATTTTCATAAAACAAATAATATCAGAGCAATTATATTTTTTAACTACATATCTTAAAAATCCAAATTAAACGATTAAATTTAACTTATAACGATTTCAGTTCCTTTTCCTTCTAAATACTCATTAAAGATTTTTAGTTTTTACAATCATCCATAACAGTTGTGAAATGATTTATATTTTTTTGGTCATGAATAAAAATCATCAAATGATTTTTATTTTTCCTGATCACAAATAATAATCACATGATTTTAATTTTTCTGATTAGGAATAAAACTTTTCAAGTGATTTCTAGCTCACCAAAACTGTTAATTCTGGACACATAATTTGGACCACAGTTATTTAAGACGCTTAGTTTTGCGATGCAAAATAAAAGGAACCTTCAAAGTTTTAATTTTTCTAGAGGTGGAAATGAGTTAAAAGAATGATAATTTAAAAATCCGAAAATAACTATTATATGTTGATAAAAAATATAAAAATCTATGGTGATTATTATTTGTTGATCAGAAAAATAAAAATCACTTGATTTTTGTTCATGACCAAAAAAATATAAATCCTTTCATGAAAATATTTAATGAGCATTTAGTTAGAATCAACTGAAACTATGTATTAAATGGTAAATTTAATTGATTGATTCGGAATTTAAAAATAGAGTTCATAGCATAAGTAATTAAACAATGAGTTTTAAAATAAAACTTATAACCGTTACGATCCCTGATTTAAAGTACACAATGATCCAAAATCACAATTATGGGTCTAGATTGTTTAACCTTTGGGAGACTCTGATAAAATGCGATTCATCTGATAAAGCTGCATATGCAGAAAAATTCTTTCTCATTTTCCAGATAAGTACTTTTGAGGCTAGTTTAAGTATGTAGCCAAAGTATCCTCAAAATTTCATTTTGATCGGTTGAAAAGTTCAGAGACTAGGACTGCCCGCCAGTTTATACGGCACAAAAATAAATTTTTGTGAGAAATTTTAAAGTTCCGAAAGTATGAACAAATGATACCTTGGTTAAAATTTTCTAGGCTTATTACGTGCGCTAGGATTTGAATTTCGACATGCTGTTTGCAGCGTTGTACTTCGGAAATACCCTGGAATTTTATAAGCCAATAAAATAAAATTTAATTTTTTGGAAGTTTTTCCGATTTTCTTTTATCTATTAGATTATTTATTTGGACCTTGAAAAAAAGGTATGCTATTAAAAATAAATAAAAATTGACGAAGCTATTCAGATATAATAGAGCCTCAGAATTAAAAATTTGGTTCAACGGCCGGATCTCTAACGTCAGAAGGGCTGGTCCGAAAAATAAAAAAGTTTTATAATCTACATAAAAGTTGCACGTTGCCGTTTTTTTAATAAGAAAACTTTTTTTTGACAAAATGTAGGTCCAAAAAAAAGTTGAATTTTGGCGAAGTTCTTACTCTCATTGGAAGGCTTAAAAAATACAAAAATAAAAAAGACAGCTACGTGCAACGATAGCCAATATAGCTACGCAAATTTTGGTTTTCTAAATTTAAAATCGGACAATTATATAATAGCTAGTTATGATTCCGACCGGTTCGAAAAGTGGTTTCGAGAAAAACGTGATTACTTTAGATGCACGACTGTGTTGCCTGCGTTCACTTTAAAAGGCTAGTTTCATCATTTTAACGAATTAGAACTTAAAAATTTGTGCTCATACTTCTATGTAAAAGTGTTTTTGTAGTTTCAGAAAATGGATGCGTCACAGTGGTGTCCCCCAAAGCATAAATATCAACGCAATAGTCTACGAATCTTAATTATGCAAACCGGCAGTTTTAATGTGCTTATGAACTGTAATACCTCACATTAAACGTCCTGTGATGAAGAGTAACTCACATCTACTACTATACTACAAGAATATTTAGATTTAAGGCTCCTAGTTTAGAAGTTTTAATTGCCATATTCGATCTGATGTCTTCAATTTCTAAATTTTGATAACACATTCGAAATCAACGGCATCGAAAACTCCAAGTACACATTGATATATAAAATTTTAGAGACTTCTCTTTATTACTTTTATTGATTACACTCGATAACTTGCTTTCAAACGAGAAATGTGTTCCGTTTTCTTTCCTATCTGTTTTAAGTAGATACCTACCATTTTACCATCCTAAACGAAAAATGTTGGAAGCTTCTCTAGTGTTTGTGATGTGAATTCTTTTTATCATTATGTTAAAATCTTTCAAAAACATTATTACTCCTTTAATTTAAGAAACTCAAAAACTGAATATGTACTTATACCAAAATAAAGTACAATTACGCGGTAGGATTACGGGAAGGTTATTTAATAAAAGCTAACGTGTATATTCAATTGTAAATACTTTTATTTTGCATTGATTTGCAAAGGAAAAAAATTCATCTTAATTCAAAAATATTTAAAGTACACATAACAACAAAGGGCACAACATATTAATTTACGAGTTTGAAAAAAAAATTCATTTATTTTAGTTACATGCTCCTCTTGCTCCATCATAAAGTAGCTTGCTTACACAGAATTTTATAAATCTCTTTAAATTCATTATACGAAATTTATAGTCTAGACTGCTCTAAATACGGTGTGAGAGCTTGGATAGTTTTTACAGAGATATTGAGGAAGGGAAATCAAGGTCTCCGGTCTCAGGGCTCCGGTTTGTTCAAGTTGCTTCAACATCGCATCGTCTTTTAATCAGAAGAGATTCATTTAGTTTTTTTTTTAAATAGTAGTGTTCAGATGTGGAATTGAGATTGTGTGTGTGATCTGGCTGGCTTACGTACACATATATATATAAAAAGAGAAAGAAGGAAATGGAACTCAAGGACGATATACTCTATGTAAATTGAAAATAATAAGAACTGGGCATTTTCTTGTTTCTCTCTTAAGATTCCACTTGTGTTTTGTTTTTGTATAATATTTTTTTCTTTTCTGGTTTTTTTTTCTGTTAATATCCACTTAAATATATTTAACCGCTCTTAAATAGTAAAATTGCCACTTGGCCTAAGTAAAAGTAGATAAAATGTCTTGTCTCATGTGTCACGTACGACCCGAAATTTCTACCGACGATACAATGCCATGTTGGGTTGTATTTTTTGTCGAATTCTTTTTTGATGTATGCGGCAATGTCCTGAAAAGAAAGATTAAAAAAACATAATTAGTAAGTAGTAATTCGATTTATTTTAAATTAAAGTTTGGTAGGATAAAAAGAAAATGTTTGAGAAGTCAGTGATAATTCAGCAATTAATTTCGCTGAGCTGAATTGGATATGCAGCTTCAAAACAACGTAAGAAATTTTTATTAAAGCAAGTTATTCGTGAATTGCTTCCTAGAGTAGAAGTGAGACAAAATAAGTTGTCTTATATTTAGTTGTCGAAACTTCTTTTTGTTACATATCATATTAAATCATCGGTAGAAAAAAATAATTGCAGGTTGCAGCCATGATTGTTAATTATTTTGAATTTACCCTCAAACATTTAAAAAATGTTATTCAGCTAATATATGTACGTGTCATATTGTTGAAATAATAAAATTGTTTAAAGTTTTTTAAATATAACTCAACTGAAAGTGGGAACTTATTGTAATAAAGGAGACCAATCAGCTCAATCGGTCTTTTATAGCTAAATTACATATGCATATTTTCAGCAGTAAGAAACAATTAAAATGGTGGTTCTATCTAACTATTGAAAATATCCCTAAAGATAGACATTTATTAATTTTTAAAAAGAAAATAATTGGAGATCAGGACTGCTATATTACCGTATGTTATTGTTATCAATCTCCTTATAGTTGCAGACTGACAATCAACTGGATGTATTCAAAGGCAAGGCATTATACTCCAAACTGCATATTTACACAAAATAGTTTGCAAATACCCACACGTCTCTAGTACTTCGAGTTGAGGAATTCTGTGTTATTGTCAAGGAACTGATTCTGGACCTAAACTCGTTATATTTATTAAGTAAATTCCCCGCTTCCGTGAATAGAACCCACCACCAACAACAGGATGCTTTCTAAAACCAGATGTTATTATGCAGATGACGTCATTCCTGCTGCAACTTTGATGAGATAATTAAAATGTGGTCTACAGGTAAATAATTAGAACTCAAGCAAAGTTCTTATACAGAAAGGGACGAAAATTTCTAATGAGATTTCCATGAATTTTTCTGCACAATGAATGCATACATGAAATAACTTTTCCGTCTATTATAAGTCCATCCAGTGTAGATCTATACCACATGTAGAGCTACAAATTGAAGGTCATACGCGACCCGGGAGCTATTTTTGTCCACGAGATGTCCAGGACAAGCATAGGCAGCAGTAGAAGCGCATCCTGTTTCCCCAGTTTAGTTTTTTTTTTTTATTAAACCAAGGGTGAGAAATAAAGTACGAAAAAGCGCGCAACAACAAGTGCTTCCTTGCCTTGTGCAACGAATCTGATTCAATAGTGCTGCTCCGCACCGCACTCATCCTTGCAGAAACTCGAAGCCTGGAGCAGCAGCTGGAGCTTCACACTTTTGCTATATATAAACGATAGGGTTATGTGAGTGGTGATGTGGAGGCGGGAGCCACACCTTTAAGCATTACTCTGTCTGTGTAAAGGAGCTGCGCTTTAAAACTTTATTCCAGGACTTTCGGCACATAGAAAAGGGTAAGGGTACCTACAGTTTGACAACTATCATTGCGTTGCCACTTTTTATTCCTTTGATGCATGTCGTGGGTCACATCCATCAAACGAAAAAGAGAAAAGCGCGCACCTAGATTCAGCGGGGAACACTTCAACCAGAGCTTTTATACCAAGAAAGTCTCCCCTAGTTTTTAGCAAGCACCTGACGATTTATTGATAAAACATTCAAATTGTGTCACTGATAACACAAGATGACAATTTTCGTCGCTATTTTTAACTCCATACTCCAGCCCGCGACTATGCTTCAGTGCTCAGCATTTTCGATGAGCGTGATTCGAATGGGAATCAATCAATAGCGAGTTTTCGCCATATTTCGATGTCGCGAGCGTGCCCCAAATGTTTTTTTTTTATTATATACATATAATTAAACGAGGTATTTTTAGACTCATAAGGGATGAGTTTTCAGGAGGTAGTTTTATGCTGCTAAAGCTCCTCGTTTTTTAAAGTCACGATTATGAGCCATATGTGCAGCGCCTCGCTATCGAAGTTCAGCTAACTCCTCCGCAAAAGTCAGGGCAACGAAGGGCAAGGAGGGAAGCACAGAGGGCAGGGCAGGACAAGGCGGCTGCTTAGTCAAGGACGCGGAGGAAGCTCGCTCACTTGAGACTAGACTGAAATGTAAACAACAATCTGATGCTGAATTGGCCAACGGTCTGGTCTGGCGTTGGCGGATAATGCCTCCGCCGCTTCAATCTATCACAAGTGGAAGGTGAGGCCAACTCGATTAATTTACTTCAAAACATTACATCAGATCAACTCAGCCAGATGACGAAAATGAGATACATAATTATGAGAGAATTTTCAGATGCAATCAATATGTGACATAAGAACAACTCATCATCTGGCGAAAATGCCAGAAAAAAATAAAAATAAAATTTAAAGCAGATCCGGTGAAGGATGTACAAATTGAAATAGCCTTTCTTGCTTACACCGGAATATTTCGGTCTAAAACCACCCACATCCTGATTTATTATATCTATCGCATCCTTATAAAACATATTTTCTCCTCTAAAATTAGCAACTAGCGATTTTTCTTTAAAAACTGGGCGAGGTTTCCTGCTCAAGGGATGTTTCATCGGGAACCAGGTGTAAGGGCTGGTTTTCACAAATTTAATATTGCAAATCCAATTGGGAAGAGGGAAAGAGGAAATATACAAGTTCTGTTACTTAGGACGTAAGTGAATAAAATATTTTCTTATTTCTGCGGAAGACGCATCTGATGTGTGTGCAACTTCGAGAAACCTTTTGAAAGTAAAACCTACGTAGAAAGAAGTAAGAACATCAACGAAAGGGTAAGGAGCAGATTTAAAACAGAACAGAACCAAAAGCATGATTTATGCGCAGAGCATGATTAGGAAACATGTAACACATAAGAGCAAAAAAAATCAAATCATTGTTCGGCTAAGTAAAAAAAAATATTGTGTCCAAACAGAACCCAAAAAAGCATACATTTTTCTACTATAATACATACATATATGAAGAATATGTTGACAAGGCAATAAAGTCAGTTTATGACATTTATAACCTCTGCCACAGTTCGACAATAAGACTAGAAAAACCTAAGGATACTCAGGGATGAATATGCCTTTGCACATGAATATGCAAAATCATTATCTGGAAAATCTAGGAGCGATAAAGCATAAAATCAAACAGGAATTTTTCAAGAGATCCCATAGATTTTACAAGCACGTGTCCTTGGGTCATTGGACTAACACGTGAGCCTGCTCAGAATGAGTTCGGACAAAGTTGAATTGACTTTTATGGAATGCAAGCACAATGACCGGATATGTTGCTATTTGTCCGGTGTGTGTTCCAAGAAATTGCTCAAATACGGAAGTGGCTCACTACGATGTAAATGACAAAAATAAAGAGGAAATAATTTTCTTAAAACGGAAAAGGGTGTCTGAGGCCCTTAGGCTTTTTGTTATATGAACAAAAAGACTTTTGGGTTGAGCAATTTTGGTATTCTGGATTGTTTTCAGCACAGTACGGAAATTAAAATGCTAAATACGTTAAAAAGAATGAATACAAATATTATAGTAATCGCTTTTCCTTTTTCTTGAATTTCAATCGAAGCACAGGCTCCATATCGACGAATTTAAAATCGAATTTTATAGTTGAATTTCGTTAAAAACCCGATTCAGCTAAATTAAACATGTAATTTTCATGAAAAAAGAAACATTTCCTAGGTATTTAGGATTCCTGAACCCGAATCTAGTTTTAGATATAAAAGCAAAATGCGGAAGCGTTACTGCGTGAAATTATGGATGATTCGAAAAATATCGAAGTGCTAAGAGCAATTTTAGGATGAATTTCATAATGTTTAAGACCCTATGATGCAAATTGGAAACTCTTAAGAAAGACAAAATCGCTTAGTAACAAACTGAAACTATGCGTCAAAGCTGTATCGTCGTCTAGTTGGAAATTGGATTTTGTATCCAGGCGATTTCTTACGATTTTCAATTCTCTCAAACTTATTACCTTCATTTCTTACATCAAAGGTAATAAAGATATACAGGTACTAACATACACATTACTTACTAATTAAACATTTCGACTTGAATTGAGTGATCAAAACTTTACCATGACAGTAAAATGTACGACCAAAGTTTATGATGAACCGTCCGGATTTTAATGTTTAAAAATTAATTCTGGTTAGAATGGATCTCCGCGACGTAGCTTGTGTTATGAGATATTGCATTTTATATTAATGAAATAGACTAGATTAAAACACACGAAGGGTGTACACTCTAAAAAGTTTTATAATGCTTTCAGACGTTATATTGAAACATATCAAGTTAATCAAAAGTGTTGAACAGAAGAATTGTTTTCATTTAATCAAAAGAATGAATGCAATTGAAATAGGGAAAATCTATGGGACTGCCTAAGTTTAACGAAATGATAGCCACAATTTTGGTTAGTTTTGTAAAAATATATATTTCATATAGAAATATTTGAGTTGTTTTAATAGTAGAAATAAAGAGATATCTCAAATAATTTATTTTTATTTTTTTTTAACGCATCTTAAATAGAATACAACATTGATTTGTTTTCAGAAAAATCTAAGTCAAGAACTATTCTACCAATAAATATTCAGGAATTAAAATCTACACACATTAACCACTACAGGACGTGTGCTTCCATAAAACAAAAACTTTATTTTTTGTCCGAATGAATTTAGATGGCACTTAAGCAAATAAAAGCATCAGTTTAAGTAAAGAAAAAATGTACACCCAAGTTTGTTTTGATAAGAAACTCTCTCGTGTTTTTATGGTTCAACATAAAATCAAAAAATGTTCTTAATTTACCAAAAAATAATGCACTTATAACACCTATTCTATTTACTATTTTAGTATTAAGTTAAATACATACTTGCAATTCCTTTATATTAGAAAAGATATCTACTTCCAATTCTTTTATATTATCATAGAAAAGATATCTATTACCTTCTCTTTATCTTTTTCGCTGAATACGTCCCCAAGATATCTAAAAAGTCAATCTGCAGTGCTAGTCGGAAGATAAACATTTCTGCATGCGGTTAGAAAATTTCTTCAAGAAATATTACTATTAATACAACTATAGCACATTCATCTCAGTTTCCAAAGTAGGCCACTTGTCCTAGAGTTACTACAAATCTTTAAATAGCCCACATATCTATTGTATGTAGTTTGCATATTTGAACTGTAAAATCTTCAACAACTTTAACATATAAACCATTGCACTTTCCGTAATCCTTCAAGCTGTAATACCTGCAGGCGGAAAAATGTAAATAGACGTTATGAATAAAAATGGGCCATGCATACACCTAGACAATCTCTCCTTAAGTTCGCAATACAATTATGTTACAAGCTATTCAATTCAATTAATGGATCACAAAACTCCTCCAGACATTACGTATTCCCTCAAATCGGACCCACTAAAACTGAATAAAACAAGCATAACCAAATTTGGAGATAATTACCCCCGGTTGAATCGATAAAGTAAAAAATTCAATCATCTCCTTCAGTGACGAGCCATGGACGCATTTCACGCCCCGTTAGCGGCAGTAAAACCTGACCAAATAAGAGAAAGAGTATTTTGCAAAAAGGCATTCATAAGACGCTCACCTCAATGAAAACTTCCGATTTAAAATAGCAACAATATAAAAAAACGAAAACTGTCGGGCGGCATACCTGGCTTTGATTTCATTGCTCGCGGAGAGAAGGCGCTAAAATTCATGTAAATTAGAAAATCTGGTTCGCGTGGGATCACCTGTCTTTGCCAAATTAAACACAGTTTATCGCCTCGCTGTTCACGAATTGTTCTGCATCCTATTCGGTCCGTTGGAGGTGTTTGATAAGAGGCAGAAGTATTTATATAAGTCAAAATCAGTCGACTGAAGCCATGTTAGAAGCTGTGGAAATTTATCATTCTCTGTTTGCTGGTAGCAGGTAAACAATTTAATTGCAGTTACAATGAAGGGTGTCTCAAAAAAATTGATTTATTCTTTGAGAGCTTTAAGCACTATAACTTATCTTGTTTGCAAGAAACATTTTATTGCGATGTCACGTGGATCTTAATGCTACTTGCACATGATCTCGTGAATTATCTAATCTATTAAATGAAACAAGCTATATTATACGAAAACAGATTAAAAGTTCTCGATGTACATATTTTAATTAATCATTAGGTACCCATCTCATATTTTCAATATTTTTTTTCTTTACATGATACAAAAATGATTTTTTTTACATATCTTAAATATCGAGAGAATTTAGAATATGTATATCAGTAATATTTTTTGGAAAAAAATCATGACTGCTATTTGGCATTATTTTACGCTATTATTAATTATGACTGACTTTTTTTGCAAATTATTGTTGGATACCGATGAAAGTACAATCTTACGGTTATTATATTTCAATGTAAAACAAAATTAAAAGACAATTTTCGTAGAAATTAAACTATTTAACCAATGTTCCATCAATCGTGTATCTAGTTAGAATGCAGTCGAACCATTTATGTTCCATCACTCCTAAATATGTGGAGCTATAAAATACATTCCTATACTTTTAAAATTCGCCAACGCCGAGTAAGAAATATTTGCTTACCAGATGTGTTTCAAATTTAATCAATTCTGCACCAAAACTCAAACGTCCTAGTGCAGCATTTTCTCCCCAAGTTCACAAAACTGCTTGTGTCGGGTGAATTAATTATATATATGTGTATGTATATACCAAAAATGGCCAAAAACGGAAAAATTCTTAAAACAAAAATACCGCAGCAGTAAAGACATCGCATGTCAAGGTAACGAAAGCGCCACTTTATTGATTAAACAATAGAGGAGGGCTCTTCTACTGCTTCTCTACAATTATTTCGTAATCGAATTCTTCTGCTCGTCGATTTAACCGGCTTGTTCGACTGTCGATGGGATTTGCTGGCGGCGGTGTCTGTTCCTTTTCTACTTAAGCCTTAGACAACACATACTGGGAAACCCACTTTTTGGGGGCTATACTCTACGGCAGCAGGATGGGTTGTCGACGGAGCAACTAATTCATATTCTCGCCCCATCATTTTTATTTTTTGTTCTGTATCAGTCGGCAGCGGCAAATAAAATTATTGAACGCTGCTCCACCAATCAGGCGAATAGGAACTAATAACATGACCTAGAGTTATTAGTATTCACGTGAAATGCCTTTGCTTAACCAAATGTGGCGCATGAGACTTCCGACCACCACATCGCCAGATTCGCTCCACTGAAACTATCGTTACCAATTTACCCTTGGAACGTTACCCGTCCAATACACGTAATAAGGAAAAAAAGGTGAGGGAAACCCGCGAAGACCGCGGCTTTTTATGGAAATGGGAGTTCTCCCCTATTTTTTCATGTTTCGGTCCAACTCGATTTAAACGAAATTATGCGTTTCCAGGAAAGAGACAATAATTTATTTTTCCTTCTATTTCGGGAAGGTGTTTGACCTATTTCGAGATTTTCTTAATTCTCTTTAGAAGAGGGAAAGGTGGCGGGATGGTAGTTGACTTACCTTTTCTATGTTGTATTTTTCTAGAGCCTGTGTCGCACAATCTACAGCATCCTGCTGCATTTCTTCGCTCATGTCAGCATTTTTAATGACGGCTTTGCGGTCAGACATTTTTCTTCTTACTGTAGGTGACCTGGATCGAGAGAAGAACAAAATTTAAATTAGTTTCGCTATTTATTTTAGTTTAGACAAAAACTAAAGGAGGTAAATTTCAGGTATGTATATAACGAATTCTAAATTGAAATTGTTTACAATAATTAACGTGCATTAGAAATAAGTATTTTATTTAAATTTACGAGTTTACCAAATAAATGCTTTATGAGTTCTAACAGCGAGAAAAATTTTTTTTTTTGTATTATACATATTTTCAAAATCAAAATTTCTTGGTTCATAATATTAAAGCAAAAACGCAGCTAAAGCTAAAAATATAATAATTTAGAACTGTTTCAATTATATTTGAAATAATCCCTAAAAATAACTTGAACATTTTTAATTGCGATCGATTTGAGAATTTTATTAATGTAATAAAACAACTAAGTCCTCTATAATTACATAATTCTTTTACCAATCACGATAGTATATTATGAAGAGTTATAAGCTATGTCAACTGCAAGGAATGAAAATGAAATGGTAATAGAATATTAAGTGTGTCAAAAAATAAATCCAAATTTATCCTTGTCACAAAAATAACCTTTTCTGTGATGTCGCACAAAATTGTTTCCAAAGTGAGCCTAAAAATAATTCATTCTCCAGAAATCATTTTTCAACAACCAGAACTTCTTTTATAAACACAAAGTGGTTATTCATTACATTAACGAACCTAACTTCTTAGCTGCGGTATAATTGAAAAAGAAAGTTAATTTAAGAAAGCTATTCTAAAGTTTTAAATATCAATTATCAGCCTCTCAATTTTAATGTAAACACATTTCACTCGAGAATTCAAGCTGTCCCCAGGTCCCCACATGGAGACTTTCCTCATTTCTCTGCCCGAAACCTTTCAACATTTGACGAGGATGTCCACACATTTTTCCTCTCTCAACCTTAAGGGTAATCCCCAATGCCTAAATATTTTTCATCACCCGGAACCTCAACAAAGTAATGGTATAAAAAAAAAATTGCAGAACACCCAAATTTAGAATTTTTGGGTATTGAGCTAAAAATACAACTTTTCCGGAAAGCTGCTAAGCATTTCATTCTCAAAGGAAAAGGAAACCTAGGAAAACTACATATATATCTATGTATTATATATAACAATTTTGTAGAGTTTTCTGTTCTATAGTAGTCATAGCATCGTCATTGCAATCTAAATAAAATGTACTTTTAGGTAGTTACGGAAAGGAACAATCCTCGTTACTTTCAACTAATTTAGTAAATTGCTTACAGACCTTTTAAGTTATAAAACAACAAGAAACGATTTGCAATAAAATAACTATGAAAACTATATGTGAAGAACCCTTTTCGATTTTCGAAGCATGAACACCGGAATATCATGCTGTGTTGGCACATCGGCTTTAGCGTATTTTCTTGAATTAATCACCATTGAATATTCACCCCCAGCATCCTTTTAACCATTTTACCACTGTTCAATAGGTCAGAGTATCCGATAAAAAACTGTGACAAAAAATAGATAAACGAGAAGAAAATCACTCCTCTGAGATATTCTAAATTTTACGCAAAAATTCTCATCCGCAAGAGAATTTCTAAATGAAAAAGTACACAGCCCAGCTCGATATTAAAAGAAAAAAATATATAACCAGACCAGCACACACAGCAGAAGATGAAAATAAAATAAAGAGAGAAAAAACCTTGGCACCCTACAGCATCCCTCATATAATAAAGAAATTCCGGGAGTTCTGTGCGAAACGGAACGAAACAGAATCAAATCCCCGGACAGAATGTTTTTATTTGGCGCCACAAATATGGAGAACGTCTCCACCATTTGCCACCACAACTCCAACTCTACTCCGCTAGTTGGTTCTATGCTGGTCCTCGTTTTTAAATCTCTAGTTCGTGGTCCGGGCACAAATCAAGAACGAAATAGACAACGCTTGCGAGAAAAACCTAAAAAATAAAAAAAAATTGCAACTGCAACGACAAGGACTAAGGCTGGCAAAATCGTCCCCAAAGTTGATTGGGAAGCAGTGCCTCATTATGACTTTAATCCATTAGCCTACTTTAAGAGAAGAAATATGCTTTTGCGTAACTCCAATTAAGTACTTGAGGAAAGGAGTTCGTTCCTTAAAAGCATAATTAGGTTTAAAATCGCGTGAATAGCAAAGATGGGGACGATCTCGAGGCTGTAAATCAAGCAACCTCTTCCCCCTCTACTTTTGGGAGTAACACACAACCTAAAACATAAGCGCTGCGCCATCACGCAGCACCTTGGGGAGCAGTTGAATAATGAAATAAAAAACTGCACCGAGCGCCATTAATCATTAGCAAAAAACGTATTTAAGAATTCCCTAAAATCACACTTGCAATTATATTTGCTTTTCGAAGATTTTCGAAGAACTAAAATTGAATGCTCAATTCAGCTTAAAAAAGCAATAGCTGAATTGCTTGCGCCTCTTCTTTTTTGTCAACTTATTGATATTTAACATTACGTTAAAAACTAAAGCGTTGAAACTGAATTTTTTAAAATAATGATAAATAAAACTTAAATTTAAATTTATCAACATACATTCTTGAACAGGGGGATATTTTTATGGGCACTCTTTCCCCCGATTCACTGAAATTCCAAAAATTTAACTTCTATTCCCCTCGATATTTAAATTAGTTCATGGGTATCTCAAAACCAAGAAATTTAACATTTGTTACCTCAATTTTTTCTTCAACTTCATTAAGCAAATTACCCAAAAGAAACAGCAACCATTTTTTTTATTCCTTCTAATATTCGAACATAATTTGCTTGCGTAATAATTCGTAATACCAACAATTATTACAACGCAAATTATTACCCATTAATATCGAACCCCCGGCAAGAGTACTGCATAATTTTAGATTATCGATCGGTTCTTGCATCGACTGACTTCTAAGTACCCTTTAAGAGAGTCAAGTGCAGGGCAAAACTTTGGTATGCAGCCATCGATCAAGGTCGTTGATGCATGCAAATGCACTTGGAAAAGCAGACAACATGCCATGATAACGTTGTCCAGATTATTCTCAACAACGAAATAATTGATGAACCTACGGATTGTAAATGCGTCAATCGAAACCTTCGTTATAATTTGAATAGTGTGCATTTTTCCATTTCTCAATGTCAATACTGATTACATCAACTAGGTAAAATTAGGTTGAAATCTGTTTAGAAAGAGAAACAATTTATTTTATTTCGGTTTATAAGGTTAAAGTTTTAGGGATACAATATTGTTGTTAATTACCGAAAAAAGAAGACAAATATAAGGAGATAGAATTGTTAACAACAGTTTAAGGAATTCTTCAACGTACGAGAAAAGGGTTTTCGATATATTTTTCTTACAAAAGGTACCACTTTCTAGAATTTTTTAAAACCGAATTTTTTTTAGAAAAAGTATGTTTGATTTTATGATTTAATAGTTCCTATTGTATTTTGGATTAAGAACAACCATCTTTTCAGATACATATAAAGATCTGATTGGGAATCTAATCCAAAAAACAATTAATTACTTTAAATTCTTCATAGCCAACGGACGAGTATAATTTTTTCGGCGCTGTCCAACTCTGAACGTATGTAGTTGAGGGTAGTCACGGCCTTCTACATTTATTGAAATTAATGACTAAAGGAAATCCACTTCCCAATTTGTTTAAGTGCTTAAGATGAGATCTAGACCTTAAAATTCGCCAAAAATGCCTCCTGGACACTGTTCGACAAGAATTCGCCTAATTGACATTGCCAGATCCCGACCTTGACTTACCTTCCAAACCTGCGAAAAGTTCCGGCAACATTCTTAAGGGTATATGCTGCCAAAAAGACGAAATGTCGTACCCGAAAACTTTTCTATTTGCGAACACCGTCGTCGTCTTCTGCCGGGGCATTTGCCAGTGGCAAACGGGAGGAACCAGGGAAAGATTACCCTTGGATTTAAGAGGCAATCTTCTAGATTTCGAGATAAGGAACATATAAGATTTGGGGTTCTCTTTATCAAAAGCTATAATTCAATCGCCGCGGTGAAGGCAAGCCGGGCACACATTAAAATTGTGTAAATCCCGGCGTGACAAGGCGAAACCCATTCATTGCAGCAAGAAAAATTGTTCGTAGTATGAATCATCACGTTCAAGGAGATACACGCTAAGGTTTTGTGCGGAGACGTGTGGATCGAGGAGCAGAGAGCCCTTAAAATACCTCTCCTCAGTCCTCAGGCCCTCGGCTGGTTTGGGGCTCATAAATATTTATGCGGTGAATCAATCATCGAAGTTTACCAAATTTGTTTCTCTTTTGAACTGAATCGATCTGAATTCGAACTGTTAGCGTTTAAGGCCTTGTCAAATGGGGCTAGGAGGGGCGGGTTAGTTCCCAGGAATCTTTAGCAAAAAATCTTCCGTAAACACATGTACTTCGAGGCGCACGGTGATTTTCTTTAAATCTCGTCACAAGGACGGTCTGTGCAAGAAAGTCGCAGTGTACCGGTGGTGTGCCGCAATATTATAGTGCTCGTCAGTGCCCCACAGGTATTAATGGAATCACCCAAGCCAGAGTCAGCTGAACCGCTGGAGCACCGCGACACCGCACCGCACACCGCACAGGAAGAACACAACTTTCACTTTCAAGTTCAGGCAGCCTAGCGAGAGCCCCAGACAGTTGGAGCTGGGCAATTAAAATAACCAGAACAGCCAGCGCAAACAGAAGCTCCATTCGTCAAGTGGAGTCGCCGCCACCTACTTGCCGGGCTTGTGGATAGGGAGAGAATTTGTGTCAATCGAACGAGTGCGGGAGCTCAAACCTTCTGAAAATCTTATTTTTTTAGGTTTTCTTTTTTCTTGGGTTATTTTTAGGAGACCCGCAAGAAACTCGGCAGTGGGCAGTTCTTGTGGCCGCAACATTTGACACTGAAAGTGCTAATTCACGTGCGTGCGGTGGACTGTGGGGCCGCATTGAGGGGAGGATTACACAGCTCTTTAGGTAGAGGAGGGGCTGCGATTGTGAGCCCCCCGGTGCAAGGGTAGGTGTTAAAGCAATTTGCTTGCATTTTTGCTGGGATTACATTGGAACCAGCAAGTTGTGTTGTCTGCGGAGCCCACCCTTCCTTTCCGAGCAGCCCCCTCACGGAACTATGCAAATCGTTCGCACCTGAGCGTGAGGAGGCTCCGAAGGGTGCCCCCAGAAATTTGGTGACTGATTTTAACGTAACTAAGCTCTAATTTTAGACTAATTTTATCTGAAAACAGTAGGGGGTTTTACTTACGGTTAGTTGAAGTAAAAATTCCTTTTAACCGGCGATTAGGTGTGCCGAAAAAAATCGTTCTTGAAATCAATCTCCTCACCAAACACTAGCGCTCCACTTACAAATAACAAACTCACCGCACAATTAACGTTAAATATTCCTCCACCGAAATATTTAATGGATTTATTTCCAAAGAAACGTGTCAAGTAAAATAATAAACGACAACTGTTTCTCCCCAGTTGCTGTGGTGCGAAATTTTTTTTTTCCTCCACCGATGGATTTTCTGAGAGAAACAAACTACGGAAACCTCCGACAAATTGTACCTTAAATCACTGCCTCAATTTAGCACGGTCCTGCTATTAAAATTATTTTAAATTCGACGACAAAAAATATATCTTTGAGGAGCTGCACAAAATCTACCAAACCTCTCGATAGCCGAAACTTTTTTGCGATCTCCTCACACAGCGAACGAATACACTGGCAGCTCTTCTGAAATACCGCGACTCGGCGTTGATTGGCCAATGCAGTCGGCTTCTGGCAGGCTGCTTCTGGCAGGCGGCTTCTATCAGCTTTGAATGGTGTTCCGAACGGTTGTGGAGAAGTTTGCGATGCCGTTGCCACTGTGAATTGTGAATTTAAACAGTTGAATTTGGTGGAGCGGACGGGTGGAGTTGTTGATTACGCGGATTCGAATGGACCAATTAATTAAATCGCGGATGGAACAATTGTTTTATAAATTGGGGGCCTTGAAATTTGCGAATTTGGAGCAGAGAACTTTCGAGAGGTTCGCGTCTCAGCTTAACACTTGTTGATTTAGAGTCACAATAGAAACTTGGAGGAAATCACAATGAAGTTTAAAAATGTTAGCTTTTATTGCGAAATAAATAAAAAATTATCTAAGAAATTTGAGATTGTTTGTAATATACATAAATAAAGACGATTTTAGTCGATAATGAATAATGCAAAATGTAATTTTAGCGAGATTTTAAATCTTTTCATTTTATAGAGAGAAACTTTTGAGGGCTCGTTATTCGTGACACCCCGAGCCGAAGTGTCCCGAAGGCAAGTGAAGCTTCGTCGTTTCCGAACCAGACTTATTTCAGTGATCCCTGACGGACCTAATTTCCATAATTTCCAAAACAGATTTATTGAAGTCGGTTCGTCTTTATTCCAGTTTGCAGGTGAATTTAAAAGACACTGGGGTATTGCGATACCAAAAAGTGTTATTTATTAAAATTCGCAGTATTGTAATTTTTTTTTTCTTTTTTCCCACTATAAATTCTTTAGGTAAAGTGCACAATCATGTAAAAGTGATAAACATTTTTATAGCATAATTTAATTTAATTTAATTTTTCAATGTCAATCATTCAGAGAGTATTTGCTATTTGAATCTCGAACATAAACGATGAAATCTGGCGGATTGCATGGATTTATGTAACTTGCGGCCGCGGATTTGAATGAAAATTATTATCACAAAATAGATACATAGAAAAACTTCATTATTATATAAATTTAGGAACTTTTTTTTAAAGCAACTTTTTAATAATAATATTTAATAATAAAATTTTTCTTGAAAAGCAAAAAAACATTTATGACTCGCTCCTCTAAGACTGGGACTGCCTTTTAAAGGCCACAATGCGAAAATTTTAAATTGGTTCGATCTGAAACCCCACTATTTTGAATGTCTTTTTTAATCCTTTACTAGCCAATATAATTCTGTAATTTAGATAAGAGTAATATAATAGAAGTTTCCGACGAACATATTATTGGAATCTCGGACATTTCAAAGAAAACAAAGCAATAAATTAATGGACTTTAGCACTATACCTAATACCGGCTAGATTATACTTATAGGTACTTTATACATATGTAGTTATTACAAATAATTGTTTTAAAGAATATTCAGAGTGGACATTAAGTTTGCATATTCATTTTACATCTAGCTATATACTTGTGAACCATTTGATCAAAAGTATCTACATAACCCTTGTTGGAGTTGCACTACAAATTTACATATAACAAATCTGTTTATTATTATGAGTTAATATGAACAAGAACTCTCAAACTTGCATCAAACGAAGTGTTATTGTGTCTATTGGACACTTGTATGTTGATGCGATGTTATTTTGTTTTATTTTGTAATAAATATTGAATTATTCATATTACAAACATTTTCATGAGACGCTTAGATTCGTAGGACATTAAAAAAACTAATTATACGCGATTTTATACATAAAAGTATATAAAAATGTGTCCGCGATACACTTGTGGATAATTAAGAGTTTGAAAAGGAGGATTTCGGTTTGGCTATTAAATTCGTAAATATTAGCTCGACCTCGTCTTCCTTAGGAACGAAAAGGAGGAATGCTTTTAAATTTCTTCTTTTGTGCTAAATTTCAACCTATAGGTTTTAATGTGTCAATCAGTGAGTAAGTTTTTTAATATGAAGATACTATTTGAAATACCGTATCTTTTTATTGCGTTGAATTAGAAATTTGAATTTTTAACAGGACTTTGAGATCGCAGATTTTAGAATTTGGTATTAATTTCAACCTGTAGCCATGATAGAAACGGTCTTGACGGGCCGACGGACAACAAATATCTACAATAGTTCACAAATTCAGAAGCTCCAATAAATTCGAAATGTTACTAACAATGAGGCTTGAAATCGGCGTGAAAACTAGCCTGATTTATATGATTTCATTGGTATTTTATTTACATTGTGTGTATCGAACAATATTCCAAAATTAAAATTATTTCATACTTTTTCAAGTTTCTAAATTTTTAAAATCAGTTCTATTAATTTAACATTTTTATTTCATGCTTTTTAGTATTGCATAGTTAAAATTGAAATTTTAAAATTCAAATCCAGATTTGAAATCTTGAGGTGATCATGGTATGCGGAAGATTTTTATAGAATTTATAAAATTTGTTCATATCTGTGCGGCATTATGTAAATTGTTTTATAAAATAAATTATTTGGACGATGTTCCATGGTACTATATCTTTTCGGAGCGGCAAATTACAATGACCCGCTAAGAGGCCATTATTTTTAATTCGTAATATTGAATTCTCAAAATTGGTATCGACCTCGTAGTCACTCAGACCCCATAAACTCCATAAATCATAAAGCCATTTTTTAATAAAAAAATCTGAAAGAATTAATCACTTTCAATTCACCTCCTGCTTCTCGATTGTAATAAATTTACTATGAGACCAATTCATTGCAACCCTGTCATTAGAAACTAGGTCCAGTACGCAAAATAAAAAGATTTGTTTATACTCCATTCGAAGATTTCTTTATACCCCACCAGCAAGCTAAAATGAGGTTATTTTACAAATTTAAATATGATATAACAATCATTTTATAGATGTTATGTTATTTTTCTATCATCTTTAACGATATGGTTAACCTCAAGGAATAAGTTCTAGTTTAGTTTTAGTGTAAAATTTTTGTCACGACACTTACGACATTGTTCACGAAATTATTTAAAGCATTTAATTCATCAAACAAAAGGAACTTAAAAAATATAGAATAAAATAAAGTAGGATGCATTTAAATTAAACTAATATTTTATAAAAATGTTAAGTTCTCTTTCGTGTAAGTTATATTCAACTTAATTAATTGTAACAGTGTGGAAAATTAGATTACGTCATTTTTGAATAGACAATGATTGGTCTGTGTTATATGAGAAATTATTAACAATAGAACTTCATTTAAAACACTATCTAGGGCATCCTAATTAAATTCTAAAAATTAAAGAATATTTAATAAAAGAAATGCTTCAACGACAATCCATAACGAAATAATTTGTACAACTATGTAGAGGCTTCTAACACTAAGGGTTTTAAGCTGTTTAAGAGTAGCAAACAATCTGTGTCTAGCTCTAATATCCTTTAAACATGAAAGGATTCGCGTCCTTCCTCAATAACTACGTCACTAGCATGAGATGTTTCTTCCGGATCTTCATCCAGAGACTGTCAAATAACTCGGAACGAACAACATACACCGACTGAATTAAACAACGTGAACAAAACGGTTTTTGTTTCATTATGCAAACTAAGTACGAATTCGAAAAATAAAATGGGGTAGAAGAAAAAATATACAAAAGTTCGTCAAGCATGCGGGGGATACAACAACAAGAAACGGCTATACAGAGCTAAGGGCTGTCTGGGGATACGTTCGACATAAAGTAGGGCGGGGGGGCTACCACTAGAGGCAAGAGTAACACTTACTTAAAATGTCTAAGTACTTAAATTAACTATTTAAGTTACGAGAAAAGAGTAAAAACACAAATTTACCAACGAATTTTCAATTTAATGTTATCAGAAAACGTCGCCTTAACTGTCTTGCTCATGAAGTCATTTCACAGGCCTGGGGGGAAAGAAAGAAAAAAACGTGGAAAAAATTAAGAAAACGAGAAAAACAAAAATTAAGTAATTAAGAACTGAGGAGGGGCAAGTTGGGGCTTAAATACGGGGGAGCAATAATTAAGCGAATCGTTCAGAATTTGCTCAAAAACAAAACGAACAAAATAAAAATTTTAGAAAACACAAAAACCACGACCACCTTTCTTGGAATTAAGAGGGGGGCGGGGCGGGAGAGGCCTACTGAAGAAGAGGTGGGAGGCGCTACAGAGAGATAGAGAGAAAATGGATCGAAACCAAAAAGCACACTATTAATAATTTTTCGAAACGATCACACACTTTGCTTTTCTGCTTTTAATTTTCATTATTTTCTTCTTTTTTTTTTATATATTTACGCAATTTCCGCTTCGCATCAAAGAGGGGGAATAAACAATAAGAGAAAAATTTGAACAAAAATTCCATGCACTGCAAGGACTAAAATTAAAGTAAGATTTGTGAAGGGGCCCTCGTCCCGTTATCTACCTTATTTGCCGGAAGTGGTAGCTTCTTGCGAACTTTTTAGCTGGAACGCTGCGCTGGGCGGCTGCTGTAAAGATGCTGGGGCTGCTGCAGCGGTGGTGGTGGCGGCGGCGGCGGCGGCGGCGACAGTGGCAAATTGATTTTACCTGGCTAAAGACGTTACGAACTACTGGCAGAAAGGACTATCACACTTTGGTCAATGTTAACCTTATTTTCACAGTATTGTTCGGGGATAACAGGTGATTAATCAATACGCATAAATTGCTATAGACTCGTGGCCTCTCGATGAAACTGGGCCAAGAAATGTTGGTGGAGCACGCGCCTACCGAACTGGGGAGCTGTGAAGGACACCTGACTGGAGTGCTCGATAACAGAGGGCGGTAGCTACTCTCTTGTAAGGTAACGGTAAAAAGTTCTTTTGAAGAAAATATGATTTTCTTGAGTAATATTCTTTAAAATCTATTATTCCACAGGTTCTAGAGTAGTACAACTTTTTTGGAAAAAAGCGTGCATGGCACTGTGACTGAGGTATCCCTTAATACCTAAATACATAACATTATATGTAGAAGATATTTTAATTTTCTTTACAGATGCGGCAATTAGACATCAAACATTGAACAACAATAAGATTCAGATAACTTTATTTCGAGTGAACATGATATGTACATCAGTAGAACTTCTATGCGTATAAAAGCTATAAGCTATAGAGTTTGGCTCATTTACCTGAGTATTTTGATCTATTTTCTTAGAAACGAGGCCTGCTAAGTGAGCATCAATAAGAAAGTAAAAACGTCTTTATGAGAGAGTTATTTTTCGTACCTGGATCTCTATAATTAAGTTTGGATATACATAGAAAAAAGTTCATTCCAAAGAAGCAAGAAGCTTGAAAAATCTTCTGTAGTATTTTTTTGAATTTTCAGAAGATATTGATCAGTAAATTTTTGATAAAATTTAAGAGCTTCAAAAATATGTTCAACATACCAAGAACAGAAATACAAAAGTAACTAACGGATTTATTTAAGAAAATAAACATTGTTATATTGTTTTAAATAATTACATAATACGTCCAACTGTATTATGAATTTATTTATTTTACCAACTGTGCTGTATTGTATACTAGCGGAAAAAATTGAGAGCATCGATGTTCTACATATCTTCATATTGTACTGCGTTTACTATGTGTACGATGGTCCGGTTATCAAAGACATATAAAAAGGAATTGCAAATCATTAATAACAATGATTAACTATGATGGAACTGAGAAACAAATCACATCAAGGGTATGAAGTAATATAAGAGTAACGAAGATATATACCATAAATGCATATACTACAAACCTCATTTATAGTGAGGAAGTAAAGTATTTGTACTGGCTAGATGAAGATCAACGACTATTTAGAACTTGTGCAAGGAAAATTCGAAAATTCTGCGGAAAATGGTCGAACACAATTTATATGATCCCGTTTGACTGTGCTGTATTATTAGGCCAAACAAAATTAATCAAACAAAAAGGAATTTGGATTTAAAATAACATAGGACAGGATTGAGAGGAGTGATATCAAAAAATGAAAATGCATAATGAAGTAGTGTAAGTTAATTGTTTTTATTAAGTTCCTGATTTATATAACATGTTGGATTTTAAAATCTTTGTTAAGTGTTATCTTTTTATCTACGTATGGAGTGGGTTCCATGAATAGTATTAAAAGCTTAAAACTTAAATTAAATACAATAATTAAGAAAACACCCTAGATGCTCTACGAATGAAAGTGAGCAATAAATGGGCTTAGGACCTGTAAAACGAGTTTGAGGTCTCACAATCTGCAATAAATCTCGTAATTCAGCAAAATAGGTATGCTGCTAAAAATAAGTAAGACCTTTCTCCATTCAAAACCGTCCCGCTTGAAAAGAAGACCGTAATTAGGGCGCAGTTTCTCGCTACTACCAAGTTCCAACCATCGCTCAATTTTCGATTAGAATCATAAAAGCAGCCACAGTTGCAGCACCACTGGAATACACCACAAAAGTTTTTCATCTGAGCCGGAGCCGAGCAGGCACGAAACGAACACCACCTCGTTACGGTTTCGTTTCCCTTAACAACAGGCCGGGCGAGGCAAGCAGCGGAGCACCCTCTTGCTGGAGGAATCCGGTAGAATGTCGTTTTTTGTTCTTTTCTGTTTTTCCTCAGCAACGCCAGGGTCGGGGCAGTTCAGGCACAGCGCAGCAATAAAGAATGATACGAAAAAGGAAAAGGAACGGAGCGAAAGATCGGTAAAGTGACGAGGGACGAAGGTAAGCCCATGAGCCGTATCCTGCCGCTTCGTCCCTTTTGACCTAAGATACCTAAGGTGATACCTCTCGCTCCGAGCCTTCTAGAGAAATATGATTCTACAAAATGACCTGGGAATTTTCCATCAGGGCAGCTCTTATTCGAAAAAAAAAACGTGCAATTTAGTAAAACGGGCGAACGTGCCTTTTTCGGAAATTCGAAATCGTTATGAGGAATGGATGACCTCGTGCGAGACATTCGACTTTTGTACCAGTTGGACTTGAATCAGATGCTGGGGGACGGTGTGGGCCACATGTTGCGCTTGAGAAATCGCGCACTAAGAGAGAGTCATGTAAAAAGTCCCACAGGAAATGCCCCCTGAGGGCACCTCTCGAGGGATCAGTAGCCCTCAGCACGGGCGGCGGCGGGAGGATATTGCGTCGTTCCGCCATGAAATGGAATGGATGGAGTGTGGTTCGAGCGCTTGCATGAGGGGTGCCTGCCGCTGGCGGCTACAGCAGGCGCCGAGGAGCAATGCCAGCCGTACAAAATCAATAATTTTCCCAACTGATATGAGATGGCGTAGCAGCACCACAGCAAAGCAAGGCCTCTGTGGCGCAAGCAGTGCGCAGCGGCCGAGAGGGGGACGGAAATACCGCCCGTGTCTGTCGTCGTCAGGCGATTTGTACATAGCTACCGACAGAACGGGCATGTGATGTTTACGAAATACGCCATCTCGCCCGCCGCGCCGGATATGCGATGTGATTGCTGCGCTGGCTAAAGGCGGCTGTGGTGGCGTTGCTAGCGGAGTCTCAGGTCCCAGCCATGAGCCAGCAGAGCCGAAAGCCAACGTCGAAAAACGACGGTAGAGCGGCAACCGGCCCAGCGGCCCCGGGGAGTAAAATGATTCGTGAAATTCAATTTTTCAGAGCCCCGGTGTGCGACGTTGTTCTGTTAGCCAAAGTCCGAAATGTCGAAATGCAGCAACAACAACCAACACACCACTCTCGACACAAAAATTGTGGGCTTACATACCAACAGCACCAGCACAGCGACACCGTGCCGCGGCAGTGACTACGCCGCCGACGGGTTTTCGTTTTATCAACTTCTTCAACCATTTACTGCTGTGTGGCGAACACAGCCGACCTACTGGGAATTTCGATCCGCTTCTATTTTACTCGCGCTCATCGTGCTCCTCGCCGCTCGCTCCGGCCGGCGGTGTGGCACCAACGAGCTCGGCTGACGATGGCGGCTATCTCGTTGCCGTGCCCGCGTACAAAAATATACTTCACCTCGACGAACCAGCGGGGGAACGTATGTCGGAGCTTGCGGTTTTTGGGGCGCAGCGTTTTTAACGAGAATGTGAAATGACTCGAGCGATTACGGTGACTGCCTGCGTTCGTCGAGCCGCCGCTGGCAGGCAGAGTGGTTCGCTTTGTGTGTGGGGCTCTTGGGACTGATGGAGGCGATGGGGCGGCAGCGGGGCCACAAAAACCAAAACGAAACGAACTGAAACTCATAGCAGCAGCGGCAGCGGAGCACCGCAATCGCACAATCGCTTGAAAATTTTCCAATTTCATGAATCATTCCGTGCGATTTGCGGCCGTTTCGCTCGCTGTTGTTTGCGACGCTTGAGTCACGTCGCCTCGCCTGGCCTGGCTTTTGAGCTGAGTTTGAGGCTCCGGTGACTCTGGTGAGGCTGACTGTGTGTCCTCAAAACGAAAGTTTCTTCGAAATGGGTGCGCTTACACAGCCGCAGCAACAAAACAGCACCGGACCTAACGACGATGACGAGCCCAGGCCCCAAACAACGTACGATGGAACGAGGCTACCGAGGCCACGGGGTGGAGTTTTTTGCGCCAACACCACACCGAGCCGAGGCAACGGCCACGACGACGACGACGGGCTTGGGCACACACGCGTTTACCTTTTCTGTGCCTTTCGCCTATTCATCGCGGCTTGCCTGTTTTGCGAAAATCCATCCATTGAGCAGCAAGCTCTTCCGGTTTCTGCGTCTTTGGGGATTTTCGAGTTTTTGAATAAATTGCAACGGCGAACGACGGGAGCTACACCGTCCGCCACGTTTAGCCTCCAAACGAACCAGAGGAGAATGTCGAAAAAACAACAGCTTAGGAGTGCTGCTGCTTTTCGAATCCGATTTGAAACGGCTTGACTGTGGGGACGGCATACCGGCCACTTCACGGAACACAACAGGAAATTGCGACGTAACTAGAGAAATAATTGCCCCGAGAGCTTTTATGAAAAATGCAGAAAACAGACACGCATATCGCGGCCTGCAATCTCTTTGGTAGCAATTCAAGAGAAGCCGCCAAAGGAATTACAGTAGATCTGTATTAATTTCCCAGAAGCGGGGCTCTCTGGCTTAAAATTATATATTTCTGAAAAAATTGCAGAGCTTATGCACGCTGCCGAGCCGAATATCTTGGCATTCAGAATATCGGAGAGCTGCTTGTTTGCACACTTTATTGGGGGGCTCCCGGCGGATATATGTAAAAATAGGCGGACTACTCGCACAATTGTACGGGGAAAGCGCCTGGCGGAAAAACCAAAGAAACCCTCATTTGCCATCTTTACAGCACACAGTCCTTCTGTGGAATTCAGCTATAGAGCAAGATGACCTTGAGTGCTGCTTTTAAGGATGATTGTCCGCCCGCCCGTAGACACAATTACGCTTTTATGTTTGGAGCATGTACTTCTCTTCGTGCATCTTTTTGGGCGTTGAGTATATCTCATGGGGCCATCTGGAATCCGGGACTTCCCCATAAAACTGATGCAAATTGCAGAGGGAAAAGCCGGTTCTTTCCTTCCCGCCCATTCTGCACATTTGCAGTTTAATGATAGACGGAAATTAGAGTAAATTAGAGTAGTTATGATAAGAGCCTTAGACGACCGTTATTTGTATACATAGATACTGTAATTAGTAAGACATACATACATACATACACTTTCTTTTAAGTACTCAATTTTAATTTCAAGTAGGTACTGTTACCAGTTTGCGTATCGTGACATTTAACAGGTAGAAACGCCCATCCTTTTGCTCTCAAAATAAAATTGAAGCGTGTGTGGAATTTGCAAAATGCGGGAGATTTATATGTATGTATATTGACTTACTTCCTTTTGTTATTTGATTTTTCCCTTTTCATTAATTTAATAAATCACTTCATGTTTAAGATCCATAGAATATAGAAAAATTTCTTTAACAAATCAAAAATTATGAGTGCAGTAGGTTGTTTCATTAAATGTATTAATTATTTCTGAATGTATTTTGAAAAAGTCTATGGAATCCTAATTTATGCTTATACGAGAAGTAGTTGAACGATATTTATTTTTTCCACTTTACCACGGTTATCCCTAGCTAAACGCTTAAAATACTGAAAAGAAAGAAAAACCCCGTAAACTTAAAAGAAAGCTGCATACAAATTTGAATTGAATTTGAATAATTTAATTACTCATTTTTTTATTACCAACTATCAGTAAAATAGATTATGGGAACTATCTTATAAATATTATGTACATATTTATTTAGTCATACTTTAGAATTATAACATCTTTTTAAAAACGGAAACTTATTGAAGGGTGCAAACTATAAAATATAGATTTTATAGCGGTATTATGCAATCTATGTATGTAGTAGCAGCTAATTTGCAATAGAACTTCGGACTTAAATGCATTTCATCTACTTTTGCTTTACGCCATCATTAAGTATAATTCATTTAAAATAAAATTAATTTTATAAAGTTCTCAATTTTTTCTCAGTTTTTACTTTCTGCAACTGAAATCCTTGCACTTGCATACCTTTGCAAATCGAATTGCTACTTAGTACTATCATGAAACAGAAAAATTTTTAAGAAATCAAAACAACAGTCTTTAAAATTTCACTCAATTTCGAATTGCTTTTTGTGGATTTTATATCTGTGCTTTTAATATTATATACTATTAATTAAGTATTAAATAAATAAATATATAGATTGTATGTAATTAGGTACTATTAGTGATGATTTGGTACTCTGACCATCTGCAGGAGTTTAATAAGGTCTCATTTTTTCGATTTGTTCGCTCATTGCGAATGTGAAGCCTTCTATTAATTTAAGTATTTTATTTTGTTTAATCTGAATAATGCTCCATGTGACTTTTTGCGGAATGTTCCAAACACGGACTGCTGATATTCATTCATTTAAATACATAATATCTTGCGCTATTTGATGATTTTGAATTTCATGAATCACGGTTCCATATCCCGAATTACAAGCGGGCTAATTTAAAGCGAATTCTAACGGACTACTGAAGTGCTAATTTTATTAAATCGAGAAAATTGCATACACATAGGAATGCAGCGATATGCCGAAAAGTTAATCAAAAATATGATTTCCTTGAAATCGTGCACAATTTTCAAGATCTAAAATGTGAAATGAGCGAGCGGCATTCGCTCTTCTTGGCTTTAATCTATGAAAATTCGCCATAAACAACAAAAGGCGACGAGAATCACCTGAAATCGCTTGATAAAGGCAATTTCCTCCGAGCGGATGGTAAACAAAAGAAAAGCCGCACAAGAGCGCGGCCGGGGCATTTGGGACATTTTCTACATCATGAAATTGTGTCCAAGAAGAGATCACGCAGCGGAGCACCGGCGAAGGCCCACCGACCGAACGCTAGCAAAAGAGGCGCAGCGTGTGGTGTGGGGTGGCGGCTTCCCCAGTGCACCGGAGCAGGGTCACATTCGCCGCAAAATCCCTCGCGTCCTCTTTTAAAATATTTCTCGAGAAATCCAGAGAACTGAAATCGGGCGAAACAGGAAATTGGGTCATAAGCTTGGGAGGAAACCGAGAGCTAACCGTCGCCGTTGCCGCTCGGTTATGTGCAGAGGGTGCGGTGTAAGCCCACCCCCGGGAAAAAAATATATAAAATCGAAAATAATCCCATTTCCACCCAGCTAGGGAAGGTTCGGGGTGGTGAGGCAGGCAACCAACCGCCGGATCTCGTCACGTCCGTGCTCCGGTGCAACGCTACGCTGCACCATGCATGAGGAGTTGAAGAGACCCCGACCTGAGAACCGAGTGCCTTGCCCAAAAATGTTTTTCAGTGTTTCACCACATGAATTTTTCGTGTTGAAAATTTTTCAACACGGGAAGGGAATGAGCTCGAGCATTTGCCTTTAGTTTTTTGTTGGCGTCTTTGTTCGCTCGCAGGCAGGCCAGCCCCGAGCAAACCAAAGAGAGGCAGCCCCGCACGGCTGAACATAAGACGAAACGAAGACGAAGACGACGACGACGACGACGACCAGGCGAAGGCGAGGCAAGAAAAATTGAAAAACCAAAAAGCGCTCGTCGGTTCGGTTGCCCGCCGCCTGCCGTTGCCGTTGCCGGAGTCGTCGTCGTCTTTCGGTCGTTTCGAGTTCAGTCATTTTCAGCACTTTCAGGTTATATAAAGCGCCGTCGTATGTTTATTTTACAGTCGGCGGCCGTATACATGGGACGGGGGATAAAAACATGACTGACATTCACAATCACATGTTCTCAAACTTTCCCAATGAGAGGGACCGACGTATGCTAATCCGAATGGGGGAGAGAGAGATGGCACCAATTGACGTAGTCGGTTCGGTTTATATACCCCACAGTTGTTAAGTTGTTAAATTACTTTGCCTCGACCGACTCAGTCGCTGGCTGCTGCTGCCGTGCCGTTTGCTTTTACATATGGGAGTGAGGTAGACGGAAGATGCGCACCGACGGCTCGAATGAGGAAGATGGAACGATACGTTTTGTGTAGGTCGATTATTATATCGCACCAATCTACCCTAGAGGTTGAGTTTGAAGTGGAAAAATTGCTTCGACTTCACTTTTTGAGGCCTCGCTAACGCTGAGATCACACAAGTCTGCAGCGGGCGCCCGTGTCGGCCGTTTACAGTACAGTGGAGGACTTGAATTCAAGATAAAGAGGCAGTTAGACGGTGCTTTTGGGTAGATTTTATAATCGCGCGCGCTCTCAAAAGAAAATTACCTTCGACAGCGCTCTTCTTCTTATCCGGACGTTTCGTTTGATTTGGTGGTGCCTAGCGCGAGTGCCGCCTGCTGCTGCTGCTGCACTGCATTCGTGTGGTATTACCATCAATTCATTATTTTTTTTTTTTTTTTGTGTTCTTGCGCTGCAGCCACCGCTAAACAAGAGAAGATCTCTTGTCAGAAGAAGCGCAACGAAAAGAAAACATTTTTGCTCGGTAGCATAGTGGTTCAGAATCTTCGTCTGTCACTTTAAAACATTTTTTCCTGTGAATTTTTCAGTGTGATTCACGAAAGATATTTAGTCCAAGAGCCGCAAACGGAGGCCTCATCGGAACTTTTGCGGTTACACAGCTGTGTGATGTGATAGTAGTGGTAGTGGTGGTTGTTGCGATGTGAGGCGCCGTTCGCCGTTTGTCAAAAAATCCGGAAAAGGGTTGCAAACGGAAGAGGACCCAACAAAGTCTGAAATTGAATTTCTTCTATGAAAATCACACAAAATTCGGCTGTGAGATGAACTGGATTTACATATATTTACTGTACTACAACAAGACGTGCTGTGTGTGTGAAAAATAGAAAAAGTTACTCAACCATTTCGCTAAAAAAAAGTGCTTTTTTTCCGTACCATGAAAAAACGTTTCTCTGCGATGGTGCCGTTGTGTACAATTTCGGTGTAAAGGAATACGGGCGCAAAGGAACTGTGAAGAAGGCGCTGGATTTATTTAATATAACTGGAGGGCACCTGCAAACTGTTGTAATCCGCCCCCTCCCCGCATAGGGCAAAGAAGAGAAGTGTCTCCGTTGTTCGCTAGAAAGCGAGAAATAAAATTGTGTTTGAAAAAATGTCACCGACGTCGATCGGTATTAATTTACGTGTGACTGGCCACTGCAGCCAGGGCGGCAGGAAATACATGGAGGACTTTTTCTCGGTCGCCTACCAGCAGTCCGAGGACGAAAAGGACCTCGTCTACGCGTTCTTCGGGATCTACGACGGGCACGGCGGCAGCGAAGCCGCCACATTCGCCAAGGAGCATCTCATGAATGCAATTGTCAATCAGAAATTGTTTTGGTCCGATTGCGATCAGGATGTATTGAGGGCGATACGCGAAGGTTACATTGCCACACACTACGCTATGTGGCGTGAGCAAGGTGAGTGAGCGGGACGGCGCACCGCTTCCGACCCGCTCGAGCGAGCGGGACGGGGCGAGGGCATCGCTTCTCAAAATGTCGGAATTTTACTGTAAAACCAATTGGGGGAAATATTCTGATGGGGGTCGTCGTCGTGTCTCTTTTTATGCTCGCTTCGAGCTCTCGTGTGTGGTTTTGCCCTTTTTGCAGCACGTCTTTTATTTTTTCCCTTTGACGTTTTGCGCTGTACTTGCTTTGCTAATGCAAATGTTTGACAGCTGAGCGATTTTCTTGCAGTTTTTGTTATCAATCAACCTGGGGGAAGACAAATTGCTTGGATTGATCTGCGGTGAGGGAGTTTTTTTCTCCACTTTCCGGGGCGTTTGAAGCCAAAAATTGTAACTTTTTTCAAATTATCCACACTATTATAATATTCAGATACACTAATCGATAAATTATTCGGTATTTTTAATGCGAAACAGAATTTCAGATTTTTAACTAATAATTCTACTGTTTGTACCTTTTAACACTAGAACTATCAAGGCTCATCAAATTGACTGGTACTCAATTTCTTCCTTCATTTAATTACATATTTTTTTAAATTGTCTTCAGATATATGCCAAAATTTAATAACATTGAGAATGACGAAATGTTCCAAAATCTTTTTCCATTTACAATTACTAATTCAAATTTGAATATGTATTAAATTAAAGGTGTAGAAAATTGTTAAAATTACAGACTTGCGCGCCGGTAGTTCTAGTATTAAAAACTGATTCTAAGATTATTATATAGGCGAGTTTTATTGATCGAAACGAATTTTACTGATCGAAACGAATTTTACCACCCTTTTACAGTAAAAATAAATGCAAATAAATAGTAAGCACAATTAACTTAAAAATGTATTCTATTCTATAAAATCAAATTGAAATTTTTAAAATCGAGGTCGAACAAAGTTCCTCTATACAAAATTAAAATTAATGTTTTATAATTTTACAACACATAATAAAATGAAGATTAATTAAGGGACCATTGCAAAGCGAAGTAAACTATTAAAACTTGAGAAGTTCTTTAAGAGCAGTTAAGAATCGGAAATCCATTAAAGTATAGACTTTTTTATATTTTACGGAAGAATTGTAAGTCACTTCGTAACATTTCAAACCATTTCGTATATTATGGAAATTGTTTAAGGTTCAAGGTTTTGTTTGAGCCACATTACCAGTTTATAAAACGATTTTAATTTCTTTTAACTTGATGTTCTGAAAAATTTTAGAAGTCGCGATGAAATGAAATACTTAATTGATTTATAAAATTGAAAAAGCCTCCGCTTGGGTTAAATTAAAATTTGTAATTCCATGAAATAAAAATAAAAAGCGTTGCACAAAAATTATATTTCCCAATTGTAATAACAAAGAAGCACCAACTTGTCCACTTTCGAATGCTATTTTCTTTTCAAGTTCTCTTTGCGCGTATCTCAAAAAAAAAATCATATTTTCCTTTTATTTACAGAAAAATGGCCCAAAACAGCCACAGGTCTCCCGAGCACAGCTGGAACAACGGCTAGTGTTGCGTTTATTCGTCGAGGGAAAATTTACATTGGTCATGTGGGTGATTCCGGGATTGTTTTGGGGTACCAAGAGGAGGGTGAAAAATGTTGGCGCGCCAAACCCCTAACCCACGATCATAAACCAGAGTGCAATGTCGAGAAAGCGCGCATCATCAATTCTGGGGGCAAAGTAGTTACAAAATCTGGAGTTCCACGAGTTGTCTGGAATAGGCCAAGAATAGGTAAGATGATTTAGTTATTTATTTTTATTTAGGTTATTCATCTTCGATTGTTGCAGGTCATAAAGGCCCAGTAAGACGAAGTACTCCTATTGATGAAATTCCGTTCCTAGCTGTTGCTCGAAGTCTGGGGGACTTATGGAGCTACAATTCGGCCCTTAATGAGTTTGTAGTTAGCCCCGATCCTGATGTTAAAGTTGTTAAGATTGATCCAAAGACTTACAGGTACTATTTTTTGTATGTTGTATATAAATACTTTTAAAGTTGCGATGTGTAATGTTAAAATTATTTTATAATTCCACAAAAAACAAAAACTAAACCCTAAATTTAATTTAAAACGCGTTTGATCGTAGTTTTTTTTTTTAATAAAGTAACTATGGAAAGCGGTTCTACTATACGTTGTTTTTTATTTTTTTATTTTAGATGCCTTATTTTTGGTACAGACGGTTTGTGGAATGTCCTCACTCCTTCGGATGCGGTGGATGTGGCTCGTGACGCTGAATTGATTAACGAGAGATTGGCTTTCATCGGGGATGGAGGAGAATGGACGAATCCTAGCAAGTGTCTTGTGGAAAAGGCCTTGGATAGGTGGAACATACGCAAGATGCGTGCTGATAATACATCTGTGGTAACAATCATGCTGGACCCACCGGGGCCTCCTAAAAAGGAGACGATACTGCGGAATTGCCCAACAGCCTCCTACGGGCTAGAGTACATTCAGATGGAGGGTGTAAATGAGCACTGTAGAGGCGATTATGTCAATGGTTTTACCCATGGTCTACCGCCTGGACACAGTCACAGTGGTATGTCTCTCTACGATCAAGAGATGAGAGATCAACAGCCCCCTTCTCAGGAGATGCTCGATAAGTATATGATGCCTCCGGGAGGGTATGCCGTAATGACAAGGTACGAAAATAATTACGATAGCAACTATTTGTATTATGACAATCATAACAATGAAATGATGTCATCAACAACTACTTCTACCTCGTCCACAACACACGTTCAACCCAGTTCCAGTGCCGCAATTCAGTCTGAACCGATTGTGGCCAGTTCACTAGCACATGATATGCAGTATATGAACAGCTTTGCTGAATCATACAATTCCCTTTTGATTTCCAACTACGAGAACGATAGTAATAATGAGAATAGTCCGGCTGGGAGTAGTGCCAGTAGCTCGTCCAGCCCGAACGATGCTAGCGATCTGGAGGCGAGGAACGACTATCACAGCTATCATAGTTTAGACGAGACGGGTCTTGCTGGGCACGATCACGTACATCATCACCAGCCCAACATCTACAACCAGCAACAGCAGCACCTGTATCAGCAGCAATGTATGTCAGCTGAGGAGGGCTACAGTCTAACGAAATTGGAGACCCGCGGGGAGCAGCAGTACAACACGATACAGTCGTACCGGCAACAGAACGTATCATTCCAAGAGTTCGGGGAGGAGAACTCGTACAATCAATACGACAACATCTCTAGTAGTTACCAACAGTCCATAATCGTAAGTCCCAGCCATGCTCATGTCTCGCAGTATGATGACTGTGCGATGGTTGACGGGGAGAAGGTCGACAATGTTCCACTGATAGGGCCCCAAAATGTGATTAGCAAGTACTACGAAGAGGGTAGTTACTATGAACCAAATCTAATTCTAAGTCAGGACAGCAATAAGAGCTGGATGGGTAGTGAGGATGTCCATCAGTCGGTTGAGAACAGGTTGATTTTGGATGAAAGTATTCAGATCAATGAGATATCCTCGAGTGTCGTTGAGCCGACCACCCCTAATAATTCAGAAGATGAAAAAAGTAGGGACGGC
Organism: Eutolmus rufibarbis; assembly: GCA_963920795.1. Taxonomy (NCBI): domain Eukaryota; kingdom Metazoa; phylum Arthropoda; class Insecta; order Diptera; family Asilidae; genus Eutolmus; species Eutolmus rufibarbis. The sequence goes on along the minus strand of OY987206.1, from coordinate 41,536,097 downwards.
GGAACATCCCCAGACACAAGAGTTAGCTCGATAAATTCGATTAGCTCAATCAGCTCGATCAATTTAGGGGAAAAGGAAAAGGAGAAGGACACGGCTCCACCAAAGGCTCAACCATCCCAACCTGTGAAAAGTACAACTAGTAAGTATAAGACAAACCAAAAATCCTTTGCCTCAGAACAAAATGAAAATATCTCTGGTATTACGGAGCGGCGGCTTTTGCGCAGCTCAGTCGACTATAATAAGCGCACCCTTCGATCTCGGAATTCTCTGTCCAAAGACATGAAGGCGAGATCGCCCCCGCAGGCGGTACAGCAGCTGAGGCGATCTGCAATAGGTAGTCAAATAACGACAACAACCTACTCGAAACTGAGATCTCGCCAGCAAGAAGTTACTATTTGGCAGCCAAGGCAAAATCGGAAATCTTCGAAGCACCCTGCCAGCAATAAGCCTCAGCGGTGCGATTCGTTCAGTTCGAAGACCGACTTCAAATTGAAGCAATCGATAGTTTGTAGCAAGCCAAAGACCTCCTCAGTTAGTTTGAGTAGCAGCAATAAGCCGTCTTCGTCGCCATCGTCGTCATCATCAACAACGTCCCTAACATGCAGCAGCATAGCAACGTCCTCAGTAAGTTCCACAACAATGTCGAAGAAATCAACGTCTTCGCGCAATAGTGCCTGGTGTCCCGGTAAAAATGCAGTTCAAACTAGAAAACGAGTACAAAAACGATTAAGTCACTAGCGTAGCCGCTCCACTAACTAAACTACTACTAGCTGAGATAGATTTCGTATTCGCGACCTCGTCCTCCTCCTCCTTCCCCCTCATTTTCTTTTTCTTTTTTTTGTAAATTACGTTAGGTTCCATCTTGTTCAGATATTTTCTTGTTTTATTTTTTTACTTTTTGAAGTATATATGTATAAGGAAGATAATGTATTTAAGAGAAGCTGAATATTTTTTTGTAATTTGGACGCATTTTTGACATGAGAAAATAAGAAAAATATGTGAATTGTCGGAGAAAATGTGAATGACCGTTTTAAAAATAGACATTTAAAACAAAACAAATAAAATGTTTTCAATACAATTTTAAACGTTTTTTACTTTTGGGCTGGCCTGTCTAATTTCTTATAGCTGAACTACAGGCAAATCGTCAGACAAAATTTGGAACTTTTTAAAATTTATCTTTAAAATAAAAGAAAGTTTATTTCTTCTTTTCAAAGAAACTTACAATAACCAATTTAAAAAACTTGGATTTGCTGGGGATTTAAAATTTTTTCTTGTGCAACATATAGAAAATATTGTGCTCTCCTTCACCCTGGAGAATTGTCGAAGAATAATAATAATTAATATATTTAATAATTCTTATTATTCTTATAATTCGAAAAGTGAAAACATTTTAAGTGCAAGTACACGTCCTGGTGCTTATAGTACCTCTATTTAAAAACTTAACAGTAATTACTTAATTAATTCTAATAAATTTTGAATTAAATCAGGAATTTTTATTTTAAAGTCTAAGGGAACGAGAAAGGCACTCAAGCTACTAAAAGTTTGGACAAAAGGACCATTAAAACTAAAAAAACAGCATGAGTAGTCGGGAGAGACATATCAAAATCGGTATACCGAAGGATCAAACTGGGACCTTTGCTTTATTTAGCACAAAATACATTATATATACGGATGACATGCTTTTACTGTATTCAAAAGATTTGCCCGTTGAAATTGAAAGCATTATCAATGAAGATCTCAAGAATACGCAGAAAACAACGTCTTTGGTAATAAAGCAGAAAAATAAAAACGATATTAACATACGGCAACTCATATAACGCGGTTGGTATACATAATATGGCTAATCGTGGAGCCAAACGTTAGAAAAGAGCCTACTGATTATATCTAGATTGTTAAATAGAGCTCTGAAAGCGATGTTTAATCTTCTTCGGGATAGTTCTACCGGGTTTCTATATAAAAGTACCGATAAGTGAAACCTAAGCCAACCAACAGAGGTAGAGATAGCTCAATCAATTTATCTTTGAGATCAAAGATCCATGTCTATAACACAAGGAAAACAGCGATGGGAAATTATAATCTGCTGCCGCCAAGGACTAACCGTTTAAAATATGACCGGAATTTATTCTGCAGTGGATTATTATAATAATTTACCATTTACCAAAAAATGTGAGAAATGTTTGTAATATCTTAGGTTTGTGAGGAAATGAATTCACAGAGCCTTGCCTAGCGCCATGGGGGGCTGAATTGGGTGAACGTTTTCAGCTTCACGTTGAGAAGTGCGACATAAAATGTATTATTATAAATAAATTCTGGGTGCCATTTTAATTTTTCAAAATAACCACCACAATCGTCCAGCGCCACCTCTCTTCAATTCTTGTAATTTGAAGAACCTTCAATGCACCGAATGTCAGGTTAACTCCAATTGTCAAACTCATCTGGCTTTAAAATATCGAACATTTTCCTTTAATTTTATCCTTTAAGCCCAAATTAAAGGTAATTTAACCACAAATAACAGCTGAAAATTTTAAAATCTTTTTAATAAAAATATTGTAGATGTCCCTGGCCCTACGCTACCTGCAGAAGCACCTGCCCATCGTCTACCCTGCCGCCGGGTTCCACACATCGGCCCCGTGCAGTGAAATTAGAAAATTGGCCCGGTTGCGGGTGGTGGACAACAGCGAGATTGGGAAGCGCGCCATGGCCGAGGGTAAGCCTCCGAAATGCATTCACGTTTACAACAAAAGGCACGTCGGGTACATCGGCGACAAAGTGCTGGTCGCCATCAAGGGGCAGATGAAGAAGGGCATACTCGTCGGCTTGAAGCAGAAACAGAAGCCAAAAATCCCGAAGTTTGATAGTAACAACGTGGTGCTAATTGACGACACAGGGAGCCCGCTGGGAACGCGAATTCATGTTCCAATTCCGACGATTTTAAGAACAATTCTGAAGGAGAAGACAATAGCCAAGGGAGCGGATTATACAAAAGTTCTAGCTATAGCAAGCCGGTTCGTGTAAATACTGTTTATAATATAAAAGCAATGTCAAATAAAACTAAGTAGAAACCTTACAAAAAAACTAATATGGTCACTTCTTGCTGGCGGGGCTGGAGCAGCCCTCATCGTCGCTCAGTATTGCCCTTTTCCTCTTCTTCGCGTGCTCTTGAACGAGACTAGAGACCAAGATGTTTGACTTTTTGAACTGTAGCCATTCTGAAAACTTTAAGCATAAATTATCATAAGCATCATATCGAAATTGTAGCTTTAAGAAACCTACCAATCGGCTGGTCTTTACTCCTGCTTCGTACAGCTGGTTCTCAAGATTCTCCAACTTGTGTTCAGGCTTTAAATCGTCGGTAACATTCTTTGCAATATCCAGGAGGTGCCTGACCCTTTGCCGGCATGTTTCAAAAACGATTTGACCGATAAAGTTATTGCGGTCGTAGGGTGTTAGGTACCTTCCGTACTCGTAAAAGTAAGGGTGCAACTTTCCCAGCTCGATGTGAGTCGAATCGGCTTCGCAAACAGCTTTGTGAATGTTTTTGTATAAATCAGGCACTTGTACGCTAGGAATAATTAAAAAAAAATCGATGATTTAACTATCTAAAACTGTCTGACGGAATCATACGTGAAGTAAGTGTTGTTGGGGCTCAGTTCCTTGATATACCAAAGAGGCAAGTTGACTGTCTTTCCAGCTTCTAAATCTTCCGATTCCGATCCCGGGTCAAGGAATCCTAGGAAATTCTCGGTGAGTGCGACTGTTGCTAAGAATTCGTAAATATTGACTTACCCATTTTGGGAATGGTGGCTTTGACAACGCATGGAACCCGCTCCTGGGTCACAAATATGTCGTCAATCGCGTAGTAGTTGGGGAAGTAGCTGTGGGGGCTCAAATCACTCATTTTGAGAAGTCCCGAATTAAGTCTTCGCTCTAGCTCTGTGGCGGGAAGTGTTTTCCATGTTTTTGACAATCAGCTGGGCTGAAGTTAAAATTGCAAATGTACACGAGAATCGCGCAAATTTCTAATGGACGGGAAAATGCATTTCTTTTAAACGTTTCCGGTTTTTAAAAAACCATTGATTGTACAGGAAGATTTTTAACGTATTTTTCGTGATAGGATAAAAAAATATTTTCTTATTTAAAACTCATTACGATTTGAAAATATACGGGCATAAACTCGAACATTTTTATTTGCTTCAAAATTACTAGTTTTTCGACCTGAGGAGTTGCTGGTTCGAGCCCGGTCGGACAATTTTTACTTTTTTCTGTGTTCTTTTCATTTTTAATTTCTGCTCAGACTGCAGTAGTGGGAGTCACTTTCGACAATAAGATGATTTTTAAAGGCTTCGGCAGACTCATTCTTAGTGACAAAAGATTATAAACTGACTCCAGGCGAACAAACTCTTTGTAAAGATCGCTCTCGAGACAAAGCGTCAGGCAGGAACCTCGATAATCTAAAAGGTAAAGGATAATAAATCTAACATTGCGACTCTTCCTAATTTATATTAATTTACTCATGCCTTCCTAAATCCTACAGTCTGATATTTACTTGCCGGCAATAATATCTTTCCTAATCCATTAGCACCTACATGCACGGTAACCACTTTTCAGGCCTGATTGACTAGTTCACAGCCACGAAAATAACGAAAATAACTCCCAAGTCCTTTAGTTCACTAGTGCGGTAAAGTGAGAGTCCATCTATTGTCATAATATATGGTGTTACTTTCTTTCTGGAGAATATTATGACTTTGCATTTGGAAATGTTCGATAGTAAAAAATTATCATTGCTCCACTTTTCCAGCGCAGCTAGACCCGCCTGCAATAATTCACAACACGTAACATGGTGGTATGAGGAATAAATTTATTAAAATGAGGTTTAATTAAATTAGAACAAATATTTTTTTTTACTAACGTTTTTAGGGATCCGTAACAAAACAAGAAACTCTTATACAAGAGTTTCGCCATGCCCGTCTGTCCGTCCGTCCGCAAGTGACAGTAATTTTATTCATAAACTATTAGGACTATAGCGCTGAAATTTGATATATTCAATTATACCCGCTATAAAGATATGTATTAAAATTTGAAAAAATCTAGAATACTAGCACATAAACTGAAATTACTTTTAAAATTAACACGGCTCACTAGTGTCAAATTATTTTAGGTTTAGCCGACAAAGTTATGCTTATTTGGACTCAAACAACTGTCGGGAAAACCGCAAAAGACTTCTTCGGCCTGCGATAATTTTTATAGCTTTATAACATCGTTGGTTACAATATAATATATTTTGGTTAAAATATAAGATATTTTTGGATTATGAATAAAACAATAAATCACATAGGCTTCGTCACGATACGTCTTATCTAACTCCATCCGTTTGTTGCGACTCAAATAGCGTTTTCTCGAATATCTCTTGTGAAACTGAATTATACAACTCATTCTTCAGTTATCACCATATTTTATGGGATCGATTTTAATGCGAAGCCCAATTTCAGACCCTCTTTGAATCGATTTTATCGTTTGTAGTAACGGAACATTCGGAACCCTACATTAAACATGAGCAGACATTTTGTTGTCCGCTTTTTTGTTAACATTTATGTTTATATTTTTAACAACAATTGTTGAATACAAATTTTTTTTTTTTGAAAATTAAAATTTGGATTTGAACACGGCATTCCTATTATCCGTAATTCTCAAAAACAACTTAAACAGATTTTATTCGATCTACTTAAAATTTTGAGTGAAATCTTACAACAACACTTTTTGTAAGTTCGTACGGATTTTGCGATATATTAAAAATTATATTTTTTTAAATGAGCACATTTGAGTTCAAACAAATCTTATATAATTTTTAAAAAAACATTGGTTTTTTATTCCCGCTCAAAGGGTTAAAATAAGTTTCAGTTCATTTCCGCCCGTGGACCGACTTCCGTAAAATGACACTTTGGATCCATGGTTTCCGTCGTTTTATTGAGGAAAAATTTAAAAACATTGTTTTTATATTTTTTTATATTTCATTATACAGAAAATAAATAAACAGGTTTAAACAAATTTTCATTTAAATCCCAAAAAGCTCTGGAACCCACCAAACAGGACTCAGGCGCCGAACGAATCCTGGTGGAACCGGCGCCATAACAACAGAAAATTAAAGCTCCCGAACGACCCCAACTAATGTCAGGGTTGGCATAGCAGTTGGCAGGGCGACAAGGAGGGGTAGCTGCTCCCTCCCCAGCTTGCACCGGAGCTTTTAGCAGCGGGGTCGGGTCGTGCGTGGGGCTGGCTCCCTTCAAATTTCAATCGCCGTGAAAAGGCACCTCGTTCCGCTGGCTCAGTGTCCCTTCGGAAGTGCAACAATTCGGTGGAAAGTGGATGGGCCGTCGCCGCTGTTCTTGGTGCAATATTTGAGTTAGGCCAGAGCCAGTTAAAATCAGTGCTTTTTGGAATTTTCTTCACCCGAAGAGGGATTTCCTCGGGGATAAATGAGGCCATTGAGTCGGTCGTTCCGTGAAATGGCTGCAGGGAGGCTGAAAGGACGTTTCATCCTTTAAATAACTAAAAAAAAAAACACATACATATTTTGGCCGGTCCGCTCGGAACCAGGACCTCTCTCGGGACTGCTGCGGAGCGAACGTCGTCTATCTTTTGATATCGAACAAAAATTGAAAGTCGCGGCTTGTGTCGCCCAAACAAAGGAAGCACCACCGCGGGGCCATATAAAATCCCCGTGAAAATGTCCAAATCGATAAAATAATTTTCAGACAGTAAACGCGACACAACCGCTAATCGAACGGGGAAGGACCGCAGCTGTGCCGCTTACCCAGCGTATTTTTCTTCTAAATATTGCTGATCGCATAAATAATTCAGGGGTGTTGGACGGAAAGTAAAACCGTTTTTCCTTTTTGATCCGAAGGAAAATTCATTTTTGCTGTGGGGGTTCGGCTCGTTCCGGGGAAATGACAAGTGTCAGCGGTGCTTCTCCTTCAGTTATTTGTCAGGAAGTCTTCGACGATGGATACCAGCCGTCAGCTGAGGGTAAGTGCGCCTCCCCGGCATTCGTCCTTTTATTATTTTTGTAGTTCGTAGATAAATTCGACCCCCTGGCTTACAGGAATAACTTTGTTCGTGTTCCTGTTCCGCAGAGCTATTTTCCCCGTAATTAGTGATTTTTCCTTTTGCCTTGAACACAACCAGCCCTAGGCGGATCGATAAGTTTCATTAGAATTTCTCAAACTTCGAAGGGTTGGCGCGGCGAATAGTCGTTGGTTCCCTTCGAGGGCTCTGCTGTTGGACCACATATTTTCCTCGAAAAAAAGAAAGAAATAATTTGCAAATCCTTCCACGGTGTAAACGGGGAAACCGGGAGTTTATTGACCTGAGCAATATACATAAAAGTAGAAAAAAAATCCGATTGATATGCTCTCCGACCGCCAGGAGACCTGAGCAACTTCTTAGCACGGTGCAATAAGCTGGCAGCTTAGTGGCCTGGTCCATAACCTACCGCTATGAAAACCAAACCCACCGCCTACACACCGCCCCGCCCCCTGCTCCACACTCAGCTCTACTGCACTCCCACCACCACAACCACTTGGCCCTTGGGTTCTCTGCTGTCACGTCCCGCAGCGATTGGTTTGAGGATTTTTATCGAGAAATATTTACCCTCGTAGGGGCGTCGGAGGGGCGGAGGGCCAAGGGAACTAAGAACTGGAACTGGAAGTTAAACTGCCCGGATGCTCGTCGCTTTGCCATCATAATTCCCTTCGGATCATATTTAGTTTTAATGACCGAAAGCTTGTAAAAGCTAATCCATGTACGAGAGTAGCGACATCGTTCTGTAAATACCATTGTTTTGTTTTGCTTCCGCCATCCCCCCTACCTTGTTTTCCTCCCTTTCCTTGTCGTTTTTCCCCTCCCAGCCTTCCTACCCCTCCATCTTCTGGATGCTGGATGGCGGAGATGGACCATCAGACGCTCGGTTCTGGTGAAATTAATGGCCTCTTCCATACCGTGGGAAAATTGAATGTGCGGGCGTGGGTGGGGGAAGTAACGCAAGTGCAACCACGCAACAGCTGATACCCTACTTCTTTGTGTCGTGGAGCAATTGAAGGGGAAGCTGCAGATTGAGGAGCTCTCCTAGAAGACGCGAGATTCTGTCGAGGAGGGTTCTATCGCCTTTGGTTTCTAATCTGGGTTAAATGCAAGATGTGGGAAGAAACGTGGATTACTAAAGAAGTGAAGAAATTAATTAGCAGAGGGAAGGCGGCGGGTGGTAGCTCTAAATTGGCTGAGCACTTATTACACAAAGAATCTTCTAAAAGTGTTATAAGATGCTACTCTGGCGAATGGAGCCAACGCCAGCTTTGAGGGTCCATAACCTAAATGCTTTAAAGCGACAGTAATTGAACTGGAAAAAACATCGATTTTTTGCTTTGTTTCGAAATTCTATATGATATAAGGTGATTAAGAAATAATTGTTTGAAATATGTATACTAATTTATTCTACGAGGTATCTACATTAACCTCAACATTGACTGTGTCATGGGGTTTTGTATGCTGTCCGCTCTATCGTAAAATACGTTAGGATGATATTTTGTATAACCTTGGTAAGTAGTTTTTGAACGTGACAATAGTTCTCCAATGCAAACTTCGTTTGCCCAATCAACAGCATGATGCATAAGCTTCAGCTGCTGTTGGGGAAGATTTCAAGAATATGCTCTCAAAGTTTCTAAACAAAGTTCGAATTTACATACATATGTTTAGATACCTTATACAATTGCCAAGAATATTTACTAACAGTTAGGATAATATCATTGTTTAAAGTATTATATGCTTTTTTATTGCATAAAGCTAGAATTTTAAATTGACATTCAATTTTCAAATTTATGGGCCTCCATTTAGTTCATTTATTCATTCATTCTTGCGAAATCTGTTAACAATGTGCGAACAATTTTGTTATTGATTTCAAATAAAAATTGCGAATTCAAGAAAGCATGCAGAAAGCGAAATAAAGGTGAAGATTTGTTATGGGGAACAGCTGGTAACTTCGAAATTTAGGGCTGAAATTATTTGAACAATTTACTAAATGTACAATAAAGCATTCTTAAAGTTTGAAAATATCAAATCTTTAGAATGTAGAATTTTTATTAATATTATTATCTTTTGAAATTTTACTGAGCCAAGGCATACTTCTTAGTCCTAGCACGATATTGTGGGGTGAAATAAAATAGCACAAAGGAAGTTCAATAGATTTGGATTCTAACCTTAACTCAGTACAACTTTTTATCGAAATTGATGACGGAATTTCGTTGAAGTTGGTTGGTTATTATTTAAGTTTTTCCGACAAAGAAAAATAAGTTTTCAATTCTATACTACCAGGATTTGTAATTATTATTTAGTAATGGACCTGATTTATTTTTCAATTTCATTATAAAGAATTATATTAGTAATTTCATTTTTTTCCATTCTATAAATAACGTGTATCAATCAATAATAGCACTTTTTTTCCTAAAAGTTCTTCATTGTAAAGCCATTTGATAACATGGATCGAATTTTATAATCAATATAAAAAAAAAATCTTCTATTTCAAAGTCACAAAATTATAATAGGTATAAAAGAGCTCTCGTAATTAAAATTGATTATATTTCATGGACTCAACAAATTTTATTTGTAAATAAAATAAACGGAAGTTAATTGAAAAGCTTTGTACATTGTCTAACAATAGCCCATATTTTCTGAGAATTACAGAACAGCCTGTATCAAGACCAAGAGCGATAATAAATTTTTTATGTACTGTGCTTAAACAAGTGTTGTCTAAGAACCTTAATTAAGTACCTCTAAACTAATTATAGCCTGACTCTTCTGAATGAAAACGTGTCATTACGCTCCCATTCTTTAAGGGTTACGTATTTTTATCGTGCTCACGTGCCAAATAAACAAAATCGCAATATATTAATTTGTTTTCTTAATATAATCTGAATATTCCTAAAAATATTGGTTAATCAATAGAATTTTCCCATTTGATCCAATTAATACAGCCCGTCCCTTAATTAGCAGAAAGTGCTGAAATTCACGCAATATCTCTTGCGAATACGCGAAAAACGTAAGCGTCATCGTCTCATTTTGCGGCTGAAGGGTGCAGGGAGTTGAGGACATTGAATGGGTTCTCCCTTGTTCTGAAACCTTCCCGGCTTTAGTTGGATTTTGTTTTTATTTAGCCTGCGTCTTTCGTGCCGTGCTAACTGCTCAGATTGAACACCGGCTGGAGGACTGCGGGAGATAGGCCTCCTAAACCTGGTGTAAGAATGGCCCTGCTTTCCGCAATATTTTTCGCAACGCCCACGCCCACCTGTAACCGCCAACTGGAGGTATAGTAAAAGTCGGCTGTTGTGGAATGCCAATTTGAAATTATCGATTTCGGCTAATGGAGGAATGGCCTGTTCTGAATGATAAATCTGGGTGGTGCCGGAGCCCGCTTGGCACAATTCGCTCCCAGCGAAAGTATGTATGCCCTACATCACTTCCTCAGGATTATTTCTAATGGAGAAAAATTCTTCTTGAAGGCGTGATGACCAAGCAGAAGATTGAACGCAAAAGAAAGCAGTTCCGCTCGCTAAGAGCGACTTCGAATTAAGTCAATTCTGATTGTGTAAGGACGGAACTAAAGGTTCCGGTTTGTGTATCTCAACTGGACTAGGGACTGGAGTTCATCTGCACCCTCAGGGACAGTTTCTTCAGAGGATTACAGGATTCTTCCCCGAGGTTAAGGCGTATATAAGCGTAAAATTTAATTCCAAACTTCTTGCATAGTCCAGTGGGCGGCAGAATATTTGAAGGTCACGGACTTAATATACATAATTTATGCGCTAAGCAGTGGGTGTTCTTTCCCTGGAGCTGTCGAAACTGTTTAGTAGAGATTGGTAGGAAGAGCCATCTGTTTCCTTCGGTCGCAAATTAAATTAAAATTTCGAAATGATTGCATGCCACCGCATGTGAATACCATTCCATCTCCATTACAACGCCGAATGAATCTTTAATTCTAGTCGACCTTCCCGGAACCTAAGTACTTCTATCGCATAACGTCAGAGAAATCGTCCACTCTTTAAGTATTTAATGTCCCCAATTGTCCATTTTGACCTCAAAAAATCGAAGCAAACTTTACGTCCAACTGCCACCTTGGGAAATTAAATTAAAAAATCATTTTTGAAGGATTTTTCTTGGTTTATTAGGACAAGAGTGAGTACCACCTATTTTTTGATATTTGGTGACAACATAATGATGAAATATTTTGCGTGAATATTTTCCCAGCGGGACATGGGGGAGGACCAGATAAAATGACAATTTAGTCAACTAAGGAAGATTGATGAAGCAGTCTGTCTGTTCGTCCTATGCTGCGACGGTTTATGTGAATCACAATTCAGAGGAGAACAGGTTTTGGTAGAAAATCCTCGAATTCTTTTTAGCAACAAAATTAAATACAATTTGTGCCGTACTGTTGAAATTAATTATTTTTCATTTATTCAGCAGTCTTTGTGTTGTCTATTCAGTGTTCGGTGGACTATAAAATTGTAGCGAATTGCTTTGCTATTAGAGTGTTTAAAAAAAATAAAAGAATATAATGAAATTGTTCCTCTTTGAACATACATAAATCTCTACGAATTACTATTTTTCACTACAGAAGTATTCAATTTTATTTATAATTACTTATAAGGAAACAAATTACCTTTTTGGCTTTTTTGGTTTCAAAAGTTAGCGTTTTCACTTTATAAAATGGAAAACTAAAATCATCATCAGTTTTCCCTTGCAGCTGTTTTAAAACCACGAACCTATTTTGATGCAGCTGATAACTTGAAATAAAAAACTACACAAATAATTCACATAGATTGCATCAAAGTTGATCTGTTTCGCAAAACACTATAGTACCTAAATATCCAAACAGATGTAAAACGAATTTATTTTGTGTGGTTAGAGTACATTTATACAAAAAAGTTAAAAGTGTTTATTATTTGTGAGAATGGCAAATCAAATATACATACATATATTTATATATTTTTTAAATTTCATATCCTATGTAGGGGTAAACTTATTACAATATTTTATTCGAATAATATACTTACAATTCAACAAGACTATGAAAATAACTCTAAACTTCTTACAAATTCTATTGTATGTAAAATATAAAATCTCATGGTTCTCGATTTTTTGCTACGGGATCATTAAATTGTGGAATAAAACAATTTACAAAAATGCTTGGTATTGTACATAAAGTCCTTAGTCGGTATAGATTAAAAATAATTATCGATCAAAACTCGCACGATAGAAATACCACCAAAAAACACCAGACGACACGATACTAATTTAAGATGAGTTTTTTTAGCTGATACTTTCAAGTAACGTCAGGTTAGGTCGGATAGTTTATTACAAGATTTTGAGGCTAAGAAAAGTAAATTTATAGAAGCGTAATAAGAAAGACGAGTTTTGTTATCAATAAAAAAAACCGGAGAAATAGGAAAAAGCAAATCCTCCCCGGCGGGGAATCGAACCCCGGTCTCCCGCGTGACAGGCGGGGATACTGACCACTATACTACCGAGGACTTACTGGTAGGAGTAGTTGATGTTAGTCATTAATAAAAATAACGTTTAATATTCAATAAATTTGCCCTTCGGATCAATCCACGGTAGATAATAATCCCGGACTATAAATGCCCTTTAATAACTTTATTGATTGGTGTGGTGTGGACTTTTAAAATGCAAAATACAGCTCTCAACTTTGTAGGTTTTATGCAGCTATCCAAGAAATCGATATCGTTCCATAGACGTAATTTTTCTCATCATAAAAATTCATTCATCAAGGATGATGATCAGCAGATAGTACTTATAAAGTATAGATGTATACCACCCCACCACACCATCATTACATTCCTCCTACTCCTGGTGGAAATATACATAAATTGAATTAACCCTCAATTTTCTGCTGACTTCAAGCCAGCTCAATTAAATCAAGTTCACGAGCTGCTGAAAGTAGGCCATTTTCGGTTGCCAGACATTTAATTACTCAGCCAGAATGGGTTAGATCGATATTACACTGATTTTCTCTAAAGACCCATCTCAGGTGCTTCCGCTCAATTGAGACCCAGCCAGGTAGCAGCCATTCATAGGTGCTGTCTGTGCAAATTGCAGATGAATTCGTCATCTTTGCTCGAGGTCTAGTCCCCGTGAAATTACGCAAGTTAGAGTAGGACCTGATTGCGTCGCAAGCGGAAAGAAGAAATCACCAGAAAACTGGAAAATTTCTTCAATGGGAAGAGGAAAATTGAAAATTGAAATGTAAAAACTTTACGCCCGATGGGATTGGAATGAGTGGGCGGGAGAGGCGCTGAGCTAGACCTGTAGCCTCCAACACACACACACACCCTCGATATCTTCGCACCGGGGCTCAGGTGTCTCAGGTGAGTCAAGTTGTTGATAAACAAGCAGGTGCGAATCGAGCGCGAGCCGGGACTGAATGGTATAAGAAAGTTATTGATTTTTTTCCCTTGATTCATCACAATTTGAGGGAAAGTGTGCTAGTCGTGTGCAGCGAAAATGCCCTATGCAGCCCTAGCGACTGACGCCGCAGTAAGCCCCCCGGCCCGGTATCCATCGATTTTTTCCGGCGGCGGTGGGTCGTTATGGGGTTCTTTTGGGATTTGGGGTAGCAAGTGTTTAGCTAGTGGAAACCTTACGAAACCTTCATGACATCAGCTTCATTGCTAAGATTTCTCTAACCATAGCCCTGCGTTTTGGGACTTAATTAATTTCCAGATCCAGCGGTTAGCCGACTAGCAGATTTTTTTCCCTTGCAGAACTCCCCCGACGACGAGACTGAAGCTAATTAAGGATCCGCTGTGGTCAGCGAAGTCTTAATGGAGGAACGAATTTTTTTAAGCTTCTAGCAATTTGTTTGATTAAAATTAATTTGTTCTTCGGTTGGCAGTTTCATTTTACAAATATTTATAACCGACACCTTTAGCTGATTTTACGGTCGAGGGTTAACCTAGGTACAGAGGTTAATTCTTCAAAATCTGTTCACCTACCCGAAAAAATTTATTGGGATATTTGTCTGATGCAATGTCCGCCTAGTTTTCGACGTTTTTGTATTTAATTTTTTGTACGACATCCACGAATCAGCCGTTTAATTTATTTTTTTTATTTTAAGAGGCGATGGGGTGTTGCATAACCCTGAATATCTCAGCTTCACTTATTTAGTTCTTTTTAAAGGCTTTTAGGGCGGTTTTCACAATTACAGTTTAGATTACGTCCTTGAGACTCTTCAGACGGAAATGTTGTTCTGCAAGAATGATGGATGGATTGTTTTGCTTAAATTGCTCTTTGCAAATAATTTGAATTTTTTTGGCAAGGCTTTTACTTAGGTCGAGGCAGTTTGAATGAATGAATTGCTTTTATGAATGAAAACTGGAAAGTTGGACAAATTTAAGAAATCGGATGCAATGATTTTAAAGAACATTAAACTGAATTGGAGTTCCTTAAAAATAACCATAAATCTCTATCTGCATTTCCGTCTTTCTATCTACTTTGGTCTCATATATGTAACTCTAAAATTAAATAGAGGCAGAAGATTTAGTTTTCTACACAGTTATGTAAAATTGATGCAGTCTAACTAACTATTTAGGCAACAATTGAATTAATAAATCAAGCGTTTAAGTATATCAGTTATAGATATGAGCCTTTAACTAATTCCGAAATTTTAGCCAGCTTCGCCTAACATCAAAGTACTTATTAGAAACAAAAAAATATTCAAGGGAAATATACTTGTAAATGACTATCCGCAGAGAAAAGATAACTAACTTTATTGCCTTCTTTGTCACCTATAACATAACTATGCATCATCACTAATCGCTAAAGCGTAGTCACACGTAAAGTTATTCTGTAGAAAGGAAATTAGGACTGGGGAAAACCCTATGCATGCTCATACATAAATCTAATTTAGATTTAAATTAGGCGGAAAGCCAGCGTAGATCGAAAGGCAGTTTCTCAGTCAATGTGTTTATAGGGCTTGCGTCAATTCCAGTCCGTTTCCGCAATTTCAAACTTTACTGCAGAACGTGCAAATTTGTTTTTATGGACGTTTACGGCATGGCAGTTGCTAAGCACGCGATAACTTTGTTTAGTGTGCAATAAAAATGAGTTTCTGCCTCCCCGCGGGTCGGTTGTTTAGCTGCCTGGCGAGCTACAGGCATCTCGCGGCCAATATCGATATTTATAGAGTCACTAATTGTTGCTTTATTTCTATAGGCATTGAGGTCATAGCATTGTTAATGTAGGATTTCTTAACAAGAATTATTTAACAGGTAATATTTCCTTTTTTAAGTTTGTCATGTCGATGAGTGCTTAGGGTCCAATTATACATACCTAGCGAGAGAATCAATTTAAAGATTAGATATAAATTATGTTTGAAGTCTCCTCACGGGTTGTGATGAAACTTTGTAGGAATATGCAATGAAGTGACGAATTAATTAAAACGGTTGGTTGAATTTCCCGAGATATTATAATACACTTTAAAGTTTGGAAAATTAACACAAAGTACTGAAAGATTCCTGAAAATAAAGAAATTTAACGCTAAACTAACTAATTAAAAGTTTTTAATTTCTTTGATTTCTCATTCCACATGACAAATTCGTGCTTGTCGCCATCGATAATTCGAATACGTTTTTTGTTTTTGATATATTTATTTTCAGGATTTTTCCAGATATATTTTTATGGAAAGGGTAGAAACATCTTAATAACTTATGGTTTTGATACAATTTCCAACGACATTTAAATAAAATTAATATATAGGAGCTTTTGCGTTCGCTGCTATGGAAACTTGGAAACAAGTGCAACTGAACTTTAAAAGTTCAAAGATTACTAAAAAAAATTTTGATTTTTGTTTAATAACCACTCAATTACGAATATTGACCTTCCTAAATCATTAAATTACCATTTCAAATTCTTATAAGGTATATGAACGCTTAAATGAATTAATAAAGTTATCCACTTAGGCCCTAATTGTGTACGATTACCTCTTGCTGTTTCTGTGGTCCTTTCTTCGAGCAGTTAGAAAATTCTCTCAGATTCCGCTAAATCTTCTTTTCCAAGACAAGATATGTACTTGAAAAATGTCCCGAAGTCTGTTATTCCCCCGAATTTTATAAGAATCCAGACATTTTCCAATAATTGCAGTTTCAAGTTCACTGCCGGCAGTCATATCCCCTTTTTTGTTTCTGTCTTTGAAAATGTGGAAAGAAGGCCGCTTCGTTTCCGTTCTGCCAGAGATTTCCTAGTTTTTTCCTTTTCCTCTCCAGTGACATCCATTTTCTGATTATATTTTTTTCATCTCTTTAGTAATTTTTTTCTTTATTTTTATCTTGCAGAAATCAATGAGTATGCGATAAAGATTGGCGTTGATCCAGGAAAGGAGCCGCATTTGCTCCACTTGGCCAAAGAAGGTTTGATGCAAGCGCTCCCACCTGACTGGAAAATTTGGTGAGCATGAATTGAGTTATTACAAAAGCAAAAACAACAAAAATCAATTCCGTTTTTAAGTTTTAGCGTGATTAATTATGCGGTCCAGGGCGTGCTGCATTTTTGCATTGTTATAGGAAAATATTGTTCTGCAGAAGAAGCGAGTGCCCTATGCACTTCGAGGTCGTGTCCGGACTCCGGGGTGGTCCGGGGGAGGAAATTTATACGATGCCAGCCAAATTAGGACAAAATGCGCTCTGGGATAATTTCCCATTGAGCAAATTAAAAGCCCGTCGCGCACTGTGCTGCTGAATGAATGAATGCGGTGCAAAACCCCCCTGGGAACTGTGCTATATTTTCCTTTTTGTGGGTTAACTATTGAGAATTTCTGTTGAGTGCCATTGTAGCAGGTGCAAAACGGTGAATTTATATTCCTTGAGATGTTTTGGTATATGAATACCTTCGAGCGATGTTTGCTGTTTGCTCCATTTTCGAGTATTGCAGATTTTTCCTTTCGTTTTTCTTGTAGAATAGTTTTTATCTAGTTGCTTCGAGGCATGCTGCAAGACAAAAACTCCATGTAATTTAAATTTTTATATTCTTTCTTATAAAAACTTCGAAAGAAGATAGCATTCGAGCGAACTTCGAGCAGACTAGAACAAATTTTATTACTCCCGTTTTAGCTGCATCCTGGCGAACTTGTTGTTAGTTCTGATCTTATAAAGTTCCAAATTTTATTTTATGGGTTCCCTTGAATTTTGATCATTCTTGATTGCCTCGCATTCTCCATCTTAAGACTAATAAAAAGCTTGATACTTGTGGATGATTTTTAAGCAATGTAAAATACATATGTATAATATAAGAGCAAGTAAATTCATAATTCAGCTCTATAGCAAATAAATTCCAGTGGAAATTTTCTTTTACATATACAGTAAATAGATTTATCATGAGTGTCCAAAGCTTAGGTAATATAAAAAAATGAGCTTTTTATATTTTTAATGTACGAAAAAGTACTGGGAAGATCTCTTAAAAAAATGCTTCTTGATTTCTTCTTTGATAGTTCGGAAACGTATACAAACGCATTTTTTATACTTTGTTGTATCAAGAACGGTTCGTCATGAAATTGGGAAGAGCTTTTTCTTGCACAAAATGTCGAAATTTATAAGTTTTGTAATAACTTACCACCATCTTCAAATTACAAAAAATAAATAAAATAGTATGCAAACCGCAACTTTTATTAAACTAAAATCGAATGGTAAAATATCTAAATTAAAGACGATACACTTCCCAAAGGAATTAAGGGATCATGTGAAAAACCAAAACTAATTATAATATTAATTAATAATTAATTGTTAACGTAATAATCAAATTATTAACGGTATTTTTTTTATTATTATTATTTCAGTTGTACAACCATTTCTTTAAGAGTAACAAATCAGGGTTTAAATCTAAAAAGTGTCATCCTTGTTTTGGTAGCTGATATATCGGCTTTCAAATGAACACTATTTCAGCGATTTGAATGTAACTGGAATTTTTCCGGTGATCCCTTAATTCTTTTGAGAAGTATATAAATGCAGATGTAAAATAATTTAGTTTGCATATTGTCTTTTATGGATTTTGGAAAATTAATGTTGTTCTCTTCAGGAGTGAAGGGCTACTTTACATATGCAAGCTACGTGAATACCTTGATGAGGAAATCATTGAGGCACTGAGACTGAAATTTTTAACTCTAGTTTGAACGAGTTCCATTGTTTCATTAATAAAGCACAACCTAACTGGCATACTTACCGTACTGTATATTTCGACAATTGCAATTCTAATAAAAAGCTCCACAACCCTTCATCCCCAGTATAACACCTTTTATTCTACCGGAAATTTTTACAATTGTACCTATAGCACACAACGCCCAGCCTTCTCCAGAAGAGTTCATAAAATGGAGCGAAAAGCGATCTAGGGACGATTCATGAAAACAATTGAGTTTCATGCACAATAGGCGCCCCATTGTTTTATGCAATTTTCTCACATTATTTTCTGTCGCCTGTTTTGCAGCTACAACGAGGAGATCCAAGCGCACTACTACTACAATGTGAAGACGAAGGCGAGTCAATGGGACCACCCTCTGGACGCTGTTTACCGCGAGCTGGTTGAACAAGCGCGACAAAACAAGCAGAACGGTACACCCGCGGCCACTGGTTCTGTGATAGACGTGTCCGACGATGCATCCCAGCTGGACTCGGGGATCCGCAGCCTCCAAGGCAACGAGGAGTCTGAGCTGAACTCGAGCGAACCCCCGCCGCCGCTGCCGCCTGTAGCTAACTTTAAAATGAACATGAATAGGTTTATTGAGGGACGTGAGAAAAAGTTCATTGCTCACGATCCAATTAAAAATTCAAGATTTGAGGTAGTTAAAACCAATCCACAAATTGGACTGGATATGAGATTTAATCCTGAATCTGAGTCACTGGGTTTCAGTCGAAAGAGCCATGAGGAAGATAAGCGGCCAACAGGGTTCTCGATTTCGGGAACTGGGTCAATGTTCCTGAAGTCGAATTTAAAACGAAGCACTGACAATTTTGTGGACTGGTCAAAGGAGAACTGTAGAGGAAGGAGCTTACACACTGAGTCCCTGCCGCCGAGCGTAAAAGGAATTTTAAGGGACTCCAGTTTGACTGATGTTCGACGTAAGTTCGACGATGATAACGAAGACAAAAAAATTGTTCGATTTAATTTAGATGAGATTAAGATGAAAGACAATTTCTCACCAGAGGAAGATCCTAGTAGCTCTAGAAAGTTTGGACCAAGTCCGGACGTCTCTGAGAATTCAGACGACGATGATCCGTGGGACTTTATGGAGGAGCAGGAGGAAGAGAAACACGTTAAAGAAGTAAAAGTTGTTCCAGTTTCCAAACATCCTCCAATTAAAATCCTTAAACCCGTTCTGAAGGCCCATATTAGTTCGGATGAAATTTTGAATCGTCCTCAAAGCAAGTTACTCTCCTTGGGTAGAACATTCAGTGCTGATAGTGCTGATAAGTCCAGCTCAGTGCAGAGTTCCTCAATTCTAGATAAGATGAAGGAACGAAATCTAGTGAAGCCACTGTACGAAGATACGGATTCTGAGTCTAGAGGAAGCTCCATTCGGAGTTTTATTTTAAAAGCAGGGGATGAGGAGCACATGGATTCAATGGACTTTAAAAGCGGTGATCTTGAAACTTTACAAAAAGATCACGAGCAAAAGGTTCTTGAGTTAAAACAGCTCCTCAAGGAAGAACGAGAGGCTGAAGAAAAGAAGTTACGCGAAGAAATGCAAGAACAACTTGAATCAAAGAAGCGAAATCTCCTTGAAGAGAACGAACGAATGCTAAAAACAATAATGGCAGAATTTAAGAATGATAGTCTCAACGAAGTTAATGAAGAATTTGTCCTTAAAGATAAAGCTGAAGTCGACAATCAAATTCAAAAACAAATCGAATCTTACCGCCAAGAGCGTGAGGCTCAAAAGAAGCAAAAGATTCAGACTGAGAAGGAGAAGTTCGACCAGCTACTTCAGGCTGAGATTGAAGAACTGCAGCGAGAGTACAATCAAAAAATTCTGGATGTCCAGCATGAGTATAATATTAAACTGGATGTAGCTAAGAAGGACTTTGAAGAAGAACAAAATTCTAAGCTTGAAGAGTATCGATTATCCTTACAAGAAGAATTTGAGGTTAAGCGAAAAAAGATTTTGGAGGATCATAAAGCAACTGTAGATACCCTGCAGCAAAATCATGCTGAGATGCTGCAAGAACTTGAAAGAGACTTGAAAAGTGAGGAGGAGATCTTGAAGAAGGAGCACGCTGGGAAGCTTGCTGAAATGCGGGATAAATTGTCCCATGAAATGGAAATGGAGAGGCAAAGGATGCGAGAATCAGGAGAAGATAGACTTTATGAGAAAATACGCTGCGAAAAGCGATTGCTCGAAGATAAATATCGCTGCCTTAAAGAAAAGTATATTCGACTAAAAACGGACGTTAAATTGTCTTTAGAACGACGTAACCGAAGGCGGGAACAACAGGCTACACAGCAACAGAGCCTAACTACGACCACAGGTTCTGAAACAGAGCGATCTACGTCCAATAAGCCCTCGATCGGAAATAGTGAAAATAGAAGCGCATCCGCATCTTCTCCCTTTGTTGAATTTGGAAAACCGCCTTTGACCCCTAAAAACCAAGTCACGATCAAAGATCACATCAGAGAAAAGTCCAGCGATCGTGCCCAGGGTAAAGATCGTAAACTAGGCATTGCTTCTAAGTACATTAAACAACTGCAGGCGCACTACCAAGACGACACGACGTCAATCAGCCAGTCGGACACTACAATTTCGAATAACTACCCTCGGGGCAGGTACCTACCAGCCCCTTTCAGCGACAACGGAAACTCAGACTCTGAAGCCTTTAAACGCAATCAAGAAAACAATAATAACCCTCGCGATCGCCAACGCAAGAAGCTCTTTTCTCGCATGAAATCAGCCTCAACTTCCCGTCTGAATACGGAAAACTACAAAGTCGACCGGCCCTGCACTCCGGTCGAAAGCCTTCGTCGCCAGCTGCAGAAACTGGAAGACCTCGAAGATCAGTTTCCCGATAATACCCTCGATACGACTTACCACTTGCGATACCCCTTTTCAGATATATCGAACGATCACGCTGGGACTAGCTCAGAGCTAGAATTTTTTAAGCATCGAATACACCTGGAAAGGGATTCGGTGCGACGAGCCAAAGAATCACTTCGAACGCAACGCACAAACTTTAGGGCTCGCCAGAGGGAAATTAAGCAGCGGCACAAAATGAGCAGCACAAGACACACCCTGGATCAGCTCATCCAAGAGGAGCGGGAATTAACCGAAATGGAAGTGAATCTCCACCGGACAAGGGCGCTCCTTGGGGAGAAAGTGATACGCCTTCGACATCTCGAGGAGTCGCTGCAGAGGATATACGAGAAGGAAAAGCCAATGGATTTTTTACATATCGAAAGTAAGGACGACGCCACTCTGAGTGACCTCTCGTCTCATTCGAGTTCAGGTTTCAGCAGCACAGACTTTGCCAGTGATACGAACCAAGCGAATATAAATCGGAGGAAGGAAATGTACCAGGAATCCTCGGAATGCATTCAAAATCTGGAAATACTCAATGCGGAGATTCGCGAAATCCTAGATATTCTTAGCAAGCAGCAAACGCATGGTAAGTTTTATTTTTATGGGGTCACGTTGGATGTATTCTCTTTCAAATTTATTAGGGCTCTTATATTTAACTTACATCATCCATCCATCCGGGTACATAAATATTATTAATATCAAAAAAATCAGTCAAGTGCGAGTGATTTGCTGTGAATTATAAAATACTTTTTATTTAACAGAGTCCCCTTATTATCTTGTTCGAAGTCATTTCATTTTCTTTTTGTATTACACGGAACACTCGGTGCGCGAATTTTATTTGCACTTGACCGATTTGCTTAAAACTTTTCAGTAATTTCTAGGGAGAGGACCTGCATATCCTTTTTGACTCCAACATGAATACTAACATTTAGTTTATTGCAGGCCTGTCCCCATCATCGCAAATCACAACGCCAGAGTTAAACTGGGCACTTCTTTCACCGAGCGCGCCTCCAGCCAACACCCCGACGCCTTTGTTGCATGCCCCGCAATCGATCCCGACGTTGGCCGACCGCTTGGAGACGTACCGCCAGCTGGCCGCCGGTCGCATGCAGAGCACCATGAGTGGGGCCGTGATGGCCGCGAACACCATCGTCTCGCAAAACCCAAGGGCAGTCAACTACACGACGAGCCTTGTGGAGCGCACCCGCGACTTGAGGAACTGGCTGCACCAGGCGAAGAAGGAGCACGAGATTTTGTCGAGCAACATCGGCGCCAACTTGGGGCCGGGGGCTGGACAACAAGCCAACCTTTAATTTTTGGTGGCTCTGCGACACTTGCAAGAAGTGCTAATCGCAGTCATGCTTAATTTGATGCAATTCAGCCGTACGTTGCCATAGAAAAAAGTAAAACTCCTGACCCCCCTCTTGTAGTCCTTTCGATTCGTCCTGAAAAATAGTGGGGTAGATGGCTACTATCTAAATATTAGGACTTGTGATACTTTGTCGTGATTATGAAAACTCTGTCGTCTAAAAACTTGCTTCGCCTGGTCATTCACCTGATGATTGCATAATTTTTTTTTAAATTTACTTTTCTATTATTGTTGATTTTCTATAAGTTTTAAAAGATCATTAGGAAAACAAAATATTGTAAGAATTGCATGAAAACGTTTTCAAATTAGTATCATTTATTTATTACATTCGGTCCAAAATTAAAAAATAAATAATTATAAGTAAAAATCCGGGGAATAAAATTGTTTGTAGAAAATGAGGAGTTACTCCTACTGGCTTCTTAAGTCTGTGTTAAGAATTGAAAATGCGAAAATACTTTTCGTTTTAGAATCTTTATTCGATCTTTACTTCATTCATTCGAGATTGTACTTATAGCTGAATCTATTGCTAGTGCTGATTTCAAAATCAGCAGGCTATTTGTTTTGTAAAAACTGATTTATGGGATGCTTTTTAATGCCGTTTTCAGGGTATGACGATTTACTTTAATTTTACTTATTTATTTATATTTATTTCAGGTGCGTACATGTAATTTTACAGACAAATCGTACATAAAAACTTATGTTACAGAAAGGAAAAAAATAACCCTGTCTTTGGTGTCGCGCAGTCGGGTAAAAACTTGAAATTCAGTTTGCCTGAAAATGAGTCCCAACCAATAATGGCATAAAATTAATTTTAATTTAGAAATAATTTGTTACACTGTAAAATGAGAAGATATTTGTATATTTAGGCCTAAACGTGTACCTGATTAAGTTTTATTTAACTTTGTTTTATTTTAAGTATTTTTATATGCAGAGCTGTTTTTATTTAGATATTTTATTAAAAGTTTTTTTTTTTAGTTTAACAACTATTTATGCAATCATCCGGAACCCAATGAAATTAAAAGAAAATGCGGAAATGTGTTTTGAAGCAAGAATACAAACGATGTTTTAAACATTTATTTTATTGTAGCCCCTAATTTACGAAAGTTCGGTGTACAGAAGAATTCCGTTACTTTTTAAATATCCTTAAGTATTTTAAATACGTAACTTAACTTGACCTATAACGAAATGGAATCAAAAATTAAGTATACAAAATCCCTGTAGATTAAACTTCAAAAGTATTTTTTTGAAATCCCTTCAAAAATATTATATTTTTTATTACTTACTAAATTTTGCCTTCAATTCAAAATTGTTTAGTACCGTCCAGGTGAAATGTTGAATTATACCAAATTGAGAAATAAAATAAAAATATTGAAGAGATTCGCGTCGAGATCTCGGTCGTCCAGCATGTTACTGAAATTTGTTTGTGAGTAAGATAAATAAAAGAAAGCAAACAGTCTCCTCTATGAAGAACTTAACCAACTACTCGTAGGTAATTCTTAGGAAATTTTGCATGACTTTCGAACTAATCTATGTTTATAATAATCCCGTCTTGGAGCAGAAGGTGTTTACTCTTTATCCATCAAGCCGACATACTTTAGCTATTTACGGAAATTCAGGAAAGTAAAAGAAAAAAGAAAAGAAAAAAAAAATAAATGATAAAATCAATTAATGCGCTGAGGAGGAAGACATTTGTTGAAATTAAGATATTATTATAAGATCCGTGTGATCTAGTCAGTTGTTTAAATTAAATACTCTTATTGTACGTTAAATATTGAACAGAAGCAGAAATTCTATTCGAGCATTGAAATTATTGAAATATTATTTATTCAATTGATTAAGAAATAAAGCAAATAAATAGGCACAATCGTGGTTTTGTTTCTTTTTATATTGTGAATGTCGATTTATTTTATGGAAGCGTACTATTTGTTTGTTTCAAAGCTTGTACTTTAATCTAAGATCCTCAAAAGCCCGAATTCACATAGAGAAACAATTTCTTTCGGCCAAATAAAGCAATGGACCAACGTTGGAGGAAAAAATAGATTAGACACTTTTCTTTACAGATGACATTTATTATAATTAATTACAAATCAGGACTAAACAAATAAAAACAACACAATATAAAATATACAAAATAATACTACAATATAAATTAATTGGAATGTCTATTCGTTTGCAGTAAATCTGGGTGAATTTATAATACCCTCGTCGATAACTTTGTTAACAGTTTTATGTCTTCAATGGAACAACACGACATAATACTTAAGCTGCTTTTACCACGATGAATCGTTATCAATTACAAGTGAGAAATATAACTATAAAAATTCTCTTGCTGCAACAGAACTATAAATATCTTCTTTTTTTTTTTAAATGGATGGAACCGAAATAGAGGAAAACGTAACGAGTCCCACAGTTTCATCGTTTTGATGGCCTGAGACGTGCCCGTTTTACTTACAATTATGACTTCAAAATGTGTGATTTTTTTCGAGACTAAGCTGTTTTAAAAAAAGTACCTTAACTAACTCCATACCACGGATTGTAAAATAGGGCACATTTGGCAGTATTTTGTTTTTCATTCCCTTTTAAGAAAACAAGTTTAAAAATATCGTAAGTTCTTGAAACACGATTAAAATAAAACTCCTAACCCTAGACTGTAGATCACAGGGAATAACCTCTCTCCTCTTCTACGATAATTATTTTTTCCCTAGACTTGAACTTCCGAGATTTTAATTGTGATATTGAGAAAAAAATCCGGTCGGCGTGAAAAGAGCACCGTAGTTAAAAAACTAATGGAATGGATTCAAAAACGTTTAGTTCACTTTTCCCTTTAAAAAACAAGTAATAGTAATTAGAATTATAGCATTCCAAAACTGAATATAGAAGAGTCAAAGAGGAATTTTTATTAGCAGGATCAATTTTTATAATTTCTGATAGACTACCTAAAGTGTCCCACAGCAACCAATTTCGTTGATTTACCCCAATTTACTATATAAAAATATTCTGAGTTGTCTATGCTTTTGCTTAATTTTTTTATTCAATTTCATAGGAACTATGTCTTTAATACAATAAATTTGAAGCACATTTGAAGCCTTTGAAGTCATATTATAGGTAAAACAGTATAAAAACCTGTGTAATATCACACAGTACTCAACCATAAATGAAAACATAATACATCCGTACCTCATTCTCAATACTTTTTAGCAAAAGCCCCAAAAACTGTGGCTTTTTACAAAAATGAAAATAAAATATTTAAAAACTACAAAACCACATACAGTACCTTAAATCCTTACGACGTTTTAATAACTTCCTCTTAAAATCGATGTACATGCAAGCACAATACTTTCGTTGGACTAGCCCCATGGGGGGGACTTAAATGCAGTTGTATAAAAATATGTATTGTATATATAATTAAAAATTGTCCGAAATTTCGATAAATAACAAAACAAAATAGCCTGTTTTTATTTTTAAGTTTTTCGTTGATGTCATGTATTGGACTAAAAGGCCTCTCCTACTTTATTCACAATGTAAATTGCAGTTAAGAGCAGATATGGTATACTTTAAGGCACAGTAACCTTGCATAAATTACACTTTCATTCCTAAAATTATCATTAAAATTGCAAAACTTAACAAACCTTCCTTTTGTATTAAGTATACAAAGTTAAAATGAAACTGCATGCAAATATCGTCATTGGTTAAAATATGCTCGCTGGAGAATCCTCTGAGCATTCTGTTGCCGAAGCCTACTAAAGAGTAATTAATTGTTATGCTGCCTCGTGTTTCGCATGAGCGGAACGAGTAGGGAAGGTGGTCCTGCTTGGCGCAGGAACGGATGAGCAAGGAGTTCAGCTGCAGTTGCCCTTTGAGCTGGATCTCTTACCAACATTCGATCCAGGAAGGACTGCAGTCGCGGCGACACTTTGTGAGCATTTTTCAAGTTCGGTGGTTGCATGTCCCGTATTCGTCGCATAGCTTGCAAGGGAGGCTCATTGAAGAACGGTGGCTCTCCATCGACCATCTCAATGACCATTATTCCGAGAGACCAAATATCTACTTCTGGACCGTACGGAAGACGTGATATTACTTCTGGGGACATCCAATAGGGAGTGCCGACCAGGGATTTCCTCTTTGGCAATTCTTGTGAAACCTGAGCACAAAAACCAAAGTCAGAGAGCTTCACCCGACCATCAGCCGCTAGTAGGATTGAGTCGGATTTAATATCTCGATGTATTACGCCCTATAAAACAAAACAAAAATATTCTCTTAAATACAGCTCTTAGCCCACTCTAATTAAGCTTTTTAGCTTAAAGTTTAACATGCCAAAAAATACGTTTTATTCAGCCACGTATTCAGTTAATGCTACCTTGATGATAGGGCTTTAAAGCTATTAAGACGTACCTGGGAATGTAAGTAAGCAAGGGCTTTTAGGCATTGTTTGCAGACAGTTGCTATTTGCTCCTCGTCCATACGGGAATGTGTTACGATGTCCGTGAGCGCTCCACCCTCCAAGTATTCCATAACTACCCAGAGCTCATCGTTGACCAGGAAGCTGGAGTATGTCTCCACAATATTCGGATGGTGGTAGTCACGCATAATGACCACTTCGTTGAAAAGTAATTCTCTTCGTTGTTGCTTTCGTAAATCCATTTTCTTCACAGCTACTTGTCGTCCTGCAAATTAAAAAATTTTCAAATAATTTAAATAAAATTTCAACTACTCATGGAAACTTTATTTATCTTCTTTTATAGTCTTTCAGTTTTATGATAACTATTCAAATTTTTTAAGTTACCTAAATTGAATAATACTTCTTTCAAAATATTAAACTCTTGTACTGTACATTTTTCGTAAGCCGATCGGTCGAGTGCGAGTAGAACTTGTGCGACAAATGTTTTGTACAATAAAAAAATATTACTTTAAATACTTTGCAATTGATTTCTTAGCGTTCATTATTGGTAAATAATAACTAATATTATAATATACCGAGCAATTAACAAATTGCCTAGAATACCAATCAATTAATAAATTGTCTAGAACAGAATATGATTAAAATTACATAATTAACTATTATCTAAACTGTGAAAATATTTTCTAATTTTTATACGAATTTTATTTAAAATAAATATTCAACAAGTTTTTCAAAACCAACCCGGCGGCGAAAGAGCACGCAAACGCAACCGCTGTATACAAACACCAGCTTAGCTGACAGAAATTGAATTTGTTCTGTCATAAAAACCTCAGTCGGGCAAAGTACTACTTTTTATTTACTTAATTTTTTCCATTTTTCTTTCGGAAATAATGTTTAATCCCACGGATTACGGGTTAGATCCCGATTTTCGTCTAACAAAATTCTCCACCCTCCGCGGCTGAGGCTGCAAGGTCCCTCAAGACGTTTTAACCAAATATCTTGAGGGCACAGACATTCTCCACTCCAGCGATAACCCACTTCCATCCGCAACTTCCGATTCGACCGCTCCAGATTCAATTGGTATGTTTTAAATTATTTAGCAAACGTGGTAGAAGCTAATTGCATGTAAATAAAATATCTTAGGCGTAGGCATGGACTCCGCAGTCATTCCTCTATCGCGCTCCAAGGGCCTGTCGCTTGTGCAAACAGTGGACTTCTTCTACCCCCTAATTGATGATCCCAAAATCATGGGCAGAATTGCTTTGGCCAACGTAGTTAGCGACATGTACTCAGTGGGAGTAGCAAACATCGACAAGCTCAGCTTGATTTTAAGTGCCCCAACCGAATTCTCCGAGGCTCAGAGGGACGTCGTGGTCCCCATGCTCATTGAAGGTTTTAAGGAAGGTGCTGCTGAGGCTGGTTGCAAAGTTGGCGTAAAGAACATCGCCGTCAACCCCTGGTGCATGATTGGCGGGATAGCGACATCCGTATGCTCGAAGGAAGAAATTATAATGTAAAGCTTTACTTTCCAATTACGCCATTTATCTACGTTTTATTTTTACTAGGCCTTGCAACGCAGTACCGGGCGATTTAATTATCCTCACAAAGCCTCTTGGGACCCAGTTAGCTACAAACCTGTTCATTTGGATGCAGGAAAATAACGAGAAATTCCAGAAGATTTGTGAAGCCTCTTTCACTAAACAGGACGTCGAAGAGAGCTTCAGAATGGCCATAAGATCAATGTCTCACCTCAATAAAACTGGTAAGAGCCAAACTATTAAAAAAACAACACCAAATTCTAATACAACTCCTGACCATTTCAGGAGCTGAGCTAATGCACAAATACGGAGCTCATGCATCAACTGATGTTACTGGTTTTGGTCTATTGGGTCACGCACAGAATCTCGCACAATTCCAAACTGAAAAGGTGGATATTGTCATAGAAAAATTGCCAATTATAAAAAACATTCGGGAGTTTGGCAAAATTCTAGGACTTGATAAAAAGCTAACCGCTGGAAAGGCGGTTGAAACATCTGGTGGCTTGTTAATTTGTCTGCCAGCAGAAAATGCTAAAAATTTCTGCGATGATTACACCAAAATGAACGAGGGATTCAAAGCTGTTGTAGTTGGTCGAGTTGTTGAAGGAAGCGGTGATGCTAGGCTTAGCGATGATGTGGAGTTTGTAAGCATTTCGTTATCATAACTAAAATAAAAATGAGTGGATTGCATTCAGCGTATGACGAATTTTCTTTAAAGGTCTTCTGATCAGGGAATATTTTGAAGCTTTTCTTCTGATGTAATTGCTCATTTTGTATTTTTGTGTAAATGTATCTATATAAATTCAAGTAAGAAACAACATTCAATTCGTTTTAATTCAAACCTTCCTATATTATTCCCTTCAAATTTTAAAACGGTTTGAATCAACCACGAACCCTGATCCTTACACATCCATATTAAGGCATTTTACCAATGCACGACGAATGGCGTTCGTCTCAAATATGAAATTACCTTGCCAAGCTTACTGAACGCAATATTAAAGACTTGGCTCATTGAACCGAGGGACAACTAAACCTAATAAGCACTCAACTTACTGAAGAAGCCAACTGTGCCGTACGGAGCTAATTTAATTAATCAAAATTCAGACCAAAAGCCACAACATAATCAACAAACATTGCCCTACTTGCTTTTACCACACTCTCTGAGCACTGGGAGATTCTTCATTCAACCTGCAACAAATGATGTGACCAATTTCGTATTGGGGTCACGTACAAGCAAATGCGATAAGACACGTCTACGTGAAAGCACGCGCTCATGTCTCTGAAAGTGTTAGCTTTCTTTAAAAAATCAAAACACTCACCTGTGGACTTATCTGTAGCAATGCAAACAGTCCCTGTTGATCCTTCTCCAATTTTCATAAAATTCTCCAAATTCTCTCGAGGATCACCAGCAGAAACAACCATTTGTAGAGCAGCTCGGAACTAAGTGGAATTAATTATTTAATTAAATTCAGGATAGATGCATTAGTGTAATTACCTGTTCATGTGTAAGCCGCTGCTCTTGTTTTGGGGGAGCAACAGGAGCTGTATTCCCGGCCTGAACGACCGAACTGTTCCCCCCGCTAGAGCTGGAAGCCCTTGAACTAGCCTTAGTACTTCCGCCGTGATTGGATGCAGGATGATGCGGATGATGGGGCTGGATATGAGTTCCTTGCGGAGGAATTTGTTCATTTAAAGCTCCAGGAACGGAGGATGCACTGGGAGGCTGCAGAGGCCAATTGTGTGGCTGTTGTTGTTGATGGTTCTGATTTTGCATGTGCATAGGCACATGATGCGGCGGAGGGAAGTTCGAATGCGGAATGTTTTGAGCTGGATGAGGATGGACAGGAATTGTCTGCAATGGCTGTGGAGGATTGTGATCATATTGCGCGTGCGGTGGCCTGGTAGAGCTTGCGATTGAGCCAGCTGGTGATGATTGTGGCGGTCGAAAGTGGGGCCCATTCACGTCTGTATGCACAGCGAGAAGTCCATTACCATTTAAATTCTTCTGGAATTGTCCTTCCTGGTAAAACTGACTGGGAGGAGGAACTACATGTGTTGCGCCAGGACGGACGCTCCAATCGTGCATCCCGGGATTCATTTGGGCGGGCTGCTGAGGCTGTGGTTTGGACGTGAATGCTCCACCTTCTCTCCTCACGCTCGAATACTGCTGCTGGGAAATGGTGCACTCTTCGGGTACAGCTGGAGGAATGTTTGCGTTTCCGCGGAGGTCGCGTCTGATTCTTGGAGGACTCGAACTCCTCAAAGAATTTGATCTAGCGACGTGGGAAGTTTTGGGAAGTACGATTCCATTACCGGGCGTCGTCGTCGGCGGAACTGCAGCATTACCGTTGTCTTCGATTTTATTGTTATTATGGTGCGGTCGCACAATCGTCTTTAGGTCGAGGATTTCCGTGGGTGTGATCTCTGAAGGATCAACAAGTGGCAGGGGGCGATTTGTCGATTTAAGGATCTGGTTATTGCCTACAATTGAGGCCCACTGCAAGGGGAGACCGACATAGCGACCCTCCCTTTTGTCAAATCCCGTGTGCACCCGATGCTCAAAATTACTGGGCATCGAAATCTGCGGTTTCTTCTTTTTCTTCGAAAACATTCTGGCTGGCGTACTGTTCAACAAATACGAGAACGAACTAAAAACTTCCTTTTCCGGTGTTAAATCTTCATAAAGCACTTCATAACTTTCGCTACTAATTGTCTCTTGGAGCAGCAATCGGTTCCTCCTAGCGAAATATCTACAAATTGTGAGCTTGTTGTAAACAAATCACAAAATCTAATCAATAAATAGACAAATACGCACTTTCGATCAAACACCTACATCCGGAATTTGTATGAAATTTTAATTTGCGTCGAATTAACTAAAAAACTGTGAAGAGAATCAGGTAAAAACCGTGAAAGGAGCAGACAAAATGCAATGACACTTTTCTTTGGTTGGCATTTTTTGACGTTTTTCTCACACACACTGCGCTTTTTTGACCTTATTCTGCCCGCAAGACGGCACGCATTCGAGCGATCTTAATCATAATTGTTTCATTACAGGTGCTTTCACGGACAATTAATATTATTGGAATGATTTAAGTTGAAATATTCAAGAAAATCGTAAACACACCGCGACTCGAAAGAATGAACGGGTTTTGTCATACACTCGCCTTGGCCGGCTTATGTGTGTGTTAATTTTACTGGGAGCTGCATGTGTATGGGCCTGTGTGTACACGAAAATTTACCTGAATTTGCGCTAGGGTGTGTAGTTCACTTGTTGCAGCGCTTGCGGTGAGCAAAATTTGAATCAACTTTGGAATTCGGGGCCCGTAACTGATTTGAGCTAATGCCGTTTTGAGCAAATTTTAATGCGTCTCGGATGGCAGGTCAAGGTCCGGCGTCGTTTTTGCCGTAACGGTTTTGCTATAACCTTAAAATTTAAAATTTTATTTACATATTTTAAATTATTTCATTTTATAAGTTTATTACACAAATATTTTCATGTTTGGATTTATTTCAACAATTAGAAGTTGTGTAATTTAAAGTTACTGTCCGGAGACTTTTCCATTTTGGACATCTTTATTTATTATAATATAAAAATGAATTAAACTTTGGTCGCCGTCGAATCAAAACTTTACTTACAAATTTTAAATAATAACAAAATTAAATAGTTAAAATGAAACAAACACATACATGACACACACTCGTTCGGAAAATCATTAAATAATTTTTTAACCTTCATAGATATGCACTACCTAATTTATAAATTGTTTTTTCTAAACTAAAATTGTTCATATTTTTTAACGAATGCATGACTATAGAAATCACTCTATAAAACAAATTTGAGAGTTGAATATCAATTAAGATTAGAAAATAAAATAATAGCACAATTCAATTAAGAATTGAAAGTTACTCAATGTTAAAAATATCGATGTTTGAATTTTTATTTTGATTGTGTTATTCTCACAATCATATAAAAGCTTTTCCAAACTTTAATATATGCCGCCTAAATAATAGAAAAATAATAATTTTGTATAAATCTTTATTTTATATAAGAAAAGTAATTATCAACTTAATTCAAATTAATAAACGCTATCTGAAAAAAAGAAAAATTTCAAAAAACCCTCCGGAGGCACCGTTTCCCGCCTTTTTCTCTGTCAAAATATAACCTCCCCAGTCCTGGGGACCATTTCAAAGTAGTGTCTGTCAAGCCTGGACGCTGATGGTACAGCTGAACAATTGCTTTTGTGTTATTTTACGTTTAAATCGTCACGAGATGACTGGCTTAGCCCATTAATAACGAATAAGACTTAAAATGTTCATCCAGGACATCCGAAACGACTTCTACAAGGTGCTAGTTGGAAAACGGATCCTCATCATAGTGAACTACGACATCGATGCAATTTGCGCTAGCAAAATAATTCAATCGCTTTTCAAATATGAGCACACCCTCTACTCGGTGGTCCCCATCATGGGGTTGGCGGGGCTCCAAAGGGCCTTCGCCGAGAACAAGGAGGACGTGAAATTTGTGATACTCATCAACTGCGGCGGCAGCGTGGACATCGTCGAGTGCTTGCAGCCCGAGGAAGACATCCGTTTTTTTATTATTGACTCGCACAGACCCTTCGATGTTTGCAATATTTATAGTGATGGACAAGTAAGTACCTCTCCTACTACTACTCCCACTTTAAGGCAATTTATTTAGTAACTAGTAGTGTCATTTATAAAATTAGCATGTGCAGGCACATTTGAAAGGACTATTTCCATCGCGGGGAATGATCTCAAACCTATTAGCATTCATCGTTCCATAAATCGAAAAACAGAGTAACATTCGGATCTTTCAGTGGACTGAGAGCTCATGTCTAAAGATTCCTATGTGTCCAATTTTTTTAAGGTTCCTTTTTCAGGAATTTGGTTAGCCTCATACTCTAATATAAATTGCAAAATGATGATTACCAAATTGGCTGGTGAAAATAATTTCTCTTAGGTCCCGGTAGAGATGTAACACCATAAAACTACTAAACTTTAATACATTGGGTCGACTTATTGATTGGAACCATGCACCTGAACCACTTAGAGTTAAGAATTACGAACAATATTGCTCTGCGTTTTTATAGTAGGATTTTATCAGTAGTTTCAAAGACTCTAAAATTAATATATGTTTCTCTATTAAAACTTGTTTCTATTAATTTCGTCTTTCTAATCTTTTTTTGGGCCACTATTTTAAAATTTGCTGCCAGGGAACTTCTCAAGATTTTCGCGCTACTAAATTATTTAATTTCCATTTCCTTTCAGGTATGCATAATTGCGGATCCTACAACTGAGGAGAGTATTCCTCCATTCGAGGAAATATTTCGAGAATCTGAAGACGAAGACAGTGAAGATGAAGATGCAAGTGACAACGAAAACACCAACCAGCCAGTCTCGCGAACAGAAAGACTCGAGCAGAAAATCCTAAAACGGCGGGAACGAAGAAAGTGGGAGGAGAATAGGGACCGCATAATGTTCGAGTACAGCCAGTACAGCTTCTACGGGCGGAGTGCAGCAGTCACAATTTTTGAGTTGGCTTGGAAACTATCGAAGGACTCGATCGATCTCCTCTGGTGGGCAATTGTCGGCACCACAGAACAATTAATTTTAGGAAAAATTGAGAGCTCTACATACACGTTCGAAATTGATAATATACAGGGACATGTCTCCCGGTTGACCCATCAAGCAACTGATCAGAATAATCAGATTGCTTTGAAAATTAACTTTGAGAATGATTTGCACTTAGCTCTTTACAGGCATTGGAGCGTTCAAGAATCGATGAGGTAAGATGGCTTTTGGATTTTATTTTAGATAAAATAAAGACTAATATCACATAATTGGAGAGAAAAGTTTAACGATAACAAAATTGCTAAAACTAACTGCTAATCCTGCGGGAATGTTTTTTATATTCATTTAAAAACCAAGCTCTAATTTTGATAAAATCGTTTTGCTAAATATTGTTTTAGTATCAAATACTCGAAACTAGAAAGATATTAAAATGATCTTAAGAATAAAGTGGATTACTCGCTGTTACACTATTACAATTAGGCATTATATGTTTTCAAAAGTCTAACAAGTAATATACGCTATTTAGTAGTTGTAAGATTTTATAAAAATATCTCGTCTCTGCTTTAAATTCATATTAATTCCGGAATCAGTAGTTGCAGTGAACTAACTTTTACATTTTCTCTTCTCCTGACTTTTTTGTACCCAAGGCGGTGCTTCACAAAGAACATCCTCGAGAGAGTGATACTATTTTCATAAAATTTTTAAACATAATATAACTAGCATTATTCTTAGGTATTCCATGTATTGCGCGTGTAAACTAAAGCTATGGACACTTCGAGGCGAAAAGAAGTTGCACGAGCTGCTGGTCGAAATGGGATTGCCACTGGTTCAAGCAAAACAAACCTTCAATTCGATGGACCTGATCCTCCGTCAAGAGTTCTTTCAAATGGTGGAAAAACTAGCCGAAAGGTATGGCATTCCAGACGTTGTCTACGGTTCATTCACGCTGCAGTACGGATACCGGAATCGTTTTGCCGCTGCTGACTACGTCTATGCCATGATTGCAATTTTGGAGTCAATAAAAAAAGATAGGACACCTGAAGACTGTTTCCTAGAAGCTCTGGATAGCCTATCGCGTGAAAACAGGCAGATTCTTATCAATGGGATTGAATTCGCTAAACAACTACTATCAGCTGTCTTTAGACAAGTCCAATCCAGCTTAGAGATGCATCAAGTACACTCCGCTGGACCGTTCTTGTATTACATACTAAACGAGGAGAACCCTTATTTTTCGTACCCGTACGGACTTACTCTACTAGCCAAATTCATCCTAAATGGCCATGTTTCAATTTCACAGAGTCGTCGGGCACCAGAATTGCCTCTTATTGTAAGTTGCCCCATTGATATTGAGAGAGGTTTATGCCTCCTCGTTGGGATCCCACCTGTGCGCGAAGATTCGCCGAAAAACTTTTTTGGTAAAGCCTTCGAACAGGCAGCTGTCAAGAGTAATTCCGTGATCCGGCAGGACTTTTTCGAGTCCTCACTTATGCAGATAAAACAATCAGACCTGACTAGATTTTTAGACGCATTGACTGTTCTTTTGAGTTAACATTGTAAACAAAATATTTCTAGTTATGTAATTTTTAATAATTTATAATATTTCTGTTAGTAACAATAAATTTTGTATATAAGATGTCAACTAGTTTTTAAAATTAATTTTTCTTTTTGAACATTTTCTGAAGTAGAAAATTTACTGCTTTCGACAGAAGATATCCTAGCGCATCCTAAACATTCTTTAGTTAAATACAAAACTGCGTACTGCCCTGGGGTTACGGCACGAAGATATTCATCTAGCTCAATTCTTAAACCATCCAAATTTACCTTGACGGTGCATTCCACTAAAGGTTTGGTATGTTGAAACCTGAATTCACAACGAAATGATTCGGCTCCCTCTAAAGGTGCTCGTCTTATCCAAGAAGGTTTTCGGGTGATTAAAATATTTGTAAAAAGGGCTGGATGATCTGTTCCAGCTGCTACCAGAATTTCGTTGCTATTTACATTTTTTCGGACAATAAAATATGGTTTTAAGCAGCCTGATATTCGGCACCGTTGTCCTAGAGTCCATTGATGGATACCGTCATGATGTCCGACTACCTCTCCAGTATCAATATCGATGAAATCGCCAGGCTTTGATTCTAAGTACTAATAAAAACATTTAGTCTTTTGGTTATGCGGTTTTATCATTTGCAAGCATCGTTACCTCAGATATAAAATTTTTAAAATTCCTCTCTCCAATGAAGCATATGCCTGTACTTTCCTTCTTGGCGACAATCCGATGTAGTCCAGCATTAGTTGCTATTTCCTTAACTTGTGTCTTTAGCAGGCTCCCCAATGGGAACATTGTGTGACGCAGTGCTCTTTGGTTGATTCCTGATAGGAAGAAAGTTTGATCTTTGAAGTCATCTGCCGCCTGAAGGAGTCGCACGTCTTAAAGACAAAATCTCAAATAATCTTAAACAGACGTAGAATTACAACCTTAACTTCCTACCTTTATTTGGCTGGTATTTTTCCAAAAACCCTCCAAACGAAGTCTGGGCGTAGTGACCGGTAGCAATCGCATCGGCGTTTAAATAGCTTTTAGCATAGTTATAAAAATGATCGAATTTGATGTGTTTATTGCAAAGAATATCTGGATTGGGTGTCTGACCTGATTGATAGTCTTCTAAAAATTTCCTGAGAAATATTAACGTTAAATGAGGGAAAACGTCTGCTTTTTAACTGCTTACCAAAACACGTCATTCCAATAGTATTTAACGAAGTTTACTTGAGTGATTGGGATTTGTAATTTTTCGCAAACATATTGTGCATCGCACCAATCCCTTTCTCCCATGCATTGGCCATTTTCATCGATCTCATCCCAATTTTTCATAAATACTCCACAAACATCGAAACCTGGAAGAAAAAGCAACCCAAACAAGTATAGGCGAATTTTTGTACTCAGTATTTTCACAGGCATTTAGTAGCTATGATTAATTTGAAGTTTTAAAAAAGGCATTTGGCAATATTGGCTTGTTTTCAAGAATTCTGTTCCTGCAGAATAATTAATTAATTAATTAATACGTTTCTATAATCGCATATAATTAACTAATAAAAAATAAAAAGGATCATTATTAGCCGAAATTAAAGAAACGGAAAACTTTCAGCTGTTTTAGATAGAAATAAATTTAAAAATTACGCAAATAGTGTTCTCAATCTAAAGGATTATTGACACTAAGATTAGATAAACTTATAGTAAATAGAGAAATGGAATTTGGTTTGAAATTTTTGGTTGTCGTCGAAGAAGAAATTTTCCCTAAATCGAATAGGTTGGTTCCGTCCCGCAGTTATTTAACAGTTAACAAACAATTACCTCTTTTCTTCAGCAGTAGTGCTGACACTGCGCTGTCCACTCCTCCAGAAACTCCTACAATAACTTTCCGAAATGCCATCGAAGCAGGATCCTTCCGAAACTCTTCTCTTGGATCCGGACCTAGAGATCTAATGATGCCCAGGCCCAGCTGTTTTCAAAGTTGTGATTAAAACGTTTGACAGATGCAAAACACAAGTATGAAATGCTGACAGTCGCATGGGAATGTTATTTTTACAACTAAACTATTTAATTCATAAAACTAAAAGTAAACCCGTTTATTTAAACATTTTTATTGTAATTCTTCTTAATTTAATTTTTAAAATTGAATATAATAAACATTCTCCTCATATTCTCCTGTTAAGAAATGACATTGATTATCTGAACCAGTCCTTTTACAAACTTGAATTTGTTCGAATAAAACGTCAGAAGTCACAACAAATAATTTGGCACATTTGCCAGAAGGCAGGCAGTTGCAAGTTTTTATCAATTTTCTCTTAAAAAGCGCAGAAAATCTTCTTGAAATCATGCCTCTTTTCGAGACTGTAATGCAGGAGAAGCCACCTGTGGTTTTAGAAATGGGAACAGCGTTCACGAAGTGAGTTAAAATCAAATAAATTCACAACTCCAATTGCATGACCTCATACTTTGCAGGCTTGGCTTTGCCGCGGAGGCTTTTCCGCGATTCATAATTCCTTCTGAGGTTTGCCTCTCAACAACTGGGAAAATTACAAAAGTATTCGAATATACCGGGGATTTGGAGCTGTATGACCACCTCGTAGACTTCTTTCAAATGATATTTTTCAAGTAAGTTCCTTTCGGATTGAAGAAAGAAGCCCTTTTTTAACTGGTATCTGTTTCGTCTTCCAGACACATTCTAGTTAGCCCAAAAGACAGGAAAATTGTGATTGTTGAGAGCGTTTTTTGTCCTACTGAGATTCGCGAAAGCATAGCGAAAGTACTTTTCCGGCACTTTGAAGTCGCAATGGCCTTTTTCGTGCCGACCCATCTCGTGGTTCTCGCTACGCTGGCCATCGAGTCAGCTCTAGTTGTAGATCTCGGGTACAGGGAGGCCACTGTTATCCCAGTTTACTGCGGTATTCAGGTGCTAAATGCCTTCCAGGGACAACCTTACGGGGCCGAAGCAATTCATGCCGAGATTAAGAGGCAAATGATTGAATCCGGCGTTTCTGAAGAGTACTTGACTGATACAGTCATAGAAGATATTAAAGGTAGAATATTAAAAAATTTCAAGTTTTTGAAGCAAATATGCAAAATATCTGTTTTTTAGTGAGAACATGCTTCGTCACAACTTTTGAACGCGCCATGCAATACCGGGAAGGGAATCCCCCACCGCCTTGCCCGGACGTTGACTATCCAATTCAAGGCAAAGAGGTCTTAAAAATCCCTGGAAAACTCAGGGAAACCGTAATGGAAATTATGTTCCCCGACGATAATGATTTTTCCGGACTCGCTCACGTTATTCTTGAATCAATCCTAAAATGTCCCATGGACATGAGGAAAACCCTTGCAGAAAACATATTCCTAATTGGCGGTGGTTCTATGATCATGGGACTAACAGCTCGACTTAAGGCGGAATTGTTACACCTTCTTGAAACGGATAGGTACAAGGAAAGACTGTTTCTAAAGACGGTTAAATTCCACAAAGCTCCGGCCAAGTCCAATTTTGTTGCATGGCTTGGAGGATCAATTTATGGAGGAACTGACCTCGTTCTCACCCGATCTTTGACTAAGGAAGCATACAGCAGGTGTCCTAGGGTTCCTGACTGGTCCAATCTTGATGATAACAGGGGACCTGGCAACTGATTAAGGGCGAAAAGAGCGCGACGCTCACTTACAATAAGATTATAAGTATGTAAATGGAATTTATCGACATCATCATTATTCGCTTATCTCACTGTATTTAAAAAATACTAAAATGTCTTATTTATTATTATAAAATTTTATATTATTTTAGAAATTAAAAATATAAATATAGATAAATTGCAGGCACATTTGAGAAATTTCTACTTTAAAATAAAAAAAATTTAAAGTTCCCGCCAATTTTAATCTAACATACTGTTCGAACAGTGCCAACTGAATGTCAGCGTTTTGACCATTTGTAAACGTCAAAGGAAAATCTTCGACCAAAACCCGGAACATTCGTAGGAGTCTTCTGAGTCAACTCGTGCTCTGGAACATTCGGTGTAGTTTTTGTGAATTAAAAGTGATTATATTGAGATTTATTAAGAAATCATGTCCTCAATAAGTTTACTGAATCCCAAAGCCGAGTTTGCAAGGGCTTCACAAGCTCTGGCCATTAACATTTCAGCTGCAAAAGGTTTACAAGATGTGATGAAAACTAACCTCGGCCCGAAGGGAACCATGAAGATGTACGTAAATCTCCTGCCCTTCGATTTTTTATTGGGGATTCGGAAATTTTATCTTATTCTAAAATTAAATAACAGCTTAGAGGCCATTAATTACATGATTTTATTCATATTAAATAGATTTAATGTGCAGATGGTGACTCACATTAAATTTAAGGTTAGGAGTCTTACAGTGCGACTTACAGCGGCTGGGACGACGCCTTTTCAATTTAATTGTAAGAAATCTTGGATTTGGCTCTAAAAGGGCTCAATATTATCTGCGCACTAAACCCGGCGATTTGTGTTGTTTCTGTACAATAATCGCTTAGTTTGTGCGCTAAAGGAGACTGAAGCGTTGAGGACCAGCTTCTTTGAAAATGTAAGGAATAACCACGAAAAGCAGATCGTCATCCAAAAAAGAGATGTAAAGAAAAGAAACCATTGAGAGTTTCCCTGTTAGTTCGCCATTTCTTTAATTTAAATTTAACGTTTTAAAAAGATACCGTGGCGTACTTAAGCTTAAGATTTTTGATATCTGCATTCAAAAATCTCTAAACGAGTACGCTATAACAAACACTAGAGCTTTAGAAATAAGCATCTTAATGGAAAATTTAAGGTGTTTTAACTAAATGCCACAACAAAATAAGTTTGAAGATGTTGCTTAAGATTCTTTTATGACACTACATTTTATTTTCCAGGCTGGTTTCGGGAGCAGGAGACATTAAAATCACCAAAGACGGCAATGTCCTGTTGCATGAAATGCAAATTCAGCACCCTACTGCTTCTATGATTGCCCGAGCAAGTACAGCTCAGGATGATATGACTGGAGATGGAACCACATCTACAGTCCTCCTCATTGGGGAGCTCCTAAGGCAATCGGACATCTACTTGAATGAAGGACTCCATCCCCGAATTCTCACAGATGGAATCGATCAGGCCAAGAACCTTGCTCTGCAGCTTCTTGATAAGATGAAGATTCCCATTGCGGTTGAGAAGAAGGTGCTTATGGACGTTGCCCGCACGAGTCTCACGACGAAACTGCATCCAAAGCTCGCTGAAGTCATGACTGAGGTTTGTGTCGATGCCATTCTTGAAATTCGTCAGGAAGGTAAACATGTTGACCTTCACATGGTTGAGCTGATGGAGATGCAGCACAAATCTGAAACTGATACTTCCTTGATTCGGGGCATTGTTATGGATCATGGATCCAGGCATCCCGATATGCCCAAGAGACTGGAAAACGCCTACATTCTGACTTGCAATGTTTCGCTGGAGTACGAGAAATCTGAAGTGAACTCTGGTTTCTTCTATAAAACAGCTGAAGAACGAGAAAAATTCGTTGCTGCTGAACGTGAATTCATTGATCAGCGTTGTCAGAAAATCATCGAATTGAAGAAGAAATTGTGCGATGGAACCGACAAGAGCTTTGTGGTCATCAACCAGAAGGGAATTGATCCTATGTCTCTTGATATGCTCGCTAAGGAAGGTATCATGGCTCTGCGCAGGGCTAAGCGCAGGAACATGGAGCGTCTTTCGTTGGCCTGCGGTGGAATTGCAATGAACTCATTCGAAGACATTAACGAATCAAATTTGGGGTAAGACTATTAGTTTTTAGCCTCTTAAACATTATTACAATATCCTAATTTTTCCGCAGATACGCCGGTCTCGTTTACGAGCATGTCTTAGGTGAAACGAAATTCACATTTGTTGAGAAATGCAAGAATCCACAGTCTGTTACTATTCTCGTGAAGGGTCCTAACAAGCACACCCTCCTTCAAATTAAGGATGCCATCCGGGATGGTCTCCGTGCAGTAAATAACGCCATTGAGGACAAATGCGTCATTCCAGGTGCTGGCGCCTTTGAGGCTCGTGCGTACAACCATTTGATGAAACAGAAGGAGAGCAAAGGAAAGATACGTCTAGGAATTCAGGCCTTCGCTGAAGCTCTTCTCATAATTCCAAAGACTTTAGCTGTTAACAGTGGTCATGATGCTCAGGATACTATTGTTAAGTTGATCGAAGAGGATGCCCTCAATGCAGATCCTGTCGGTATTGATCTATCGACTGGGGAAGCAATGAAGCCAACAGATATCGGCGTTTACGATAACTATATCGTTAAGAAACTAATTCTCAATTCCTGCGCCGTTATTGCTAGTAACCTCCTGCTTGTGGATGAAATCATGAGAGCAGGAATGAGCAGCTTGAAGGGATAAGCAATAAGTTAATCCATTTTTTCGTCTCGTCATTTATTGTACGCATTATTCTAACAATTCTCTTTTCACATGTGCACCTTAAAAATTGGTACTAACCAATAAATCTGTCATTTGCTAGGAGGGTCTATTACATGTTCTAATTTTAATTTAATAAAACTTGCTTTTCACCGTATGATAAAACGATATTTGATGGAAGCTTCGAATTAGCTCAACGTGGCTGGGAAGAAATTGATCACTTTTAAACCATCAATTTTATAAGCAGATGCTTAGAAATATTTCATTTACTACCGAAATCTTTTATATACTGAATTCCATAATTCAACTCAGCTCCTAAATCGACAACCTTTAACTTTGTTGAGTAGAGTCCACTGCAGCAACTGAATTATCTAACAATTAGTTGAATTTGGGATAAATTTCTGAAAATAGTCCATTAGAAGCACTGTCAGGTAATTTGCTGCAAACTAAATTAAAACTTTTCGAATGATTAAACGTCCTATAATTCGATAATTTTATGTAGGATCTCTTTACAATTTAAGGGTTCTATTTATTACGATATTCTGAGCTCGAATTCGAATAATAGGTGAATTTGTTTCCTGTTTTATCATTGCAGTCTATAATTTTTATTATTCTTTACAAGTTATTCAAAATCGCGCTAGCATTGTGGGGTCAAATTGAAATAAAAATCCTTAGTTATTCTGTAAAATCTTGTATTCCCTTACATTGCTTATGAAATGACAAGAGTTCCAGTCTCACGGCGAGACTCCCTCTGTTTGTTCACAATTTGGTTTGCAATGTGGTCCAAATCCCTCTGTCCAGCTGGGGTCAGCTTCCTACCGCCATCGGGATGTTTCTCAATCAATTTAGCCTTTTCCAGGGATTGCAGAGCCTTCCGGGCAGCGCCGTCCGAAGCGCGACAGAAATGGCTGGGATGAACCCCATTACGCTTCCTTCCACCGTAAATCTTTGTGATCGATCCAACTCCGGCCGGGCTCCTGTGGTACAAGTGGCGCAAAATTGAGGCGCATCTAATGTAGAACCAGTCGGGATCGCACGGGGCCAATTCCTTGAATTTGGCTGTTTTAATGATGTCCATTTGCTCTGGGACCTTTAGTTTGCCAGTTCTGAAATGAAATGAATCAAGGATCAGATATTAGAATTTGAGAACTTTTAGCAGTTTCAGCCAACATATTTTAGGTTTATTTTAATTCAAAGTGATTGATCTAATAATTTTTATGTTACTTACTTCTTCAAAAAGACGCCGACGGCTTTGGTGACCGCATGCTGATCAATATCCTTCACTGTAACTCCCGGCATCTAAAACGAGAGTGTACTTTTTACCAAACTTTTCTAAAAAAAACAAAATTCCTTCAAGTTCTTAAATTTTACCACATATAAAATTGTTATGATGTAAAGAATTGTTTGCTTTAACTTCTATTGCTTCGAAACGTCGTATTATAGTCAAATTTTGCAATATTTTCAAGAATATTGCCCTACCTTGGTGTTGTTGACAAGTCGACGACACGTGAAAAAAGAACGTTGTTAAGCTAGCAGCAATTAATGAAGAAATATCTTAAATTTTATTTTCGGTAGATGGCGCATTTTAAGCTTTCGTTGATCGTCGGCCAGTTTTTATCCTCTTGTTCGCTTGAAACTTTTATATGTAATAATTTATTTTACAATATTTATCAAAAGAT
Organism: Eutolmus rufibarbis; assembly: GCA_963920795.1. Classification (NCBI taxonomy): domain Eukaryota; kingdom Metazoa; phylum Arthropoda; class Insecta; order Diptera; family Asilidae; genus Eutolmus; species Eutolmus rufibarbis. The sequence continues at coordinate 41,492,453 of OY987206.1, read as the reverse complement.
TTGTCGTATTTCATCGAAGTAAAATAAATTAAAATAGTTTAAAGGTTCGTCCAATATAATTCCGAAATTCGAATTTGAGTACTCTAACACGACCCGTGCAGTGCTGAATAAAGATTCATGTCAGCTGACCTGACAGTCCCATGATTATCAATCAATAGCAGGAGAGGGTCTTCATCGTCGTCATTCGTTTCTTGTAGTGTCGAAAATTCTCTGTAAGTTCAATTTTCGCTTAATTTTGAGCTTCCTACATATTCCTTTTCAATTTAAATTTGTAAAAATTTGCAATTTCCTTGAGATTTTCGTCCTTTTGAGACTTTTCTTCCCGTTTTGGGTGCAGTGTTCGTTAGTGTCAAGTCAGTACCTTTCCGACTGGAATTTTGATTAAAATTGAAGAAAACCAACTGAAAAGTGTTTTAAGTGGCTGGTTTAGTTATCTAATGTGAATAAAAACGATTTCTCTCTAGAAATATACGCATTTGAGTGTTTCCCTTCACGGCGATTTGTGCAAATTTATGATAAGTGTGGGTCACATGACCTGGAAAAACTCGGCAGGCTCAAGTGATCCCGCCCCATGTTACTTTTAACGCATCACAGTTCATTACTTTTTAACCACTCCCTATGTTCTTAGCTTCCTTAATCGTTTAAATATTATTTTCTAAATATGCCTGGGAGGGCTAACTTTAGGTTATATCTGGGCCAGGGCGAGCCTTAACCCTCTCAGCTGAGTCCCAGTCACGAATTTGTTCTTTAGGCAAATTGGCAGCAGTCCACTTATGTTTTAATAAAAATAAAAATCATCACAAGATATAATTCTGTAGTCCAAGGAAACTGGATCTAATTGACTTACATAATCCCCTACAAAACAAACAGTCATTAACCGGGGGATCATCCGGTGCTGATCAGCAGTTTCAGTGATGGAACTGGAAGGTATTGGCTAGCTAGCAAATTAAGATGATAGAGAAATTCCATACCAAATTACCCAGAAAATAAAGAAGGGAAGATAGTGAAAACCGCACTTTTCCTAGCTAGATCGGATGTGTAAAACTATCCAGTCAGTAATTCTACTGAAGATAAAAATATAATATTTTTTATTTGTTTTAATTATGAATTTATTTTGACTGTAACAAATTCCCTTACACAGCACAAGAATTAAAATAAAAGCTTAGATCCAATAACAACCTAGGTAACTTTTTCATTGCGCATGGAGTGGAAATATCCCACGTTCCAATAGTTAAATTTTCATTGAAATGTATTTATTATTTGTTTATATAATTAATATAATATAATTTAAAACAAGTTATGGTGCAGGCCATTAAGCAAATTTTGCCGATATAATTGCCATAAAATTAATTTGTCACAACGCAAGGAGAGCCAAGAAAGAAGCTAAAATGTCGCACAGCATTTATTTAATGAATTCGTATTTGTTGTAGGAAATCTTTTGAATATTAGCTCCTGATTCGACTGTATTGCGGATGCTCTGTTATTCATTCATTTAGAAAAGATCATTTACAAGAGTTTTTATTGTTTCGCATTTCTAATCCCATTTCTCTGACCAAAAAGTTGTTCGTCTTTCGTGTTTCTATCGAAGTCTTGTTTTCGTAATCTCGGCTCGCTTTTATTTCTATGAAGGGGAATCGTGGAAGGTTCCTACATTGGTTATTGAATTGTAATGTTACTTCAGCGTATTTTAAAACTTTGTTCTACATAGTAGCTAACATTTGTCAAGTATAGTTAGTGTTAATTAGTTACTATCAACGATATTATGTAAGGAGGTCTTCATGTTTGGAATCAGCTTAGCAACACTTGTACAAATAAGTTATCCACAGCCAGCCCACAATACATGAGTTTTTTTTTTTTGCTGCAATGATTATATCATTAATTCTTTATTAGACATTTTCTACAACGATCTTTTCAGTATCCCTTGGATTGAAGTTTTCCATTATTTATAATTTAACTAAAATAATCTTAATCTTTTTCAGTTCCCTAAAATGTCTAACTTAAAGAAGTTCCACGACGAGGACCGTGAATCGCAATATGGTCGCGTGTACGCAGTATCTGGTCCCGGTAAGAAATCGAAATTATTTTAACCAAGGTCTACTCTCCTAACAATTTTATTTTCCTCAAAAATAGTCGTTACGGCAGAGGCTATGTCCGGATCAGCTATGTACGAATTGGTCCGTGTAGGCTACTACGAGCTCGTCGGTGAAATTATTCGTCTGGAAGGAGACATGGCAACCATTCAGGTGTACGAAGAAACTTCTGGAGTCACTGTTGGTGATCCCGTGCTCCGAACCGGCAAGCCTCTTTCCGTGGAACTTGGACCTGGTATAATGGGAAGTATTTTCGACGGTATCCAGAGACCTCTGAAGGACATCAATGAGCTTACAAACTCAATCTACATCCCTAAGGGTGTTAACGTTCCAGCCCTTTCCCGCACCATGAACTGGGAGTTCAATGCCTTGAACGTTAAAGTTGGCTCCCACATTACTGGAGGAGATCTGTATGGTCTCGTCCATGAAAATACCCTCGTTAAGCACAAGATGATGGTATCACCAAAAGCAAAGGGTACTGTTCGTTATATCGCTCCTAATGGTAACTACACTGTAGAAGATGTAGTCCTCGAAACGGAATTTGATGGAGAAATAACTAAGCACACTATGTTGCAAGTTTGGCCTGTGCGTCAGCCCCGTCCAGTTACAGAAAAACTTCCAGCCAATCACCCTCTACTTACTGGGCAGCGTGTACTTGATTCCCTTTTCCCTTGCGTCCAAGGTGGAACTACTGCCATTCCTGGAGCTTTCGGTTGCGGTAAGACTGTAATCTCACAGGCCCTTTCTAAGTATTCCAATTCTGATGTGATCGTCTACGTCGGTTGCGGTGAGCGCGGTAACGAGATGTCTGAAGTACTTCGGGACTTCCCCGAGTTGTCTGTTGAAATTGATGGTGTCACTGAATCTATCATGAAGCGTACTGCTCTCGTGGCCAACACATCCAACATGCCTGTCGCTGCTCGTGAAGCTTCTATTTACACAGGTTTGCTAGAAATTAAGTTAAATTAAGTTTGTGTTATAAAAGAGGGTTTCTGTTGCAGGAATAACACTTTCTGAATACTTCCGTGATATGGGTTACAACGTATCTATGATGGCTGATTCCACCTCACGTTGGGCTGAAGCTCTTCGTGAAATTTCAGGTCGTTTGGCTGAAATGCCTGCTGATTCTGGCTACCCAGCCTATTTGGGTGCCCGTTTGGCCTCCTTCTACGAACGTGCTGGTCGCGTTAAATGTTTAGGTAACCCAGAGCGCGAGGGTTCCGTTTCCATTGTCGGAGCTGTATCACCACCCGGTGGTGATTTCTCCGATCCCGTCACCTCTGCAACTCTCGGTATCGTTCAAGTGTTCTGGGGGTTGGACAAAAAACTGGCTCAACGTAAGCATTTCCCTTCAATCAACTGGCTGATTTCCTACAGTAAATACATGAGGGCCTTGGACGACTTCTATGATAAAAACTTCCCTGAATTTGTACCTCTTCGTACAAAAGTAAAGGAAATCCTGCAGGAGGAAGAGGATTTGTCTGAAATTGTGCAGCTCGTCGGTAAGGCCTCTTTGGCGGAAACAGACAAGATCACTTTGGAAGTTGCTAAGCTACTCAAGGACGATTTCTTACAACAAAATTCGTATTCATCATACGATAGGTTCTGTCCTTTCTACAAGACCGTGGGTATGCTGAGAAACATCATTTCTTTCTACGATATGTCCCGCCATGCAGTTGAATCCACCGCTCAATCCGAGAACAAAATTACCTGGACCGTGATTAGGGACGCAATGGGCAATATTATGTATCAATTATCATCGATGAAATTCAAAGTAAGATAAAAATATTTGGTACAAGAGATTTCGGAGCTAACTCGTTTTGTTCCTAGGACCCTGTGAAGGACGGCGAGGCTAAAATCAAGGCCGATTTTGATCAGCTATACGAAGATTTGCAACAGGGCTTTAGAAACTTGGAGGACTAAGCTGTTGGTTTGCCTAGTGATAAGGAAAAAGTAAACAATAATTGTACCGTTAAGTAAAAACAACATTTAAATTCTTTTAAATAGTATTAAAAAATATTGCAAAGTTGTAAGGACATAGTTATGGCCAAAGTCAGTATTCGTTGCACAATGCTCCATTTTTATTTCGATATACAACAAGAAATCAACTCATCAGATATTCTGCTGTAATTTTGGCCATTAAACGATCCATTTTATCTTGCGATAGATAGCGAAAACTTAGCGTTCATTTAAATTTGTATATTGTTGCATTCCAAGTTTTAATCTCCTTTTTTAGGGTACTAATGTTTTTCTTTATTTTGCAAATGATTTGAGCTCTGTTTTTATTTTGTAAATGTTTTTTCGGTGTTTGTTATTGCTGTAAAAAAAAAATTATCAACAGAAAAAAAGGAGGTGAATCGACAGCGCTCCACAATACTTAAATGTACAGAAAAACAACTATATCTATTAAGAGTTGAAACCAATATTTAAGTCTACAAAGATGTATTCATTTAGAATAAACGTTACTTGTGAAAACAATTGCCTGTTAATTATTCTTTAATCATCTTCGGATAATTAAGAAATGTAGCGCAAACATTTATTGTAGACTTATTTCAGGAGCAAAAGGCAATATTTGAAAATTTTAAAAAAATTATATTTATTATAATCTGGGATTAGATGGGTTTTTCTCTCTATTGATGTGAAAATAATACACTTTGAGTAAGAAAGCTGAAGGAAGGAAGGAAGTACTATTCATACTTTAAATTCGACCTTTTTCTATTTACAAATTGTTTGGTTAAAAGACTTTGATCCTTGCATTTTCTAAGGTAATAAAAACATGGATCCAAATTTGTCTAGCAATAGCACTAGAAAATTATAGCATAAATTGATACTTTTATTTTTTTTTTTAAATATCTAATAGAGTTTATTGGAGAATATTGTTTTCATAAATAGTACCACAAAAACTGCAGTCAAAACTGAAACAAAACATTTTTGCATAGCAACTATTAACTGTGCAAGGGATAATATTTAAAATTGTTTCTTTTTTTGTACAACAGTTTTTTAGCTACAGAATATGATTATGCTTGTTTTATCCTCACTAATATAACATTTTCCGTGAATACGAAATAATTTATTTAGTTATAGTTATAGAATAAATTCTAAAAAAGGAAATTTTCTTAAGCTCTTAAAATTGGAAAATTTCGGGAGTTTAAATTACTAGGGATATTAATTTTTTTGCATTTTATTTACATTTTTACTTAATGTTTTGAGGCACAATCAAGGATTTACTACATATTATATAATAATTTATAAAAGGAGGCTGCAGAATCCTTCAAAAATTATTATCCTTTTATTTTTATTTTAAACATTTCGCGCTTCGCATTTCTTTCCAAGAGTTCGAATTTCGAAAACTAGCACTTCGTATGGCAAGACATTTCTTCTTTTGACATTCTCCAAACGATTATTGTGAATGAGTCTTTCTTTCACGGTGACTGCTTTCGCTGTGACACCTCACACTGCAGAAATTCATCAAAAAGTACCCACAAACGTTTGGAAATGTCGGCACCTGCTCTTAATTTGACCGTCCGGGTCCATCCCGTTGTGCTCTTTCAAATAGTCGACGCATACGAGCGGCGAAACGCTGATTCGCACAGAGTTATCGGGACACTTTTAGGTAAGATGCTTCAACCACCCCGTAAACGAATTCCCAAGTTAATTAATCGGTGTTGTGTGCAGGTTCCCTGGAGAAGGGTGTTGTCGAGGTCACAAATTGCTTCTGCGTGCCCCACAAGGAGCACGATGATCAGGTTGAGGCTGAGCTGAGCTACGCCCTCGATCTGTACGACTTGAACAGGAAGGTCAACGCCAACGAGAACATTGTCGGTGAGTTTGGAGCCACATAACCTCCAAGAGGATGCCTCTTTTAATGAAACGTCAAAATTTTCAGGCTGGTGGGCTACTGGAAACGAAGTGACTAACCACAGCTCTGTAATTCACGAATATTACGCGCGGGAGTGCAACAATCCAGTGCATCTTACCGTCGACACATCGCTCCAAGGGGCTCGCATGGGCCTCAAGGCCTACGTCTGCGTGTCTCTTGGTGTCCCCGGCGGAAAGATGGGCTGCATGTTTACACCCATCAACGTAGACGTAACTTGCTATGAGCCAGAAGTTGTTGGTCTGCAGCTGTGTCAGAAAACCATCGGAGTTTCGAGCCCGAACCGGCCTAAAATTGTTTCACCCATGCTGGATTTGGAGCAGATCGCTGAAGCCTCAGTGAAATTGCAAGGTCTCTTAGATCAGATGTTAGCGTATGTCGAGGATGTTCTTAATGAAAAACAGAAGCCAGACAATGCCGTGGGCCGTGCCATTCTCGATCTGATTCACTCTGTGCCACACATGACCCAGGAACAGTTCACGCAAATGTTCAACTCGAATATCAAAGATCTGCTCATGGTGGTTACGTTGTCTCAGTTGATCAAGACCCAGCTGCAGCTGAATGAGAAACTCACTTTCCTGACTACCAATTAAGAGGGGATTGTTCCAAGAGTCTGCGTTTTAATTATGTGGTAACGCTTCCTTTCACCGAATATCTGTGAATCCCTGGGTAATATATATTTCAATAAATGTACAAAACATTTGTAACAATTTGCGGTTTTATTGCTATTTTGTTTCTTTAACACATTATCTTCTGGCTACTGTAATAACACTATTTGATGATAAGCGCAGCGGGGCAATTTGTTCATAATTTAGTTCTTTTTCTTAAATTTCTTTAAACAGTTCCGCATACCCAAATAGAAAAAAGGAAGAATACTTTTTTATTTAAACATGCAGTAAAGAAACGTAGTTCTCCTATTACTTTATTAATTTTTTATATTGACTCATTTCCAAAGTTCCCAAAACTTTGTTGCTATATTATTGTTTTAAACCGTGCGATAGAAACACTGTTTTGGAAGCTTGCAAAACGAGCAAAATTCTTAAAAAGTAACATTTGTATTTAGTTCGGGAAGATAACAAGAGTTTGGTTCTTTATCAAAACAAATATCGTCCTTTGTTCGTCCTTCAGACTCTCTGGAATTTAAACAGGAAATGTTTTAAACCTAACAAACATTTCTTGAGTCACACTCTTGTTACTTCATTAATTAGGTCTCTAATATTTTTCTAAAAGTTTCAAGAAAACTGCATGTAGCACTTTTTACATAATGTGTCACATTTATAACTTCGGTAATTATTTGATCTTCAAAATATTTTTGGAATATTAAAATCAAAATAAGGGTTATAGAGAAACAACACACATGACTTATATGTTCTATAACAAAACCCCCATGTATTAATTTTTACTTAAATACTTAGCATTCTTAGCAATAAAGTCTTCAATGTCGAATTCATAAATTTTAATAGCAAATATGAAATCTAATTGAAATTCCTAAAAATTTACTTTTTATGAAAATTTTTCAAAGTTTAGAGTTCTATTCAAAAGTCTTCGTTGATATGATCTGCAGAAAGAGGACAATTAAAAGCAGTGCACATTTATCGGATTTATAATTTAGCAAGTACAAAAGTCTTTATTGGGAAAATCAAAATTAAACTGCGCCAGTTGTTGAATATATGATAATAGAATTTATTCAGTTTTTTCAAACAATTTTCATTACAAGCTTTAAAAAAAAAGGTATTTGTACCCCTCATTCAATAATTTCGCTAAATGGCGAATCTTGTCGTCTTCAAATTTTGCGGATATGAACTACAATTAAATTTTTCGGGTGAGAGTAAATAAATTCAAAATAGCATCTAAACTACAACGAATTTTGGAAAAGAATTATTTTCCTCTTGAAGTTCTTTGTCCTTTCCAATAAAACTTCAATAATGTAAACAATCAAATAATATTTCATAATTACTGAACAATATGAAGGCAATTTCAACATTAACTTTTTCTATTATTACAAAGAAGTGAAAATCGTCTCAAGAAGAATAAATTTACTAAAACAATCGATAAACTGCGTGACGGGAACTGTGGAGATGTTATCAAATCCTAATTATATTCACCCAAGGTCTTGACGTTCCTCTTGCAAGGCAATGTTACAGACATTTTTTGTAATGCCATTGAAATTGCATTCTTTATAAATTACCAATCACAAGAAGAGAACAATAAATTTTCAATTTTGTATGCGTTTGTTTTATGTAGAGCAGAGGAAGTAGCCAAGGATAGGTCACAAACAAATGATAAATATTTTCCTTTTATATTTGCTAAGTATTTAGCAGTATTTAATATCTTGCGTGTGAATTTTTTTATTTCATTAAATAGAAATTAATCAGTTATTTATTGTGCAGAAAGATGCACAAATTATATTATTTGAAAATCGATCTTGCGGAACTGAGTCTATTACAAAGTTTTTCTTATATAATTACTAAAATGGTTATGGGTTAAGCAATTGATAAATGCTTGCTACGTAGATATTTTCGGGTATAATTCTATAGTTCTAGTAGTAGCCAAATAAATTTGTCACGCTCAGGAGAAAATTGCTTATGACCTCAAATAATCCCGATGTGCAACACTATGCCTCTCGACCCCTTCTGCGCCAGATCAAACAGCCGATCGGTTCTATATTGATTAGGGGGGTCAACTTGACCTACTGCGCGGGAAGATACCATCGGCTGAATTCCCATTGTAGCCGAAGAACCCCAATTATCTGCGCCAAATTGCATACCCTCGCTCTTTGCTTTGGTTCAATGGCAATAGACATGGATGTGGATTCATCCAGCGCATCTTGCAGACACTTTGCCACCGGAGAGCATTAGCTAAGACTTCCTGAAAGTGGTGCGGCGATTACAAAATTCTGTCATCCGATGGTATTGATACCAGGCACCGTCTTACAGGTGGTGACTTACTCCAATGCTTTACTTTACGAATGTATCTTATTACCGGCTAATACCGCGCTCTTCGAATTCTCGAGGAGAATTTCCTCGTCGGCTCAACTTTCTTTTGGGGAGTTCCCGCAACGGGGCGGTTGTAGAGCTCCAGCGGCGGCGGTACCGGCGACATGAATGTAACTCAATAATTTGTACCGAGTGAGAATTTTGCAACGTCTTCTATGCTGCACGCTGCAGAAAATGCAATTGCATAAAGTACGTTGGAAAACAAAGGGGAAAAAAGATAGAAACTAATAAAAGCAGAAAAAAAAATATTATTGCCATAGTACACCGGGGCGGCCGCCGTGCGTTGGGATTCTATCGGTTGCCCAATGCCAAGACTTAGGAGGTGGGAACCATCGGCGGCTTCTCATCTGCATCGAGGGACCCATCAGATACTTTGAGGGTGGTATAAAAGCAACTAATATTCCTTCTGTTGGCATCAAACCGCTTGTACGCTCCGAACCTAATAAGTCTTGTGCTGCAAAACGGATAACTAATCAACCAGAAAAAAATGAAGTACTTTGTAAGTAACCACTATTAATCAAAAGTTCTAAAAACTGCGTCTTGTAACCGCTCTTTAACTCCTCACAGATCGCAATCTGCCTTTTGGTTGTCGCGGCAACCTTCAGCTCCGCTGCTGAGGAAAGCGCCAAAGAAAAGCGAGGAATCCACGGATTTGGATATGGAGGCTACGGAGGATACGGAGGATACGGAGGATATGGAGGACACGGGGGATACGGAGGATATGGACTCGGCCATGGATATGGATATGGGTCCTACGTTGGTCATCCCTACTCCTACTCCTATGGCCATGGCCACCTTGGAGGAGGTTTCGGACTCGGCCATGGGTACTACGGCCATTATTAGGCCAATTTAGGAAGATAAGTTCTATTTCAATGTTGTTCTCACAAAATCTAAAAGGATTTCAGTATCCAAGTTTTATTGTTTCGGTTTTAAATGGAGATTATATTTTTGTACTTCACCTTCGGGTCTTGTAAAATAAATGCTTCCCTACTTTTTATTTGAGATTTTCACTTTTTGTCCATTGCACAAAGACGGTTAACCTACCTTTGCAAAATTTAAAGTGTCTGTCTGTTTGTCCGTCTATCCGTCGGTCGTTAAAATATTGGTAAAAAATAAATATAAAGAAAAAAGATAAATTTTAATTTGAAATCTAGGATATTTTGGAGGGGTTGACGGGATCGACAAATTCGTTTTGTTCTAAACTGTATCGTTTGAAAAAATTTCTGAAAGTGTCTGAAAAAATTGACATTCTTATTAAACGATATTAAACAAAAAATTATTATTATTATGATAAATCATATATCCTTCCTTTTTTCGCGCTATAGAACCCCAAAAATTAAAAAGTATTATTTTGGGAAGTGTCTAGCAAACAAAATTATATTCATCGATTTTAAAAAAAACACATTAAAAACATTCATTAATAGAACGTTTATTTATTTATTTATTTTTTTTTCATATACACTTATTCAATTTAATTGCTTAGATAACTCTTGATTTCTATTCTAAATTAAATTAGTTGACAACAACGAAAATGACTGAAAATGTAACACTTTGCATAATTTCAATTTCATTACGTAATTTGTGCGTACATCCAATTGTTTCTTTCACAATTGCAGTTTTATTAAACGCCATCTTACATTTTATAGCCGTCTTTAATAAAAATCTTGGTGTTTACAATCCATTTTAATTTTATCATTATTAGCCATCAACAATGAGTTAAGAGGTGCGAAACGATTTTCGCAATCTTTTATGGCGATTTTACGATTTGTGTGAGACATTGCGTTGTTTTATTGCTGAGGTATTGCACTCATTTCTTTACTTACATTAGAGTAGATGACATTTTTCAGAAAATAATACGTACGATTACATATGTACATATATCTGGTCCCTTGTCTTCTAATCAAATCCCAAGTCAAGAAAAGTTTGCAAACTTTTCATTTGAATTTCATATCCTAAATAAGTTGCAACGGTTTTTCTGCACTTCTATATAAAGCCAAAATAATAAGCAATTTCAAATGCGTGCCCGAATTAACTTTCATTACCGCAGTGGAAATGTTTGTTAATCGCTTCCCAATAATAAATAATGAAAAGAAAAGTGCAATACCGTCACATAGTCGTTATCAGAACAGCATATTAATCAGGAAAAATTCCATTGGGATGCTAATGCTTCCGGAAAATGGTAATTGTTTTCTAACACCTTTAAACTATCGCAACACCCTGTTTACACTCCGCCTTAATTAGATACCTTTGGCCAAAAGCCAGTTACGTTTTCTAGGGCTGTTACGCTGAGATCATTGTTGCGCCGTGAGGTGCATACCAACGTCTGGTTTTGTTGATTGGTATTGAAAAAAAAATGAAACCGAAAATTGAGTACGGTCAAGTTTACATATCTATGGAAAATATTAGATTTTTCCCACCCGCTGGAGTTTTATTATTCACTAAATGTAGACGGTGCTTCATGTACAACGCTTTATTTTTGGATGCATTACAGGGGTTTGCATGATGGCACGCCAGTGGCTGACACAGTTTTCGCTTCAGTCTAACAATAAATAAACTAGGAATGCCTAACTAATTCTAATAAGCTGGTGAAGGTACGTTGGTCAGCGTCAGGTCAGTAGTTGTAGCCCTTGTTTCCCTGCAGCGGCACCTCATAGCTTGAGAGCCCGAAGTACCTGCCTTGCTGGTCTGAACTCGATTTGCCTGAAGATTCCTGAGCTTCTAGCAACCGCTGTTGATGTTGCAGTAGTTGCTGCTGTTGTTGAGCCTGTTGGTGCTGTTGAAGAAGTTCTTGCTGTTGCTGCTGCTGAAGGAGTTCTTGTTGCTGTTGTTGTTGTAAAAGTTGTTGGCGTTGATGTTGCAGGACTTGTTGTTGCTGTTGTTGTTCTAAAAAATATTTTTTTAATAGTAAATAATATTGCGAATTTAGAGATTTACCTCTTAAAAGTTCTTGCTCAACCAAATGGTGTTGTAGATTAGGACCTAAGTACCCTCTATTTGGAGTTTGAACTTCATCTACATTAGTACCACCCTGATCTGGTTGTTGAGGTTGTTGTGGTTGTTGAGGACGCTGTGGACGTTGTGGACGTTGTGGAGCTCCATAGGGTGGAACAAGACTTACGGCTGGTCTTGGGATCGTTGATGAAGGTGTTGCTGTAGGCGGACTAATTAAAATAGGCCTCCAACTCTGTCCCGGTATTACAGCTGGTGTTGGATTTGCAGGAAATGCAGATGTTGATATATGAGGATGTGATCCAGCAACTGCGATTGGCACAACATTCTGTGGGATACCAAAAGGAATAGTCCCAAAAAATCCAGGGAAGGGCAAAGCTGCAACAGGTTTAGCTGGTACTGTTGCTACAGCGGGTATAGTTGGTAGTGCTGGTACATGAGAAACAGGTTGATGGGGCACAAACAAGTTGCTAGGGACAACTGGACTAATGGGAAATACGGGATTTGCTGGAAGAACAGGAGTAGGTGGTACTACAGCTGTAGGAGCAACTACAGGTCTTGGAACAAAGAAATTGCCTACCAATCCTGGATTTATAGCGTTGTAGGGTTTTGAATAATATGGATATCGTGGATAGTTAACATTATAGGAGGATACAACTGCTCCTCCATGCCCCAAAATGTATGGGGTAGGACCCGCTAAAACTGCTGATGACTTAAAACTTGGTGGAATTTTCAAAAATGATGCGCTAGCGTAGGGGTTTTGATATCCGAAATAAGAAGCATACGTTGCAGGGAATGCTGCTGCACCGCCTCCATAGTGAAGCACTCCTCTTTTCGTAACACTTTTATTTTCCACATTTTCATTGAGTTCCTTAGCGTCTTCGGCACAGATCACTCCGATCACCAGCAAATTAACCACCAACAACTTCAACTTCATCCTTATACTCCTGGTAAATTTAAACTTTTGTGTCCAACGTGCGTTTTTCCTCTCACCGGATTAGAACATGAATGAGATTCATAAGTGAGCAAGGTGTATTTATAAAGCGGATATCAAATGGACAGTAGCCACTCTGCATATATACTGTCCGCCCAGTCAATCGTATTTAATATTCTAGTCACTGGACGTAACGCTCCAACGTTCGCACGTAAGAGTGGACACTTACGAATTTCATGGCGAGCAATAGATTTTGACCCACGACACAGTCCCAGTCCAGAAATTGTGGAACTACTGTGGACAGTGATTTTTTTCATCAGTGAAATGCTTTCACTACTTTTTGATATTCGTGATCTGAAAATCGTAAGCGCCCGCGCCACCGTCTTCGTCGGGGCAGTTCGCAATGCTCGAATCAGGCTTGAATGAACAATTAGATGGTTAATATTCGTACGATTGCGAAATGCATCAAACTGGATACTGAAGATGAATTAAACATGCTCTGGTTGCGATTTACACATATTATGTGCGCTAATTTCGCGCGAGAATGGATGATAATGTTCTTTTAGGGAGACAACTAATTATCTCGTCGGTGCAGTCTGAAAATCATATTCTGCTGAATCAATCAGACGGTGGCGGGGCCCAACGTGGCGTGCGAAGCCCCAGAAGGTGGAGGCTCTCATGAACTTGGCAAACTGAGTCTTAATCGAATGCCAAATGATTTATGAGTCAGAAGACGAATGTGCGTGTGCAAATAAAAGATTCTATGATTTTTGAATTATACATTCAGGAATTGTTCACACTATGGGTGGAATGAAAAGTACTCTACGGGAATTACCTGCCTATACATCTTCAAATCACCTCTAATTGTAAAACACATAAGGAATTTCTATTAATAAATATGTAACAAGTCGTAAAGAGAATTTTGTGAAATTTTTTGAAAGTATATTTTTAAAACAGTAGTATTGAAGTTATTCATCGAAATATATTATTAGAATATAGGCAAATCTACAATATTGATTATTTTACTAAATATAGCATTCATTACAAGTTGTATATGTATTAATTGTACATATTTATTAATCATTTAATTTAAAACTTAAAAATGCTTATTATTATTATGTAAACAAAATTGTATAACATTTTTTTGCTAGCGTACAAAAGTTCTGCTTATAATTTGGATACAAAATTCAATTTTTGGAAAGTTCTTAAAATAGTTTTCCTTTTGATTTATTTAATATTAAAGAACCTCAATGAGCATAATTTGAGTCAATCCAATCTTTAAATGGACTGTATTCGTAATATTAGAATATACTTACATAAAATTATTCCACATAATAGAAGGTGATAGTGATTATATCAAGATAAGCCTTTTCACTGGTAAAAAAAATAAAAATTGCTTCCTATGGCCTTGACATAAAAAGGATAAGGAGCAATTAGCGAATGCCTAAGACATGATATTGCCCAAGACAGAAATATTCGATCCAATTATTAATCCCATTAAAAAACGATGAATGGTGTACGTTCGGCTAGTTTTTGTGCTTTTGGCTTCATAACCAGAGTTTAATGAAATTTCCTTTTAGTAAATTGAGTGATTGATAAAGAAACTATTTGTTAGCTATCTATCCTCAATCATATTAAGTTCTCAACAAGTTAAACTGGTTAAACTATTATCTAAGCGATGAATGTCGTACAGGCAAAGCCAATCGGAAGTGTTTTTATGATTTTTAAGTAAGTGTGTATTGCATATGCTTGGATATTTTATAATGCTGGCAATATTGGCAATATTTATGGTTTGTCGTAAACTTGAACAATTGCAACCCACAAATACCTAAAATATCATAAAATTAACGGTAGTATAGTCATTAACAGTTTGGCTTTATTCATCAATTGTTCGTTATGATAACTCCTCTTGACTTCATGTAGAAAAAATTATTCTTCCATTTTAAGTAAGAACAAATTTGTTAGTTTTTAAATATGCGGTTTTCAATACTTCTATTCTTAACTCTTAGTGCAGAAATATACGCGTTAATCAAGGGAAACCACAGAATAATGTATCGAAGTTTGAAAATTAATTGTAGTAATAAAATTTCTATCGAGACGACCAATTGAAGCAGATACATTTAAAAAAGGTGGTCTAAGTTAAATTTAAGCCATAAATAAAAACTATATTAAAAAATCATGAACTCTAAGCGAAACAAGTTTTATCGCCTATTTAATAGGATTTTTTAACAAAAGGGACAAAAGACAGATTTAAATAAAAACATTAAATTAGTCTATATACAACAAGTGAATTAAATTATTGAAGCAAAATTAATTATTGGAATATTTTTCCCGAAAAACCGGTTTCCTCGAAAATATAAGTAAGAGTTACTAATAAACTAAATAATGTATTATATTAGAGTAAACTACATTATTGTCTTAATAAATTTACAAAAATATCCAGGTATGGCTTAATTCACTTTTTAAGCCAAATTTTCTTGCAAAAGTGTGATTGAACAATTTTATTTTCGGATTTATATTTTGCAGCTTAATTTTTTATAAGAGCATTTTAGATTACATACGCCTTAAAAAGCGCCTTCTGCGAACCTAAAAACTCTTAACATGAATATTTACGATATGAATGCCGAACATCGACTGCACTATGCTGACTTACCGGATTTCATTTCAAACGGTTAAAAATACTTCGGAAGTTAAGAGCTCTATCAAGATCTACAAAAAGACACTAACATAATTGAAACATTCTGATTAAAAGAAAAAGTAAGTAATCAGTGCGCCATTCCCGTTCTGTCGTAATGCGCCGCAGAGACCCAATTAAATTACATATTAACCATTGTTTCTTTCACCGATCTTAATCCCAAGTTGTATAGCAATTTATTTATATACTGAGGTATTTGTACCAGTTATTGCAATCATTGCACCTGTTAAACCCACAAATTGTTCAACCAATGAAGTGAATGCATGCTCAGTGATATAACCGATTAGGTTCACTGGTTCGGCTGTTTGCGACTGATCGAACAGAAGATCGCCTGTCTCGATAAAAATTATTGAAATCAAAGAATGCACCACTTTAGTTTAATTGAAATAAACCAGTCAAGAAACAGTCAAGCAGAACTATGTGAAATTCATTCTTCGCAATAATTAGCAAACTGAATTTGGCGGCTTGATCATGCAATTTCACGATCATATCACCGCGGTACCGTTTAAAGCCGCGAATCTAATTTCTCCAGCCTTCTGGGTATGTCCTTGGTAGCAGATCTATACTCAGGTCACTGCTAAGTCACTGCTTCGTTACGGTCCCATTACGCAAGTTAATCCTCAAAAATTTGAAATCCGATCGAAAGCCGCTTTTACGGTCGCCAGTGACGATAACATGCAACAATAATTCTGTCAGAAGCGAAAGCGACGATGGACTGCATAAGCTCGTTAACGAAAGTTGCATGTTGCACACATTCCAGCTGTTAGCAGAAATCTGTGCAGGCGGCCAAAGCGATTTTAAATTTATCGAATTTATTATAGTTTTATCCGTTTTACGGTTGGAAGGCTGAATGATCGGTTTTTGGTCGACCAATCGCGATCAGGAAATTACTCGCGCTTATTACCAACCACCGATAGTGCACACCACCTGCAATTTTTCACCTCTCACATATTTTGTAATAGGTCTATTTAATAAAAATTTACAACAAATATAAGACTTAGTTACAATTAATAATTAAACTGGTGCTGGTAGCCCACCTGAGGGCCGAACCCACTGAAGGAGCTATACGATGGTGAAGCAGCAAAATTTTTCACTGAGGATCGGGCTTGTCCGCTGCTTGGTCCACCGAAGGCATTTCTTCGCGTGTGGAAATTCGTAAACTCATAGCCATCTTGGGAGCGCATAAAACTCTGCGCGGGCGGAGCAGCTTGACCAAAGAACGATTGAGTGCTACCTGAGAATGGGGAGAAGAAATTTTGCGGAGCTCCACCGAATGACGGTCGTCCATTACCAGCTAGAATTTTAAGCTGGGATTAAAACAACGAACCAACAAATTTGTTTTTTTTTTATGTGGTTTCACTTATCTTACCGTCGTTGGCGAAAAAGCCGGAAGTTCCGAAATTGTTAAATTGTGGTGTTGGTGATTGATCAGAAAAGTTATCGACACGATCTTGAATTCCGTTTTCGTCATCATCGTCATCGTCGTCGTCGTCATCATCGTCATTTGATTGTGCTGGTCCTGTTGGTCCTCCATTTCCTGTAGGTCCAGAAGGTCCAGAAGGTCCTGTTGGTGGTCCTGAAGGACCTGTTGGTGGCCCTGAAGGACCTGTCTGTCCTCCGGGTCCTGAAGGACCTGATGGCACTGGACCTTGATTAAAGTTTGGAGGTGGTCCTTGGGGTCCTGGTCCAGAAGACTGACCTTGAGGACCTGGTCCAAATTGTTGTCCTTGAAAACCTGGTCCCGATGGAGGAGGTCCCTGAAAACCTGGACCGGATGGAGGTCCTTGTTGCTGGGGTTGTTGTTGCTGCTGAGGTTGTTGTTGCTGTTGTTGGGGTTGTTGCTGTTGTTGTTGGGGCTGTTGCTGTTGGGGTTGTTGCTGTTGTTGGGGTTGTTGTTGCTGCTGAGGCTGTTGTTGTTGTTGTTGTTGCTGTTGTTGAGGTTGTTGTTGGTTACCAGGTCCTGAGGGTCCCGATGGGAAAGGAAAAGGAATAGGAACTCGTGAAGGCCCTGTTTGTTGCTGTTGGACCCCATTTCCACCTTGTTGTGGCTGCTGCATCTGCTGCATCTGCTGTCCTCCCTGAGCAGGCATCATACCACCCTGCGCTGGTTGCATTCCTTGAGCAGGCATCATACCTGGTTGCTGCATCATTCCACCATTAGCCGCCATAGTTGCATTTTGTGTAGCATTAACAGCTTGCACCAACAAATTTAAGGCAGCTTCTTTTAAAATCAGACCTTTAACAATCGATCCAAGGATCAGTGCAACCGTACGTTTTTCGCGCTCCTTCTTAGGCGGTGCCGCGGACACGGATAAAACAAGTAGAGCGAGGGCGAGCGGTACGTGAAAGCGCATTTTCCAGAAAATTATTTAAATGCTATCTATTAACCAAGCGAATGATTTATGTTCGTGGAGTACCCACAGTGGACGTCGAGGTTTTAGAGCGTACTGCAGAATTTAATAACTTCACCGTTCCACCTAGCAGGCTAGATAGTGACTGCGAGAACACGAATTGTGTTAGCAAAATTCAGGCAAACTAGTTTACGTCTGATAGTGTGGCTCTGGACATAAAATGGTTTCAAACAAAAATGTTTCTTTTTTGTAATGTTCGGGTTTACTGGATCACTAGACGACGACTATGACGATGACGGTGTTGTGGCTTTCTTAGTTGGTCGCACCGTTCTGCTGACAAAAATTACAAAATCAAAAAAGTTAAATTGCACAATTCGACGGGAGAAGGAGCTCTTTCAGCAGTTTTTCCGCTGCTTTGGTTTTATTGGATGGTGTCGTACTGATGTAGTGTCAGGGTCGATTGTACCCGGACAAGGAGCACTAAGGAGGGTTTTGGTGGTAGGCTTCATTTTAGATCTCAAAAATTTTCACAAAGTGAAAGGGAGCTGGGCCGGTTTTGGTCCGAGAAAGGGATAATCGATATGAAAATTGAGTCTAAAAGCTGCCTTAATGTGGTTACCCACATTTGCGCGATAGCCAGCTGCTTGGAGCTGTCCTAACTGCCTCGAGACAGGCGTGGTAGGAGCAGGGCTGACCAGTTCACAGGTGCTTGAACCAGGTCGAAAGTATACCACAAAAGAGTTGGCATTTGTGTGATACACTTTCATAAAATACAATAAAACCGTCGCGTGAGCTCGACATACATTAACCGATCGTTGATCGTGCAAATCCCGCTCCTGCCAAGCCAATTTATAATAATAAGATCAAAAAACTGAGATACAAGGGCCCAGCCTATGTGCAGTTTCGAGGCTGTTTCGTGGGTGAGGTAATACACCGCGAAGGTCAAAACAAAATAGAAAAAAGAAACAACACTGCCTCAGTATTTTTTTTGTGCTAAATTTCCATGGACCAACGACCGACTGACTGTGTTCAGGCTCAGAAAGAGAATTACTTTTCACTTAAAATAGTTCGGCGCCCTTTCGTCTCGTTTTTAAGGCGACATAAAGTCGCCGGGCCGTTACAAAAGTTATGCAATAAAAGTGGACCAGGTTACTTTTTCTCTCTCCTTTCTTTTAAATTTTCTTGTATTTTGCTGTACGTCTTTTGCAAATTTTTTACTTAAATCAATACTTTGGAGGTGACTAACATCTTGCATATTCGATGTCGTTTGTTCTTCCGGGCGCAGTCGTAAAGGCGTTAACAATTTTTTCGCTGCATTAAATTGGGTTTTGGTATTGTCTTTAGAAACAAGAAAGAATTTGGTAATTTACTTTTCGGTTCAGCTGTAAGCAAATTAAGTTATGAAAAGGTAAACGAAGAATGCCTTCACGTTTTCTTGCAAATCGTGTTAGATTAAATCGCTTAAAAGTCAGTTTAAATAAATCCAATCAATTCCTATTGTTAGACTCAATAACTTTGTTCATGAACCCTTTTCTTTCCAGCTCTGATAAATTTGATGACTTGGACGTATGCAATTATTGAGCCAATTATGTCTGCAATCAGGGCATTTTCGTTTAGTTTAGTTGAACTTAAAATTAGAAGTATTACAATATCGAAATCTGAGTGACCTTTCAATTTGACTATTTATACAAATTTAATGCATTAGATTGGCTCGATGGTGCGGGAGTGTTGGTAGTAAGTTACTCCGCATGAATGGATGTCTTTCAACCGTGAAAACCACCTCAGCCACCCTGGTCATGATTTAACATATGGTTTAATAAGAGGTTTCATGCTTCTTTCTAGCCATTCACCCACATACTAGCGCATAGAATTTCGTTAGTGTTGCAGCACCTTTTTATCGAAATTTTAGTTCCGTAAAGGAAGGACGTTGTGACTGTTAAATGCATTCACGTATTTTTTGGTGTGTTTTAAGATATTTGAGTTTTCTCCAATTTACTCTGTGCTAAACGAAACTTTAATTAATTTACTAACACCTCATAGTAATGCATTATCCTGTCTTATCGAGTTTCAGAAAAATACATATTGCATTGAAAAAAACAATTTTGTAGAGGCATCTGCTTCTCAAGCTTTTGACTACGGCAAAAAAATCAATTTATACGGTAGGTACGGAATGGAAAAGTTGCTTATTATTGTGTAATATTTCTAGTAATTTGCTCACAAACTATATATTTTGGAATTTGCGTTTTTATTTCTTTTTCTATGATCATATTTACTCAACATTATTTTTTACTTTTAATTTTGTTTTCCCCCTTACATTGCTACCGTTTTGATATAGCTCTGAGAAAAACTTGTTTGAAGTTTTCTGAGTTGTAAAAATTTAGTCATTCATATGAAAATAAAACCAAAATTGATTTGTTAGAAGAACTGCAGTAAGTGAAAAGCGAATTAATCAGCCAGCTCGGAGCCTAGTAGTTTTATTTTCAGTTCGACCAATTTTACCTTGTTTAGCTGGAAAATCACTTTTCGTCTTTAATTGAAATAATAACTTTGAAGCCTTGCCTAATTGTTGATCGCAGAGCAACCGAACATGTGTGATTCAAGTTGTCGTGCTCGCCGGTCACGGTGGAATAAAATTATGTTGAGGGAAAAGACTGAGAAAGGTGGCTCCTTTGTAATAATGCAGCATTTCTCTGCTGTAATATGCACCAAAAGTTAATTCCCGAAATATTTTAGTGGAAATCTAAAATAAGGTTTACGACTGCAGTAAGTACCTGTATCTACATGAAATTACTTAGAAAAATATATTTACCTCAAACTTGGTAACAATTAACAATTTTATTGAAACGAATATGTACACAAAAATATAAAATTTGTAATGTTTGAAAGGTTTTATACCTTATTTATAAATGGGTGTTGCTTCTTACATTAAGGTCCTGCTTTTTTATACTTACTTTATTAGAATTGATAATGTAAAATAAAATCTTTAAGGAAAACGCTCTTGTAAAAATTCGTAAACGTACTCGAACACGAGAAGCATGACAGCGCCACCAGGACCAAGTCTCATGACTTTTGGAACGAGACCCTTGTAAAGGGCCCTGAATCCTTCCTCTCTATAAACGATTGCTATTGTTCGCAAAGTTGACTTATATTTAATTTTGCCCGGCTTTGGCTGAGGTCCTTGTATTCTCGATTTGGCCACATCAAATGGAATATTTGTAATGGAAGCCAGAGTTCCGGAAGTGAATCCTATTAATACTTTGCGGAAGAACTCTTGCATCGGATCTTCGTAAGCTGGGACTATATTTTTCACGCTGTGGTAGAAGCCAAAGTAGACCATGTTGAAGACACCATTTCTTCCCATTGTTGCAGTTACTCCCTTGTTAATTCCTCGGAAGCCCCATCCTTGCCTGTGGAGTATCCGCCGCGTTACAGCCCATGAACTGGGAGCTTCTTTCATATGAGATCGATCCGCTTGCTGAGCTACTTTAACTACTTCGAATGGATTGACTACGACTGCTTCGGTTAGACCGGCTCCCAGACCAGCAAGGGAAAAGGTCTGCAAAATACCAATGCAGTTTTAAAAAGCAATATTAAAATTCATATTTTGTTAACTCACTATGGGCGTGGGTTCTGGAGATCCAAACAAAAACAGTGGCTTGTATTGTTCAAAACAAACGAATTTTAGAGCCCGTTTCGGCGTCTCCACCATTACTGGTGGTAGGATACCTTTCCAGAAAGACAAAACACCTTCGTTTCTGTACATTTTACCAAAGCAATCAAATACTCCTTTGTAGTAAATCTAAAATTGAGTTTATTTTTGATTATGTTTAATAAATTATATTGAATCCCTCTAGAGAATTTAGAAGCTCATCACAGTACCCTGCCACTAAATTATAATGATTCCGCACAGCATTTCGATTTATATTTTAATTTTTACCTGGATTAATGTATAAGACAAAGTTTGAAAATTTTTTAATTTTTAACTTCAAAAATCTAAAATACAAACAAATGAACAGCAAAGCCAGACCATTAGGTTTCTGTTTTTTCATTTGTGGTGTAAAAACCCTAAATTAATATTAAATGTGTTTGGTTATAATTTTATAACGAAGTACTGAAGATTTTGAGATTTTCTAGCTCAATAACAAACCTGTGATGGAGCTGCTGCCTTTTTACTTTGGAGTTGGAGGCGTGTCTTGACCACATCTAAGGGCTGCATAATGCAAACCTCGACAAACCCGGCTGATCCTCCCGCTGCCACTTGCATGGCAGCGCGTTTAATTTTTGATGGTTCCGACATTTTGATTATGTATCACCTTAAAAAGATATTAATTTCAAACTACAACTAGAAAAATAAAAAATTAATAAAACATTTACGAAAACAAAAAAAAATAGCTTTTTTTAAAAATGAGATTATCGTAATAATGTATTATAAATTTTAATTAAATGAAACAGAAAAAACTGTTGAAATATGGAAACTACATATGTAGGTAAATTTTCATAACTTGAAACCCTTTTAAAGAATTAATTTGAGTTAAAAACAAATATTCAGTATTATCTCTTATCTAGTTCATTATTAATATATCTCTACAACATTCTTTATTTGAATTTTGATAAAATCTTCTTGAAGCAAGTGCTTAATCTATTGAGTTCAAGAGTCTGTATGTATGTATATCATTAAATTTGATAACTGCTTCAAAATGTATTCCCTTTCATAGCTAATCTAATTTAATAAATTTAAAAACAGTGTTCTTCAGATTGGTTTTCCTGAAAATATCTTGCAAGTATCTTATTAAAATTTGATTCAACTGATTACCTTAGTATTATTCTACAATTGAATAAAAAAAAATTACTTGTTGACGAAAGTTTTAATTTACTAGTCAAACAACTCGACTACCAAAGAAAGCCGCGCACAACAAAAGACGCGCGTGCAGCTATCAATTACAAAATTTATAGTTTGCTTTTTACATGTGGCTTTCATCATCTAAACAGTGCACATTGAAAACCTAAATCAGGGAAAATTTCTCAATATTCTCTGTGGCGTTTGTTTGCTGAAAATGCCTTCTAAGTTTCATCGAATTATTACAAATGAGTAAAGTAGATCGATATACATATACAAATACCACTGTCTGCAGAATTAGAAGGTATCAAACAAAATACATATGCTGTGTATATTTTGAAAACCAGCAATTCATTATGCGAATGTATAATCACTCGAGAATGAGATATGCGGTAAGTGTTATCATTATCAGATTCTCAGTACTCAGACTGATAGGCGCTTACTAGGCAGTAAGCGCTGAAGCTTTACGTACTTTTGGATAGGTATCTCAGATTTTCAAAATTTGCTTATTACAAGAAATTTTCTAGTGTCTTTTATTTGAGAACGGCGTTAAAATAAAAGATGGAAAATTCGATCTAGTTCCCTACATTTGACCTACATTACGTCGAAACTATTAAGCCGGCCGGCGTTGATCTACAGCCCCAGAGACAACACAGATCGAACGTGATTCCCATCATTTGGTTAATTTTAACATCAACTCAACTCTGGTTCACACTTGATTTCGTCACAACCTGAACGCCCACGCGTGAGCCATAAAATGGAGAAAAATTCAAGAAAATTTTATTTCTGTCTAGTAATCATCCACATACATACTTAAAAAATGCCTTCGCCCAGCAATAATCGAAGCACTTAGTACTCTGGACGCGTATGGCCGATCGCGGAATTATTCATTGCGATTGTAAGCAAAAACGGCCTTGTGAAGAAAGCAGGTATTTCTTGAAAAAAAAAAGATGAATTGCTTACAAGTTACCTGTATTTTGCAAAGGCGTTTTGCTCCCCTCAAAAGTGGAAATATTTAGAAACTCAGCCGGTGTCTTCTGGTGTTGTTCACTTCACAGATATCCAGAGTTTTATTTGTGAAGACCACCGATACTAGACTGGCTCGGCCAAGGTGGCGGAATCTTTGATAACGTTCCTCGCATTTTCCACGGTTGAGCTTGAGATAATCATCACTCATTCAAAGTCATTAAAGCTTCGTCCAGCTGTTTCTTAGAGATTTTCCACAAGGGGATCTCTAAGAAAACTAAATATAGCGCCAAAGAGATCATGCTTTAGTTTCCTGAAGATTTCAGCTTACTCATTTTCATTTTCTGAGAATAAAAAGAAGCTTCCAACGGATCGGAGAATCTTTTGTGTTTTATACTAATCTGACGATTAGCAACCGTCTCACCGAAGTGAAAGAATAGGTCCACTTTGTTGAACTTAGTTTGGAGTCCATTGTTCAAAACCCCAAAACTTCCGGTAATGAATATTGTGGGCGCCAACACTAACAAATCTATCACTCTCAGGTGTACTTCATTCACCTGTCCTTTCAATTCTAGTAATATTACCACAAATCTTGATAGAAAAAATGACAACGGATTTGATAGACGCTATTAATGACTTAATACAGCTCACGTAACTCCATCATTTCCCAGTTGCTACAGTCTATTAAGCAAGGAATTCGGTACAATCGTGATCACGCATGGAGAAGGCGTTATACCTGCCTCAGTAAAATAATCATATAATTTGCGTGCTACAGAGTGCAATGGTATGTTCTTTTTGTGGAAATATCTAAGACCAATTAGCAAATTAGATTTTGCCAATTTATGCAGTACTTTTGCATTGTTTTTTTTTATATGCCACGAGACTTTTGCAGGTCTGGCCTAGTTTCACGAAGGCCTGTGCAGAACAGCATAAAATCGCTAAGTGAAATCATTACTTTACGTAAAAATGCCTTTTGATTTCCTGCTCCTACTAAACTAAATTGTATGCAGCTATCAGACATATTTACTGGATACAGAAATCTTAAAACCTTCGTCATCAATGACTAAATTACAGGTACATGCAAGATTTTACCTGAAACTTACAATTCTCTATATTATTGTGTGGTTTTATAAAACAGTAAAACGACCGATCTTGACGCCAGTCTCGAGAACTCTAAGTCTAAGAAATTATACGCCTCTAGAAAACCAACTGCCCACCTCACTTTTAGTTTAGTTCATGTGCAAGCAATTTACTTGCGATAATTTTAGATAGACCGATTTTGCTCCAAAAAAAAACTATGGAAGCAAACTTGGTAGAAAGGAGTGTTGTACGGTTTCAAGTCAGCTAAAAAGAAAAATATTAAAAATTTATTGCCACTTATTCTTTCGAAACATTACTTACTTTAGAAAGATCATATTTACCTTCATGATTATGGATTTTTTATTGCTTTATTTATTATTGTTAATAAAGCTTTAAAAATTAAAATATGAATAAAAGTGACGTTGAGAACACCTGGCTGTGAAGGAATAAACATCGAAGGTCTTGAATTTAAACAACGACTTCGATTTTATGTAATTTTACTTACATATTGCACTATATGCTGAACAATAATACAAAAAGTATTAAGCATTACGTTTTTTAAGAATAGGTACTTTTACAATTTTTATAATAAATACAAATTTCTTTGCTAATTTAACGGTTATCATAACTTATAAGTATAAAATTCCTATTAAATATTTATGTATGGTGATACTCTTGATAATTAAATTTTATAGAATATTTGCCAGTTGAACGAAGAATAATTAATTATACGCGGTTTATTAAAGATTTTAGATTTGTAAAATAAAAATGGAATTATAATTTATAACCCTAAGTTTAAGGGACTAAAATATGACTTATCGTAAAATATTATGACGAATACGGACCAGTTTAAACTTTCATTAATTAAAATGTTTGTTTTGAAAAAATTATAGTAGATAATTTGATTTTTTGCTTTTAATGGATTAAATTATTTTCATAAATTCGGTTTTTCGAATTTTTAATTTTAAAATTCTTGGTAATTTTTCTTCAAAAATTATGGTCTTTTACGGGATTATTGTGAAAATCGGCACATAGCATTTTTTTGAGCTGCTCAATGTTTTTGAATCTATTATCCGATTATCAGAAATCGGAAATTCAAGCGATGGATCTAAATACAATATAATATTATTACGAGGAATTTAGGAATATTTAATGAAATAAATAAAGAAAATTCAATTACAACATGAATCAATCGGCTTAGAGATTCTTCTGCCAGCCTTAATTTAAATCTCATAGGTTTATGATTCAGAAAAATTGAACAATATGTACTTGCAGTTGTCAAAATAATTTGTAAACAGCTTATTTATCTACTGTAAGTAAATACAGTTTTCATTGAATATACGAAGAGCTAGTCACTACTTTTCATGATTTGTAAGTAGGATCGATTAGCAAAGATACTAATTGTTTTTTTGTCTTGTTGAAATTATGTGTTACGCTACGTAAACTATTTTTATAAGCATATGACGCGGCATGGACATAGTTTCCCAGTCACCAATTCTTCGAAAATAGATCCCTTAGTAATTTTGAAAACTTTAAAATAGTCTTTCGATGCGGACTGTACGAGGATGAAAGACGTTTTCTGCTTTCGCTCGGCTTTGTTATCTTTTCCTGTTTGTTGAGAATGTATGACTGCTGAAACTGTACTTTGACACTTCTTGTCACCCATACGAGGCGAAAATCAGCTGTTTTGAATCATTTAATTGATCATAGCCGAGCACTCATGCAACCCACACCACCGCAAAACACTGGCAATCCAACTCCAAAGTGGGAAATTTATGAGAAGTGCTTCTCCGCAATATTCGGAAGTGTTTTGATAGTTTTCACCCTTTCAAATTTGTAAATTCTTCGATAAGCAGTGGAAGTTACCTGTGCTGGGCGAACTCGTTGCGGTAAATGAACATAAACGAAAAGATATAGTGACGAAAATTTTAAGCGAGATGACGGTGAGATGAATTATAATGGGGTCGCAGACCTTGGAGATTCTCCGCCAGGGAGTTTGGGCCTCCTTGACAGGGGGCTGGTTCTACGATCCTCACCAGAATGTGTTTTGCAATGCGGTCCACCTGTACATATGGCTTTTTCTGCTGTGCGCCCCATTTATCACGTACTTGGTAAGATTTTGTTGACACTCTTGCGTCAAAGGCCCCTAATGGGGTTAGAGGCGAAATCCAGGTTTTCCCTCACATCGAGCTCCTCGTGAAGTCCTCCTGTTAATCCCCTGGTGCTTCCCAAAATTGCGATGTTTTAATGGTTTTCAGCGATTTAGGACTTACACAACACTCTTTTTCCAGTACTTCCCGAGGACATTCACCACTTGGGGCGTCTACTGCTTCACCACAGCTTTCACAGTAACCATTCTGAAGATTATCAACATGGCATTGCATATTCTGTACGACAGAGCACAAAACTTGTCCGACTCGAACCCAAAGAAGCCATTGAAAGGCCTGAGGGAGAGCAGGGGGTAAGAATGGGGCTCTTTGCCTTGTTATTTATTTTCGCTGTTGCCTTACTCCTGTCCATTGGTTTTAACAGGGAGGATGACTGTGGGATCGAAATGCAGGTGCTGGGGGCGGATATGCCTTCGCAAACATCCGCCGAACAGCAAATCAACGAGACCAGTGGTGCTAACAGCATGATTTCTATTGACTGCCAGGATCAGGTTACTAGCACAATAGGTGAGTCTCCTTTTTCATTCTTAAAATATTGGGCTAATGTCCTAACCCAGAATCTATTGTATCAAATTCTTTTATTTGAAGTTGCATGGTTAAATTTCGGACCTTAAGCCTTTCTTCTTATTTCTAAAACCAATTCAAGTACCCTTAATAAGTCACTAAAATGGTTCAGTTGTAATCCTTAAAAATTTTCCTGAAAACCAACATCTAAATTCATATGTGTATGTATGTAGCTAAAAAGCTAAACGATTTGCCCCCACGTTCGTTTTGCTATCAATATAAAAATAGAGCTAGGATTTAACACAACGCCGTTTTAACAGTTATTAAAATCTTTAGGAAATTATTTTTCACAATGAAGCAATTATGTACATTACCTGCAGATTCTTTTGCGTCACAAATTGCATCATTGCATTATTAGAAGATTGTCTATATCCTTCAATAATTAATCCTTCGCTTCCTATTTGTAAGTTTAAAATTTCGTATCTGCGGAATGCACTGCACACACAAATACTTTACAGCTATTAATATCCCTACCGCTGACGTCACAAGAATCTGAATTGAATAGTCATTTTTTTGGAAGTGGGCAACATGACCTTTTCACTTTTAGATCAGCTGCATTCTTTATAAATTTTGATACTCTCGTAAAAAGTAGAGAAAACATGGTTAAGTTCAAAGTCATTGCTTTTTATTAAGCCTAAAAATTATCAAGAATAATTCAAACAGTTTTTTTCTTCTTCAGATCATTTGTATAAAAGGAATTATTACTATTGTATAAACTATAGAATTAAGAGCGGACAAATCGAGATAAAAATAATTTTAGAATCCTATATCTTTAAAATATCTTAATAAGAAGAAAAAATGAAATATCAATATAATCCATTTTTAAATTCGAAGAAGACATTTTTAGGGAAACCAATGAGAAACTCGCTTTTGAAAAGTATAAAAAGTAAAATTTGACAATAAATACAGCCTTCAAATCCCACTCCAAGTAGACATTTTCAAGATTTTGTAACCTTTACTGTTTAGAAATCTGAAATTGATTGCAATTATATCTCCTTATTAGAAAGACTCGTTGAAAGTACGTAAAATTTTGCTTTAGAGGAGAAGCGAACGAAAAAAATGAAAACCGTAAGTGCAAGTTAAACCCTTTCCTGCCCGAAACTATGTTTTTGAGAAAAGCTGGCTTACCATAAGGGTTTCGTTTTTTCCATATAGAAATTGATGAAAAGGTTTAAAGTTTCTCATGGTCTTAAACTTTTTCAAGCTCTTGCTTTTGCTTCCTTACCTACGTAACATAAACAACATACGATGTTAACTTTTTTTTACAGATCTCAAAGTAGATGTCCATCGTAAAAATAGTTCCGAATCTAGTGATAGCATTGGAATGTGTACAGTAGCTGGTGGTCCGTCTTCTTATCGGAACGAAATGAGTAAAGTAACCAATCATCGCAAATCACTTAAAGTCAAAAGTAAGTCAGAAGAACGTCCTTCAAAAAATCCAGCAATCTCCGAAGAAGTCGCCATTTCACAAGATTGCGATAGAAAAGCATATGAATTACCCTCAACGTCACAAATCACTGATAGTTTCGGTGACTCAAACAAAATAACACAAAGCATGGAAGAGAAACGAAAGAATTGCCTCGAAAGGCAAAGCAGCTTCGATGTATCCGAAGCTAGCGTGTTAGAACTATCTTTAGCTAGGCAACAGAGTGTACATATTTGTTGTGATATTGATGTTGATAATTTTAGTGAAGCTATAAGCAAGCGTGTTAGTCATAAATCAACGAAACTACAGCGGCACAGAAGTTCTGAAAGTAATGATGACCGGCCTAGACGTAACCGTGGCTTGTTTATGAATCATAGAGAACAACAGTCCGGGAATGACATTCGTAATCCTCTACAGTCCCTTGCTTCTGATTTGTACCTGGAGAGTAACTATGCAAAGTCAGATCTGGGTATTGAGAGTATAGAAAATAATAACAGTAAAATATACCTGCTACAACAGCCAAAACCTATGCGAAAAGACTCTAGTAGCACTATGTCAGCACTTCAGCTATCTGTAGCTAGCTCCCAGCCTAATAATACCCGTAAAAGGCGCCACTCCAACACTGGAGGCAAGCCTATTACTAACCAAACACCGAGCGTAAGGCGGATTAAAAGTGCAGCTTTGGAGATTTCATGCCCGCAACCGTCGGTCTCGAATCTATCTCCACATCCAAATAGCGCCGAGGCAATATCTGGACAGCAAATAAAAAATCCTCAGAGCGCAATGCTACCGCCTCCAAGTAAGTGCCTTGTTCGAAATCCACATCTAAATTTGTGTCCAAAACTGAATAGTCTTGGAAATAATTCAAGTGGAATTATCGTGGAGCCTGTGTACCCTATTGCTGAACAAGCAGACGAAAAGAGTCTGAATGAAACATTTATTTTCTCAGCTGAAATTGATTCAGATGGGGAAAATGCTGAAAAATTGGCTTCGGCTCAACGTAAGAGATGCTCTACAACAGAATCAGAATCAGATATGGATAGACCTCGTGCTCAAAGCACTGATTCTGAGACCGATAATAATGGATCAAGATCACCTTTGCTCAATAAGACAAGTCGTCATATCGATAAGTACAAAAATGTTACAGATGATACTAAACAAAAGATAGCTGCATCTGTGGCTAATTTCGTCGATGTGACAAATGGTAGTAATTTAGCATCTCGGTATAAAAGCGGTGATTCCGGATGTCCTTCTAGCGATTGTGAGCAAACAAGTGCCAGTTCCAAAGATATGTTACTTTCAAGGGAGAAAAGTGAGGAGAGCAATTTTAAAAGATGGTCGGGATACTCTGAAAAGGATGTAAAAGAAAATGTTGCTCCAGGTGATGAAGGAAATATTTCGGAAAGTATCCAGAAAGAAGAAGAGCCTGTGGGTAAGAAGGCAGCTAAAGATGGTAAGCATCTTGGAGCAATTCCAAAAACGTCGACGAAAAAGGATGATCTTAATGAATATATGCCTCCAAAGAAAGCTCTAGGAGCTATTCCAAAATCTACAAGCAGAACGTCTTCCTCTGCCTCCTCAAGGAGTTTTAGTGCTGAAAGTTTTTCTAATGAAATTTATAAGTCCTACAAAGATCAGTGGCTTATGGTTGGTGGTCCTGGTCACAGCCAAACAGTACAACCATCACTAGGTCCTAGTTGTGTGCACAATATGCATAACGACATTTTATTTAGTAATTATTCTCGGAGGAATTTCTTTGATCCAAATTATCCAATGCAGCCCAAACTGCGTCGTGAGGGTGCACGTCGTAATAAAAAACACAGCGATAATCGAACATCGAAGTTAGAAGAGATTTCAACAACGCTAGAGTTTGGGAGTGATGATTTACAGAATACAGGAAATGGAACTTTATCCATACAAGGACTTATGAACGAGCACTATTCGTTTGAAAATGCGATTCCAACTGAGCAGCGGCTATCTACAGGTCAAATTCGGTGCGTTGAGTTCAACGATTCTGTTTGCTGCGGATATTGGAGAACGTGCAGTTTAACTGCTGAAAAACCTGCCCAGCCCAAACGATTCTATAAATATCGTTTGCATTTCTTTGGACGACGAGAACTGAAGATATCTATGGACCGTCTACAATTGTTGGCACTTTTTGATCGCGATTTACATTGGTTCCATGTCACTCTAGCCATATTTCTTTCAATAGCTGTATGTTTACTTGGAGCTACAATACTTCAGATGGGATTCTACAAGGACATATTTGCCTTCCTATTTTGTGTAGTTATAGCCGGAAGTCAATACTCGCTCTTAAAAAGTGTCCAGCCAGATGCTGCATCACCTATTCACGGATTCAATAAAACTGTTGCATACTCACGTCCTATATATTTTTGTGTCTGTTCTGGCCTTCTTGTGCTATCACATCATCTAGCGCTAGAACTAAACTCTAACGAAGCTTGGGTTACTCAACAATTGGAGATAAACATCTTTGGAATGCCATTTTCACCAGAAACATTTTTATATGCTCTTACAAAAATTATGTCTATTGTTCTGCTCCTTCTTCCGATCTTCTTCAGTCTAGGGCTATTTCCGCAGATCAATACGTTTTGTATGTACATTTTGGAGCAGATTGACATGCATGTCTTTGGAGGGAGTGCCGCCTGCAGTCTGGCTGCGTCACTAATTTGTGTACTTAAATCAATACTTGCTGTTTGCATACTATATGGGCCAGCGTATGGAGGTCTCATAGAACAAAAAGGCACACAACATGTCCTGTTTTCAATATTTTGTGCCCTTTTGATACCCATTTCTTATCATCTCTCACGAACTGCTAGTGATTTTACACATGTTTGGGCTCTTATTAAGTCCAGCATAATTTCATATCCGGAAGATGAGGACGAGGAAGATAATAAATCCAGCCGGACTACTTGCCAAACTAAAATATCACCAGATTGTAGTCAAAAGAAACTTGACGAAATGGAGGGGAATGATGAATTAAAGGAAGATATAACCTGCAGCGAAAGAAATGATACGGGGGATGAACATACCCCAGCAGAAGTTGAATCACCTGACCCCTTACCAAAAAAACTGCAACATACAGTGAATACGCGTCTAAAGAACGACCTCGTTGTATCTTCCGCATTAGCATTAATTATTTTTGGACTTCACGGCAGCACGGTGTTCACAGTCCTCCAGCCGGACCTCAACACGGTTTTATACTCAATTGCAGGAATACTCGGGTTTTGTTTACATTACATACTTCCTCAAATGCGAAAACATCTTCCTTGGCTATGCTTTTCACAGCCGATTTTGCGACAAAATGAGTTTGGAAAATTTGAGGTTTCCGATGCAGCTAAAATCATGTGGTTCGAAGTGCTCTACGTTTGCTTATGCTTCCTAGAAAGAAACGTACTTTATCCCCTAATTTTCATCTCGGCTCTAACTGCTGATTCTACTCAAATTGTGCAAAAGTTTGGAATACCATTTGGTGCTGTAGTTGTATCTATTTGCGCATTGAAATGTAAGTAACAAACCGTGTTCTATTTTTAGTATTATAGGTTTCAATAACGAGGTTTGTTCTAGGTGTAAGGAGTGCCTACTCTGATGTTGCCAACCAGTACTTGATTCTAATCTTTTCTGTTCTACTGTTCAAAATCGACTTCAGCTACGCTAGTGAGACTTTCCTTGTAGATTATTTTGTCGTTTCTATAATTTTTCGAAAGTCTTGTGATTTCCTATTAAAGGTAAGTTTAATTACGAAAATAACTTATCTATGCTCTATTCGCCGTTAATAATGTAGGACCCTATTACGAGTTCCAAATAATCAACTCGACATTCAAAACAATAAAGATAATAAAATGAAATAAACTTCAGAATCTTTTGTCGATATGGAAATAAAAGTCATTAAATGATTTTGGCTTTTACAAATTGCGCATCAGTACTATTAATTTTTAAACTAATTTATTGCAAACTAATTCCGCAGATACAATTCATCGTTACATACATTGCACCTTGGCAAATTACGTGGGGCTCAGCATTTCACGCGTTCGCTCAGCCATTTAGTGTGCCCCATTCGGCAATGTTATTTATGCAAGCTGGAATTAGCGCAGTACTATCAACGCCGCTCAACCCATTTTTGGGCAGCGCAATATTCCTTACCTCATACGCCCGTCCAATAAAGTTTTGGGAAAGAGACTATAACACTCGCCGAATTGATCATTCAAATACTCGCCTAAGTTCGCAGCTCGAAAGGGATCTCGGAGCGGACGACAACAACCTAAACAGCATCTTTTATGAACATTTGACGAGGTCACTGCAACACTCCCTTTGTGGTGATTTGCTAATGGGAAGATGGGGTCCAGTTAATCAAGGAGATTGTTTTGGTGAGTATTCTTTTGATCGTAAGTTCCTTTTATATATGTAGATCAATATTAAGATAGACTCTACTTTACTTTAATTACTTGAAGCCATTGCTAACTGCTACTGTGGCCAGTAGCAGTCAGAGCAGGTTCGATTAAATTATAATTATTATATATTATATAATATACATATATATATATAT
The DNA here is from genome assembly GCA_963920795.1 of Eutolmus rufibarbis. Taxonomy (NCBI): domain Eukaryota; kingdom Metazoa; phylum Arthropoda; class Insecta; order Diptera; family Asilidae; genus Eutolmus; species Eutolmus rufibarbis. The sequence continues at coordinate 41,458,956 of OY987206.1, read as the reverse complement.
GTATATACTGTATATTATATAAATTAGAAAAATTCCTTAACATAAATACTATTGTGAAAAGGTTATTAGAAAATTTTAATTAAAAATTGAAAAGTAATGCTAAAGTTATAACACTTTGATCCTCATTTAGTTCTCGCTTCGGACTATCTCAACTGTTTGGTCCACATTATTGAACTCGGCAATGGTCTATGCACTTTCCAAATGAGAGGCCTAGAATTTCGAGGTACCTATTGCCAGCAAAGAGAGGTGGAGGCTATCTCTGAAGGTGTGGAAGACAACGATGGATGTTGCTGCTGCACACCAGGGCATCTACCGAGAATGCTAAGCGCAAATGCTATGTTTACGACTCGCTGGTTAGCTTGGCAAGTTGTAGCTGCTCAATACGTTTTAGAAGGCTATTCTATTTCTGAGAATTTAGCTACAGCCACCTTACAAGTTTTTGAATTCAGGAAAGTTTTAATCACATATTATATTAAGGTAAAGGTCTAACGATTGTATGAATACAATTTTTGAAGTAACTTATTTGCAGAGCATCATTTATTATGTCACGAGGAATACTAAATTGGAAGAATGGCTTTCGGCAGGCCCAATTCAAGATGCCCTAACGAATACTCTTAATCGGCAGTTTGTAGACTTAGATCCAATCTTTAACTACAATTTGGATGAAGACTTTGATTTTCGTGCCCTTGGTATCACTCGTACAAGCTTCTGTTCTGTGTACATGGGATGGATTCAATTCTGCTTTACAAAAAGGAAAAGTAAAGATAAAGTCTCTGCCAAGGAAGAGGAAAGCGACACTCGGAATAGTGGAGACGCTTCACAGTGTCGTGATCGCAGCTCATATTCGACATCAACAGTAAATGTAAATAGTGGAGAAGAAACTGCTGGTGCTAATGGGGACAATGACTTTCCTAAAACTAATGAAAAGAACAAAGCAGCAAGTAATAATAAGAATGAAGAAATGGACGAAGGCTCATCGAAGCCGACCGCTATTACAAAAGACTCACCCTTGGTATCTTTGTGCCTTGCGTTAGGTCTGCTTGCTAGGCGTACGCTAGCAACAGCCAGCCACAGCTCATTATCAGGGGTTGAGTTTTTTCTGCATGGTCTGCACGCTCTGTTCAAGGGTGATTTTAGAATAACATCTCCTCGAGACGAGTGGGTTTTTGCAGATATGGAACTTTTGCATGGTGTAGTTGCGCCTGCCGTTAAAATGGCACTTAAACTACATCAAGATCACTTTTCTAGTCCAGACGAATATTTAGATCCAGCCGTGCTTTATGAAGCAATTACTTCTCATTCAAAAGATTTAGTAATATCGCATGAAGCTGATCCAATGTGGCGTAGTGCCGTTCTTAGAGGAGCCCCAAATTTGCTTGCATTGCGACACGTTATGGAAGAAGGATCAGATGAATATCGAATAATTCGTCTTACAAAGCGGTTCCTTAATTTTCGTGTAATTAAATTAAACCGAGAATGTGTTCGCGGCTTATGGGCTGGACAACAGCAAGAACTGATTTATTTGCGAAATAGAAATCCCGAGAGAGGTAGCATTCAAAATGCAAAACAAGCTCTACGCAATATTATAAACTCATCCTGTGATCAGCCCATTGGGTATCCTATTTATGTTTCACCTTTAACTACATCGTATGCCGAAACGAACACTCAACTTTGTCGAATAATTGGAGGCTCCATTACGTTGGACACCATCCGAACTATGGCTATTGAGGGTTGGAATCACATACGTCAAAGGTGCAGAGAAGGCTGTAGTAGTGGAAGTGGTGGCTTAGACTGTGATGTCACAAATGAGGTTCCTGGGGTGTATTTTTCACCAGCTGCTGTTAACAGCACTTCAGCAACTCTTCCTTATGGAAGCCAAAGCTTATCCTGTGCTGGAACACGAGGGAGCTTAGCCAGCATGAATAAACCCACCAGTTCTACACTTATTGCTGGATTTCTGAATCGGGAACGAGATCAGGAGAGGGAGACTGTTCGCGAACGTTCAAGCAAGAAGAATATCCAATCCCGAAGCGAAAGGGAAAGAAGGGCCACATTACCAATCGCCTCATCGGCAGCTAGTGAAAATTCTAAGGAATTTGCATCGTTTAAAGAAGGAATGGGCAGTACAAATTCAGGACTGAGGCACATAGATATTCCAGAAGCCAGTCATTCCACCAAAATGTTCTGTTCATCTGGTAATTTAGGCGCAGAGGGTCTCAAATGTATATCGTCCGATTCTCCCAAACGGAGTCACAGTGTTCAGCCTGAAGTCTCGGTTAGCCGAGAAAGGGATGAATTTGCACGGGCAGAAGGTCCTCATTCGTTAATCGAGCTGAACAAGAAGGTTATCATCGTTGACGGTACAGAGGTAAGTAACCAATGTGATCAGCGGAATGAGGGCCTACGTAGAGTTTGAAACTAAATAGGCTAGGATAGAATAAATACAGAAACTACACTATTATAAAAAGATCATGATGCTAGCATGAAATCTAGCGTTAGAATAATATTCTTATCTTTGGCGGTAATATTACATTTGAAATATTCGTAAAATTCGATTTCTTATTTAGTGTGTGCAGCGGCACAAAATAGCATGCGGCAGTGCGATAGCGGCTTAGGGTGGTCGTTCGATTACTCGTTTTGGACGATGTGTGCAGACAGTTTTTAAGCTTTGTGTCCTAACTATTTTTTTCGATTAACTTTCCTTCATAGCTTTGATATTGTTCTGATTTTCGGCACAATTTGGGTTTTGTTATATGTTGTTTTTACTTATATCCTGCTTTTTCTCAAATTTTTCAACATTTTTATTTGATGGTGTTATTCGGTTAAGAGGACACTGTTAATTGATGAAATCAATTTTTTTCACATATATTAAGAACATACTATTAAAATTTAAAAAGTTAATGGATATGGACGTAGAAGACAACAATATTTACTAAAAATCTCATATAAAAAAATACCATAAGTGAAACGAACGGAGATGTTTAGCATTATTTCATGTTCTAAGCCTAAGTTTAATCTGAAGTTAAATGTTTCAGTTCAACTGAAATTTGCTCATTCTCCTTTCAATTTTTTAAAAGGCTTATTTTTTAATGGTTTTTTTTTTAATTAATTAGCTTTTATAAGTATGCATTTTCAAGTAGAAAAAGCCTATACTAAAACAAAAATAATAATAATATTTAGTACCAATTCATTATTACACATTTCTTTAAATGCAGTCTATGTAGGTCTTCAGTCCGCTAAGTGAGTCTGATAATTGAGTTTTTATGTAAGCTGATAAAACGAATTTTTAAACAGATATACGATTGCCTTGACCTTGGTCGTCGAATCGATGTAGTTTGGCCTAATGAAAAAATGAGAGCCTGCGGAGGCCGATCTTCATGGAAAGATTGGTTACCGAAAGAAGGTATGGTTGGGTATGTTGTCCACTACTGGCAACCGAATCATCCAGATCAAAGATTTCGTTCAAACGTTAATCGGACGCTATATCTGGTCGAAATCGGAGAGCGTTTTGTACCTGTTGGCGAAAGCGGTATCAGAGAATATAACCAAATCACAGATGTAGCCTCCAATAGATCATTTATTGCGGCCATAGCAGGAGCAGGTGATCCAACCAATTCAACCATTTCTGCGGTCATGGAAACAAGTGCAGCGAACAACGACATTCCCATGGCGCCTATAAAAGCTGAAATTAAAGATAATTCCAATTCTAAAGAAAACAATTACTGCACATGTGATAGCAAAAATCAGACTGAACTTAGTTTTAACGATGACGGCATAATTGATGATGATGACGAAGAAGAGAATGAAAACGTTGATAGTTACGAATCTTCCGGTTCTCTATCATCTACACCAGATAAAGGTGGAGGCGAAGGAGAAAATCCATGTGAAAACAACTCGGGGAATTGTCAGGAAATGCGATTCTATTCCGAAGATTCTACAGTAGGGGAGACGAGCAGAAACGATATGTCATAGTTCACAGCGATCTTGGCGCACCTTCGCGCCCAATGATATGGAATACGTGAGTGTAAAAATCTTTGCAAAGGAGTTAAGCGAAGCTTAAGACCTGTGTACATAGAATTTAACTGCATTACGCTATTCGCTTTTTATTGAACATTTTTTCATAGTGATTCATTTTTTATCATAGTTTTATTTAAGATGTAATCCATAATCTACTCCAAAATTTTGTATGTTCAAAGCTTCGGCTTAAGAAAAAAGATTTCATGGTGCTTCCTTTTATTATTTGAATTTCTCCTAAGGAAAAATCCTTGATCCTCGCGTTTTAGCCATGATACCATAAAATTCAAATTATGCAATTTTCGGTTAAAAATTTCGCCTCCGTTCAAAATCTTAAATTCATAGAACTTATTTTGTAAAAGTTTCGCTTCACTGCCATTATCTGTTGGATATCTTTTTAGTACTGGGCATATTTTTAATAAGGTAAAATGCACTTAAAAATTATTTTACAAAGAATTTTGCTGTCCTTCAATCTGCAGTAAAAAACTGATTTTTTTAATCCTTAAGTGGTAAATTGTTGTCTTCATATAGCACGGAAATATAAAAGGGCTATGTACACTAAAAATTATGAGTACATCTATTCCTTAGCTTTTAGGGTTCCATGGATAGAAGTTTGTAGATAGCTACCAAAACAGTTACAGGTGTAGATTTAAAAAGAAAAGAACTATTTGGTTACTTTTCCATATAATATTATATGAACAACTATTTATTCACTGTCGCGTTCACACGGGACAATACGGAAGAGAATGTAATGAGAGAAGATAATATTATCCTCGTGTATTCAAATGCTTCCCGGACAAGACAATTGGCTTTCAAGGCAGAACGTGCCCTTGTCTTATATTGTGCATAGCTGAATATAAGGCAGCGAGATAGTTGTCCATCATTCTCAGCGAACGTTTACGTACATATGTTCGCGTTCTTCCTTGCATAATACGTAAGCAATTTTCTAAATTAAAAGTCAGCGCTTAATAAAAAGAAAAATTAATTTTGGGAAAAATTAGTCCCCGCAAAGGAAATACCAAAGAATAACCCACAAAGACATAAAGTCCCTTTTATTGGAGCTGCTTCAATATTTTTAAATACTTTTGACTCTTCTCCCAATAATAATTAAATTGCCCTTCTTTCTAACATTCTCAATATTAAATTTAAAATGGTAAATAATAAAAAAAGAATCCGCCATATTTAAAAAATTGGAAAGATATATAGAAAATCTTTGCGCAAATCCGACTCGCACTTGACCATATCCGTTGCCCGCTATAAACGTTTGTCGCTATCGTACCTCTGCCATTTTGTGATGTTAAAAATTTTAAATAATTTTTGGCACAAAATAGGAAGGACTTTATAAGCATTCTAAGCAAAGATTATTTCGATAAAATATTTAGAATTTTAAAAATTGAACCAAAAATGTAAAACAAGAAAAAATTGCATTTTAAAAGCGTCGTTATATGGTGATGCCGGACTGAAGGAATTGTGAAAATCTCTTGCTTTTTATTGCAATGAGTCTTGCCCTAGTTCAAACTCCTAACTATAGCATTAAGCTTATTGTTTATAAGAATGTCGTTAAAATTTTTATTGTTGTAATTTTTGTCTGCAATGGGGGCGATAATTTCAAGCTTTTAAATGTAAAATAGGACAAGGATTTTTCTCCAAACATTTATTTCTCCGATTTGTAGTCGAATGATTTACAAATAGAAATTTATCATATATCCGCAGACACATTAAACAAATTTTTGCACTATTTGTTCATTAATAGATGAAAAATAATTGTAGTTTTTTCAAAATTTGCTTCGTAATGGCTACAATATTGTTTGGCCCCAGTAGCCAGCCACAGAGCATTTTTCCATCGCTTAGTATGCAATAGAACAAAAAATCGTATTATCGCATTTTAACCTTGTACAGTTTTTATGGAAGAACAGAAAATGTATATAACTAGTTACTTAAAAAAAGCACAGGAGTAAGCTAAATAAAAACAGAAATATAAATAATTTTCTAGGGGTTAAGAACAAAGATTTACGCTCTCGGGTTGCCTTAAAAATTAGACTGATTTTTTTTATTGAAATCACATTTAATTTTAATAAACTGAATAAACAACAAATAAAAAGAGTTAGATTGCAACAAAAAAAAAAAAATATTAACAGAGGTTAGTATTACGATGAAAATATATTTAATGAATTAAACGTAAGTAGCAAAATACAGAGAACATGTAAATTTGCTAGGTAAGGCATTCGCAGTAGATACAGTTTATATTAGCCGAGATTAATTGCATTCGTACTATGTCTTTTGGTCTCACAGTTAAGTCCTAACAATATTTAAAAAAATATATCAAAACTTCTAATTTGTTACTCTAAATTCATTCATTGCTATGATAGCCGACTCTGTACATATTTAGTAAAAATTTCAATAAAATGATTTTCTCACAATTTACCATTTTGTTTTTCGTATATATCCCAGTTTTTAGAGCTATGTAAACCCTATAAAAAATTTAAAACTCGGCGTTCCCGACTGCAAGGTTTTTTTTTTTATATTTTTTTAAAACTCCTGGATTCTAACTTTGATATTAATACTACTAATTTTACAATACTATTTCGGATTTCCGTCAACATAAAAGATCGTTGTTCTTCTAAAACATTTTAATATTCTTATAAATCGTTTAATTTCTTGAGTGTTTTGTTATTTCACTAATTTTTCGCATGGAATACCAGGGGGCTTAAAACTCATTAAAATCAAATCAAAGAAATATTGTTGGTTCCCGTTCTTAATTTATTGAATCCTAAAATTATTCACAGATTTCTTTAATGCAATCATATACCGTAAAAATTCGTTGCAGGTGTTTCGGATTTTACTTTTTTGGGTAGTGTTGCGGCCCGTAAGTAAGGATTATCGATATTTGGATTATTCAATATCGCATTATTCGTTGTTGAATTATTCTTTATTGGGGAAGCGTCAGCTTCCTGCTTTATTTCCTTTTCTTGTTTCTCTTGCTTGACTTCATCACCCTCGTCTTCATTTCCGCTGTCGTTCTCAGTATCTGTTAAATTTTATTTATAATTTATAAAAGCTTGAATAGATTCATTATTCTATTGTACCTTTGGATGTTACATCCTCAGTTCGGTTTGCTACTTGATAGTGATATTCTAACTCATCAAAATCGAATACTTGATCTGTTGGATTCAGAGCAGCCAGATATGGTGGAAAAGATGGCTTACATGCAATAACTATAAAAATTGAAGAAAGTTATAAAAATTTCGTAAAAATTAAAAATTCTTACGTGGAAACATGTTATCTTCTGTATCAAATAAACTGTGCGTTTCGCTGGTCTTAGAGAGGAATTTTGTCAGTGCCTTTTCAATATCACGTTTCTGGTTTGCTGCTTTTTCCCGAATAGCTTCGTATTCTGTTACAGGCTGCTTATGGGTCTGGGAAATATAATTAGGGTAAACATTTTTTGCCTGCAATTATAGATAAACTCTTTCTTACCGGCGTCCTAATGTAAGCATGCGGATCAGGAAGAACCGGGAAATAGTTGGGAATATGTTGAGGATGAGCACTTTTTGTCCCGGCTTGCAGCAAGTTTAGTTGTTTCTGTTGAGATGATAGTTGAGGCGGGGGAATAACTTGCCTTGTCTCTCGTTTCGCGTGAGCTTCAAGGCCTTGTATTGATATGCCCATGTTAATGAGAGCAACTACGACATCACCTATGACTGGTATTGTGCGTCCGGATAACTCGCAGTAATTTTTTGCTGATGTTCCCACTTCCACTGTTACTAAATTATCAAAAACAAATTGATTAATTGCTAGCTGAGATAAATAGATTAAAGGAGAAATTTTATTTTCGAACGTTTTCGCCCATTTGAGCTAAATTTTCAAACTATCTCTGAAGGTTCTAAATCTTTGATCCCCTGGCACTACCCTACTTGTTTATTTTATTCTGAAATCAATCCTACTACCTACTAAAATTAATGTCATTACATACAATACGGAACTATCGCAAGGTAAGTTTCACTGGTACTTGGGAGACTGTTTGTTGTTAAACGAGACTAGGTTGCCCGCACCGGTTTTACGTCATGAATCATGACCCACATTTTAGAACTTAAGGTATTCGCAGAGCTTGGAGACCACATTAATGAATTAAAATGCCTTGAGCGCTGCGAAGTAGAATCATACAAAAGGTCTTGTATGTAATCTAATTCTCTATTCTATGAGCATCAAGGGAATTTTTTCTTTCAAGTCTGACCTAAATTTATCTGTTTTTGTGCACCATTTTTCCTGGCGTTCATGGTCCAAAATGTTTACTTGGATTCAACCACATTTTATGAATGCAGTGGGATTAAAAAGAAAGAATTGTTGCAGTTTCGAATTAAATAGATTTGGCAGAATGTGATGAGCTATCCCTGTCTTTACAATATAATTAATTAAGGCTACTTTCATCAAATAAAACTTACAACTTTGTATCATTTCTGTAAGAGTTTCCAATACCATTTTATCCACCGATTCAAATCCTTTTTCCATTAGTAAACTGGATATCGCAACTGTGAGTACCCTTCGGCGTGGATTTCCAATCACTTGACCCTCTTGTTTTTCCATATTTACAAGCAAGGAAAATAAATAAAACACCTCCCGAATAACTAAACAATCTTTTGACAGTTAGATGGCATTTGTTATTTTCAGTTATGGCTATCCTAAAACAGAAAGTTCCAATATGGCAATGCTTCTAGTATTCCCCAAATTACCACTAAATTGAACATATAAAAAATGAGGGAAACTCTTTAAAAATTTTTTATGGAAGTTAGATTAATATATGAATGTAAATTAAATTGTTAAATTATGTGTAAAGAAAACAAAATAAATGAATAAACGATTTCTAAATATCTTTTCGTGGTGAAAAATACTTCTCAAACGCCCTGTACTTATTGACTTGACTAACCGACGTCAGAATAGCCTGGAAGTGCAGCTGTGGTGGTTTTGAATAGGAATTGTTGTTCAGTTCAGTGTTTTGTGGACGAGAAGAAATTTTGTGGATAGAAAATATATTTAATCACGTAAACATTAACTGAAAATGCTGCCTGAAGGGCCAAAATCTTCAGAAAATTTAATGGTATGTGAAAAATCGTCCGGTGTGTATTAATTTTCCTGTATATCACTTCCGCAATCGAAGGAAAGGTTAGCTGTGTTTGGAAGCGCCAAAAAGATAACTTGATATAATCTATATTTGGGACTAATCAAATCTTATGGACGTAAATAGAATACAATTATCCTTCAAGAGCGAATAGATAAAGCGTAAAGAGACGACGCAATGTGGGTCACATACAAATTGAAAAAGAAATTCACTTTTGACACTTGATGCAACTTTATTATTTGGAACATGGCCGCCAAAATAAAGTTTGTTTACCTCGCGATTTATATATGCTTCGGAGTGTGTTTTCGAGCAAGTCGATTTGGAAAAAACGAAGCTGGAGAACTTCACCAGATTTTGATGATCGCATTAATTGCTTAATTACTACTTAAAGCCAGAGATGGGTCGTTGTTGGTGGTGCAAAAGTGGTGAAAGCGTGACACCATGTAATTTCAATTTTAAAAGGTTTCGCGCTTTTATTCATTAACAATTGGCTGTTTTAGCGTTATTGAGGTACTTCTGTGCGTACTGCGCATTTCCACACTTATCTGAGCGGTCAACAACCGTCCAGTGGTCATTGGAGCGCCGTGTCACGTGTGAAGAAATTGCGCCAAAAATTAATGAAGCAAATCCATATGAGACCATTTCACATTGGCGCAGCTCAGATTGCACATGTGTTTGCACTTAGAATTGTTCTAAACCGATTTGCAATCAACGGCGACCTCTTAGAAATAAAAAACATCGAATGGATGAAAATTGTTATCTTTACATATGCGAAGCAGTGGAGAATTACTGCAATTAAATATATATATTTAAAATGCAGGAGTAAATTCTTTTCGTTAAACATGTTTGGAAGTATTGCACAATTGCCAAAACTGCTACGAATGTCCTCTTCTCTTTATTAAATTTAAATTTTTAATCAATTCAAAATTATTTCCCTATCACATTACTCATTTACCTCTAAATTTTTGGCCTCACTGAACATGTTCATGTACATTTTAATATGAATGTTTAAGAGTTGTCGTTTGGACAAATGTTTCTCACTTAGCAGAAAACGTAGGACTGCTTTGAAATAACCTACTTATTAATTTTTTTAAATTTAACTGACTGAATTAAATCTCAAGAAATGTAAGGCACTCCAAGTTAAATTAAGGATTTTTGTGGTTTTTGACATCCTATTCACTATATTTGGATCAAATTTAATAAAGCAAATAAATACCTATATGAGATACAATGAAACAATAGAAACTATAATACAAAAATGCCCTTTTCCTGGTTACTTGCTTTATACCTTCATATTGCGGTTTTAATGTCTTCGCAGTACGAAAAGTAATTCCACTTTTATCATATTGCCTCCTCATTATTCGTAATATTACTTTGGGAACGGTATGTTTTAGAGAATTAAATGTAAATAAGATCCTAAAAGGAACTGAGCAAAATAAATGCTTAAATATGAGTTGTTTTTCTTCCAGTCACTGCCAACCGACACAATGCAAGTTAGAGTACCATTTTTAATGGCGCCGAGTAGTGATTTCTACCCCAGTCAATTGCATGTCGATCAAATATTGCCGGGAATATATTTAACGAACACTTCAGTAGCTTGGACTCCAGAAAGACTGCGATCACACGGATTCACACATGTAATCAATATAGACAGACATATCGAGGATTTCTTCATCGTCAGAAATGATCACAACTGCAACAGGACGTACGATTTTGGCTCGGAGTTCGAGACACTTGATCTGAATTTTGGTGAAAAATCATATCTAACAACAGTATTGCCAAATTGCTACAAGGCTGTGAAATTTATAGACAAAGCTCTTCAGAACGGCGGGGCAATACTCGTTATTGACTGCAACAGTAATCAGAAGTGCTTAACAATTGTGACAGCGTATCTAATGTATAAAAATAATATTAACTTTAAGTAAGTGTCGAGTTTTTATTTCTCCGCGCTATACTTATTAGTAATCTCATTGCAGCGATGCCTTTCAACGGATCAAGGGAGTATTTAAGAAGGCTGAACTTGAGCGATTTTTTATCAGCCAATTGTACGAGTACGAACCCATTTTACAGGTTCAAAGGGCACAGGCTAGGGGAAATAGTTGCTCGCGAGAGCTAAGATCAGCTTTTCTTAAGCGTAAAAAACTCCACGATGACAGCCCTGCACAAAATGATTGCAGCTTCAATCACCTTTCAAATCACATCCACATTAGTAGTAATAATTGTCATGATAATGGCGATATTGCGATGGAATAATATCGTCTAACATTATCCTAGTACTTCGTTCTACTTATCGTCTAGATTTAGTTGGACTTCATTTGCTGCTGTACAATGGTGATTTATGTACCTTTTTTAAGTAGTAGGATTAAGTAAGAAAATTTTTGTTACTTCCCGCATTATTTGTGCGCCGTCTCGATTAAAAAAAAAAATCGAATTTAGTTTAATGAAATGTATTTTTGTTTGTTTTTTATATTACATGATGTTATTTCCTTCGCCCAGTGTTGTGGGCTGTCATTTCGTCTCAGTTAATTTAAAACCTTCCCTGCCCCACCCATACAATTTCATTTTAGCCGTGGACGCAACAATTTTGTCTCATTTGTACATTTACTTTTAATTCTTAGTAAGAATACGACATATTTTTGTATTGTAATAAACGACATGACAGTTTCAATAAATATTTGAAATTTATAGCCGTTTTTAGAATTCTGGGAATTTATTATTTTACTAGGTTTTTTATATGAACGCGTTTACAAGTAAAGGGGTTGAACTTTACTTTAAGCAACAAAGATATGTAAAATATATTTAGTTACGTCTTGTAAAATTAAGGACTTTACCGCATTTGAATTTCTTATGGGGCTGAATTAATTTCAAAATGTTTTTTTTTTGTTTTGTTTTTTTAAATAAAAAGTGTTATTTGTCCATAAGAAGGTAAGTCTGGAAAAATAGTGATTTTTTAAATAAAATTCTATAATGTAATCTCATCTCATCCCTCGCTTTGTCTTGCGGATCAAAACTCTTTAGATAGAAATTCACAAAAAATATAAATAAATGGATCAGAGGGCTCTTCCCTCTAATTAGATCATCTACTTTCCAAGCTTATATTTTGATCTACAGGTTTTACAAAAGTCAATGAGTAAAAATTGCTAACGATCACAGCTCTTTTTATGCAAAATATGTACAACACATGGTACTCAATAAGTTTTAACCCATTCGCTGCCAATCACAAGTATATTCGTGGTAGGCTGAATATGCTCTCGACAGCGAATGGGTTAAAACTTATTAGTACTGACTGATTTTAGAGTCCCGATTCGACGTACATGCTTCGTTTTAACACCATCTAGCCTTATTTTCTTATCAATTATTTACTAGAAATTAAAATTGTCTTTTAGTTGTCCAAAGTTCTATTCGACTATTTTATATTAGATTTTAATGGTAGCAGAACAATTTTCTTGTGAATTGAGGGTTTTATTACACTTAATTATTTTGAAGTTTTCGATCTTTTTACTTTACTTCGCATAATTCAAAATGATTTTGATAAATTTTGTCAAAATTTATAATTAAAAAACAAAAGAAAATAAGGTTTTCGTTTAAAATTTGTTTAAAGTGTTAAAATACCCCTTACTTTTAAAGCCAGAGACACTTCTCAAAAAACCGTAATTAGACGTTTAATATTCAGATTTATAGTACATTAAAATTCCAGTTTAATGAATTGCTCTTGATCAATGTAATTAATACGGGCATGAATAACTTATGGATTAGTTCAATAATTTTTATTTGCACGTTTTGTTCACACGAAATAAATCTATTTATTGTTTCATCTGCAAAGTAAGTTTTTTTTTGAGAAATCATTCAATTTTAGCAGGAATAAGGGCGCACACGATATTCTCTGCATTCTGATCCTTCAGCTCCCACTTGACCTCGACATGAACCTACGCGTATATGAAAAAACGAATAAATATGTATATAAAAACATAAAAAACCGACTTACTTTTGGATATGCTTTTAGGACGGGTAGTGTTGCTTTATATTCGTAGCTAGTTCCCTTCGTTAGTGGGCAAGAGAGGCCACTGTCTACACAGGCGTTTGGATTTTGCAAGTGGAAGGGCATTTCAACTCCCAATATTTTTCCATGCACAACAGTGGTTACTGCTTGGACGTCTTCACCTATAAAATTACAATAATGGTATAATGCAAAAGGTCCTAGATCTAAGAACTTTTATATAAACTTACTCAAAGTGAAATCAATGGTGATAGAAACTGTGGTATTCCTTTTTAAAATACATTCTGAACGAGTTGTATCGCAATCAGATACGTCGATTCTCGTAAATTTTCCAATTTTAGAACCTGAGAAAATGAAGTAAATTTGTAATTTAAATTATTTTTGTATTATACTTATTTTCCTTACTCTTAAAAATAGTCTTATAAATATATGATTGGTTCTTTGTATTGAAACAACAGTGTTTATATTGTAATTATTCTTACCTAAATGCAAAACGCCTATACATATACAAAATGATATTTTGGAATTGTGTATAATATTTTCGTTACAAACTAATTAAATTGTATTAATATTGAAACTTAAAATATATGTATGTACTGCAGTTTTCACGATTCAATTTATACATATCTACTCGATTTTTATTCACCGACTTGGATAATAATATTGCTAATTTGTTACACAATGTTACATTTTTTAATGAATATTTAGCTTAAGTGATTATAAATTACGGTTGCAATAAAGTACATATGTTATGTACTAATAAATCTTGAAAACACAGAAGAAATGTTTTTCCAGCCTTGAAGTTTGTTGAAACCACTGCATGTAAATAAAACCGCAGCAAATGGAAACGACAGAAAATTTAAAGAGTGCTATTTTCGATAATAGTGAAAATTATTATTTCCCAACTTGTTAGAGTATACTAACTAAAGGTAATAAAAAACGGCGTTAAAAATTCTATTAAAAGCATAAAGTTTCTTTTAAAATTCAAGCGCAATAAAAGGTATAAACGTATGTTAGCATTACATAATAGTGGTTAATAAAAACATCATAAAACCTTGAGAAACAGGTTTAAATATTGATTTTGAACATGATTTCCAACGTCCTGAAAATAGACAAAAACAATTTACAATATTTTTAGCCCAAAAAAATCGAATTGGTAAGAAACGTTCGCGGAAAACCGAAACTAGTTCCTTCACCAGTTGACCTTATTATTGTGGCGATCTGTAAATGCGTAATGAGAAGTAAATTGCAGTACGTAATTTTTTGCTCATTAAAAAATAAATTAAATTACTAATGTAAATAATACAAAAAATAAATATAAAAAATGAGGCGTGAAAAATGAATGAATAATTTGATACCTCAACACATTTTAGACTGCTTTTTAGAAGACTTGGGCTTTTGGTTATTCCAATTTATTAGTTATTCTAGTTGATTAATTTAAGCTCAGAAAATATAAAAGGCCACAAATGCTAGCTGGTTTGGCGGGTAGTATTTATCACTTAGTTTTTTTTCGAATATAAAAAATATAAATCAAAGTCAATAGCATTAAAGCAGGATTTGGGACAAAATTGATAAAACTATTTTGTTTCATAAGAATAAATGAAGCAGAATTGTTGAATAAGGGGGATGAGAAGAATTGTGAGGTGGAAATTCAGGATTTTTTCCATAGCTTAGTAACAGTATCCTGGATCGATCAACCTGGAACGGCATGCGCTTGAGTGCTAAACATAGGCTTGAGATTTTATTAATTTAAAAAGTAGCCAACATATTTATTTTTTCAATTAGTCACAGATTTACAACTGATATTTGTATGAAAATTCAATCGTTCAAGCTGAATTTATGTACATAGCTTTAAATCAAAATAAACAGGTTTTTCACGAAATTATCCATCTTTTAAAAGGGCATCTTAAAACATTAAATTGAGTCTAAAACTTATTGATCCTGCTGGAATTCAGAAACATTCGTCCCTGTAAAGGGAATAAAAGTTGGTATGCCATGTTCCAGTGAAGAGAGCAAATTTTGAGATATTAAAAAAAACAGTTGTATTCCTTTATTACAGGGTTGCTGATCGACATTATGTTTTCTTTAAAATATCACCGATTCCTTTTATTAGAATTTGAAAAATAGTAACAATTAGAAATTCATAAATTCGTCAATAAATACATAAACTACAGAGGAACTAATGTTCTGTTTTTATACACTTCACTAGATAACCCATAGTATGATCTAATGGAGCGTGACAAAGATCACAATTAACATACTTCCGCTCAGAAGCAGCTAATTTATCCCTCCTCGGTTGTTTCCGTGGAAAATATAACTCAATTAAAACCAATCCACTAAAACTAATTTAATAAGAACTGTTTAAGAATTTTACATTTAATACAGTAAATGTATTTTTAGGCTGTTATTTATTAACTAGAAAAAAACCACAATTTATACGTAACATACCACAGTCCGAAAACTGGAGAGCTGCACTTCCGTAAACGGCCGCAGCAAGTAACGAGATCACAACAAATAATTTACTCATATTTGAAAACTTTTTATAATTTTTACTATTTTCCTAAAACTTGTAAATTTTGCAGCTATTTAAAGGCAAAGATTTTGTTCGACGGCCTCAAAAGAACTGACTAGATTAACCTGATTGATGCCCTGCGAACTGTTGCGAACGTTGCGACTTGCGTCTGACTCGAAATCTACGTTGTAGCGGTGGCGGTCCGTCTTCTAGTGATTTCATTTTTTTCAATTGCTAGTAAGTGGACTCATGTAAAGAAGTGGGCAGGGAGCCCCTAAAATGACTCGACTCGGCTGCAGCAACAGTTGATATGGTGGCGTGAATCATAAAATATAGCGCGGCTACCCCTGCTATGTGCCATGTACAGCAAAATACATAGCTGACAATGGAAGTATCTGTTTAGCGAAGAAATCTGAAGTTATTTCGACTGCCAAAGTGCAAAAATTATCACTTAATTCACTTTCATGGGTGATAAGGACTTATGCCGAGGATTGTACCTTCGAGACTTCGGTTTCATTCTTGTCTTTTCTCTGATTAATATGTTGAATTAAACTGTCTACATAAAACTAGTCTACGATTCTTTTTTACTGTATTTCTGTTATCGACGACTTTAGGACTTTGCGAAATCTATTTATGTTTGAATAAATAATGGTACGATCGCTTTTCAAGAATTTTATTAGTTGCAAATAGTGATAACATATGACTATATAGCTGAGATGTCTGACTTCAATCGACGTCGAAAAAAACTCTTATTATAAAATCAATCATTCTATCCATATTTATGCAGTAAGTTTGATTTTTAAATTATAATAACGAATTCATAAAAATTTCTTGAAAGCGAAAAAAGAATTTCCAATAGCTTTTCGATGATACGTTCACGCTTCAGACAAGATAAATATGTAAATTCTCTACACAAAAGGGGTCTGTTTTTTAAAACATTAAAAGTGTATCGTAGTGCAGAACTTTTCTGTTTCTGTTGGCTTTATCCAAATACAAACAAAATTTTCGAACAAATTTATCTTTGAAACCAGAGCCCAACAGCAGCCTTTGTATCAGTAAGATTGATTTGAAACAACTTTAAAATCATTTGGCTTTAAAGATATGTATATGATATATGTACATATAAAGAAAGTTTATTTTGAAGCATGCTTTTTTCATAGATAAGAATGAGGAAAACGTGCAGAACTAAGTACTAAGAATTTGAGCAACAGCAGAGCGACTGATTTAAGCTGATTTTAATGCTTATGTTGCATAAGTTTTATGTACATATTTGTAAAAAAAAAATGCGAGCTGTGTAATTGGATTGGGAAATATTACCGGGTTAGATTCTCTGTGGGATTGCACGTGAATCGAAACTTCCTGATTTCATCAGTCGGCTCTGTGTGAACTTAACAAGAATCTTTTGCTAAACCTTCAATTTGCTTCAATGCTAATTGAAGATGAATAGCCGCTCGATGGGGACGATGACGTGATCTTAGTTGAAGGACCAAACAATAGAACGGAAGTTGTGGAATTTATTCTTTTTATGTATATCCCACAGTCTCTAAGGCCTATTAATCGTAAAAAGCGAATGTTGCAATTAATATGAATCACAGAATTATAAATAATTTCTGCAATATGTATTGAACTGGAGATAAAATTTATATTTATGAAACAATTAGAAAGTGCAAACCCAACTAATAAACAATAAAAACAATTTATTTTACAGACTGTAAAATTTTTAAGCTGCTTTTGTGGATCGTTGCCATAACAGTGAAAACTCATAAAAAGATTTCATTTAAGTTTCAATAAGTTTAAATTAAGACAGGCTAATACTTTTTGTTTTTTCAACTCATATATTTTTCATTTTAATGCCATAAGCAGCTCTGTGAAAGTACTTCTACCTTCTTAATACAATCATAACCTTTAGACTAAAAACATTCATTTAACATTGGATTGGATTTTGTTTTTCTATAACCAGACAGAATTTCAGAAATTCATTTTATTACCACGGTTCACATCTGAAGGATTTTTAACCTTTTTTTTTTTACTTGTGCGATTTTATAGTTGTGTTAATTAACCAAATATACATACATATAAGGACATTCCCCCTTTTTGTATTTGCTGTTATGTCGTGCATTATGGGAGGACATCAAAGCTGAAAATTTATTTGATCCTCCATTAGAAATTTTGATAGTAAATTAGTGAATTGTTCATGCAAAAACAGTCAGTAACAAATTTCATTGAAATTCTTTCAATTTTGATTGTAAATTGAAAATTAGTGTCACAAATTACCTTTATAGGTACTATAGACACACTATAAAATTCGAGCGTACTCAATTTCACAATTATTACTATATAAATTTATAAGTATTAATATTCGGTCACGAGTACATATACATATGTATGTAATATATAGGAATAGGAATATTGAAATGAGGAACAAAACCTCCATAACTTGCCAACTAAGTTCTCACCGGTGGTCCTAACTCTACATATGCATAGTTCAAGCTCAGATACAAAATTACAATTCTAAATAATAATAAATACTTTTTTTTTGTGTTTTATTTAATTATTTTATTTTCTTAAGTGATAAATTGATAAAGTGGTTATTAAAAACTTATGATTATAATCGTATAAAATGTTTGGTTTACAATACTTTTACCTCTACAACAATGAATATTTCATTATATTCATTTTTATATATTTAACTTAGGTACCTTATTAGTTTTTTTTATAATATCGAGAACACAAACTTCCTAAATATAACTATGGGAAAAAATGAATTTCGATTTTCTGGTTTCCATAATTTGCATACGGTTTTTCAAATATCTTTAGTTTTAAAAATCTCATGTTAATTTTAAATGTACTTAGTATGTTTATAGTTAAATCATTACAAAAGAATTTTCATAAGTGAAAATGGAAAAAGCAAGTAGGAGTTATTTTTCAAAAAATCCCGCCGAATATGAACTGCATTATCAATTTCTCCTAGTTGACGTTGCGCACACTCTAATTAAACGTGGAACCACGATTCCGACACGAATCTCCTGAAAGCTTTCGCGTCGTGAGAACTTTCATTTGTCGTTTTCTTCGTGTCAACTTAATTTGGATAGTCGTCGGGCTGAGGTGCAGGTTTCTTTGCGTAAATTTTTTGGAATTTCACAAATAAAACTAATTTAAAGTAAGTGCAAAGAGTGGATTTGTTAAAAATTTATGTTTAAACTAATTTGTGGTAGTTGAACTTTAAGAAATGAGATAAACTCGGCCAGAGGTTTTTAGGCGGTGCTTCCTTCGCGAGACATTCGTGAAAATTTTAGTTATTTTCGGATATTAATTTGCGTGAGACCTGTGACTAGTTTATGCAAAAAATTACTATCGGGGGAATTGTGTTATTTACATATTTATTTCATTTATTCCAAGTTTTGGCCTCGGTAGTGATGTGCCACGACGGCACGCGCTGAACGAAACTAGCAGAAGTTCCAAGATCAAGGGCTTGGACACCAGTTAGCAACTTGAGTAATTACTCGCAATCTACGCACTAAGGTTCTAAGTAGATTTTAAGACTCTGTGGTCCCCTTCCCCTGTTAAACATGAAAAGCGCGCAACATTTGAATATCGATGAAGGCGCTCAGTCCACAGCCTTTAGTTTTAGTCTTTCTGCTAGTCTTGATTTTTATTCTAAAGTACGTTTTATCCTCTTTCAGAATGGACAAAGTTATTCAGTTTTGTGAACCTGGACGTGCTTTTGCTAAGGACTCGATCAGGTTGGTTAAGCGGTGCACGAAGCCAGACAGGCGGGAGTTCCAAAAGATCGCTATAGCCACAGCGATTGGTTTCTGCATCATGGGCTTCATCGGTTTCTTCGTGAAGCTGATCCACATCCCGATCAACAATATTATCGTCGGGTCATAAACTTAAGTAGTTAATAAATATTTAAAGACAAAACAAAAATTGTAAGAGATTTTCCATATTCCCACTGTTCTCTTTCACTTTATCATTTCTTTATAATAAACATTTTATTTCTATTTAGTTTTTATTCATTCTTAAGGCGGGGATTTGAAATTTTAGGAATTTTGGGCAAGAGTTGATATCTTGAATCGTCTTCGCTACGTTTTGGATTTTACTTTATTTCCTGTTATAATTTTCTTGTAATTTTAAATGAAATATTTGTCGATAAACTGCACTATTAAATTACTTTTATTTGAGAAGTTTGCGCGGACGTTTTCATTTATAAAGGTGGGATCGGTCGATCGCACAATTTATTTTAAAAGAATTTGTACAGATTAAGGTAATTAAAATAATACTAGTTTATACTCAAACCCTTATCTAGCTAAACAATGAACCAAAAATAGTCTCCAGCGGACAACCTTCCCAGGCTGCCCAACATACAAATATTTAATTTGACATTTCATTTCATTCATAGCGAAATGTCCATGCTGGTGAACTGTGCGTACATTTTTCCAGTGTGATGTTTTCAGTTGATGTTTTATCGACTGTGTGCAAATTGTTCGCATATTAAAAACAATAAATAGAAAGTAGACGCGTTGTATATTGCAGTGAATAAATAAGTTGGGATAGAATTATTCTCGTTCAAGTGAAATACCGCTCGTTGTGAGGCGGCGGCACGGCTCGCAATTTCCAATATGGAGGACGAGATCATTCTTACTCGGCCTTCGGACAGGAGGCTTGTGGGCGAAGACAGCGACCTGACGCCTGGCCCGCCGGGCGTGGAGAGCGACTCTTTTGATTTAGGTAAATTTAATAAAGGAAGCGTTCGTTGCAAGAAATTGTGCATGCCCGTAGGTAGTTTTAGGATATTTTATTTAAGGGCGCGAATTTTTGGCCTTATCACCGACAGTATCTTCAACGAGGTTTTCGCATTAATATATTTTTAAGATTTCTTTAATTTATTATTACTTGAGCACTGAACTATTACCCCTTTTCCATATAGTTCAAATTAGATTTATTAGCTAGTGATTTAATGTAAAGGACCTAGTTCTAGTTAATTTTAGAAGCCTTCTCTCGCGGTTTTCAAAGTAGTGCAGTTTTAAAACAGAATAGCTTTTGACTTCTAAGTAGCCAAATACCAAAGACTACGATTATTCAAGTGAAGTGGAAAAGTAAAAATAGCAAACGAGTTTGCGTGGACGATGGCATGCGTAGCATAATTACCTACTTTGTTTTATTATTTTTGATACACAATTTTCAGTTTTTGCTTTAAAAGATCTACATCTTCATAATTTAATAAAACAATGTCTTGTTAAATAAAATGAGTGGAGAAGTAACAAAATATAAGATTCCATGTCTTTTATTTTTTTGAGCGCATTAGTTCCTACCACAAAGAAATTTTAAAAAATTTTCATATGGGCATTATTAGTATTATTAAAAATGTGAACCGAGCGGTCTCTAATTAGAATAACTTTATCAGTTCAAAAAGGAAAAATATCTTCACAAGAAAGAAAGTCACGAAGGTCACCACCACCTCACAATCGTCGATCTCCAGCAATTCGCAGCAGGCGTTCAACATCGCGGGGACGTAAATCAAAAAGTAGGACCCGTGAAACCCCGACTTACGGGAGGGAGTACAGCCCACCTCGGCGCTATGGTGGACCAGTGAGAAGAAGGTCCCGTGAACGGATTCTTAGATCGCCGGATCGCACCCGTAAGAGGTCCAGGGAAAGGATTGAACGCCGGCGAGATCGGCGCGAAAGGACTCGGTCTCCTGATCGATATCGTGCGAGACGCTCAAGAAGTCAAAGTGTTAGTCCACGCTCAAGGCGATGGAGCCCGAAGAAGAAACCTGCTTCGCCTCCGCCTCCGCCGCCGATAAATCCCACAAATCCCTATGCAATGCCTGGCTACAGCGATGCATACGCAACATATCCGACGCAATATCCGCAACAATATCCAGCTGACTATGGCCCGGCACCTCCACCACCAGCAGCATTTTCATCTTCATATCCACCACCACCAACTTGGGGTATGGTAGTTCCACTTGGTGAGAAACTATTAGAAATTGTTAAAATTTACTAACAAAATTACTTCTCTTGCAGGTGATGATTACACTGCGCCTGGTGGATGGCCAGCAGCTCCCGTGCCTCCGCCCGCGCCATCAGTAGTTGAAACAGACGAAGAACAAATGAAACGCGATGGTACGTTGACAAGCTGTTTTAAAAATAATCTCTGTAATAATAGCACACGTAGGTATTCAAATTTTTTATGGTACATTTACCTCTATTATCGCATTTGACTTGGTTGAAAACGTTTTTAATGACTTTTTTAACTAGAGCGGACCCATCAAATATATCGCAAATCGCTTCTCACTTGGGCTATTAGAATTCTATCCAAAATATATATCTCCATATTTCTACTACTCTTTGTATTAATTCGTTTAACTAAACAAATTATAAAAATATTCGATAAAACCTCCTTCTTACCAATTCGATGTTAATCGTTCCCGCGAGAGCGTGATACATAAGAGCGTTTATATGGGTAAGGCAGCGGAATTGTATCGCTCGTAAAATGTGATTAATCAATTTTAAAATATGTTTGATTATAAGGAAATATTTTTTAATTTTAGCGGCCGTCGCCCAAGAAGTGCAGAATCAGCGTGATCAACTGAAGAAACAGCGTAATGATTACTTGAAGCGTGCATCTGCTCTGAAGAGAGAAATGAAAATTCTCAAGGAACAGCGAAACGATTTGGTATCGGGCGGGGCTCCGCCAAGTCCAACTACTAAAGGTTTCCTCGAAGAAAATGATAGGCTACAGGTATGTGCAGCACTCTTGAATTGTTATTGGAAAATTTTTTGCTTCTTCAGCAGTGAGTTGATCGTTTATCCCTTCTTGGAAATCTTAGCCGTCGGTTCCGCGGATTTGAGTGCTCAAGAAAGCACTACGCGCTGGAGATCGGTTTGTTTTAAGACTTATTTGACTGTCGATTGGTCGTTGTGTATTGATCATCGCTTACGCTGTCTCCAGCGATAATTATTTTCATTAAAAAAGTAGCCTGATCACTTTGAATTCCTCCAACAAAATTGTTTGAAATTCTGGAAGCTTGGGTTTGCACTGGCTTAAGGGAATATTTGTTATTGTTCATTGAAAACATTGCCTCGTTACTTTGAAGTGATAGACAAAATATAACAGTAAGTTACACTTTTCTTCGGTCACGGTTTTCGTCATATCTCATAATTTCATCTCACAAGAAGTAAGAGAATAAATTAGATTCAGGAAATTTATAGCTAGTCATTTTAGAGATAAACGTAAACTTAAGAATGCAAATAAAACTATAAATTTTAGTTGTAAAATAATTTAATGTTTTAGATTTTACAATGAAAATAAATATGATATTTTTTCTGTGCAGAGAATAAACGTCTTTAAGGGATTGAAATTATGCCCCAAAGTTGATTTTCTAATAAAATAATGTTTGAGTTTTACTATGTTTCTACTGTAAAAAATATTGTAACAAAACGTCTTCAGCGTGCGAATTTTTTAAATCAAAAGGGCCTAGTAATTGACAAAAAGGAAAATATTTCAAAGAAGGTAAGTTAACAATGAACTCACTGTCGCAAAAAATTCTTCAAACGCTTAACCTTACTTAAGTTCTTTCGATGTCGGGCGAATAAATTCAATTTTTCACAGCTTCTATTTGGTCATTTTATAAAAAAATGTTGTAGCGTTGTCATTGCTTTAATTTCAACAATTAAAATTTAAAAAAAAATCAATCCCCGAAATCTGAAAGAAGTTCTGACACAGCGACTGAATGACTGAATGAGGTGAAAAGCATCCAAAATGATTAACTGCAGTGGGGATGATCGTGATCACGTATTTCTGGGTGCTTTGGACCTGCCGGACTTAAAATAAGAAATGTTATTATCTATCTAATGCATTTTTGTATTATCCTTAATTGTATTGCACACCAAACATCAATGGCGGGTCTTTCGATTTTAAGGGAATTTCTATTATAAGGAAATTTTACGTAAAATGCTTTTGAAGTTTGGTCTGCAAAGAACTATGTTTGTAATACGCATTTAAAAAAAAACGAGAACATCGTGGGCAATGGCCGAGTCGTGTGTAAGCCAAGGAGGAGTTTTGCAACAGGCAAAAAAGGCCACTGATCCCATCATGAGACGATCATCAATCTTCCTCAAATAATAAGCCAAAAAAGAATAGTCGAACGGGTTTCTCATGCCTCAAATTCAGGACCAAAACCATAAAATCAACAAAAATGCCTAAGAAAAATAAAATATTTTACATTTACACAAAATGAATTGCGATAACTGATTATAAATTTTTTTTCTGAACAGAGTCAGATTCAGAAGAAACTCAACACCATGGAGAACGTCATCGATATGCTGTCCGGGATTATTGGCGATGAGAAACCACCAACTCCACCATCGCCTGTTGCCCATAAGAAGATCAAGAAAAAGAAGAACGAGTCCGATGACGATAGCTCACCGGAAAGGTTGAAGACAAAAGTTATGGAGAGCTTGAAATCGAAGCGAGGGGAAGGCTCTAAAAAGGAAGTTATAGATTTGCCTATAAAAACGGAACCCAAAGTAGTGAAAGAAGAAATTGTTGTTAAAAAGTAAGTCAAAACTGCTTCGTAATTTTATTGTTAAGGGAAATTTTAAGCTATAATACCACAATAATACATTTTGAATCGTCTGATTTTCACGGTGTCTGATCTATTTTTTTCGCAAATATTTTCAGATCGGATGATGCAGTAAAGAAAATCAACTACACATTCTACGATCCTGAAATGCATTGGTGTCAGACGTGCAATGTATTCCCGAAGACAGCAAAGGACTATTTGAACCATTTGCACAGCAAAGAGCACTCAGCAAATGTTAAAAATGCAGATACTCCGTGGCATGAGTATTTAGTGAGCAATGTAAGGATTTAAAAAAATGTTATATAATTTTTGTAACGTTGGTTTCGCTCACAGGAATTTCCAAACTATCCAAACGCTCCTTCTAAACGGGCTCCGATTCGAGGTTTGCAGTTTTTCATCCCGTCAACATCTTGGTTCTGTAAATTGTGTAATTTTTGGATGGGCGATCTTCACTGCGCGTCTGCACACTTGAAATCGCAAACTCATTCAGAAAAATATAATGTAAGTTATAATAAAATTATATCGTTACACTTTTATTAATTTTGAGTTGCTTTCAGGCGTATATTGATCAAAATCCTCATTTTGAGGTTGATTGGATGGCCGAAAGGCAGAAGGCGTATGATATGCAGCGAGCACCTCCTCCGCCTCCACAGATTACATCAGTTTCTACCTCTGGAATGGATCTGTTGGAAAGTATTCCTCTGCAACTTAATACCCAAAAGAAGATTGAGAAAATTGAGAAAGTAGAAGAACCTGTTGAGAAGGTATCTAAGAAACGGAAGAAGAAAATGTGAGTATTATAATGCTAGTTTCTTTTTGTAGTTCCTGAAACACATAGGGCTTGTAATTAGATTTTTGAAAATTGCATATAAAAATTTAAATAAATATGCGCTTTACACAGAAATATTACCTTGATCATTCATTTAGACACTCCAGTCATTTTTTGTATATTAGCGAAATCGGAAAATAAAACTTGATACAAATATATTTGTGAGTCTCATATTGATTGTATTTCAAGAATATTAATAAGAAAGATTTACTCTTTAGGGCTTCGCATATTTGAAGGCGGTTACATTTGTTTCTCCAAAACTTACTTTTAAGAATATTTGAATGAATAACAAATTTAACAATTTACATTGTATGTATCTCTGGAATCAACTAAATATTTATCTCCATTAATTTTCAGGGAAGAGAAAAAAGAAAAGAAAAAGAAGAAGCGATCCAAGAAGCGGAAGAAATCCTCTTCGTCCTCATCATCATCTAGCAGTGAATCCTCTTCAGACTCAGAATCTGTTAAAAAAGCCGAGGAAGATCGAGCGAATTCGATAAGAGTCGCAATGCGAAATTTGTCCAGGTCACAAGAGCAACTGAATGTGTTGGACGGACGCGGCAAGTGGACAACTGTTCAAGAGGGCAGAGTTCCGGAACCCGTGCCCCCACCTCCACCGACTATTGTAACTGCTGAAGCAGCTGAAGATCGCAAAAAAGATGAGTTGATGATCTCCCAGTGGAACACTCCGCAGCCGATAATAAGTGAAAGCGAGAAGAAATTACTGGAGGAATTAAAGGGCAAGTTAAAGGGTAAGGGTCAAACTGAAGAGAAAAAGAAGGGAACGAAGAGCTCTGACAGTTCTAAATCAATTTCAAAAGATTTGAAGAAAATCGACAAGGAAAGTCCAAGATCTTCAAGATCAAGAGATTTGAAAGAGAAGGAAGGTCGCCGAAGTCGAAGCAGGGCCAAGAAAAGTCCAAGTGTGACGGCAGTTGAAGAGCGGGAGGGCGACAAGCGAAGTCGCAGCCCAGGTAGAGGCAGAAAGAGGAGCCTCAGCAAGGGAAGAGTCAAGAGGAGCCTAAGTCGGGGGCGCACAACCAGAGTACGACGGAGTCGAAGTCGTGACCGCCGCAGTAGGAGTCGAGATCGACGGAGTAGAAGCCGCGCAAGGAGGAGCAGAAGCAGAGGTGGTCGCGGACGAAGTAGAAGTCGGGATAGGCGCAGCAGGAGTAGGAGCAGAGGAGGTCGGAGGCGCCGGAGTCGATCTGTAAAGCGAAGGTAATTTAATTTATATGTTTTTAGATATACACAGGGTGTCTACATTCTAGAAGGTCAAAGAATATCATGGAAATCTAAATTGGTCACTGAAAGTCAGTGAATTTACTAAAATATTTGCTGCGAAATATTTACAAGAAAGAGCGACCTTTTAATCATCTAAAATGTTGGTTGTTTTGAGATGAAATATTAATGATTCAAAAATAAAATTGAAGATAAGGTGAGCATAAAGATTTCCGAGATTTGGAGGATCGCATTGTTCAAAATTAGCTTACATGGCGTAGTAAGTGAAAATGATAGGTAATTGGTCGAAATTTTCAAAATTGCAACTTTGTAAAGCATGAAATTAAATTACAAATTATGAAATTAAATTACAAAAACATTAAGCATTAGCATATCTGATAAAAATACAAAACGTACAATGTATTTTCTGATTACACTTAACACGTTAATCTAAATAAATTGTCCGGATTCATCATAAAATAAAATAATCTAAATACATTAAGTTAAAAAATCTTGAAAATCTAGGCCGGAGAATTTGGAATGTATGTTCCGGAAAAAATCAGTTTTTGGTTTTTGTCTAACAGTTTTAATTTTTTAGGAGCCGCAGTTACGGAAGAAGGCGGTCCTATTCTCGTTCTCGGTCCAGGTCGTCATCTCATCGAATTGAGAAGCCGATAGTTCGGTACCCTGAGTTTCGGCCACGAGTACCTGAGAATAAGAAGGTCACAAAAATGAAGGCAGATGATGAAACCGAGCGCAAGAAAACTCCACCCACAAAGAAGGTATCGGCTAATTCACTAATGGGGAAGAAACTACCATTCATCGGACGAATGCCCGTTTTTAAGAAGCAGAATCAAGGCAGTGACGACAAAAAGGACGGGGAGAACGCAGATCCGAACCAGATGGACATGCACATGGGCTACGACCATTTCGATGGGATGATGATGGACTATGACGACTTGATGCCAGACCCTATGCAGTACGTTACGCTGATGGGAGCTCCGCCTCCACCGCCCCCGGCTGGAGGGCCTCCAGAATATGCCGATGAGAAGGACATGCTTCCGCCGGGTGTGGACGAAACCGAAGCGGATCTCGTTCCGAAGCCAATCAGCGATGCCCCCATTCCAAGAAAAGGACCTCTCCCGAAGGATTTCCAAGAAGCGCTCAACATTATTTTCCCCGGTGAAAAGAAACCTGACGAGGAGGAAGCTGTCGAGGAAAGCAAAGAGGACGTCGCTCCAGAAGAACCAGAGATAGAACTACCTAAAGAACCGGAAGCGATCATGGCGGAGTCTGTGGCTGTTGAAGATGCCCCACTCGTTTCGCATGCCCCACCAGCGGCAACAGTTGACGACGACACATCACAGATGAGCATAGGGGAGGCTTTCATCGGTTTCCCACCCGCGAATATTTCCGATCATTCACAGGAAGTTCCCGATCAACTTTTATTGGTCAGTGCTATTCCTCCCCCGCCTCCTCCACCTCCGGAAGAAAAACATGAGAACGACGAAAAGGCAAATGACGACAGTCCTAAGGAAAATAACGAGAAAAAGGAGAATTCGCCCACACCAAGCGAGAAACTTAGGCGGCAGGAAGAACTGGACGATTTAGCAATGCTAGGGATCGATGCAGACGACCTGGCTGCGCAGTGTATGTAAGCAAAAACAAGTATTACCGCAAGAATGCACAGTGTTGCTTATGAAATTTGGTTTAGTAATTAATAAAAAAAAATTATAAAAGTTAACAATCTCTTTTATTTCGATTTTTCCAATCGTCGCAATCCGACCATTTCAAATAATAAGAATAAAACGCAGATATCAGTTGAAAAGGATGATTGGTGCAAAGTATGCAAATTAATAAAACAAAAGTAATTTTAATCAGTTTTGAATATATTTCTCATCACTTACATCATAAAGAGTTATTCCTTCACTTCTTTTTTTTTTTACATTCCTCTTCTCCCTAGAGTTAGTCAAATAATTACAAAAGTCGCCTAAGGCCTTACTGTGAAAACGAAGTAGAAATAACGATTGAATAGAACGTAGTACATCTCTTAAACAGTAAAACAATGCATTTGTCGTCTCTCAAACAATGCTTAATTATTTATAAGTATAAATCCCTAAAATTCATCACTAAGGAAACACTTCTTTTAAGAGCTTTTTTAAAAAATACTTTTCATTACGCTAAGTTTGATTATCCGCTAAATCATATAAAATATCATAGATCTGCGGATGCAGCCTCCGCAAATGCGATTTTTGTAAAGAAATATATTTCTTTATGTAGCTGAAGGATTTTTAAGTGTTTGGTATTTTTGAGATGTGTGTAGCAAGGACCTTGTCATGTGTTAAAACCGAAAATTTTATAAAATAATAGTAAAGAAGTGTTGAATTAAATATGATACGATTGTCTAAATACTTTTAAGGAAGATAGTTCTGTTAAAATTTTCCGATTTTGTTGTCCATTTACCCAAATATAAATTGAAATCCTCTATCCAAAGATTGACAAAAAAAACACTTCACTAAAAGAGAAAACTCATTCATTTCATACAAAATTTTCTTAATTTGTTTTTTCATGAACAAAATAATCTCCTTAAAAATTTTAAACCACTTTTAGCTATAAAGTCCCAGTGTAAATAAAAATTGTTCGATCAAGAAAAATAATACAAAATAAATACAGAGAAAATGCTTAAATTAATACTCTCTAGGCAAAATTTCAAGACAATTGTTCTTTTCTTTGAATAGATTAGAAATGCAAAATGCTGGGAAAATAAAGGCAAACAATATGAAGAGATGGTTTCTATTAAACTTAAGCTTCTGCTCAAGAATTGGAAGATTGAATGAGAGGAGGACAACCTATAGTTTGTGCCTGTCCCTTGTACTATTTTCCTTCCTTCCTTCCACTTCCGCGCGTTTCCGCGAAACTTCTGTTCACTCCCACAACACCACCTTAACACCTTAACTACAAAACAATGAATATTTCAAGTATTTCCAAAGCTTAAAAAGAGCATGAAAAAGTTTAAAATGTGTTTATATTTCGCTTAAATAATGGTTTTTAGTTTGCAATAATATTATAAATTAAGTATGATCAAATTTTAAAAATAAAAAGCAGTCCTCGTTGAAAAACGATCTCAAGAAAAATATGGAATTGAAAATGAGCCTTAAAGAAGCGAAACGACCGTAGATAATTCGTGTAAAAAAGTCCTATAAATAATATAATTAACTCGCTAAATATCGCAAAGAGGCATACTAAGGAAAAAAATTTATAATTGACAAAAGCTTGAATATCGCTCGTTAAACTAAAACTAATTCAATTTAGGTAAATAAATAACTTTTATGCAGTAACTCCTCCCTCCCTCAAGCAACTTTAGCTTGGATCATGCTCTGACCTCTTACTGTTTAATATTTGCTATTTATTCTATTTCTGTCTCTTTTTTTCTTGATTTTTTTTTTGGTTTTTTTTTTTTAAAGTTTTTATATTTTTTTTCTCATGGCATTTTTGCTCTTCTCTAAACACTTTTTTTTTTAAGTAGTAACACTCAATATTTTATTTATATTTTATCGCCATTTTTTCACATAGTTTTGTTTGTGTTGCTTCTATATTTATTTAAATATATTTTATTACTGATCTGAATTCTAATTAAAATCTTTAAGGATATGGGAGCGGCTGTATGTGGTATTATTTCTTCTTGTTTGAGGTGATTGGAGGCGGGTTTCGCTGCGGCGTCGACGGCCGGCCCGAATTCATCCCACTGTACAGGTACTTCGCCTTCTTTTCTGATGGCTTTAAGATCTGCGAATAAAAAGAGTGAAAAATATTAGTAATTCATTAATTTATCTCATACTACTATTTTATTTTTTTCTCTATTTTGTTCCATTTAAATGAATATTTGAATGGGAACAATTTATATAAAACTTTAAATACCAATTCGATTATATAAATAAACTTATAATTTTGCAGAAATTGCGGATACACTAACAGATTTTAATTTATAGAAAATGCACATAGTTTTACATATTTCATCCATTGCAATTTCTTTCTTGGGATATTAAGAGGGTTACACATAAATTACAGTGCTTGAAAAATATGTTTTTAAGATTTTAACTCGATCTAAGCAAAATTGACTACGGTGACCACGCTTATTTCAAAACTAATGACTACTTATTTGAATTTCTAAAATAATTAGAGGAAGATTGAACGAAGTCCTTTATTTTTTTTCATTGTTTTCTTTTCACAAAAATATTGTGCAATTTTGAAAAATCGGTTTCGCCTGGTACAAAAACCGCCAAAATCCCTATTTCTATTCAAAACGTGTCGCTTAAAGTTGAAAATTTGACCTTATTTCAGATATACATATGTAGGTTTTTCCAGCGCCTTTAAGAGGATGTATGCAAATGTTGATCGCAGAAATGTAGATTTGTATATAAACAGAGAGCATTTTTAGAAAATAGCCTTAATCATGCCGGACAAAATCTTCTACCTTCCAATGAAAGTCCTATCGAAATCGATTCATCTCAACTATAAATTAGCACCGATAAACAGGCAGACAAACAGACAATAATTAGCCTATAAAACGACTTTTGAAAACAGTTCAATAGTTTCTGAGATTATCCCCAACAAATTCATACACTATTCCTCTTTATAATATTAAGTACAGAAGTGTAAATTTAATGTTTGTCCTCTAATTCGTGAAGATCAGAACTTTACCGAATTTTTGATAGTTTACAAGTTGATGAAATTATTAAAATGTTCAATTTATTTTTGGGATTTCTGAGGTTTCCAGAAATTAACACCCGGAGGCTGCTAGATTTAAGATATATGATTTTGAATTTTCAATCCGAAATATTAAAAGTTCCCATATAGCCATTTTTTATGTAAATCGCACCATTTAACATATCTGTTTTTGTTTACCTTTTTAATGCGTCGCAGGCATTTTATATTTATCGTTGTATCTTTCGAGGAACCTACTTTATATAATCAAAGATAAATCATCAAAATTGGACCACGCGGACAAGATACGCAATGGTTAGTCCCTTTTTGAAATCACTTCAAAAATGCGTGTGGCATTTTGAAAAATAAGAGCTTTTCGAGATATATTTTTTCAGTGATTTCAGCGTGTTTGGAAATTAACCAGCAAATGATTCATTTATTGATGTAAGAAAAGTCTGAAATATTGCAGGTGGGTGGATTACTTTATAACGCTTGGTTCTTTTGGTCGTTTCATGTACATATCTTCTTTTAATTTCATAATATCTGCGTCGCAGAGCTATTGTGTAGATATATTTTTATCATGACTTCGATTTGTAACCAGACATTTCTACATATTATATAATACTTTTCAGGGTATATTATATATTTTCTACTTTAATGAATCACGTCCCTTTACTCATATTAAATTCGCGCATAAATTTTAAGTGAAAGAAAAAATTGTTATTTAGTAAAGATGTTTAAAAACGTTAACGTCAATAAATACTCAATATAAGAACCAACGTCTCATTTCATTTCCTTTGAGGATTAGCCTGCCGAAGTACTTAAAAGATCTCAAAGATTTGAATTCCAGGAATTTTTTGTAATGTGATTAAACCAATCAAATCCAAGACTCTCCATCGCCCCCTCGATTAAGTTACATTCAGAACTTTTTGTTGAGTGGTTAAGCTTTGTGTCATTGAAAAACTTTACCATCTTCGGATTACATTTTCATTTATTTCTTTGTTTTTTCCAACCAAAATAAATATTCAGTAAACATGTAAGCGAGTAATAATTCAATTACGAGTTTAACCTCGATAATGACTCATTGATTTTCGATTGAACTTCAGCTTTACGTTTACCTTCGTGGAAGCACTCTTAAATATTTTTTGTTTACCCTTTAAGCTTTGGTTTGTTTTGATATTCTATCGAATATAAAATACAAAAAAAAAGGGTTATTGATATTATCACCATAAAAATTCTTATAAATAAAACAAGGCCTTACTACATTAATCACTATGAGAGTTTCTAAGCATTGGGAAAATGTAGAACTGAACGTAAAAATGCATTTATATCCCATTCTTCGTAATTGCAAGTGCCCAATAATTTTTTGGGGCTTCCGCCTGACGAAAGCGCTGCATTAACTCGATAGTGGGCGGTTTTGTGGAGAAGCCTCAAAACTTGCGCTGATGGAATACATATAAAAATATATGGAAACGCGAATGAGTTTAAATTTTATAGGCGCTTCACGTGGCATGACACGCGACTTTATTGCACTATATTCATAGGGCATTAGAAATCCCTGCATGAACAATAAGGAAGGTAGGTCAATGATTCGTGGTTGATCGCATCATTCATTTCATTAGTTCACAAAGCGTCTTAAGTTTATTTATTTATAAAAACATCAATTTTTTTGGGAATTGAGGATTGTGTTTTACATGGTATTGTTCTAAATTGAAAATGTTCCAAAATGGCTTAGTAGGCTTGAAGATTCCTAAAACAAAAATTAGGAGATTTGGATGAACATTTTAGAAAATGAATATTGAAGGGAAGATTTGCTTAGCTAAATTTTGCTTATACGATAAACACTAATTATAAACCTATCGTTGGATTTTTTAATATTCTGGTTTAAGAATTCCAAACCCTTATGGTCATGGTCTTTTCAGTTACAGACATACATTTGATCTTAATATCATCGAATTTGTGTGCCAAACAAAATTGATGGTGATTCCGGAAGTGTGCCAATGTCGAATTTATTTTTACAACAGCTATATATAAAAAATTATTTTTAGATGCCACATATCATACTTATAAAAACATTAAGGTGTGAATTTTTCTTTGCCTACTGCTACTGGAGTAAATTTTCAGCTAATTTTTCCTGAATTTTAAAGTAGGGACACCAATTGTCCCGCTTTTATTTAGGGTTTCTAACCCTTCAAAATCCATCATGGAAATTATGAACACGAATAAAGAGGTCCAGAATTAAGTTGTGTTGTTATTTTGAGTCTTTGAGTGATGAGGAACCCAGAATTGCAATTTTGATATTCGGAATAAAATCGAAAGTACAGCTGATTTTAGAAGCATTTTCTTGTGCAGATCCTTCCGTCCGTCACATCCTTGTTTTAATTATTTAATGGAATCTAAGTCTTAATTTATAATTAATCAAAATTGTCATCTATACTTGTCTTAATTAATTATTATTTATTTTTATTTTACTAAAATTTCCATTAAAAATGAAAACGGGTAGGTTGGTCATTGCTTTTAAAATAAATTATCTCTAAAATAATAAGAAAGGTTCAATATCGGAAGTGAAAGGTATTGTATATGTATGTGTGGTTTTTAAGCAATCTTGTGATACCAAACAAATACGTTTTAGCTGTACTTAAACATTTTTTGGGTGAGATTGCAAAGAACCCCGCACGAGTGAATTGGCTTTTCTGCCCGCAGTGACTGCAAAGAGCCGGCGACAGATTAAGAAAAGTGCACTCAAAGTACTTTATTTAAGTTTATATATACTCTGCACAGAAAATATGTTTAAATAAAATAAACCGAAAAATTACCTGAAATGAGCACATAAGAGTCTCATCCACGGACATCATGCCTCCAGCATTGTCAAATTCGCCACAATAGTTGGGCGCGGAGAATAAGGTAACTAGTTGTCGCTTGGCAAAGAATTCATAGCCGTCTTCCACGACCTGAGGAGAATAGCGAAAATTGAAAAATAAGAAAACGTTCGATAGACTCTCTTACCTGATGGGCTCTGCATATTAAGTCGAGGTCATGTCTGTTGAGGAACTTTGACACGACATCTGCACCGAACGTGAAGCTCACACCTCGATCGTTTTCCCCCCATCCCTGGACGTCCTTATCCGGATCACTCCAAAGCAGGTCACAAAGTAGACCGGTGTCTGGAACGTCTGTTGGCCGCATAAGTCGCCGGATTTGCTCCATTCCCTGCAGGTCGGGACTTAGTCCGCCGTGGCAGCAAAATATCTTTTCATCTATAATTGCTGCTATGGGTAAGCAGTTAAAGCAGTCTGTAAATGTTTTCCACAACTTAACGTTGTACCTCCGCTTGCACTCGTCATAGAATCCTTGGGATAAAGAAACACAGCGGTGAGTTATAGTGCCCTAGAAAGCTGTGTGGAGGAAGAGGAGGAGGATGAATCCGTCTTACCATAAATCCTGTTAATACTGGCGCATTCGTGGTTTCCACGGAGCAAAAAGAAGTTTTCAGGGTATTTAATTTTGTAGGCGAGCAGCAAACATATCGTTTCCAAAGACTGTTTGCCTCTGTCGACGTAGTCCCCCAGGAACAAATAGTTAGCGGCCGGAGGGAATCCGCCGTACTCAAAGAGCCTCAGGAGGTCTGTGTACTGTCCGTGGATGTCTCCGCAGATGATTAGGGGCGCTTCCAGCTCCAGGAGGATCGGCTGCTGGAGAAATATCTCCCTGGACTTGAGGCACAGTCCTCGGACTTCGGACTCCGTCATTTGCACTAATTTCGTCTGGCGACATCCTCGAACTGAAAAAAGATACGAGATGTGAGCTTATTAAATGGCAATCTCCTTCGGGAACTACACCCGCTGATACAAGCCGAATGGTTTTTCGCTTAAATTAAATCTAACACAGCTCAACTCAAGCATAATACACCACTGGGGGAGCATAACAATGGAAAAGCATGCTACCGCCACCACTGTGGCCCGCCCCTCGGTCTTCGGATCGACTGATTTACTTAGTTGGACATGTACTGGACACAAAACCTATGAAAACCCAGGTGGTGGTGGGTGGTTGCGTGTTCTGTTTTATCAAATCAAAGAACTCCGGAGCTGAAAGGTGGGTTTATGGAGGTCAAGTTTGTTCGGAAGGGTTCTCTATCGCTTACATGATACCAAAAAGGTTCTGGGCCTCAGTTAGACTCGGCCAGGCAAATTGTGTTCACGAAGGAAATCTAAATCGATATCTAATCACAGTGTGCTCAAACAAACGTACGGACCCGGCTGTGGCTAATAAGATCACCTTTTTACCAGGAAGGGTTTAAGTTTTACCCATAAATCCGCATTATTGATAGTTCTGCTTTCTTCAGCCGAAGCCTTAAGGGATTTAAATTTTCGTTCGATACCTTGAGAAATTTTATGCCATACACCGGCTTTTTAGGTTTCTTGGAATTATTTTCAGTTGAATTTGGTCAAAGGGCCTTTAGAGCTTAGCTAGGAAATTGATTAAAATGTAAGAAAAGCAAACTCATCATTAGAAAGTCTTTCGACATTTCTGTTCGTTCGTTTTAAACTCGTAAACTATCAGAGTTCAATTTTAATTTATTTATCATGAAGCTTTATTACTTTTTGTTATAATCTTAATAATAATAATAATTAATTCAATTATTTTACAAAGATTAATAAGCAAGAGCTTCTAATTTATTGTGGTGCAGTCTTATATTGATCAGAAATCGTACAAGAACAATAAGTAAACAGAGTAAAATTTGGAATGCAAATAACAAATTGCTATGATATGTATGTGAAATAATGATTAAAGCATCCTTGAGCTAAATTCGATTAACACCTTCCGACTCACTATCATTCCTGTTTTCTCCGAAATGTGCTAAAATATGCTAGTGAAAACACAACTCACCGCATTGCACTTCAAAAAAGTTCTATTGCACTCTGAAAGATTAAGATTGTTATTGTAGATTATTATTTTGACTATCCCTATATTTGAAAATTTAATTTAAGCAATTATTATTTTTAAGACGCTAAAGAAGGCATAAAATAATTTAACGAGATACTCCCTTGTTGATATAATAATTATTTAATTTAGTTAGTTAATTTTTTAATATATCCCTTATTCTGTTAGATAGAATTCTTCTCGAATATGCATGATACAACTACGTTAACTTCGCTTTCCTATAAAATGCCTTTAATGCAGATTTTCTTTGGAAATCCATAAGTAATACATCACACCGGATCTACATGCATCCGTACCTGCGTAACCAAATGTCGAACATATTTCCATACACTCACAGATCTGCTGCTGGAGGACGGCAAAAGTAAAGAATTCTGACATGAAAGCCATTTAGTTTACCTTTTAATATGAGGCCTTGCCGGAGGTGTTTTAACCGACTCACTAAAGAATTATTCCAACGTCTTGGCGGCGTAAATGAGCCTGAGCCTCGAAGCACTAGACGTTACAAGAGAGATTTATATTTGTCACTTCTAAAATCCTTCAGGTCATACAAAGCGCTTGCATTAAATAATAAATATAAGATAAATAGTGTGCAGCGATCCACTAAAAAGATATTTCTTGTGGATGGTATGCGCACTAACCGTTGATGACATTTTAATACTTTTACTTTGCGCTTTGCTAACAATTTATTTTATTTAAGAATTTTTAAAGTTTTGTTTATTTGATTGCTTTCTTAAAATATGGTTAACTATTATAATTTAAAGATTACTTCACGCAAAGTACAAGAAAGCAATACATAAGAGTTGCCAAATTGTGTTCCTCAAGTTGGTTTCCAGTTGATTCGACAGTCAGTTTTTGGTTTTATAAAATCTTTTTCTTAAGTAAGAAGACAAATTCTATTCAAGACAATTAAACAATTTTGAATCTTTATACGGAATATTCTTATCTGAAACTTAAAATCCATTTATCATTTTTCCTAAATTACTAAAAAAATCGTATTATAAATATGGTTTGTTAACTTCAATAAACAACATTAATACTTTTGTGTGATTTTACGAAAAAAGGAGATTATTACCAAAATAATTTATGGCATTTACGTAACCATGTTAGAAAGCATAATCGTCTTTCTGACAGAAAAACCAATAAAATCAATAATGCCCAGTTTTTATATGATACCTTAACTCTTGATGCGCAAAAAACAAATAATAATTATGTGCATAAAGTGCACCTCGTAAAATTTATTTGTTTCATAAGGCCCATAAAAACAAGAATAGAAAATAGCAAAAGGGCAAAACATTATTGTCTTGTACAATAAAACCTGTGAGATTTGCATTAGATTTTGCCTTAATCAAATTAAGCGTATGAAGAAGCGTATTCGTCCTCAGATGGCGACTCTGCAATTTCCTTGGGACATTGCAGTGCATTGCGGAGATAACATTAGCCTTGACCTATTTAGCATCTCGCTAACTAATTCCGGTGCAAAAGAAAAGAAAGCTGCTGCTGGATTGATTTAATATCTTTCTTGAGTTGACAGGATTATTCTTCTCCTTACACTCTTTAAGACCTGGTCATTTCGGTATTAGCATAAAACCTTGTCATGGTCTCCAATGGATTTGTTGTGCAGGATGCATAATCGTTAGAGAGGTAAGCAGAGCGTGCAGCATGAAATTCATTGCATTATTTTAAGTTTTATTATTTCTACCAAAAATAAATAACAAATAGGGATATTTCGTCATATTTTCCTCAAACACAACGAAATTTGGTATTAAATAAGAAAACTTGGAGCATACCAAAAATTATCTATGGAGTTAAACTGGCTATAATTTATATCAGACTTTCGTGCAGCTACCACAAGGCCCTAGAGAGGATTAAATTTTCTATAGCAAAGAAACTTGAAATAGAAACATCTCTTTATGAGGTATTTTCCATGCAAAGAATAACTTTAATCATAACGAACGATGTACAAGTGGGGATCAGACCAGATCCAACAGTCTTAAACTTTACCCATTCCAATCACAATTTTTATTTCTAGAATTGCATTTTTTAGGGTTTTAAAGCTATGTACATATATTAT
Organism: Eutolmus rufibarbis; assembly: GCA_963920795.1. Classification (NCBI taxonomy): domain Eukaryota; kingdom Metazoa; phylum Arthropoda; class Insecta; order Diptera; family Asilidae; genus Eutolmus; species Eutolmus rufibarbis. The sequence goes on along the minus strand of OY987206.1, from coordinate 41,420,958 downwards.
ATAGTACATACATAAGAAGGGGCTATTTCATGATAAAAATTTCATTTATTTTCACTCCTATCACCCCTGTTTACGAGATAGTGAGGCTTCAAAGGTTTGAAATAAACGTTTATTAATCACCTTAATTTCTATGCTAGAGAGTAAGTATGCCTATAAAAATTCAGTTTAGTTAACTAAGTGAAACCATTTTATTCTAAACTTATTAATTTTGGGAATTAACATTGCAAGGAATTAAGTACGAAACTTTATCTTCTCACTTATTCTACCGAATTTGTCAATGTCAATTTAAAGGTGATTAGTGTGGAATTAAGAGTCGATTATTTAATAAGCAGTGCTTACATACTTTTGTCCTTTTTACTTTACTTATAATTTTCTTTTTTTGGTTAGCCACATTACAAGCACTTAAGAGTATTACGCTAATTAGTAGTAAAAATACGCAGGAAATTATGTTAGTATAGTTAAGGCTAAACAATTTGAAAGTGTTTTTAATGAAAGGAATTTAGAATTTAAAATTTGGAAATTGAAATCGAGTCTTAATTTTAAGACAATACTTTGTTTTCCAACTACATTACATTGACTCTGTGAACAGATAAAAATATATTTACATAATTCGTTTTCAGAAATTCTTTAGAAATTTTTACATTTCTCTCGAATTATCTAGGTATACGTATATATAACGTGTCCAGTCTAAATTGAAATCCGGAAGTATCGTATCGAAAATCTATTCACATTCAAACTTGTAGGAGTATCGAGTAAGAAAGTATCGATATCGAAGGATTCATACGAGTAAAGATATCGATATTAATTGCAAAGTACTCGATGATTTTTTCGCAGCCAAAGGGCGTCTCCTTTAGTGTCATAAAATACATCATAGTTACATCACTCGTTAAAGTGTTGAGCTCACATTCGGATCGTATGAGCGCAAAGTATCCGTTCGTCTAATTGAAAATAATTACAGCTCGAATTATAAATCCAATTGCTTGGTCTGTCCATTTGGTGAAGCGGGGCTGGTACGTTGCTCTTGTTGTAGGCAACATCATTAATTAGCCCACATTTTCCAAACGAGTGCATTCGGGGTAGCCAGCCAGGCTTACGTTTGTAATTTGATTTCTTTTTCGGTATTTTTCCCTCATTTATCAAATGCACAATTATTTTTGGAATTCCCTATAAATTTTAATCATTCGTCTTTTTATAAAGCACCGTCCGTGCCGAAGCCGAAACAGACGCTTTTTGTTATAAATACATGTGCGCGTATTTGTGGCACATTGACTCGGATTTAACTAAAAATAGTCGGTCGGGTCTCATGCGTCACAGCCATCCGCGTCGCATCGTAAACCGCCGCAGATCTGAATTTGCAGTAAATCGCAGAATCGCTTTCTTACGCCGAAGCGCGGCCGCGATAATCGCGCGAGTTTCACGCGTTGCGTGTACTTTCTACGGCGCGGCAGCTTTTACTTCGAGGAAGAATCGCGTGAAGCGAGGTGTGTGTTACTTCACTGGCGGGGGGAGGGAGGGGGTGTTCTGTTCGCGGGAGTTCAATTTTAATGAGAGCAAATTAATCACATAAATGCAGCTGGATGCGCATGTTTGCCGTTCTGTTTATGATTTCTGGCAGAGAAACTGTTTCTATGCATCCTCGATGTCCGGTTCATAAATTACAAGTTCTGTGGGCGATTCAACGCTGCAGAAAGTAGAAGAAATAATCGTTTTACAAATTTGCGAAAAATACACTAATGGTCTTAGAATTCTTGTAGAGGGTATGAAGAGAAAATGGAAAATTTTATGGACGAAATGGATCGGCTGCATAAACACCGGTAATCTTTTCGTTTCAGTTTATTTCCTACGAATCCGAGATATTTTGGATTATTGATTTTGCAACCGAATTATTTGGCTGTAAAACGATTTGTATACACATATTCCAAAAGATCTGTGAAATGTTAACAAATCTTGTCTACAAGATAAACCAAAAATGTTACTTTATTATTCAAAATTTTCAGCTTTATCGGAATTTACTTTTAACAAGGAAAAATTTAATAATTTAAGGATTAACGAAGGTAAAGTTCAGGATGAACACAAAGATTGCAAAACTTCGACGGACTCCGCAATGATCTTGGTTGGTGTTTTTCTTGATATTGCACCAATGTCTAAAGATAGACTTCTATAATAAATTGGCAGTTTTGGATATCTTTGAATTTTCTTTCATTCGTGATCACATCATAAAGGAAAGTATACATAGCTCTCTGTTTAAATAATAACCATCAGTTCCCTATAATTTTTTTATAAATTTTGTAGAAAACGACGTTTCTTTTAAAAATTGCTAATATTATAGTAAGGTTAGCTAAATCAATAATGAGGTGGGATAAAAACCTTTGGACACATTTTAATTCCGTCGATGTATTTTTACCCAAGTGAACCTCATTGAAAAAGCCTAAATTAGTCATACGAGTAGTGACTAGTCTCCTTTACAAAAAAAATTCCGCTAAAAAAGCTATAGAATTTAATTTGTATTAGTTTGAATTCCATTCGCCAGACAGATTTCCATACTGTGTCATGAATGATACAAATGACTAGACAAAGTAACCAAAACGAGTCGACGGACTGACGGGATGACTAGACCATAGTCCGTGGCCCACATTGAGGGGAACCAATTAAAGAGATTCTCATCGAAGTTTTTCCTCTGCCTGTTGGCAAATTGACTTCCACGTCCAGTTTCGAAAAGTTTACGTTTACATCGATAAATTAAGGGCAAAAAAGAAAAAGAAACCCTGTCGTTTCAGGTAAAGTTTTTTAATTTTTGCCGACTGGAAAAGCTCATTTTACTTTGTTAGCTCTACTCGACGGACTATTCACCTTGAGTTCTCCTATTTTATGTAGGGCAGGAGGCAGAGTCGAAAATTCAATATCTTATCCCTTTGTAGACTTTCGCCTCCTTGATCCGGGCAGACGTTTAGCTACCTTCGTTCGGGCTCTGGCGCGCTCTTGATTAGCGTGCTGGAAAAAAACTAAAGAAGCGATTAAGGACGGCGCCTTTGTGAAGTGTTTAAGAAAGCCACTTCGCTCCAACGCAGGGCATATTCCCCCCGATGCAAAACGTCGTTTTCTACGTCTCTATCCCCGGATGGAAAAATCCAACAGTCAATAACTCTTCTAAATGGAGCAGTCAATCAAGAGACTTCTCGTTATTATTGTTGGTTCTGCCGGTGAAAAGTCTCTTGGTCGTTTTTTTCAGAAGTGGAACGACGCCTTTTAATTTGAACCAGTTCACAGATATTTTTTTAGATTTTTCCCTGGGTGGAAAAAACATGCTATAACGCGTCCAAGGCGAGAGAAATGGTCCTGTCTTGAGGCTATTTTTAAAAAATGTCATGAAACCTATTCGCATGTATAAATAGATTTGGTCGAGACTGATTGACTGGCGTCCGCGAAAATGCATTTTTTTTTCTTAAAAAGAAAAGAAGACATTTTAAGATAAATCCAAAATCTCTACTAGAAGAAGGGGTGAGTAGAAGGACGTGAATGACGAAAGCAAGAGGTAAACGTCACTCAAAATCGCAGGACCTTTCATTACATAATCAGATATCTCCACCGGCACAGGAATCCTCTAAATTCTAAATGTTTGCCTTTAGCCGACAAATGAAATGCGTGAGTTGGCTGGGGTAGGGCAATAAAACTTTTGCGTCTTTCCGGTGTGGGCTTCCTCTTGTATCTCGGCCTCCGCCCCCATCCGCACCTTTGTCGTGCGCGCCCTTAAGTAAAGGGAGGCCACGAAGAAAACAAATTTTCATTCGTCCCAATCCAAGTAATTGAAAATCGATGGGGCTCCGATGTTGTGGATTTTTCACTCATGGAGCGTCTCAACCTTGAATGGACTTAAAGAGGATATCGGCCGTATGTCACATTGGGGCCCCATGTGCGCCTTTAACCTGTTTGATAACATCTCAGTTCAAGATACAACTGATGTACCCCAAAATTAAAATTGGCGCGCCAAATGTGTCTATAGTCACGAGATTGGATCGGATCATTCACCATGAGTTAAACAACTTTTCCAATGATTTGACGGAAAGTTGTTGCCCTTTGGGTAGCAATGTGGTGAATTTTCACCTTTTTGATTAACATTTCCGATCTTGGATTCTATGAAAAATAAATACAAGCTTATATTTGGGCCCTTATTTTGAATAATTTTAACAAAATTTCAAAAATGATAAAAAATGATAAGTGTTGTTTGTTTTCGAAGTAAAAAAACAAACATATTTGTAATCCAGGGGATCACATTTTATCTTTCATCTCTATCAGTTAATTTTTTGAGTAGACTGTGAATCTGGCTATGTTTCTGAAATTCCTTTAAAATTTACCGAAGTGAGAATGTACTTTAGCATCACCTCAGGATCAGAAATCTATTGAATTTCGAGACGTTTTGTATGTATTTAATGGAAATAATTTAAGATTCAATCTTTATTTGAGCCTCTGTTCTTTTGCATAAAATATTATTAATATTAATATTATTTTAGGTCAGTAGCCGTTTTTTAAAACACTATTGATAATGATAAAACAAAATATTATCTACTGATTTAATTTCTTTAGAATTAGAAATAGCAATTACTTCATTTGTTTTATTCCTTTACGTATTCGAGTTGTAGTAGTTTTAATATTAATTTTGACTGTTCAGCTATTTTCTGAGTTGTTGGGTTTTGGCTTTTGAAATTGTTTTATTATTGTTTTAGGCTACTTTAATCCGATTATATTTCACGGAGATACAGCGATTTAAGAAACAACAAAATCTTTTGGTGATCCCTTAATTCTCTTGAGATGTTCATAATTTTATATGTACTTTTTAATTTAATTTATATGTATTATTTCTTGCTGGTTCCTTATCTTATGTATAATAAGTTAATATTTTATATATTTTTAAAATTGTGTTTGGAAATCCATCACACAGCTATTTTCTTTATAAATTATAGGAGTAGAATACAATTCTAAGCCCAACCTAGTGGCACATTAGGGTACAGGGTCCATATGGAACGAATCGCTTAATGAAAAAATATATGTACTCTACAAAATGCAAACAATCAAGATGAAACCAATGATATTTACTTTCTTAAAATCCATCAAGTAAACGATTGCGAGGGAACAACTGAACTTACACATCCAAATACATAGACTACCAAAATCATAAATCTCTTTTTGGTTTCGACGTAGTCGGATATCAAAAACTAATTTGAATTGGCCAACTCAAAGAAACTGGTCAGCTGCAAGGAGCCGAATGTAGGGATTTGCCTAATCTCCTTAGCGCATGCTGGGCGGCATATATCCGAAGTCAATAAACTGTCTAAAATTGGATCTTTTGTCAATAAACAACGACGTCAACGGCGTGAAATTCGATTTTAATTAGTTGGTTATTTGCGCGCTGACCGGAGCAGAGACTTTCCTGCAAAACTGAGGCACGGGCCGCATACGAAAATTGGCATGTGATAGACCTCGGGTGCGTCAGAGCGCACAATTTCTACTCTAAGTTACGGCACGCGCGAGCAGGCGGTTCACGTGCAATTAGTGTGATTTCTCCAGCGGGCTGGACAATTGCAAATTAATTTAAGTCGCTGGACATGTGAGCAGTCCGTCTCAAGAGGTATTTTCTTATTTTCTTCAGTTCTGTTCGTAGGAACACGCCGGGGGGTGCGCTTCAGATTGCCGCGCCGTCTTCGATTTGTTCATGACACCGCGGCGCCCTCTGCCGAAGTGGATGCCACGCCGGAAGGTTGGGCTAGGGCAGAAGTTCAAGACGATGCTCTTTTTGAGGTCAAGGAAAGTTTTACCCTTTTTGTGAGCTGGTGCAGAAATACTGCATGAATGCTTATTTGGATGGCTAAAAGCGCGTGCATTTATAATATAATAAGGCCCGACGGATGTAGGACAAGGACAATATTGATTCGAATGGACAGGAACTGATTTTGGAGATTTAGGTGCTCTAATGGACTATGGTAATCCTCTCAGAATTGTTTGGAATGCAGTAGCCAACTTTTATGCGTTTAGCTTTAATAAAACATATTACAAAAGAGGCAATAATTTTGTTATCTACTCAGATTAATTAAAAACGAAACTATACATTCAGCACGAATCTACCAATAGTTACTAAAAAAAAAACCGTAATGTACAACATATTGCTAAATTCTACAATTTAGAAAAATCAAGTTAGTTCAAAGAATGTGAAATTCATTTAATGGGTTTGAAATGACGATTCTAAAATTAGTAGGTTAGAAGTTACTTTCAAAGCTGGTCCAAATATAGGATACTATTACATATTTCATAGAATTCAAAATAGGATTACAGAATGAAGTCCTAACAAAAATCCCCAATACTAATTTTTAAGAACATATAAAGATGTAAAGTTATGCGTTGCAGAACACAGCACCCCGTATTATTAGAATATTTAGAATTTAAAAATTAGTTCATAGGAGGTTGGCTTTCGGTGTTTCTCATTCCAAATATTTTACCGAAATTCAAATAAACGAACAACTTACATATGTTTCTTTGAAGCTAGAGTTTCAGATTGGAGAATAAACAAAATCCTTAGATTTATTTGTATCCATCATGCTTTGTTCTCTCTTTATAATTATGGATAGGATGTATGTATTTACCTATCTTGTACTACTGACACTTTATGAAAAAGGGCGACCCTACTCATCTGTATACCACAAATTTAAGAGGCTGGAATTCAAGATAATTTGCTTTCCACATATCTTATCGAAATTTTATATTTTTTGAATATTTCGACTTGGTTTCTTATTCACCAAACAGACTTTTGGATTTATCTCTAGGATGTTTTGTTTTTAAATATGTGCATATTTAAATACAATTTCCACATGGGCAATATTCTTTACATCACTTTTTGTTTATGCATTAAATGAGGTCCTTTACATAAATTCTTTCGTACCTATCTAACGCTACGTAAGCTCCCAATCCAATTTATTTATAATAAAATATTTTTATTTAGCTAAACGAGAATCGAATTTTAGGATTCCTGATAACACTGTAAAGACTTGTTCTTAGTTTTTATTTGATGGGCATATAAGCGTAATCTAACGTTATAAAATTAAATTCATTATAGAATTAATGAAAAGTTTCTAATATTTTGAATTTTTTAGAACTATTATATTAAATATTTATACCATATACATATATATATTTTAATTTAATTATCTAGAATGTAGTAAAAAACAAATTATTCACATTAATATGCACGTCTTCCAGAAATTGCCTCAATAATATTCAAAATTCTGCACAAAAATCAATTTTGGAACATACACAGAAAACATAAGATATGCAAGTAGGCATGTATTCCTGCGTATATACCTAGAACTGAAAGCACGATACCAAAGAACATTAACCATAAAGTACTCTTATTTGACAATCTTAACTGCTGGGGTTGCGTTGAATTTCTTAAACCAGCGAGGGAAGAAAACGGCGGCTTCCTCCTTGAATTCGAAGTTCGCCACAAAATGCGCATTTCTATAAAGCTTCAAATCACCCTCACGTTTATAAGGAGTTTTCTCAGCGCAGTTACGTATACAAAATGTTGTTATTTCTATCAGCATAATTTTAACGTAAGTATTTTTGGCTGTTTTATAAACTCAATAGTTTTAATTAAGCTATTCAAAAAATTGCACTATGCAAGTTTGATGCCTTTCATTATTTTCACAATAAAATACTTCTCTGTTATAAGTTATTTTCCTCAGATATGCATATAAAAAATGGTGCAACATTTTTGTTTGCAAGTTTGCAATGTACGAGAAAAATTCTATAGAAATAACCTTTCAGGTGTTGTTCATTGGTGCACATTGTTTATTTTGTAAAAATGGAAAAGTGATATTTGCAGAGTGCAAAAATAAACCGATCAAGTTGTTTTCTTTTAAGTTTCAAATGAGATGTAATAAATAAACAAACTGTCTAAACATTTTTTCTTTTACACTGGTTTTCGTATCTACACTTTGTAATTTTACAAAGTGTTTTATTGAGCTTAATTTACTCTTTTCATTCGATTAATTTGATAATTATAAATAAATATTGAGAAAATAAATTAGCTTTTAAAAATAGCTTTATTTGAAAGTTCTTACATTTCTTTTCATTTAAATGAAGGCCTGATGTATTTTGTTTTACAATTTTTCAGATCAAGTTTTCTTAAGACAACACAGATATAAACTTCGAATATCGCTTCTAAAGAAGTTTTCAGTATTTCTTAATACATATGTAACATATTTATAAAACAATTTTCTTCCCCGTCTGTCACAGTCTTACAGTTTCCACGTTTTTAGACATAAACTGGATAGAGACTATGGCTGTACCTTTGCATAATTTAAATTGGAGGTGAACAATGTTTGTTTTTTCGTGTATTTATCTCATCAAGTAAGGAGGAAGGAGTTAGACAGGTTTTTAAAAACAAAATTTTCTACCTTTCATACAATAATGGACTTTCGTTTTGTATGATAAGTACATATGTAGTTAAGACGTAAGTATAAAAAATAGCAACAAAATTGTATTTTCAGCAAACTACTGTAGCTTAATATAAAGAATCATGATTCGCTGTTTTGGTTTTACTTTTTTTAGGTTTCAGGTCTCATCTTTTTCAAATTTGTGTTATTAGTACTATTACGTACTTCATGTTTAATCTTTTAATGTGTACTTACGGACTTTGAAATTTATAATATATGTATACACTAATCTGAGTACATATACGTCCTTCACCAGGTTAGCAATCAATTTACTCCAAACCAACAAATATATGCAGATTGGGTATAAATTGATCAATAACGCGACAGGAGACCGATATGCGTTTCCGCCAGCTTTGAAACTGTTAATTGTATGAAAATTATTAAAGTAATCCATGCGAAGAAACATTCAATAGTCGACTTTCTTGTGCGAAAAAATTCCCAGCACAGCTTCAAAAATTAGACGTGGACACAATCTATTTACGTGGCACTAAAAAATGATAAAACAAGGGTAGGAATTTATTTGTACTCTGCGAATGGAATAAATAAAATAAATAAGCTAAAACAGGTGCGCAAAAAATAGCACAAATCCAATGGTCTTCTTCAAGTGGAGGGAAGCGTTAGACCACTTCACTCGCTGACAACATGAAAACGTAGATTATAAAAGATTTATAAAACTAGCAATACTTGAAGAAATGTGTTTTTATCTTTTTTGCAATGTGATATAAAACCGGGAATATGGAGAATGCAAGTGATGCAAGGCAATAGATTTAGTTAAAGAACTTTCAGGAGACAAACAGACATGTCTAGCCACATACATGAATGAATTTTGGATTGAAAGTTTTAAATTATCTACTATATTTTTTATTTTTTTGACTAAATACCGAAATCTGATGTGAAAAAATCTTTTAATTTTGGCTTTTTCTTCTCCTCACGAGGGTATCGTATTATTTGGTAATTGCCATTGTCTCCTTGATGCTCCTCAAGTGAATGCTGCCGGATTTCTACTTCTCTTTCCTTGTTATAACCTTTATAACAAAAATTATTGTAAGAACAAATTATGTTAACAAATAATTTAATAATAATATTGTTTTTGTTTTATGCAGAAATTAAAATTAGTGGTAGGATCATTCCGATTATCACCGATTTTTAATATTTGAGTATTTAATACAAAAACTAAATTATTCCTCGTGTCATAATATGTTATTGGTTTAGAAAATTCTAACAAAATCGAACTTGTTATTTGTGGAATTACCAGTGATTAAAGATCTTAAATAAAATAGCACAAACAACACAAAAGCAATTTAAATTTATGTCCCAAAAGAGACATTACAAAAAAAAAGGTGATGGAGGTGCCCCAAACATTGTGAAGGGAAAACCGAAAGGCTTTAAACGATTCCACAAAATAAACCACCTAAAAAAAAGACAACTACAAAACTGCGGAATTGCCTTTAAATTAGTTTTAATTATGTCAACCTTAAGTTATTGCAGCAGTTCATTTGACGTAGAGAGCGGCACATAAAACATCGCGTCAGGAAAGCGGCCAACACCCACAACAGCCCGCGATCCAAAAAATAAATAAAAGAGCAAATAATCCTCTGTCGGTCCGGAAAGTGAGCTACCGTGACAACAAATTAAGGTTTTCCCAGAAAAAATTCCGCAGATAGAAGTTTGCTGCTCAGTTGCACAGAAAACACTTTTTTAAGAGGTTTTTCATTTTCAGCCTTTTCCTCTCTATACGCGCCAAGAAATTCTACTTTAGAAGGCGTTTAATTGAATTAATTGTTATAAAGGAGTTTAAGTTTAAACACGAATCGAGTTTAGGTCCATGGGGAGCAGTTTTCAATCGATACTCGTTGATATGGAAATTGTTAGCGCAAATAAAATAGCAGCAGCTTTCGGTTTGTTGGATGAGTATTTCATTTGGTCGCGTTCCACTAGACCTTGGCCCCCGTCTGAATCAAAAATTAGGTCAGCTGATAACTACGGATATTGCATAAGTAATCTACCTTCATTTCCATTATTTTCAAACCGAAGCACGAATCCTTCTTACTTATTGTTGCGAACGAAGAATTTGAGGAATAAATCGCACTGAGCTAAACTGGCCGACTATATTTAGATACGTACAAATAAAAGGAGAAATTTTGCAGAATAGGCTATTCGAAAGCAAACGCGAAATACCAAATATACTGCACTCTTGATTAAGTAGCTGATATCAAAATATATAGAGGTATAATCAGTGCATGCATAGCAATTACCATTCTTTTGCGGATGAGTGCAATTTATATTAGAGTGGAAAACTTCGCCCTTTTGCCGAACAAATTCATTCTGGAGGTCTATACTTATTGCTGTCATTCCTTTTACAAAAAATGTAGCATCATTTTAGGTACAAAATTACAATGGACTAACATTTCAGTCAACACAACATCGTCCTTATTAAAAATTCTTCCAGGTCTCATGCACAAACTTTAAAAATATGAAACTGGTTTGAATCGTAGTACTGATAAAAGAACTTAGTATCAGAAAAATATGAAGACAAGTATGTATGTACTTCGCTTTCTTAAAATTTTATTTCCCGCCAAGATTGATAAAATAATAAAATGCTTCTTAATTTGTTCGGAAAAACTGAATTTCAAACACAACTTTGTAGTTTTTCGGGTCAAGCAATAATATTGTAAACGTAACTAGAAAAATTTAAAAAATAATATTAAGTATACTAATCTCGGTGGAACTAAGGGTTAAATGAATTATTGCATATTAGACGAAGCACCTAATTTCGTTGTATTAGTTCGACTTCGAGGCATCGAAAGACTTCGTATTCGATCAGTAAAAATAATTTTAAAGGGTTCAAGATTCTACTTTCATTCAACTGCTTTTAATGAGTCAGCTCAATTGAATATTAATGGAAGAGGTTTCCTAATTAATTAAAAAGGCATATTGAGCAAAAGCTCCTAACGATTGAAGCGATTTCTCGTACAAATGAATCGATTATCTTAAAATTCAAATAATTTACAGTCAAAGTGACTCCTCTTGTAAACAATTCAATACCGCCTTTAATTTAAAATGGAAGTTATTTGAAATCGAACTGATTCCCTTTAATTGTTTTGTAGAAATCAAAATTACTTTCATGTTTTCAAATGAAATCAATATGAAGTAAAATTGTAATGAAAGTGGCAATTTTTTCAGTGCATGAAATAGTAAAAGAGCAGTGTTTGTCTAATTTCGTATTTCACTAAACAAAAATAGTTATTAAGATTAGCTAACATAAGCAGTGCCTAAAAAATTGTGCACAAAACAAACAACAAACAAAATATTGGTCTAATCTAAAATAATCTTTTCTGGTACTAACGAAATATAAAAAAGAAATTTTAAAGTAATAATAAAAAAAACTACTTCCAACAAGCAATTTCCTTTGCATAAACTTACAAAAGCTTGAACATTTTAAGTTGTAATTTTGAAACACTTAAAAGTGGTCATAATTCTGGCCATCAAAACCTGTTTAATTATTTTTTAAAAACTGTTTTTAAGAATGTATAGGAAGTTTTATGGGAAACGTTTTTAAAGTTTCAAGTTTTCTATATTAAGTGCTTAAGTTAATGAACCTCAATGTAGTAATTTTAATATTGTTATGGCGACTTCCTTAAAAAAGTTTGTAGATATAATAGATTTTTTTGACCCAATTCAGGAACATACCCCTTAAACATATTCTTCAAATATTTCTTTATAAGTTAACCAATTGATCAACGCATCTATTCATCACCCATCGGCGCCTTTAACAACCTATGAATTTATGTTTTTAATCAAACCAGTTCTTGTTTTCCAGCCCCGCAGAGACTTGCAATTTTGTTATTCATCACCGAAGCAAATATAAGAAAGATTGACTCACATTGAGCTTCCACTTTTCGCATAAGCGATGAAAACGTTGCAAAATAAGTTAAAAAGAACCTTCGCATCTCTCTTCTGAATAAGCTCGAGCAGGTTTTCAATTGAATGTATCTATCCCATGGTCCAAAGCCCCTTTTGATCTCGCCAAATATCGATAAATTACTGCCACGAAATAGCCAGAATCGGAGAGAATTTTTCTACACAGTCTGTCTGTTTACATCTTCATCTGCTGGTGGGCAATAAAATCACGGAAGTCAGTTCTCACAGCATAAATGCCCCAGAGATGTCTAGCTTATGTTACAATAAGTAAATACCTTCGAGTTCTGAGGGAAATCGCTAAAATTTGAAAAGGAATAATAATAATGGATTTTGTTGGACACCACTGCCCGCTGGTCCTATAGAATAATTTATTGTGAGCTCTTAAGTGGAAAACAGCCTCAATTTTATTTTCACGAGGGCTTAAGGACCACTTAAATTTTAATATCGCACTCCATTACTTTTTGTGCCCTTGACTGGAGTCAGTGCGGTGTTTAAGCCAGGAGTAGGAATCATACGTCCAGGAGCGTTTTCTCTCTCTGGAAGCGCATACATAAATGAAACTGACATAAATTATAACAAGGAAAGGAGTAGGCTTTCAAAACAATCCCCGTCCGCACTCGAGTTGTTTACGAATTGACTTCTTCGCAAAGCGCAAAAAGTGATCTCAGAAAGCCACCCGCCAGACCATGGCCGTGGAGTCAGAGCATCTAAAAATAGCGCAAGAAAGCGTGCTGCTTAACTATGTTTCTAATTATCATATTCATTCAAATTATAAAAAATGACAGGGTCTGCTCTAGAGGAGACTTTTGCCTTTTTATTCCTTGGTTGTGGCTTGCAACCCCCAACCCCGCTCTGCTCCGATGCAACGACTAAGTACTGCGGTTTTTAATTTAAACCCACAACTTTCGCGCAGTCATAACTAGGCGACGAGGCGGTGACGCAAACTTTTCTAATGAAATTGCACAAGTCGCCTTCTTGAATAGTCGACTATTCAATTTTTAACTGCTCTGGTGTCTCTCAGGACCAGGCCACAAATTTAATTTTCTAAAGTTTCAATTCGTCCCTCGGATTCGAAATGTGGTCAAATTTTACATTGCCTGCGGGTAAGTAATTTCAGCGGGATCCGTCAGTCGTAACGATTTCCAATTCTCCCGATGAAATTTCATACTAATCGAAAATCGAATCATTAAACGTCCTTTGACAAATTGCAAACATGAGAAGTGCATCAGAACGCGAATTGGCAGTCGTTTCTGCTTTTTTTCGTGTTCCTGTCGCCTCGCCAGGTAGTTTGGCACGGCAGTATCCATGCTGAAGGTGTTCTATCTTTCTATCTATTTATTTAGCTACTTCTACGCGTTGTGTAACACGGCACGAGAAGCTTCCTTCAGCCGTTAAGGAAATCAAATTTTCTCCCAATTTTCAGTATATATTGAATATATCGAAATATTCCTCTTACACTAAATATATACATATGTATAATGTATTTACATTATGTACATCTTTATGGGCTTTAGATAGGACACTCTTTGGAAGCTGTCAAATATTCAAATAAATTTTAAGCGATTTTGAAGCGCTAGGGCTCACTTTGTCCGTAATTAGTAAATGGTATCACGTTTATCGATTAAAATGACCTTTGCCGAAAATAACGACTTTTGGCGTATTATCGTTTAAAGTGAGAAAGTGTATAATTCAATAAGTATATTACCCCTTACAGTCTATTAGAATTTCTACAAGTATACAAACGGAGTATCTAAATTCAAAAATGTTTATTTTTATCTGAAAGCCTCTTCTGTGCTTTTGCCATTTATACAAATCTCATCTATTTTAACAATTTGCTATCCTTGGCTCAAACATTTAATTCACATCAATTTCTAAGAAGGTATAGAAGGAAAGTGCCCAAGTTGAGCCAGATTTAAGCTGGGCTTAGACTAAATTTGAGACAGGCTCAGGTTAGACTTGATCACAATTTGAACTAGGTTTGAAAGAAGCTTAACCTCATAGGCTTGAACAAAAAAATTCGGAAATAACGATGCCAAAAACTTGTATTACTCATTTTCAAGGGAATCTATAAAAATAAATTAAGCTACTTTGAAATTCTGAAAGTCCATCCTCCTTGAAGCTATCGGCTGAATACGTTCGGTTAAATGGCGCTGGGATGACTAAGTAATTATAAAAGTACATATATTTTTATAAAACTCATAAATTTCATTGATTATAGTAAAAACCTATTTTAATCCTACAATTAACCCAATTACATGTCCTTCCGGAAAATATTCTGACATAAAAGAGATTTTACAATTTTTATATACATATGTATATATTTTCGGCCAGCCAGTTATAACTTTTAAACGAATGACAAATGTTACTGCGAAATTATTGCTTTAGAACGCTAGTACCCTAACTACATTTTGTATAGTATGATATATTTTTAAACTAAATTATAAATACGGTGTAATTCGTTGATTATCAGAATATGAGTCATCTTGAAATTAAAAAATTCTTTACATAAGAATTGTATTGTGACAAGATTCTATTGTATGTCGGACAATTATTTGGTTGTTTCAGCTGCGATCCAGCTGATAAAATATGAAGACATTTTTAAAGAATATTTCATCCGCAATTTTGATATGAGTGATGTTTCATTCTTCCATTCTCGAGTGAAGAGTGCCCTAATTATAAAAATTCTGATTTTTAGGTATTAACTGATATAACCTCATTCCATCCAATTTGGAATACTTAAAAAGATGAAACAAATCAAAAATAAGACCGAAAACCAAAAACATCCCATTTTAGCCTAAATGTCTTTGTTTGAAAAACTGCTCACGCGACTGTCTCCCATAATAAACAGACGGACTAAAGCGGAAACCAACGTTAACTTGTTTAAATTACTCATCACTCAGAACTCGTGCTACAAGTTTTTGTTTAATCTTACTTTTATTTGCTTTATCTTTATTGCTTTATCAAACTTGGACTGCATAATATTATAATTTATACGATTTCGAGTGGTATGATAAACTTTTCTAGTAGTTTGTATTTTAAAAATTGCAGCTGATCCACTCAATATCCTTTGACTAATCTCAAAAATTAACAATTATAACTTAAAATCATTATTTGAGGCTAAATTTTAGTTAAGCTAAATTTGATTACTTTCCAAATAGTTTTAACAGATACTAATGAAAATTATCTGTGTACAAGAGATTAAAATAAATAACCTAAATACCTCGTTAAAATTAAAATCAATATTATATGTGTTATATTTGCGCCTGGACTTTTTCGCGACAGATTAAACACATTTATAATGGATTATGACCCAGAATCCTTCTTGATCACTTAGCTGATTTTAAAATTAAGCAATAATCAAGCTTAATGGCATCGAACGTAATTCAACAGGTTTATTATTAGATGACTGTTCACGTGTTAAACACCTCGAAGTTTTAACTAATGCAATTAACATAAACCTTAGCATAGCCTCTTCGAAAGTATCAACGTTCTTCCTCGTTTCGTTCGAAAGCAGTCCGCTGCACCACGTGAAAAGTTCAATTCTGAAATAGTTTTCTTCTATCGATTAAGCGGAAAAAAACGGGAAACAATTTTTGTGAGCCAAACTATGAGCATTATTTTGTTGGCTTCGCAGATTTTGCATTGCGCTTTTTATTTTGCTTCATGTACAAATATAAGCAAATTAAATTGGATGCTACCGGTTAAAGGCAGGCCGAGAGAGAAATTTAAATTAAAAAGGTTTCCTGAAAATTCCTATCACCTGTTTGATCTAAAAGGACATGCGATGTGGCTGTTTGCTAAAATTGGGTTTTGAGAGGAAGAGAAAATAATGGAAATATTGCGTTAGGCAATACAAACGCAATTAACGTTGCCAATTTCGATAATATTCGTTGCATTTTTTATTAATGTGGGAATTGACATAAATAACTTTTTAAAAAAAACATGCACAACGTCTTCTACATATCTAGATCATGAGCTGTATGTATGTACAAATTATATTACATATTTTTTCGAGTTAAGCTAATCCCAAAATTGTTCAATATTTGAAGATAACCTGAACTTAAAACTAGGATTATAACATAGTTTGAGTTTGAGATGTGATGAGGCTCTTAATTTATATTTAAGAGCTTATATAAAAAATTTTTAGTTTTTTTCTTATAGATCCACATGATTCTGGCTGTTTATGCAAAAAGTTTTTTTTAAGTACAAGAAATCTTCTTGAAGGATATGAGCTAGCTTTTGGTGCCGGCTAGAATATTTTATGAAAAGAATCTGGTAAAATTTACGACAAAGTAAGTATCACGGTGAAATGCCTTTGACTCTGCAATGAAACTTTCCTTCTCAAAATTGGTGCTATTCTAAAAGTAAATAGGCATAACACGTGCGGATCATTAATTTGAAAAACAATTTAAGCCTATATTTTCGTATCTCTGCACGAGACAAAGAGTTAATCTGTTCCAAAACCAGTAAAACTTTCAAATCAGGCAAAAATCTTCGCGTTGAAGCCACAAAACGCTTACATTTTCCAGTTCGTACTGCTGGGGAATCGGTGTCAAAGCATCCAAAAATAAAAATTGAAGGAGAAAAAACTGCTCAGAACTGAAACGAGGTTTTGCCAAAAGTGTTTATCGCCAAGCAAAGCCGAGATATAGCGCTGTAGCGGCCGCTTGGAAGCTCCGCCGCCGACCAGAGCCCCATCGGGGTCCGGTCATTGTTGCACATTGCCTAGTCTATTTTGGTGGTGCTCGGCTACCTGAGCGGCAGCAGTTTTGTTCTTCGATCAAATCACTTTATTAGCACTAATTGACCTGCAATTAGGGAGCCAAGAAAATCTGAGAAATTTGGAAAATCTTATTTTATTGGGGCAGAAATTGTGAAACCTCCAGCTGCACCGAATGAAGGGAGTCAATCTGAGAGCGCAAAACGAAGGCACAGTTGCGTGCTGGACTGGTTGATTCATTGCCAAAAAAGGCGAAAAGCAATTTTCTGCTATTAGCAGCAATTTTAAGTTCCAAGAAGAGCGTGAAAATAGGTGAAAAGTCCAATTATGGAACGGCGGCGGGGCACTAGAAAAATGGTCAGCTGTCATAATTCCACCAGAGACGTCAACGTCGCAGTCCCGAAAAATGTTAAGCAACTTTTGTGAACGAAATTCTCGGCCGCGTACACCCTCCAAACGATTATTTTATGGGCCGCTCTCAATCACTTTCCAGACTTCGATTGTTCCCCTTTAATTATAGATAAGATTTCGACTGAATTTTAACAGGAAATCAACACGTATTGCGGTGATTTATCGTCCGACTCCCATCGTTTTTCCTCCGAACATTTTTCAATAAATTCCCCAAAAATTCTCCTCGCTGGGCTCGTTTTCTGTGCGCCCCCAGAGGACCGCATTTTGGCGGCAGACCCATTCAGAATTTACCTTCGAGCAGCCTTTGTATCAAGCTGTCGACGTTCACATCGAAATCAGCCATCGCTGGTGCTGCTACCTCGACGTCTCACTTTTTCTGTTTTCTGTTAAAGCACAAAAGGTTACACTTGCTAGTTTTGGACTCTTGGGGCACTCTTTCTGATGTCATCAATGAGGTTTCCGTCGGGAATACGGCGCGCACGGACCAATTAAACACTGCCGACCGCAGAACGGGACACAATCGTCGCAAAATAATAATAACCCGAAATTAATTTGTTCGCCTCCGACCGTCTACTCGACGAACACTCTTAACATGGCGGTCTCTGGACAGGCACTGCACTCAAAAAACATCCCAGCCACCAGCTCGGCTCTCGGCGCGGCCAAACGGTGTATTTTACCCATCCCTGTGAGCACTGCGGATCGAAAGTTTGTTCGAATTTCGAACTGAATTCCTATTTGGGAAAACGGGTGTTCGAAAGTCCTATTTACGAATTGGGAGGGAACACTTCCGAATTAAGTGGGTTTATTTTGGCGGATCGTTAATTTTAAACTAGGGTTTTTTCTTAGGGTTCGTTGTCTATTTTGAAAACGCCATTTCGCAATTTATCTCAAATATTTAAGTTATCTAGAACCAACAAATATTAAGGATAGTCAAAGACTAATGGCTATTACAAGTAAAGATTTTTTTAATATATCACAGTTGATTACAATCTGCGATTTATGCTTGCTTTTAGGAAAATTAGCAAATCTATATTAAATATGAAACCCTCGGGGCGTGTACCTAAAATGAAACAGCGGAAACCAAAGGACTTTTAAGAATATGCTGGTATAATATAATTTAATTACAAAATTTCTAATAGATTACGAATTTCGACAATTTGAATACAATTGGCGTTTTTTCTGGGGTATGGGCCAGGAAACCCAAAGAGAGTGAAAACATTTTTATTTCAGGAATAGCACATGTGAGGTTTATTCATCTATAAAAATCCTCACCCAAATGCGCGACAGAACAAAGTGAGAAAGTGGTAAACAAAACAAGGAAAGAAAAATAAAATATATTATGGCGAACGCACAGTTTAAATGATTGCCTAAATTACCCTTACTAATTTACTCTAACAAATCGCAGAGTTTCTCTTTGTTTTCATTTACGATGTAAAGTAGTAAGCATTTTTTTTTAAATTAGTAATTTAATAATTGACGTGACAATTCCAAAGCCGGCATTTTACTAGTGAAATTTGAAGTTTTTTTTTTTTTTTATCAATGCCTAAACACAGGGACGTAGGATTGGCCATACAGAAGATCAGAGAATTTTTACTCGGAAGGAAGCACACCGTTGCCTTGAGGTTTGAAGACCATGTCGCGAGTCGAACGCAACTACCGCCAGCCATCCCGAACGGCCCTTCTCATAAATTATCGGGTAATTATTACTATAGACGCGATAGTCGAAGAGAAATGAAGCCTCCGATCGAGGTTATTGGGCCGAAACTCTTAGACACTGATAAACCTTCTAATGAGAAATTGTGCACTCCTGGTAAAACTCATCGAATGTAAATACTGTATTTGTTACAGAATTTATCCACACACTTGATTTTGGGAAATAAAATTAAAAGTCAATGTAATAAAATAAATAAAAAGTTTAATACATCGTCATTTTTTCTTTTATAACGAGGGTAAAGATGAGTTAAGGGATGAAAAATTAAACTCAACTATTTACAACAATATAAAATTATTTTAAATCCAACATTTACAAAGCAGAAAATAATTCATTCTCTCGAAATAAGGAAGACGATGGTAGCTATAATCTTTTTACCATTTTCGTGATGAATCAAATTTAAACAAGGATCTCGAATTTTCTCCTCCAACAGTTTAACTAATTCCTGTCGCATATAGTTCACCATTTCAGCTGTTTCGTGATTGTGGGCTTTTAACATAATCCATCCGTTGTCTAGCAGTACAACAAAATCTCCACCGTGTAGCTCAATTCTCATATCGCTTCCAGAGAAAAATACGAGCGGAAAAAGTGGCACCATGGAGCAGTCACGAATAAAAATCTTCGAAGTTTTCACCTTCTCCTGATAAACAAGATACGGAGACAGAAAGTTGCCAAGGTTGGAGTTAACAGAGGAGGGATGCAGTGATACAAAACCATCCTCGCGAGTTTTAAAACGCAAATCTGAGGGCTGCACCATTTTTGGCATGGCTCCTCCTGCCGTCATGGTGTAACTTTTTTCCGGTGTTAATACTTTCACAATATTAGGATAGAGAGCTGCGCAAAGTAGGGAAACTAGAAGGCGTTTGTTTTCCCCATTTGCGTTCAATTGTGATCCTGTTAGTGCAACGATGTTATCAGTTACAATTTTCCTTTTAGGTGGCAGATCAACTGGCACAAAACCTATAGAGACGAGAAGTTGTAGAAATTGATGCTTTATCTCCACAATTGTTTCCAATGTCCTCCAAGAAAGAAAATTTTCATCCGCGTAGCACCTTCCTGCATATGTGCTCTTTTTTGAAGCCTCGATCCATCTCTAGATTAAAAAAATATAGAATAAAAAATTAGAATTCATGCCGCTGGATGATACATATGTATATAACTGAATTTAAGGGGGCATTCTGTTTCTGGTCTAGAAATAAAAAAAAATCGACTTTTTTTTTTTTTATATTTTCAAAGCTTAACTATTCAAGGATATGTCTACAAGAGGATTTTTCAAAATTCAAATTATTTTCGGAGATATAGGTATTTTGCTGACCCGGCATTTCATGATTTAGACTGCGGAAAACTTTACGCGAAACTTTAAACGCGTTTTTCTCGAAACTATCTTTTTCAATACCATATCCACGATTTCTCAGGTTCTACTGGACCGATTTACCTGAAAATTTTAGAGAGTCTTCTTTATAGACTTGTCCATGGCCGGAACTATCCTCATCCCCAAATTTCAATTTTTACTATTTTTAAAAAAATTCGAAACAGTCAAAAAAAGGGGTACAAAAATCGTTTTTTTTTCAGGCAGTCGCCATTTTGTGAAAAAATGTTTGTCCAACTTTTCCGTAGTTCCAGCCATTGCGACATTATTCTAGATTAATAATCTTTTTTTTTTTTAGTTTCAGATTGCTAGGAGGGTTGAAATCGTGGGTATGGTCACGCGCCGATTTTTGGCGACCCCCCACTTCATCACCTGCTAATTTGTGAAATTTTCAACTTTTTTTATTTTTTGATTTTTTTCTGCATTCTTCTAATGTTAATAAATGACTAATAAAAAAGTGGATACTAAAAATATTAATAGCCTTTTTTTTATGACACTTCAAAAATTACATGAAATTCATGCCTCTAGACCAGAATACCCCCTTAATGGATTGAACGGTATGCAAAGTTGTTTCCCCGAACTTCTAAAGACCTCAGAATACAAGATTAATTTATAAATCTTACCTTGTAGGCGTTCAGGACGGTTAGATGATCGCTATTAAATATAGCAAAGCCCTTCTTTCTCCTGTTGGCTTCTTCTCTTTTACTAAACGGGCTGACAAACGGTGACTTATGACTAAGACAGGCAGCTATGGTAAGAACACTGTCGATGCACTGGAAGATTGCTCCAAACAGCAAAAATTTTCCTATTCTTATGTCTACAGGGAGAGAGGATAAATGGTGTCCAAGAGCTGTTAAATTCATATTTTTATCAAAAGCTCCAGCGTCCTGCAATCGATTTACAGCAGCCAAAACGCTTTTATCGGAAGGCGGTTCAATGGTGGTTTCTGAAATTGCTCCGTTAATATTAAAACATTTCATAAATTCTCATAATTTACCTATCACTTTCATAATATTGCAATCCCTAAAGTTTGGCAGTGTTTTGATACGCAGCAACATTTGCTCAAGAGGAACTCTATGAATTTCAGGTACTGGTTGACTGAGCATTTGTTGGGAGAATCGATTCGTCGTGAAGAGGTGGATGCATACACCTGCCATTACACGACCTGCACGTCCTTTTCTCTGCATCGCATTTGCTCTAGACTCCCAGACCAAATCTAGAGATTCCATGTTACGATTGTCATCAAAGCGTTTTTCTTTCATGAATCCAGTGTCTACTACAAAGACACAGTCGTCGATTGTTACAGATGTTTCAGCTATATTCGTACTTAAAATAATCTTACGCCTCCCTTTGGGAGGTTTTTGAAAAACGAGAGCCTGTTCCTCATTTGTTAATGTCGAGTGCAGGGGAATTAGGATGAATTTTCCTAATCTGAAATTTTTATTATTTAGTTTAATGTAAATTGAGTTTAACGTTTTCAGACGAACTGAAGTCGGTATACAGATTTGTCCTGATTTATATTTTTGGATATGATTGCTTATCCTGCTTATAACGATTTCAAAACGTATATGACTACAGCAAAATAAAAATAAATTTTTATGTTTTTATTAATTTTTGTAGTACCTACTACCTTTTGAAAATATTCTAAAACTTTCAAGGTGATTTGATAGAAATTGGTGTTGTTATGGTACTCTTACTTTTACCGTGATAAGCGTCTAGGTCTATTCTTAAAACTTGTGAATAATGCGATGTGTAATTTAAACTCCTCCTTTTTTAATAAAAAAAAAATTCGCCTGGATTCTATATTTAGTCGTTAACAAAACCAAATTGATAAACGTTTTCGGGAGTTCTCCATTCGAATCGAATTGTTTATCTTAATTTTTAAATATAATAAAATAGTACCACAATTCAGTAGCTGCTTTTTGAACAGGCTTTGATAATATAATTTTTTTAACTACAGTTGTAAATGCAATGTGTATATTTAAAAAATGTGATAATTCACTCACCTAGATCCAAATGTTTTGCTATCGCTCAACGATTCATGAACAGTTTGTATTTCTCCAATACCTGGTAAAAACACCAAAATGGATCCTTCCTTTGGCCAGTTGTGATCCCCATTCACAATGTACTCCAAGACATATTCAATTAGTTCAGGATTAACTTTCATCGGATCCATTAGGAAAATGTTCTTGCAAGTAGTTCGACTGCATTCTGGAAAAGGTGAATGCATTTAATAAACACTTGCACCCTTTAAATCAAATAACAAGTTTTACCTGGATATCTCGCGTAAAGAGCAGCCAACTTTAAATTTTCATCCTTAATGGATTTTGGGGGACTTTCATTGCTAGCTGTTGTGTCAGCATACTCGAGCTCATCAAGCAAAGCGTCTTGTTCCTTTTTAGATATTCGTCGACAATACTGTGAATCTGTTTCAAGTACAAAACCGCACCGATCCAAAATATCTTCGAGAAATAGTTGCTCTACAGGATACGTCCTGCCGGGGATATTTAGAACAGGAACCCCTTTAAAGTATTCTGAGAATATGTTTGCATTTAAAGTGGCCGACATGAGAATGACTTTTAAGTCTTTTCTCTTGGTTAAGATATCTTTGAGGATCAGAAGTAAGAAATCAGACTCCTCGCTCCTTTCATGGACTTCATCTACGATAACATGGCTGATTGATTCTAAGAAAGGGTCTGAATGGAGACGCTGGAGGAGGATGCCAGTTGTGCAAAAAGTAAGGCGGGTAGAACTCGAAATTTTATTTTCTAGGCGTATTTGGTACCCAACTGTGTCGCCTATTCGTTCACTGCGCTCTGCAGCAACTCGTTCAGCGACTCCAATTGCTGAAAGTCTGCGCGGCTGAGTGCACACTATCTCACAGTGAGTTATTTCGCTATCATCTAGTGAAGACGATGTGAACATCCAGTTGTCCAGGAGGAATTGTCCTACCTGGGTACTTTTACCACACCCTGTTTCTCCGCTAATTACGACAACCTGTGAATTATTTACCGCATCAATAATGTCCAGCATCGAGTTCCAGGCTGGAAGATGCTGTCGAACTTTTAACATATTGCGATAGTTTTGATTTTTCTTTTTTTTTTCAAAGAATTTTTGAATCAAATTTTTATCTTCTTTTAGTATTTGTTCAGGAGTTAACTTTTTTCCTTTAGATGATCCTATAGAGCCCATTTTAAAGTGGCTGGGATGGCCTTCTTCTGGTTTAGCATTACCATTTTGTTGGTTTGCCTCTGTTTCGAAAAGGGATTTGTCCGGATCTGGGAAACCTGGAAGATCTTCTTTAAGGAACTTGGATATTTCCTCCCCTTGCTGTAGCTGTTCTGAGACAGTGTAAATACTAGGCATCCCTTCGTTGGCCAACTCCTGGGCTTCCCGAAAGAGTTTCTTCGAGACGTGTAACCGGACTGTGCCGGGAATATCATAGCACGAAGTTTTGAGGAGTATTATAGGAGCCTGATAAGGATACCTAACGTCTTTAGGAAACCGGATCTCTAGCTCAAATACAGCTGGATCCCTATCGCCGCTAGTTTCCATCTCAACAGGATCCTTAATTTCTATCTCATGAGAGAATCTGCAATTCATTCCATATTTACAGTGACCTGCTGCTCTGAAGTTCCTGCAAAGGGCTTTCTTTCGATTCTTGGTTTCAACATTTTCTTTAGGTGGGGCGAGTTTCTTACTTTGGGACGGACTGTAAATTAATAGGTGCTTCAGTTTGAACTTCAGCGACCAGACAGCGTTCTTCTCCTTCTCCTCAAAGGCACTGTCGTAAATTGACTCCAGTGCTTGTTTTTCATCTTCCCGCATCTCGAGGAGATCTCTTTCGGTAAATTCCTCATCCTCATCTGAAATCTTACCAAACTTACACCTCATATACTTGGAGAAAAGGAGCTCCAGCGCCTTGTCCAGCTCTCCTTTGCAGTGGTCCAGAGCCTCGTTGCAGTGTTTACTGGAGAAACCGTACGTTTCCAACTTCATAATCGCGTAACGCCTCAGCTGATCTTCTGGTTTAAGATCAGAGTCTTTAGTGTTTGAGTAATCGGAAACGCTCTGAACCATGAGAGTCCCCCTGTCCTCCCAATAGGACTTCTTAACGTGTCCTCCTTTGTCCTTGTACTTTGCCGCATCTTCAAATCTGAAGTCAGGTCCGTGAATGTTCCTCAAGGTCCTCATAACCATCGTCTGGGCTTCATCAGACAGTCTCAATACCTGCAGCTCGGTCTTGAGACGCTGATGGTGTGAAGGAGCTCCTTCCACGGTATTCCTAATCAGAAAACACTTTAAATTGAGAAATCTATTTACTAAAGGTACTTACGTCGCCCGCGGATCAACTAGGGGCCGCAGGAAGCAGTCATCCACCAATTTTCGCGACTCCTCGTGCATCTTTCTTCCTCCTCTTCAAAGTGTAAATCGAAATTCCGTCAAGAGTCACAAGTTGTGAAATTCATCAAGACTGCGTGTGTACGTCGAAATCCGCGCTGACGAGAACCGAAAGGTCTCCGACCGTCTACCTTCTCGCGTGGGAAATGCCAAACTGAGTTTTTGACAGTCAGCTGTTCAAAGATTACAAACACGTGGAAGCGCACGCAATGTTAACGCATTTTTGTGATTTCGGGTTGCCTGATTGAATGTTTATGTTTTATAAAAGTTCTGAGCTATTTTTGTCTTGCGGCTCAAATTTATCTTTTTTGGCCATGGTCTAAATTACACTAGTAAACAAATTCATCCTAATCCTAACTAACATAAAACTGTAAAAAGCGGTCTGTTTACTTGTCTGTTTCGCAAACATTTCTAATCCCCTCAATCGATTTATACAGTAAATTTGAATTTACACTGGTAATTCATCTTGAACTGAACTTCGTCGAATTTTTAAACGCAAATTAAATTAAGTTTTCCCTACCATCCCTGTTTTTGCGATAATGAGTAGGGGGCAGTAGGCCCTCAGTAAACCCTCAAAGAATTCAGATATCTTTGTGTTTTTATTTTAAAGGTGTCAATAAAGCCTTTGGTAGAAAGCTTTACCACAAAAAAGGATGATGAATGATTCTTCAAAAATGGCTAAAAGTACGGCCTGTTGTATTTTTCTCAAAAATGAAATTTGATAGGGTTTCTTTTACGTATTCATAATCTGCTTAAAAAATTATGACTAGTGAAGTTGTAAAAGTGTTCCCAATTAAATAAAACTATGAATCATAAACTATTTTCATAAAAGAAAAAAATAAATCATCTCCATCAACGTTTTACCAAAATTGGTTCAATCCGGGATTTACAAACTTTTGAGACAGACCAACATTTATAAATATATTAGATTGGCGGGATATACATATGTATGTATTTAAAGAAAAACACAAAAATCTTCGCAATATACATATATGTACAATGTATGTAAGGGAAAGTGGGGTGAGCCGGGACACACTTTGTTCAAGGCCTTATAAAACCAAAATAAACAATTTATTTTTTTGATGTTAACATCCGATCCTGCAGATGGGTTCAATACCTTTCATTATTTGTCACTTTAAATATTATTACTTTATATTTACAATAATTTATAACCGTTTTAAAAAAAAATGTCAAATCGGCAGTTTCAAAAAATCGTGGGGTGGACCGGAACATGATAGAAAGAAGTGACCTTTATGCTGTAACTAATAGTCTTATGTCAAAAATATGTTATGATATTATTAGAAACAATGCTTGAACATATTTTTTTTAAATTTTTTATTATAAACAATATAAAATGTGCAACATAAAATTAGGCTTCCTTTAACTCCGAGAAAATAAAACTTTGACGAATGTCGATTTTTATTAACAATCCTCACTAAATAAATGATGCAGGTGCTGACCTTGAGTTCTCATAAAATAATGTAGAGGGCCAATACAAACATAATTCACTAAGAATTACCAACATAAAAACATTAACAACAATTAAAAAAGCACTGTCCCGGTTCACCCGACCGTCCCGGTTCACCCCACTTTCCCCTATATGAAATCCCACTTTTTAAATTGCAAATCACTTGGAAGTATTATAGTAGCAACTAACAGATGTAATTTTAATAATGATTTAAAGTAGTGATTCACGCAGTTTGCTCATATGTATGAAGTGTTATCATTAGTTGATGCGTTTTAGTATTTACAAACATCAACAAGATTAATTCACTATTGCTAGCTATTTCTAACTAGTTAATACCATTAGCAACTACAAATTATAAAGGAAATTATGTATTTTGCACTAAAATATGCATTTTAGAAATTCTAATTCTCGTATTTTAATCGAAGGGTAATAAAAAAGCAATAAATACAAAAGAAAAGGGAGAGATTTATATATTTTCGTGGGTTCAACATTAATTAATTAACGCAAAAGGAGTTAACAAAAAAAGTTTCAAAAACTACCCGCAGTGTAGAAAATTTCAGTGAGGGGTCCTACTCCTAAAGTTAATTACTGTGGAATTTGTAAAAACTAGAAACAACTGATGTAACTTCAATGTTAAGTTGAAGTATTAGACAAGGTCTATATCTAGCATGATTCGTTTAATTTTATACACTGAACCTTGGAATTATCAACTGCGTAATACGATTAATTCCCTTTAAATATTTCACTCGGACATTTCAAACAAAGGTAGATATCGCAACACAATAATTAAAGAATTTTAAAGAAATCGCTGGGGTAGCCAGATAAATTACTAATTGAATTTTAAACACAATAAAATCCATCGATACAGCCGTCTCCCGCCATTTCGGTCTGATTGCACAATTGACGGATTTATGCATTTCATAAAACCTAATCCGCACCCATTGATTTCTCAATAGTTGAGACTGATATACAGGTAATCGCGTTTGTAAAATACTAAAAGTATTGTTCAAGTCATGGCACTCCAAATATAATATAATGGCTTGTAATTTTCTATTTTCAGAGAATAGAACTGACGAAGAACAATTGTCAGGGGCTGAGGTTCTCAAGGAAATCGGTGTCATTTGGGCTTGAATGGAGCAATTCAACCATTTCACTTGTTAATGAAATTCGTAACGATGATTGTGTGATTTTCCAATAACCACCATGCATGGACGGGGTGAAATAAATTGACCAAATAGAAAATTTTAACACAATTTGGAAACAATATAACGAAATGCATGAGATAAATTGTGGGAATTGAGTAGTCACTGCAAAACCTTTGGATTTGCGTCAATCGGAGGCCTTCAGGGGAATTATTCAGATTTAATCCTTTAAGCTTGAAGCTTGGATACAAAAGAGATTTTGGTGGTGGGAACTTTTCCTGATAAATCTTGAGAAGTTAATCCAATTTATCAATTCATAAATAAGGCGCCCAAAATCTCACCTTGCTCAGAAATAACAAATTCCTCAGATCGAATGATTAGAATTTTTCCGGGATGTTCTTACTCTAATCATAAAAGCAGTGATTACAAGATACACTTTCGATAAATAGATTGTTAACAAGTGCTGTGATTGCAGAACCGATTCGGGACCGACACTCACTTAAGTAAGTAGCCTCCGGGGAAAATCATTTGTATCGGGTCGAAAACAAGTAGTTTCTTTTGTGATTTTTATTGATCACGCCGATTTTCTGGGACAGAGCATGTATAGATAAGATAAGCGTATAAAGGATGGCTTCGCAGAAGTATTAACTTCCAGTTTCTGCGTGACTTTCTAAAAAAATAAAGAAAAGATTGCACCATAAGATCGTGATAATGCAATGAACTAAATATATTCGAGACAACGTGCTAATATCTAGAATTATTGGACTTCGACAAAATTTCCATTTCGAGGGGTTATAATTGAACGAGTTTGTTTAAAATATCTTGGAATGTCGATCTGATACATACATTTTCTGAAGAGCCTTCGCTACAAATAAATTAAATTATGGTTTAAAAAAAAAAATTTCGAAATTCTTTGATATTTATTTAGGGCGTTAACAACAAAATAAGCTAGAAAATATAGTACACTTGTTGTTAAAAGTCATTCATCTGAACACGTCTGTAAAAATACAACAACTAACTAGTATTAAGTTTAGCTGGCGATACCTATATAAAATTAAATTAATACATTCTTATGCTTTAAACAAAGATCATTTTCAGAGTCAAATACAAAATTTGATTTTGTATTTTAATTTTCTACCTGAAGTTTTATAAGTCTAATTGAGACATTATAATTAAATAATAAATTAAATCACGAATACTTGTATTAAAACTACGTAAAAATATATTTCGAGAATTCCGAATTTTTTATGAAGAATTAAAATAACTTGTCGAAATTAATTTTTCAACACAGTCAATGTTGATTGATATTTTCCGCCAATTTCAACCCTAAATCCATGATACTCGAAAATGTCTGTTATCTTACTTACATATATCTTCAAAACTATAATACTTCAAGTTGCACTTTAAAATTTTAAGGGTTTATTTCCTTAACACTACAACTACCGGCGCGCAAGCCTGTAATTTTAACAATTTTCTACACATTTAATTTAATACACATTCAATTTTGATTGTAAATGGAAAAAGATTTTGGAACATTTCGTAATTCTCAATCTTATTAAATTTTGGCATAAATCTGAAGAGAATTTAAAAAATATGTAATTAAATGAAGGAAGAAATTGAGTACCAGTCAATTTGACGGGCCTTGGTAGTTCTAGTGTTAAAGTGCTTCTTAGTGCTTACTTAGATTCTTAGATATAACTCCCTCAATCGGAGTAGTTAGAAAACTGAAATTATTATTAGAAAAAAAGTACAAACATGGCTATTGAATTAAATGAGGTTAAATTTTCAAAGGAGGATCACCTAAAATTTTCTTTATGTAGATTAACGTATTTTTGTCGTCATGCAAAACTGATCATTTTCTGCTTTGCTATCAACATACACCCGCATCTACCATTCAATCATCATGCAAGGATCAAATTAGAATTAAATTGTATTCAGAAAAAACTGAAAAATCTATTGTCGATACCTCATTTCGGAACAATGTATGTAAGAAGAATTTCTTGTAATAGCAACTACGTTTTCCTGGTTTGGAGATAGACAAACCCTTATCTAAAAGGGTCCTATAAGTGGTATTAAAGCAAATTTGATTTATTCATATGTATCTCTAAAGTCATTAATTCCCTAGATAGCGTCTTGATAATTTCTTCAAATTTCTAGGGAAGCTCAAATTCTAGTGCTATTGCTAGACCATTGAAGGACAAACGCACAATGCTGGATAATAAGAGGCGACAGCAGATTAAACCGCCCGCCGCCTTCATCTGAAGTGGCTGAGGAAATCTTATCTTCCAAAAGCGCTTACTCCGCTAAGATATGCATAAATACCCGAAATTTTAAAATAGCTCGGGATGATCACCCTCCTATGAATACACCACCCTAAACCAGGGACGCCAATACCATCTCCGGGTGGATAAACAATCCTCTAATCTGGCCACCAGGTATCAATTCGCGATCGCTCTCGTGCATTGTTGTTGATTATTTTTCTTCTATTTACTGTTCGAGTTTCTAGTTATCACTTTATCAAGAATCAACTGACATGCCGCTGATGGCCCAAGTGCTCTACTTGTAGTATTTATTAGATCCACCTTGACGGTGTAGTGGTCGACGGTCATATGATGGACACAATTGTCGCATGCGGCCAGTAACTGGACGATATTCGCGCGGAACAGCAGAGAATTAATCTCGGGAGCGGATTGCGATTGCGCAGGGGAAGTTCTGTTCAGCTAAACATTTTTCATTATTATTATTATTTTATTTTTTGTATGTGATTCCCTATTTAATTTAAAAAAATTTCTTAAAATTTTTAATCTGTTCGTTATTTTATTCGTTATTTTAAAATCGTTAAATTATGTTCTGTTGCCGCGTACCAAATTGTGTTAATTTTTATAAATTCAGTTGCGTGCTAAGTGAGTTAAAAAGGATTAGTTCGTGATTTTGTTATTAAGTTTAACGGAATTGTGATATTCGACTATATAGAAAGGATTTCTATCCATTTATTTTTAAAGTGAATTTTTCAAATTGTGAAAAAAGTGAGTTTTGCTTTAAAGAAATAAAAACAATACCAAACAACTGACACGCATGTTAATGTAGAATGCAAACAAATTTTTAATGACACGGCCGAATACAAGAAAATATATTTACATTAACTTAGCGATTTGATTCAGTGATAAATTTGTATAAAAAGGGTTAACTGAATATTTACAATTTTAATGACAAATCCGCTGTCAATTACGCTCCTGTCACACAAATTTTAGATGAACATTCAAGGCCTAAATAATGCGAGTCCTTCTCTCAAGAGAAAGATTGGTTTTCTTTATTTTGTGTATTTGCTGTAGATATCTATTATATGATTAAATCAGCACTCAGTCAATTAATGAATCTAATTCAGAAAACTAGTAGCAATCTTAGAAACACTTGTTTAGTGCTTCACATCAAGCACTTTATAATATTTAAAAACAATAGTGTTTCAGAAAATTAAGATAAATAAGGAAGTAGAGTTTTGAAGCAAAAATAACAATTATAAAACTAAACGATTTAACGCAATTTTTGAATGAACTGATGTTTTTCAAAACTAAACAATTTCGTCCAATTATCCACAAATATGTAATTAGAAGACTGTAAACTCGGCTTTAGAATAGTCTGGGTCTATACAATTTTATTTCAAATATTTAGAGCTTCATTATAAAAAGTATTATATTATTTTGAGAAAAAATCCGTGTAAGAGCAACACAAAATAGTAAAACTTTAAAGCATTCAGGAAATCCTGTAATAATAAAAATAATAATTCTAATTATAAGGACTATTGTTTTAATATAGTTAGATAATGTTTATTTCATATACAGGAGCAAGACAAACAAAACTACTAGGTCTTTAAAATATTCTTAACAAATCTGTTTGCCAAACTTAATTTGTTTTTTCGGTATAGTATCCCTTTATTTCAATACACAAAAGAAGTTGTTTTTGATAGTGTTTGAACGATCGATTTTAAGTATTGAATACATAAAATATAAGACAATCAAGAGCCAAAAATTCTATTTCCTAAAATGAGTTTAAATTGAATAAATCATAATCTTTGGAACGACTGAAAAGGTTCCATATAGTCTAGATTCTTGGTAATCTCCCGCCTTGAGTTAAATTACGAGGAAGTCAAAAGTCGGGTAGACTATTAACATTAGTCTTACTATAGAAATATATGTAAACATTTCCCTCAAAACTCAAAAGATTGCTCTTGACCCGCTTAAGGTTTAAGAAACATAAAACCAACAATTTTCCGAATATACATGGATCTCAGGTTTAAAACGTGACTTCACTAAAGTTCGACCTAATTTAGGTCTCACAGTTCCTCCATGTCTTTTATTTGGTAAAAGTAAACACATTCGTGCCGGGTTTCTCGATAAGCTGCAGCACGTTCTTTGAGTTTCAAATAAGACTTTTAAAACGTGAAAATAAGGCAAAATTATGTAACTCAACACCTGTAGCTTCCCGAACGTAACGAAATTTTAAATCCTCCTCCTCTGGCATTGACCTTAGAATCTTAGATGTGATCACGTGCTGCTGTGGCTAAACACCAGACTTTTATCATAAATTAGTTTACAATTTAATCCACAGCACGCACGAGTGTCGTCATAAAATCATATCTGATCGACGTTCTATAACGTCGTGTCGTCTATCAGACACAGTTTTTTTGACTGCTTAAGATTTCAATTGTCTTTTAAACGCCTGGCAATTTCCTTAAATTTTTGAATGAAGCCATAAGACCGAGGGCAAGCAATTACGAGCGGAAGAATACACGCGGAAACGTGAATAAATTGGCGGCAAGTTCAATAAACGAATTCCCCTGCAATTTAGTTACGAATGCAGGTTTTAGTGAACAATTTTTATGTTCATGATAGTGCTCCTCATGGAATTTTTATGTTCTAAGTTTTAAGGGTATTCGGGCGGCTTAAACGATAGGGAGAGAGAATAGCATCCAATATGATATTTTACTTTTATTACTGCAATTACGTATAGGAAAATTACAAAAACATAAATAAGTAAACTCTTATTGAAATAACAAAAGACATAACAAAGTAAACATATAGTCATATTTTAGAATCGATGGACATTCCATCCGGAAAAATTGATTAGTATGTTACTACACTAAGAGGTATTGTCACTGGGCAATCAGTTTTATTTTATAGGATTTTATCAATCAATCTTCAGGAGACCTCAATTGCTTGGTACTTGAATTAACTAATTTCTCGTAAGTTTGAGTTTTTGGGTACTTGAAATAGTCAAATATCTGAAGATCGTTTCACTTACGAACTCCAGATTTTCAAGTTATATCATTTCCTTTTTTGGAGGAAGTTTATTTAATTTACATTTTGATTCGCAATAAAATACATTGATAGCCTGAAATCTTATCAAACAGTTGTAAACAACATCAAATATCTTTAAACTGCTCGGAAAATTCCATCAATTCCATAAGCAGTTCGAGGAAATTGTTTTTGAAAAATAAATAACCGATCTTTGGAATGGACGCAATTGCGAGTATAAAATATCAAATAATTCTATTTTATTCCAACAGAGCCTTTAAAATTAGTATCAACAGTCTAACTAAAGATACAAGTTTTTGACTAGACTGATACTCGAATCAATAGGTCTCTTCCTCATTCCCTTATCAGTCCAGACTTTTGTCTTTAGAAGAACAAATGCTTTCTCCTGATTAAATGTTTTATCGGTCTGAGAGGAACACCAATAAATGTTTGTTTACATACTTATTTACATAATTCCGATGAAAATATAACTAAGAGATAAAATTCCATCAAGTAATTAACAGCAGCATTTTAAAAATCTAGAAATATTTTCTTTTTTCCGGTTTTTTTTGGGTATGCCCTTCTAATTGGGTAACAAGCTTTTGACCTTTAAATAGTGGAAATTTACTAATTTTTGAAATGTTGTAAACCAACTTGTCCAAGTAAATGACACGTTCGATTAGATGCATATGTACGTGTAACGACCAAAAATAAAAGCCAACAAGTTCCAACACCTTGAGCCATAAACATCCACCGGAGGAGGAGAATTAATGCAGATTATCACCCTTATTGACACTTAGCTTGCGTCTAATTGAGTTATTGTCGGATTAGCTAATAGAAACATATTCTGAAAAGTAAATAGTTCACAGTCAGACTCAGAAACAGATAAGATTCAACTGATGTAAATGTGCATTTAATATGGGTAAAAATATAAACAGCAGCTGATCTCAGGTGTATTTTTGTTGAGAAATTTTCCTAAAGCTTACGTAGAAAGGTGATTTTTCAATAAATGGATTAGGGGCTAAGTAAAGAATCGTCAGTTTAAAGGCACGGGTCTCCAGTTAATTATGCATAATGAGGCACATGATATACATTATACAATATGTGATGAAAAAATTAAATTATCTTTTACATAATTTTAAAACAAGAGTGACAAGTTTCTATTTTTGTAGATTTTGGGGTTCAGTTCTTTGCACTCGGTTTTTAAAATGAATTGCGACATACCACCGAAAACCCCTTTATACCAATTTTCAGGCGAACTCGAACAGTTTACCATTTTTGTCGTCATAACAAAAAAATTATGCAAGATTTCCATGAAAAGTAAGAGATGTTTTTGAGATCTCTATTTTCAAATATAAGTACCTACATACATGTAATTAAAACTTTGGAATTTAAGCGGGTGGATCCAAATTTATTTTATTATTTGAGCTTACCAGACTTAGAACATTTTTGTAAGTATCTAAGTATTTTTATTGATCCATGTGTGCAAAAATTGTGTCAAAAATTGTGTTCAAGTTCTGGAAATTAGTAGGCTTTTAAAGCTTACTTAGTCTTACATTTTGTCCAATGTGCATATAAAAGATTGCAGTTAATCCACAAAATATCAATATGTAGAATTCCAATTCCTATTTGTAATAATTGAAAAACATAAGAAAGTACAGAATTAGAAATTATAATAAGGACTCGCATGATGCCTTCCGAGCAAGTTCTCAGCGTTACCACTAATAACTTATTTTCTTCACTTTATTCATAAAATTTGAATTCATGCGATCACGCAAGATTTAATTCTTATAATTGTACCTTTTATAAAACAAAATGATCTGGAAACTGTAGAACCGAAATCGAAAGCAAGACATAATTTTACAGAATTCATACATAGATCCGGGCCTTTGTAAACATAAACAGCATGCGACATGAGCTTAATCAAAAAACAAACAAAATTTTTGCAAACAATTGCTGATACATATATCTCATCCCCATAAAGCTCATACATGAGGAATCAATGTTTTTGAAATATTTATGTTTACTTAAAACATAACGAAAAAGTGAGTCCGATAAAGTTTTATCTCTCTAATAATAGTG
Source organism: Eutolmus rufibarbis (assembly GCA_963920795.1). NCBI lineage: Eukaryota > Metazoa > Arthropoda > Insecta > Diptera > Asilidae > Eutolmus > Eutolmus rufibarbis. The sequence goes on along the minus strand of OY987206.1, from coordinate 41,385,959 downwards.
CACTCAGGACAACGACCCAAAACAATAAATAATGGATTTTTATTGTTCTTTATGTGTATCTACCTATAACTTAAGAAATTTGGAAAAATTTTTATTTTTCATCTATTACCAGATGATTTACAGAGCAAAGCACCACAAGTAAACAATTCAAGTCAACTTTGCAGAGCAAAGATTGGCAAGGTGCATGACATAAAACAGCCGGCAAAAAACAAACAATTTTTCTTGAGCAGGAAATAATCGGATCAAACAGATCTTAACTAGAAAATCGTTTCAATTTGAATTTGATAGACTTCTGAATTATTGTCGGACGTGTTTTGAAAGAAGTCCATGTCGGATTTTGGCAACGTAAGCTAATTTACAGGTTCATTAGCACTTCCGCGGCATTTCTAAGTATCATAGAACGGTGACGAAAGAAAAACTTTTCCAATATTTATACGATGCCGAACAACAGTTTAATTGGGCCGCTTATAACAGGGCAATAGACAGACATACAGATACTAAACCTGGCCGAATGAGTTTATATGGCCCGATCGTCTTTCGGCGACTCCACGATTTGAACAATTTGTTTTGATTTGTTTGCCTTGATTTTTTCCTCAATATCTTTTTTTTACAATATTTTCAAGTTCTAAACATTTTCTGCTGTGCAAACTGACACCTTTAAGCTTGAACACTCGACCAATTGAATAAATGAACCGAACCTGAAGTGATATGAAATTGTATTGGGCTGGTTAAGGTCGCAGTCGCATGGAAAGCCGCAAGAATTTTGGGTTCTTTCACATTCGAAAATCGGCAGGGTTTATAAGGACAAGTAACAGCAGATAAATCTGCACTATAATTTACTATTATCATTATATCGATAGATTTCGAGAGCGTCATCGATTGCCAATATTGATTTGATTTAATTTGTTTGAAAAACGCATTTGCGGTCTACTGTAACGTGCGACGTATCTGTTGAGGTGTGAATGTTTTAGATTTTAATGGTTTTTTCTTTATATCTTGTGATTTGTCGAATCAGTTAAAGAAGGAGATGACTCCGAAACGATGGCTTGCACTCTTGGCGTTCTACATCTCGTACCTTCTTTTCGGTGCCAGTATATATTACCATATTGAGAACAACTTGGAGAGACAAAAGCGGGCTGAAGCACTTCAACAAAGGATTGAAATCAATGGTGAGTTTAAGTTAGCTATGTACTTTTTTACTTAATCCTAAAAACATTACCTTCAATGTGTTTTTTGCCCACTCAATGACAATTTTTTTACGACCAATGTTAAGCCTTACCCCTTTCCTCCGCAAAGTCTAGACATGTGCTATACTATGCCTCGAAAGAAATTCTTAAAAGCAGATCAGATTAAATGAAATAAAAATGGTGTTTATTGTTTAAAAGACCGCATAAATAAAAAAAAAAAATCAGCAATCTATCTTGCGTAAGATCGATTGTATTGAAAACAAAATACGCAATACCAATACGACAACATATACGGAAGCAGATAGGACTCAAAATTGTCTGTTAGATAAATGTACATATTTATTATATTAAACTTGAAAGCAAAACACATCATCCATAATTGAAATTCTTTAATTCTCTAATTTTGAAGAAGTATACCTAGAATAAATTAGGCTACGACAAGTACTAAATTGCCAAGAAACAGCAATATGGTGATATGAAAAACTCGACGAATTAATTGGTCAATATCAAAGGAACAGATAAGCAAATAGAAACGCATTGTGCGCGTTGATCGTTTTTACCTGGTCAATGACAATGTTGTGCTTTACTTGAGTCATTGACTCGCGATCACTAATCAATTGACGTGATTAAATTGGCATACATATTATAAGTAGTTTGTGGTTTGTGTGGAATTGAGTACTTCTTACTAAAGAATGGATAGTAGGTACTCTCTCTCCAGAGAGAAGCTTGATTATTTTAGTTTTGTTTAGATGAAAAGACTTGTGTAAAATTTTAAGATAGTTATTTTACTTAACAACTTGCGATTAAAAGCAACGACACATTGAGGCTTGTAAAAGTGAAACAAATTTTTATCAAAGCTAAGTAAAGTTACTACTAAGCAAAATTGTTTCGGCGGTAATTAAATTCACAAACAGACTACAAGTATTAAATTTATAGTATTAAAATAGCTACTACTTTTACCTTAAACATTTCCCTCTTTCACACATATGAGATTTATACATTGTTAAAAAAATGTAGGTAATTTTAAAGGTATGATTTTCGAAACTTTACCACACTATTCACTGGATGATACCAGAACTATCTCCAATAATGCAAAATATGCAATAAGGAAATATTATTTTTAAGATCATTTGGTAATGAACGAACATCAAAACGGCCCTAAACTAAATTCACTTCTTATTCGCCATCACCATGTACTTATTGCATGCATATCTGCAATAATTTTAATGTAATCGTAATTAATTTTAGTTTGAATGTAAAGACCAGGCATTTTCTTCACTTTATGGACATCTATTTCTAAGAACAAAGTATGTGATGAATGGGCTCAAGAGTCAAAATTAAGTAGTATTTTCTTATATAAAGCTGATACTGACTGAAACGAAATTTGTCTCTTCCAGTACGTATCACACTTAAAATAGTGAAGTGAATTTCCAGACGTATTTTTTTTAATATCTGCGTTACGACATAGATTATTATGGTTAAGAAATATTAACTATTAATAGGTTAGCTGAAAACTCAAATTTATACTTTTGAAAGAATTAATACATTATATACGTTTCTGGAACAACACAATTTTTTTATTACGAAACTGGGTTTGAAAGTACCTCAGTACTCACACCGCTGAGATCCATACTTGACTATAGGATTCAAATCTTATCGCTAACATGCGATGTGATTTCGACAAATTTACTTCTGTAATCAAAGGCTAACCGACTCTTTTATTGGCTCATTAATCTTATATATTTTTATTGAACCGTAACAAATATTGACATATGTATATATTCGATAAGTGAATGTGATGTAAGATCAGCTGTTTGAAAATTATGATTATAGGTCTTATTTTTGCAAAAAATAGTATTCAGGAAAATACATATTGACCAAGAGTTACTTCGGTATCAATAATTAATTAATTGTGTTATCGACAATATTAGGTTTAGTCGATTAAGACAATTAAAGCGAATTGTTTTTCGAGTAATTAAGCTACCTATTAAAATTGTATTAAGATATTGTCAACTGTTTCCGGCGGTGTATATTAGAAAACCTAATTTTTGTTGAATATTAAAACGCGCAATTCTATTTAATGCCAATGAGTGATTTATTTTGTTTACAATTCAATTTTAGGGTAATCGCAATGCTTGTTTAATAGAGTTCACTATTTAATTGTATTCTTTCTAATGTTTACAGATCAGTTTGCTTATACGTACGAGTATGTTAGTATGTACCTACTTTTATTATGGTTTTAAGCTTTAGAAAAACTATATGTAAGGTTTCAAATGTTTTTTTAAAGTTGATATTATTTGATTTGAAATAATTAGTTTTAGACTCGCTTTCTGGATCAGTTGCAATAAGAATTGAGTTTTCCACGCAACTATAAGTATTACGAAAAGAACCTCAATGAAACTATAATTAATAATAATTTTGGTTTAAAACAACTTTCGTTGGTTGAGATCATTTGCATATTAAGAACCTAGAGAAATTTTATCACCTCCAGCTTATATTATTTTTGCAACCAATGCAAAATGGTACAGACGAATATCAAACGTAGAGGCTTTTTATCAATTAACCTTCCTTCATTGTTTACGTAAATAAACGAAAACAGTTGGTTTCATTATTATTTTCTTAATCCATTTTTATTGACTGAATGAATTTATACTCATTGATAAATTGATTTCTGTAACGGAGTTCCTTACCTTAAGATATTTAAAAACTCGACCTTACATTGTTATAGTTTTCACAGATTTTTCAAGAAATTAAAGACTATAAGTAGAAAGCCTTTTTAACTGCAGATTATCAATATTCTTGAGAAACAAATTGTAAAAAATAAATAAAAAACAATACGCCAAATCAATAAACTTCTAAGCTTCTGTTGCTGGTTTAATCGGTTTTGCTTCAAAATAAAATGTTTTCAATTAGATCCACATATGGGTCAGCTTTTTAATCTTTGTTAGCCTTCCATGATTACTCTTTGGGATTCTAATTTTATTTATAATATGTATAGTATGCATATGTACATATGTATATACATATATGTAAAATTTGATTACGTGTTTTTAAAAATTGTTGTGCTCTACGTAGTTGATCTATCTGTACAATACGTTATTAAAACCACTAAATCTATCTATAGATTAATAGTTATTTTAGCAAGTTTCAAGAATATATTAAACCTATAAAATATTAATGCTTCTTAAATATGTAAACGAAATAAAAATCAGATAGATTTGGCATCGCATCATTCCTGGGAACTGGGAACAATCTGACGTAGTAAACTTGTTAATTAAGCCGCGAAACTTTTGAACGCTTATTGAGCATTTAGTTAGCACCTCTTTGGGGACACGACAGCAACGGGTTGCTTGTGACTTTTGTAAACATTCACGTGTGCAAATAATATCTAGACGCATTAAATTCATTTTATATTCAAATTAAATCGTGCGAGTGAATTTACAAAAATTGTTTATTAAGTATGCCGCTGACGCACTATGGGAGGCACTTTCTCTCCATTTTTTCATTCAGACTTGGGGTTCTAAATCATAGTTAAATTTTAATATTTCAATCTAGTGCCGTTGACGTGTCAAAAACCACAAAATCACGTAGTCGCTGACGTGTGACGTTTAGGTCTGAATTTAAAATTAGGACAATTATGAAACTATGTGTTATATGACACATATGTGAGTTTTTTTAAATATATTTTATACTTTGTTTGAGATTCTGACAATAGAAAATAATTGCATTTCATATCCAAAGGATGTTTAATCTTGCCCTTTATTATTGCAGCAATGTCTTCAATTCTAAATTATAAAATTATTTGTAAAAGCAATGAATCAATTAAAGCAAAAGTTTCATAATTTCAGAAATACGCAACTTTTACGTAATCTTAAGTACCAGGGATTACACTTAACTTATGCTTTTTATTGTGCTTCATGTGACCAAAGACCGCCTTCAGCTTAATACAAGAGAGCTCCGCCCACGGCAATTATTACCGATTGCTATCTAAGTGGTTAAATATTTGGGACTCAAGAAAAGGAATCATATGTATTCAATTAAACAATTACACGAGCGATAATATCAAAAGGAAAGAAAGGCTATATTTTTATTTTAATATTCATAATTAAAATAGAATGCTTCTTAATCGCAGTTTAACTATTTTTTATACATACATACACATGTACATGGGTTTAGCAAAAGTACTTTAGCAACTTGAGGCCGACGCAATAAACAAAATCTTATGACCTATTCAAAGGTAGGCTTGGGCTTATTCAGTCGTTCACTAGTTATGAAATATAAAATCAGTGAATACCCAGAATGTGTAAATAATGAAAAAACGAATTATAAAATATAAATTATTTCGTGAGATATTCTATGATACTTTAAATTCGTTGGGTATGGCAGACCCTAGTGCTATTTTTGAAGTACATAGGTATGTATAGAAAGTGCTAAATGCTTGCGAAAGCAAACGCCTTATATCTCTTAAAATTCACACATTATGGAACTCAGTCATATGATCATAGTTACACCAATAAAGCACAACAACCTCTAATTTCTTAAATTGTTAATACAATTATATTAATCTTGTATTTTTTTTAGCAAATATGCACATACATATGTATATACATACATAGGTACAATCGATAAGGAATAGAATTGATGTCAAATTTTAGTCGGCTACAATTTAATTGAAATTGTTGTGTGGTCCTAAATATGGAAAAATCGCAAGCCAAGAGGGAAAAATGTTTGTTCCCTAACACTAAGCTTTACCTAATGATCACACAAAACGATTAATATTACAGGCGGCGGTTTCGAATATTAAGGTGAAACAATAGACAGTTCCACCCCATTGCACCCCAAATGGCCATTTGATCGTGACTCAAAACAATAAATCCTCCAGTTAATTTTAATAGAGTCATCACAGAGCTGCGGAAGCATGTTAAAAAAAGTGGCCTTCTTGCCCACAGTATTGTTGACCATTAGTTGAAACAAAGTTGCAAGGTCATGATCTTCAAAAACCTATCACTGATGGATAATGCGCTGTCCCACACACGCCTCTAATGATGGCTAAATTGAGACAGTGTCTGAAAAATCAGCCTGTTCTGAAAATAGCCCCAGACTCCTTCAGCCCCCAGCCAGATTCTGATCGCTAGAGATCGCTAGGCAACCCCCGAACATCACCGGCGCAATTTAAATTCCAGCCGGCTCGGCTAAGCATGGCTTAATTTAAATCTAGAAAAGCCTCCAGAGAGATATGGCTCCGGCCGACTCACTGTATCCCCGCTGAGATGCCAGGGAACTAGTTAATAGACAAAAAAATGCGACTATATTGCGCATTCTGGGTAAATCAGTGCAAATTAGATAATCAATTCCGATTGCGTCGAAACGGAGCTGGCGAGCGTGTTGGCGACGACGACGACGATATAGGCTCAATCAAGTGTGAACACAATTAACTGATTGTGGGTGAATGCGGCGGTCTAATTTGTTGCCTACATCCGGAGCTCTGTTGTAATGAGCTCGGATGAGATGAGAACATGGTTAGCATTGATCAACATGAAAAAGAGGGAAACCAGCTCGAATTGAAATGGAATAAAGGCTGGCGGTGTAAGCAAACATATTGAAGCCTCCGAAGGCCTTTGATCACAAGGGTTAGTGCCTGATTAATGAGACACGTGCCTGCCGATACAATTTGTTTACTATGGGGACACGCCCCCATTTTTTTTAATCAGAGAACACTAAACATAATGGATTTAAATGTATTCAAAAAACCATTTGAAGTCAGAAGTATAGACGCAGTGGGGGAGAGGTGTACTTGCAATCCTGGCTTATGCAATAAGGACGAAAAGAAGCATAATATCTCGTTTGTTTTTCATTAAAAGTTAAAATGAGGTTACTGTCCAATATCCGCCCCGTTTTCAGCTTGACATCTGAGAATAAACCGGGAATATTTTTCTGAAAACTACTCTAAAGATCGAGCTCAGTCAAATTCAGATACTCAGGAGTCAAATATCAAAGCTCAGAGATCATGTAATAATATGAAATTTTTCTGTTACACTCTTAAGCCCTTCCTCCTGCTCCCATCGTAAAATTTGCAATGTTAAAAACATGTCACAGTTTTTATGGGGATGTCAATGTAATTTATCATTAAGCAAAAATACTAATATACAATTATATTTTTCCAGAATATCTCGTCTATCATCTATCGAACAAAGATGAGTTGACGCAGAATAATATCCTGGAAAGGATAACAGACTACTGTGATAAACCGGTGACTAACTATACATTAGACAAATTTGAGGATCCCTATCGATGGACCTTCTACCATTCACTTTTCTTCGCATTCACCGTGTGCTCAACAGTTGGATACGGAAACCTGTCTCCATCGACGACGCTAGGTCAGATGATAATGATAGCATACTCCCTGGTTGGCATACCGATTAATGGTATCCTATTCGCTGGACTTGGGGAATTCTTCACGAGAACGGTAAGTCGATCTTTTTAAATAGAAAAAGGATCCTAAACAGGAACATATTAGTTCACAGGGATATATCATCGATATAAAAAGTACAAGATGTCTAACGACGACAAATATGTACCTCACCAATTCGGTCTAGTGGCTACCGTGATGATAGCGCTTATACCGGGGATCACATTCTTCATAATCATGCCATCCCTAATATTTTCCTACTTCGAAGGTTGGCCGTATTCTCTTTCGATCTACTTTTCGTATGTAACCACAACAACGATTGGATTTGGTGATTACGTACCCACATTCCAGCCACACCAGGTAATTATTTAAATATTTAGCAAAATCCACTCTGAATTTAAAAACTATTGTTTCTCTATTTTTATAACAGGAAAGGGAATTTGGAATAAAATTTATATTTTATCAAATCTTCATCATTGTTTGGTTCATTTTCTCGCTCGGCTACCTTCTGATGATCATGGGATTTATAACCAAGTAAGTTTTTAGCTTCGGCATCAATCTGATGAAGATGAATTACCGACCAATTCGAAGGACAACATAAATTTGACATAAGTTCAAAATTTAATCTTACAGAGGTCTGCGGAGCAAGAAACTTCAGGCATTGGAGCACCAACTCTCAACCAATATTAAGGCGACTCAGAGCAGAATTTGGCACGGTGTTACTAAGGATGTTAGCTACTTGAGGAGAATACTCAATGAACTCTACATAATGAAATTCAAGGTAAGAAAAAGTAACCAATGCTACTTTCTTATGTTATTGCACAATTGGCATATAGCTCATAAAAGCAATCAACAAAAACAGCCTAGTCGCTAAATTTTTTACTGTGTTGAATTTTATACACTTAGGTAATAATTGTAACAAGAAAATTGGATTGTGTACTAACAAAACATTTCTTTTTCTTAATGCATTTACTTTTTGGATTATGGATACAACGTGGTATAATTATTTTAAGATAAACAGCCCTATTTATAATTTATTGAAGTCATTTTATCCACTATTACTTTATGTAGCTGGAAAATGCAAAAACCGAATAAGTCTGATAATAGGCTAAAATCTAACAATTAATCTGGTAGCACTAGTTCAAGAGACTCGTCATCCCGCAATTAATTGTTTACATAAATGAGGACTCAACCAACAAATTTGAAAATAATATCAAAAAACTTCTAGTCTATCACTGAAGAATTTTTTAAAACTAGTTTTCTTGTGACGAGCTCTCATTGAGCGAACGAATTTTGGTTTAAAAAGACACCACACATTTGGGATATTTTAGTCATAAATGTATAGAAAAATATTTAATGCATTTATTTCCTGCGTGCCGTTGACTTTCGCAGAAAAAGAGAAGAAAAAAGCGCCGAAGTGCCCTTGTAAGTAATTTTTCTTGATTAAATAATACATTTTTTGAAAGCACAGTTTTGTTGTTTTATATAGCTGTATGCACAACTCTTTTAAAAATTTGTAACTAATAACTTTAAAAATAAAAAAAAAAAAATATATATAAAAATATTCAACAAAAATTCTTATGAATATGGACAATTTTTTTAAAATAGTTTTAAACAACACCGCAAACATATTTATGGTACAGTCAGGCGTTGATTTTAAATACATAAATCATGTTTTCTTCAAACAAATATTTTTGCTCCATCCTCATCGAGGTGCGCTCGGTTCTTATAAATTTTGGCCACTAAATAATGCGGTCGCGGAATATTTCATAAATTTTCATCGGTATAGTTAATTTAAAGTATTGATAGAACTCACGTGTTTTATACAAATAAAACATATTATTTATAATGTGCCAAAAATGAAATATCATTAAATATTTGGCTAGCGTCACAATCAGGAAGATTTTTCTTTAATTAGGCTATCATCAATAAATAATGATATTTACTGATTTTTTCCGGAAACATTCGAATTATTTTTTTCCTTTCTCTTTTATTATTTAAAACATTTCATTTGTGCTTTTCCGATAAAAAGCAATGAATATACTTTTTATGATCACATGGATTAATTTTTATTTAAGCATAAGTACATATACAAAAGGTTTTATGACCACAAGACCATTTTAAATTAACTGAGTACTTCTGCTAATCTGCTATTTTATAAAAGACTCGCCTGATTATTTTTCCTTTAATGTCAACAGTAATTAATTTTTTTAAATCCTTTTTTTTTTGAGAAATAACAATGTTAACGTTTTCAAAGAAATAAATTTTTTAATAGTAAACTTTATATTATATGTTCAATATAAATACAATTAGAAAAGATTTAATTTAAAATAATTTAAAACTGTAGAAGATAGATAAATAACTCATTATACAAATATCTTAAAAAGAAAATCCAAATTTTATTAAAGTCAGGATAGTTATTGCTATCGTATGACGTAGAATCGTGGAAAAGTTGATAAGAATAATAAAATATTTTTAATGGAAAACTAGTTCATTTTTCCACTAAAAATGAGAGTTCTAGTTATAAAGGAATAGTTTAGAGGTAGTCAGTTCTACACCTAACTTTAATCCTCTGTAACTTCAACAATTTTTGGAATTCTTCCAAAATTCTTCCACTCACGTATTTTTAAGGGTTTAAATAACAATGAATAAATTTAAATGGGATTACCCTCTCAATTTAATTTACATTAATTTTGTTCTTTCTTCAAATTAAAACCACTTCATTCAAATTTTAACTTAAATGAAATAATGGAATTTTTAATCCACAGCCTGTGTACAATGAACCAGGTGAGTCCAAGTATCCGATTCAACTCACGCGGTCTGCCTCCTGCCCCGACCTGACGATGTACAGAGTTTACACGCCAGTAACCGGCAGAAAACGTGCCTTCTCCGAAAACTTCCAGGGACAGGAAGGAAGAGACCAATTGGCACTGGGCACTCCATTACACGGAACCATGCGAGTTTCTTCCGACACAGATCTCGACAAGATCAACAAGACGAAGACGTTTGAAACGGCCAAGGCATTCATGGAGACAACTGACCTTCTTGCGAAGGTGGTTACCGCCCTGGCGAATATTCGGCCTCCTCAAGACGTTGAAGAAGGAGATGGTCTTTACGGGGCGTACCAGGGCTTCTCTGATTCCCAAATCCTCGCGAACGAAGGTACTTGGACCTATGCAGCTGCAGAAAACCCCGCCCGTTACCAGCGAGCCCGAGCGTCTTCGGACTTCTTCATATCGCCGTACACAATCCCACCGCCAATGATGAACAACGAATGGACCTGGGGCGGGGACAACAACCAAATTCAGGAGGTTATTAACAAAAGGGTTAAAGGGCTCAACAACAAACGTAACGACCTTTATCGGGCCTCCTTCCAAATTCCGCCGTTGGATAAGACGACTATCATAAATATGGAAGGAGCTGATAGAAGTGAAGAAAAGGCTGAGCGGGGCGGTAAGTCCTTCTTGAAGCGTCTTATTCCCTTCAGGAAGAAGTCCACGGCTAGTTGTTTGTCGGATGAAAATACTAGTAGTGAGTTTGATAAGGTCCCGGACGATTACTCCACCTTCACAGTAGGCGATAGAATTCCTTATACTTCCTTAAATAAGGACAGACTTTTCCCTGAAACCCAAAGGCGGGATAATGTTGCTTCGTTATCCCCAAATCGCCGACCAAGTGGATTTTCTCTAGGAGGCAGGAGAGGAAGTGCCTTTGCACCTGGGGACTCTAAAGGAACTATGCTAACTTTGCCAGAACAGAGCAATCTTGGTGATGGACCTAGACGTAGAAGTATGTTTGCTACAGCTTCAGACAGACGGGGCAGCTTATTCTCTAGAAATGCTCCCCGCAGAGGAAGCGTTCTTTCAGCTTATTCCCGAAGAGGAAGCCTCTTCTCAGTGCCTTCTCAAGAAGAAGTGGACCAAGAAGTTTTGGAGAACACCACGATCGCTGATCTCATCAGAGCGCTGGAAGTGATGCACACTCGAGACGCCCTCCAAGAAAGGGACGAGTCACAGCAGCCCAAACGAAAAATGGGAACTGCCAGCTTAACGCCCCCACAACTCCCACCTCTGTTCACGCTCTTCGGACAGAACGGCGAGGAACAGTCCCCGCCCACAAATTATTCCAGAAGGCCAACCCTTTACAGCCTATCGACTCAATCCCCTCAAACCAACGTTGTTCCACGTCGCCCATCGAATGCCCCATCGCTCGAACCACCGCCCTACTCAGAAAAAGAGTCTCCAAAGTTCAAAAGACGCTTCAGCGTACGACCGACAAATCTCCACATCCCGCCAGGGAAGGCCCCACCGCCAGGGCAAAAGTCCCAAGGCCAGCAGTCCCCGCAGACAGCGCTTCAGAGAAGGTTGTCCCTTCGGCCCTCACCTCTTGCCAGAGAGGCTCCGCAAGAGCCCTCGACCTCGAGCATCCCGAGCGTTAGAAACATTTTCGCGCGACAGGCTCCTTCCCAGTCGAGCATCGGTCGAGGCCCCACAAGTACAACCAGCAGCACCCACTCCCCACTTTCCAGAATTGCCCAAATGCAGGCGTCCCGCAAGGGCAGCGTGCCTGAGACCAGGCAGCCCGACCTCGGGAGCAAGTAGCCAAAGTGACAAAATGTTAGACGTAAGCAAAGCCTCACTCAACATTCCTCCCCATCGTTAGTAGGAGATCGCTATTTTTTAGATTTGTTATTTGTTAGATTTTAAATTATTTTAAATTTGTTAATAAACGAGTTTTTATTTTGAAAGTGTGACTTTTATTGTAAACTTTTCTTATGCACTGTTCAATTCAGCAATAAAAATGAGATGATTTCATTTAAGTATATCTAATCATGCAATCATCTAGAACTACATATATAACCATTTCAAGTTTTCTATTCTGCGAATATTAACTCAGAGCCGGAGACTAGACTTTAGAGAGAATTGTGATATTTTTGTTTGCAGTATACATAGTGACATAGAAAAATTTCAAAAACTATATTTTTTATAACTTTGATTAAATTGTTAATTTAATTTTTTATACATTGATTTACTTGTTGTCCAAGGTAACTTACTTATCTGTTCTGCGTTATCCCTTCAAAGGGAGTATACTTCATCCGTTGTTTATAATAATTTTTTTAGTACAGCTTAAGTTTTTATTTAAAAAAAAAAAAGTATGATCTACCGATCAGTTACTAATTTCACTACCAAATAAAAAACTCTCACAGATTTCAATAATTGCATCAAATAAGAAAACATAAATTGAATGAAAATCCTAAAAAAAATTAAAAACAGAGCTCAATTCACAGAAACAAAAAGAAAAAAAATAGATAATAATTCAGCTGATTCTTTATATCCTATGAATTAGTATTGGTGGTTTTAGTATGCTGCAATTAACATATTTCAATCTTAAATTTACCGAATCTACATTTACCAACAAAATTAAAAGAAAACAAAAATTTGTTTTATTATTGTGGGCTGCAATTTCTTTTGTACTTGTGCTGATGAAATGCCCAGATTTTATAAAAATAATGCATACATAGCTAATGCAATAATTAGAACTTACCAAAAATATTTCAATTAAACTTGTTTCTTTGGAGGGTTAAATAGTAAATAAGCACGTTCGAAATAAAATAAATTTTATATATCCACTATTACTATATGAGATCTAGATGGCCGGTTTAGACACTGTAAATGATTCCGTTTAGTGACTCCGTTTTTTCTGAGATATCAAAATGGCCGGTTGGTAGCTAGTGTTTATAATTTTACAGGCTACTAGGATTATTTTGAAATAATTTTACTGAGTACTAAACAGCTTTGCCCACATTCCAATTTTGTTGAGTAAAAACCTTCTATTACAGCCATATGAACTGGCTTTTTGCATGTGTGCGTAAGTGGTCTCTCCACTCCAAGATAAACTGAATTAATCGGGTAATTTGGACACTAAGGACATAAATGTTTTAACAAATTAAAACCACAGGGACTTTTACGCCATATACGCCAAAAATTTTAATGAATTTCTAGCGAAAATGCAGTAATTTTTCGATTCTTCAGTTCGGTTCGGTGCCCAAAAAATTGTTCAGTGGAAAATAAAAAGAAACTCACAATAATTTAACAGTGTGGGCTAAAGAAAATTTTATTTTAGCAAGATTCTGACAATTTTGACAGTAATCAAGAAGAAGAGTATAAACTTAGTCGTGAGTGGAGTCGAAGGAAGATATTTTTAATGAAAATCACAAACAAAATGGATGTTGATGAAGGCCTTTCATCAATATGTGAATCTACAGTGAGTATTCTTCGTTTGGGAAAATAATTCGTTTAAATCGGTTCGCGCACTCGCCCACAAAATGAAAATGTAAATAACCAAAACAGCAAACTAACCTCACATTTCAATGGCAGGGTGCTTTGACAGAGGGCTGTAGACTTCCAGTCCGAATGCACGGCACAGACGATTGGCCCCTCGCTGAAATTGTCAGCGTTAAGGAAGGGCCGGGACAGAAACTATTTTACGTACATTACGTAGACTGTAAGTTGGTTGGATTTGCTGCAAAGACATCGGTCTGAGGCGGCTTGTTTTTTCCAGTTAACAAAAGACTGGATGAGTGGGTATCGGAAGAGTACCTCGACACAAGAAAGGTGCAGTTCCCAAGGCGTGATGGTACAGCAACTGGACAGAGTACTGGTGTTACAACACCGAAAAAACATGGTCATTCTATTGCAGGGGGAATTTCACGACCGCCAAGTCCGATTCCAGGGAGTGAAATGCTCAACGGCAGTGCAGTGCTTGCCGCAGCCCTACAAAAGAAGATGAACCGGAAGAGGAAGGTGAGGGGCGAACGGGAAGGAAGTCTCAGCGGGACTATTAAGGAGATCTCAAATTCCAAACCTCCACAACCGCCTGCCGTCCTCGACAGTGAGGAAATTTCACAGGATGGTCCGACGCCTCCCACACCGCGCCAATCAGGCAGCATGGTGACACACCACGATGATGTGGTCACTCGAATGAAAAATATCGAAATGATCGAGTTGGGGCGGCATAGGATCAAACCATGGTACTTCGCACCCTACCCACAGGTAAACCCTTCTGCATCGCTCGGCCGGCGGATGATGTTTAATTGTTTTATTTTTTCAAGGAGTTGTGCCAAATGAAATGCATCTACATCTGCGAATTTTGCTTAAAGTACCGGAAGAGTAAAAAGTGCCTAGAGAGGCACTTAGCCAAATGCAATCTTAAACACCCTCCTGGAAATGAGATTTACCGCAAGACGACGATATCATTCTTTGAGATCGACGGACGAAAGAACAAGGTCTACGCTCAGAACTTGTGTCTGCTCGCCAAGCTATTCCTTGACCACAAGACGCTATACTATGACACGGACCCTTTTCTGTTTTACGTGATGACCGAATACGACTCGAGAGGCTTTCACATAGTCGGCTATTTTAGCAAAGAGAAGGAGAGCACCGAGGACTACAACGTCGCTTGTATCCTGACGATGCCGCCGTACCAGCGGAAGGGGTACGGTAAGCTCCTCATAGAGTTTAGTTATGAATTGTCGAAATTTGAGGGTAAGACTGGATCACCGGAGAAGCCCTTGTCCGATTTAGGGCTCCTGTCCTACAGATCGTATTGGGCACAGACTATTTTGGAAATTTTCATTTCACAGAAGCCGACAGGAGATAACGAGAAACCCCAAATTACTATCAAGTAAGTTTTTTCTTGCAAATCATTCGAGTTAAAATTATCATTACAACTTTTATTTTTATTACAGCGAGATTTGTGAATTGACCAGTATTAAAAAGGAGGACGTTATCTCGACCCTCCAGAACCTGAATCTAATTAACTATTACAAAGGGCAGTATATAGTCTGCATCAGTCGTGATATAATCGAACAGCACAAGAAGGCCATGGACAAGAGGAAGATACGCATCGATCCAAAGTGCTTGCACTGGACACCGAAGGACTGGTCAAAACGGTCGAAGTGGTGAAGTTGAACGTTCTCTCCCTTCTCAAAGAAAAAAAAGCGATTTCTTGTCACTGTTACCTTCTCAACGAATTTTCTGCGTTGTTCTTTGAAATCTGTGGTAATAAAGTAGTGTTTAAGTGCAAGATTACAATTTATTGGGTTTTCTCCTCTTGAGGTCTTAGTTGCGATAGTATACCACAAATAAAATTAAATACTTCCCGAGACCATACAAAAATTGAGACCATTTACAAAAACGGCAAGTACACTCCTGGCAGCAAATGTGAAAAGTGGTATAGACGATGCCCTATTTAAATAAAAAAAATTTAAGATTTCATAACGTTCATTTTTAATCTCAGAAATTGAACTTAAAACCTTCTAAAAAAAGTCTGTTATTTGGATGGAAAGTTAACAATTAATAAAAATTATTAAAAAAGTTAAAATCACAAATTGCGGCAGTCTGGTTGTTGCTTGGCATGTTTTTTGCTTGATTACCTTTGTCGGAGGGTCACCGGAGATGGACCTCTCTAACTAGCGCCTCACCATGGTCTTGAAGCAAGGTCTTAGCCGAAGCCACACAAGTTGCCTTCAGAGACTTCTCCGGCGGTCTCTTGACGCACTCATCAAAGTAGCACTTTTCCACGTTGTGTAGGAACTCAGTTATAAGCTTGGAGTCTCCTCCGTTGGGCCCCACGTAGTATTCACACTCAAACTGGGAATTTTTCAAGTCCCGGATGCAGCAGTCCAGGAACTCAGCGTTAGCCGAAAACCACTTGTTCAGTCTAATGATCGGAACCCCAGCTTTGTGACGAAGAATTCCAGTCACGTAAGTGTCGTCGATCCAGAAGAAGGGCTCCTGCTGGGACTGGAGGATTAGGAGCAGGGCTGTGGCTGGATTTGTTATGTACAGCCACCCAGAAAGATAGTCCGGGTAGAGGTCCTCCGCGTACTCCTGCCTCGTTACGTACCACTTGTTAGCTGAAACCCTAATCGGTTTTTTGTTGTCTAGGACGTATCCAGCTAGGAAGTTGCTATTCGCCTTCCCTTCGATTTCTAGGGATTCTAAATACCTTTTAAGGTAGAATACGTCGAAGACAGTGTCGTCGTCCACTTTTACTATAAATTTCGCCTTCTGACACTCCAAACTAGCCCACTTGAGCCCCATGATGTGCTTGTACGTTAGGTTCCTGTAAGCCTCCACGAAATTCCCTTGCACGATGTCCTTGAACTTGTGGCTCTCATCGGCGATTTGTTCTTGCCTTATGAACTTTTCCCTATTTGGTCTTTCTGCCAGAAGAAACACCCGCAGGAGCCCCATTTCATTTAGCTTCACCTGGGAAATGGCCTGTCTATGTGCCGATCGCAGCTCATCGTGTCCTATATACGAAGTCACTATAATCACACCTGCAAGAATTTATTTTCTCTATGATCTTTATCTCGATCTTGCTGACTCCTTACCCAATAATTCCCTATCAAAATTTCGGCACGAATTGCTCTTGATCGTGTACTCGAACTGTGTGAAGTTTACGAGCTGATTTTGTTGAATTTCCTTATCTTCCCAAATCTCAGACGCGACGATTATGTTGCTGTCCATGTCCTTGATCTTCTGGTGTCTGATTCGGGTGAGAATCAGGAGGATAATGAGCACCGCCAGGCCACAGGAGGCGAATTTCCAAAACCGTCGCGATCTGAGCATTCTTTCATTGTTTGGATGCTGCTCCATTGGTTTTCGATCGACAGATATTTGTTTTGACGTCTTAAACTGGGTAAGATCGGGTTGCGGTCTTGGGTCATAGGCTGCTCAACTGTTATACATCGCTTGATCCAAGGTGGTCTTTAATTTGAACTGGTTTGGCAGTTAGACCGTCTAGAAATTATTTGTTTCTAGGTCTATTGCGTAGACTCCATTAAAAAAGTACTGGGCCTTATCATTGAAATCGTACGAATTGAATCGAAAGGAGCTTACAAAAATCGTTTTTGGATAAAAATTCCTCAAGGTTTCCTAAAATTTTCATAAATCCATATTGGTAACCTTTAATTGTAATTAATTTTTCCGCACATAACGTTAAGTTAAAATAATTTGATACCATTTTTGTAATCAAATTATTTTAACACTTCGAATGCAAAAATTAATTTAAGTCAAAGAGGTTACCCAAATGCCTTTGTCAACATTTTAGGGAACATTATTAAGGAATTTTTACCCAAAAAGTGTTTTTGTAAGCTCCTTTTGATTCGATTCGAACGTTTTCAATGATAAGGCCTATTGTCTCATCCTTTTTGGAGAAAAGAAGCAAGGGACAGCACCACAGTGAATTATTGGAGCAATTCGATGAGGAGTTGGAAGACACGGGCCCTTCTGGCAAAGAAATAAAAGCTGTTCCACCACGACAACGCATCAGCTCACACATCCGGAATTGTTGCATTGCATCCATACTCGCCCGACTGCGCTTCCTTCTTTCTATTTCCTCACATGAAAACGTGACTCGCGGGAAACAAATCCAGCTCAAACGAGTGATGAGTATGACAAATTGTATTTTTTTACATTAAGTCCTTTTATTAGGTCTCATTTCTTCCACTTTGTCAAGTCAAAAGATTTAAACTGTTTTAATGCAACTTTTTATTAAAAATCAATCTTGCCAAAGTGGATGATGGACAAAAGACCGGGACCCATTTCTGGATCCTCTATATTAAATTTCTAATAATAGAAAAACCCTAATTTTGTTTGAAATTCCTTACATCCCTATCATTTCAACAATCCTTAATATCCGTTCTAAAAATCGTAAAATCTCTTTAAATAAAACTTTAGGTCATCATATTTCAAATTTCGTCTTGGAAATGTCATCGTAAATTTCTAAAGCAAAATCTAAATTAATGATCCCGAAATCCCCGAAGTGCATATTTTCATAGCAATCCCGTACTCTGTTGTGATTTGAAAATATTGAAAATTGTATTTGTCGAGCATGTAAATTTGACGACGTTAGAGTCTCTTGGTCTTCAGAATGGGGGAGGCTTTCTCACTAAAACCCAAACGGTAAAAATTCTAGGACTTCAATTTTATTTTATTTAAGCAATTTAAGTTTTATATGTTCAACCGAAAGCAATGAAATTTAAACATTTTCAAAAACGGACTTTACCCTCTTCCTAAGTCTCAAATCTGGCTTGAACTGTACGAAATTTAAATGACGTGATTATTTGCTTCTAATGTGTGAAAATGTAAAAGTATTTTATAGCATTAATTTAAGAAAATGTACAATTCTAACATGGTTTATAATGGCTGAAACGGTAAGAATTTGCCTAATAAATAAAAAGGTACTAGCTCTTGTTACAAATCATTTTCGTGGCAAAATCGCTCTTGAAGTTGAGATTAATAGACTTTATTAAAACACTTCTATAAGTATAAAAATAATATTACATGATTGTACAACATATTTAAATAGTTCAATTAAAAATGTGTGTCCGTTACAAGTTACCAGACTTCTGTAACTTTTTTTTTTTTTAGAATTCAGATTGCATAGTGAACGAAATATTGCTTCTGTTGTTTGTCGTACACGCTCCCTCGCATTTAGCCCCCACTCTTTCTAGGGAAGGCACACACGAGAAATGTTAGTTACAGCTTGTTTAGGGAAATTTACAATTTAAAGATCGCCTTAAATACGTAGGAATATTGTTCTTATGAAACGCAATCAATCCTCCTCTGCAAACTAATCTCGAAAAGATCCTCTTACTCTTTCAAACGCCTAATAAGAAATTAAGATACAATTGGTTCTGGTCGGGGGACCCATTTAGGTGTCGCTCTTCCACAGTTTTATGGTTTTGTCGTTTTCTAGAGCTGCCGACGCGATTATATTTTCTGTGGGATGGCACGCAGTACACAGAACTGTGTCTGTGTGACCCTGCAGCCTCTGTACGACTTCTTTGCTCTGGAGATTCCAGATGTAGACCATGTTATCCTCGCTACCGGATACGATCCACTGGAAAATAAAGGAAATTTGTTAACAATTTTAGATAATAACTTAATTGCATGTAATTTTTCTTCTAAGACATTTAATAGATAATTCAGCTATAACAAAAGGATAGGGACCACGATTTCAAGTGCCTTACCTTGCCTCCAGTAACCGAGAAGTTGGCGAAAATGCAATATTTTTCGTTTTTGTGCCCCGTGTATGTCTTCAGACATTTCCCCTTTGAGTAGTCCCACAGCTTCAACGTGTTGTCCAAAGTTGCCGCCAAGATATACTTTCCGTTGGGTGAGAACTTCACAAAACTCACCGGAGGATTGTCGTCGTCTATGAGAGTTTTCAAACACTGCCCGCTGGCTGTGTCCCAGATTCTGCAGAGTCCGTCGTAGCTCGAGGACACGATCAGCGACCCGTCCCGATTGAAGTGCACCGCCGAGACGGGGTCTGAGTGCGCTGGAAGAGTTTTTAGGCATTTCCCTGTTCGGACGTCCCAAATGCGGACGCTCTCGTCAAAGCTGCCCGAGACGATCAAGTTGCTCTGGGGGTTAAAGTTGCAGCAGAAGACGTAATTGCTGTGCCCCTTTAGGGTCTTTAGACACTTCCCTGAGCTGAGCTCCCAGATTTTCAGGGTTTTGTCATCACTAGCGCTGACTAGAAGCCGGCTATCGGAAGACCACGCTACGTCGCTTATTCCCAATTTGTGCCCGGCAATTGTCTTTTCGAATTTGCCGTCGTAGGCGCCCCAAATTTTTATCAGTTTGTCGGCGGCTGTAAGGACGAAAAGTGAATTTTTTTGTATATATTTTAAATTTTTATATATAACATTTTAATTCTCTACAGAAACGAGACCGTACTTAGGACCATTAGACAGATAGTATACAGAGAAATGCAGTATTCATAAAGAACAATTAAATAAGATACGAAGCGAAGTTTACAATAGGAAAGTTTTAAAACTAAATTAAATTAAATTAGGCGAAACTTGCTATCTAAATGAAAACAGAAAGTATAAGTAGAGCAAATTATAATAAATGTTGAGGGGAAATAATAAAAATATTAGCAAAATTCAGAGAAAGGAAACATTTAGAGAGACGAAAACAGAGTAAAGTAAATTACATTAATAAGACATTTTAGAAATCGTTGGTTTTTTAAATAAACTAACCCACATGTAAACACAGACTTCTGAAATGAAATTCCAATGTTAATGGATTACAATTTTTTATTTTCCTCCCACTCATCCGACTCTAGAGGTGTGGTTTGGATACCTTCCTATCCGAAAAATAGATTTCACGTTAAAAAGAAATGAAACCCTCAAGCTCTAACTATTCAAAAAATATTTGGATTTAATCATACTTTTAACATACTTGTGAATTATCTTAAAGCATACCATTACAGCTACAAAAACTGTATCTACAAATTTTCCAATTTCAATAGTTTGTTAGTTAGTAGGTAACTGAGCGTGATTTTGTTTCGACCCCATCTAGAAAAATATAAGTGGACTGCGTAATGGCTTTAGATAAAACACAGGTTTGGGGCGAAATGTAAAAACTAGATATATAATTAAGTTCTACAGAACAAATGTTTACTAGAAATTAAATTAATTGCTTTATTCCGAGCACCAAATAGAGGTAATTCCGCCAGAGCTTAAAGTTTGTTAACTAGAAAAAGGGGTGCCTTATTCTACTCGCTTTTGCTAATAGCAGCAACACCCAAAAAAGAGGATAAAAAAAAAAAGCCAGATGTTACAGAAGCAATTGCCCGCAATTATTCAATCAAGTTGTCGCAGGCGAAATACTCACATGAGCTGGCGAGCCACTCTCCGTTGGGGCTGAATTTCACAGCTGACACAGCCTTCGTATGTCCGGCAAGTGTAAATTTCAGCGTGTAGTTCGGTTTCTGCAAGGGAGACCGATTCGATAAAATTAATAAAAATTACCCGCAGAGCCGGGGGAATGCTGCACTCTTACCACTGCGTTTGATGAAGACTTGTTTGATTGGCTGTTCGTGGACAAAGTGTTCGGGCCCGACGGTGTACTCTGGATCTGCGGAGGATGGACTCCAGGGTGCCCCCCATGGCCGGCCGTAGGCCCCATTGGCACCATTTTGCGCTTAAAAAGTTCGGAAACTTTGGACACAAAAAAAAATTCACTTATAACCTCACAAAGTAGAAACACATAAATAATTCCCTAGCGATTGTACGCTGCAAAGGGTTAACAAGAAAGTAAGTTTGCGAAATATTTTGCCATTTGTAATCGCGCGCAATTGGCTGGAAAAGCAGTCTTTACGCTTTGTTTTGGTCGGAAAATATCCACTCTACACAACACACGGAAATATGGCGCGTCTTCTATTTTATTTGTTATGTTGGCAATGAAGGAATGGAATGACCGCTATAGTTTAGTTGCAGCGGTTTCAGAGTAAAATTGTTTTCAAACTTTAATATAATAGATGTTTTTCCAAATTATAAGATGAATATGACCTTAAAAAATATTTTAAGGATTCCTCATTCACATCCCCTTTTAAAATTAGGAACCTAGATTCGAGAATCTTAAAATACAATTTTTGCTTTAGTACAAGTCTCCAGCCTCTCCACATTTAATTGTGACAATTCAACTGACAAATGTCATTTGCTTTTGACAATTGATCGGCAATTCGGAAAATGGCTGCCCTAATAAAAAGCCTGAAATTGGTAAATCAAATAAGTCGATCGCCCGGAATTCTTTACGTTGTTTCAAGGAACGCTGGCCGTAAGTTAAAGTGATCATTTTCTAAAAATTCAAAGTAGGTTGCTTTGAATTTGCATAGCCTACTCAGCTGTTTACGTAACCTAGCAACTGTCAGTCGAACTCAACGAAATAATTTCTTTCAGATTGGAACAAGGACTTCAAGCCAGGCCCATTTCCGGAAACGAAAGAGCAAAGAGAAGCTGCTGCTAAAAAGTACTACCTACTGCCACAAGAATATCAGCCGTACGCAGACGATGGCCTAGGCTATGGAGATTACCCGAAACTACCCGCTGGCCCGAACGGAATGGGAATAGAAGCCAAAGACCCCTTCTACCCTTACGATCTCCCCGAACTTAGGAGGAACTTTAACGAGCCGGTAACTGACCGAAATAATGTTCTAGGGAAAAACATTTTCAAACCTCCACCTCAAACTTTTCCAGGTCCACGCAGATATCGATGTCTACGGGGAGGACAGGTACAGTCAGCCTGACGTGCTCCGGTACCCCATGTGGCGGTATTGGGCCACTTTCCTGGGTGTTATGACCTTCTGCACTGTCCTGTACTACTGGCTGGAAGACAAGAAAATGTTCCGCCCGGTGGTTCCCAAGCAGTATCACGCCGATGGGAAGAAGCACTACACCTTCGAGCCCCTGAATTGAGGGGCTCGGCCTTCGCCTTCTGGACTACCTTTTTGTTATATCAACGTGACGTCGGCAACTAATTCAAGCAAAGTGCATGATGGGTAGTTTAGGAAATGCCTGTAAATTTGTAAATGCTTGAATAGATATCGGGATAAAGTTAGTTTTGAGATTTTTGATATTTAAGAGGAGCAGGTGAAAATTTCTGAACCCAGTATATTAATAGTCGTATAAAAATATCAAAATAAGTTTTTAAGGGCTTGTAACCTGCCAAAGTTTGCCTAACGTTGTCTGATTTTCATCAGCCGTCCCTTGTTCTTGAATCAATCTGCCTTTTCCTTATTTATTCGATTGTTCTTATTGCATACTTAAAATCGGAATTTAAAATATTTAATAGTAACTACTATTACTAAGTAGCTAATTCAAAGTTAATAGAATATGGATTTCCATAAAAACTACGTATGCCTGCAAAATTCCAAGTCGATCGGATGTGGAAAAGGATTACCAAATTTTACCCCTAGACTTCTCCGAAACAAAATTTCTGAATAATTAATCATGACCTAGTGATTGCTCTACCGTCAACTGCGCAATTCAGGAATTACTTTTGTTAAGCTGAATAGCGCTGCGGAAACTTGATTTTTGAAAATATATGTTCATCACTAAATTCTTTAATTGGAGAATTAGTAATGGATAAGTCCGGGCTTTGTTTTTACCTTTTTCTCTATGAAATCCTAAAATTTACAATTTGGTCTATATAAAAACCCATTTCTTTATTTTTTTAGGATACATACTTGGAAGCTCTAATTTTGAACATAGAGTGAATAACACGAGTTCGGTTTCTCGGCGATACAAAGATTTCTTTAAATGTATTAAAAATCGTTTATCCAAAATAGTCTTTTCTCCATTTATCATAGAATATGTAGAATAGAAAGTTTGGACTTTCAGAGAACATTTCTCATCAAACTGAGCATTTCCAAAGATATAAATTAAATTTCGCTTTCCATTCTCGGTTCCGTTTACAACGATGTTAAAGAGGGATTTTAAATAGCGTTATAAAATTTGTTAACGGTACGAGTTCTTCCTAATTTTTTTGAATTGTACTTAAGAAATTGCTGTTCAGAATTTACAACAAAAATAATACGAATTGATAAAATTTAATTGTAAAAAGAATTGCTGCGCATCATTAAAATTTAATAAATTGCACCATTTTTACCTTTTACCTTATAAAAAGGCTAAAGAAAGCTGAAAACATTCTTTGAAACAAATTTTCCAAGAATGTATTAAAACTTCGTATGATGCGATGATGATAATGCATCTAGCAGAATGATGGAATTATTTATAATTAAGTGGAAATTAAAAAATCTTTTATACAGGTTAAATCTTTGGTAGCGTGAATTTTTCTCAGAAACTTTTGGAGGTAGGACGATGGGACCCATTATCAAGTTTATGAAGCAGTTCTTCAACTCTTTTGCCTTGCTCCTTTTGTCTAGCTGCACTTAAATGCAGCACTTGCCAATTTGATATTAAAAATTTTCCCATAAAAGCAGAATACGCTGGAATATTACGCAACGTAAAGTTGGATGGTGATGCTCTCCTAGGTTAGGAAGGTTATACAAAAATCCCTGCTGCTTTTATATTTTTATCCCAGTGTTTGTGCCCTGAAAGTACTATCAACTTAAATTGAACAAAGAAAAGAAAAAGGGAACTAATAAAAAGAAATAGTAAAAATTGACGAAAATAAATAGTATTAATATAAAATAATATTTGATTGAAGCATTTTCATTTTAATCAGTTAGTAATACGTTGATTGCAGTCCCGAGTTTTTCTCATTCGGTTTTTTTCGTTCAGAAAGTTTATTATACGACTTAAGCGAGGTGAGATTGTAGTCTTCGTCCATCCGTAAAAAATGAAAATTATTGATAGTCAAAATAAAAATTGCATCATAGATAAATATTTTTGAAAATTTTATTGTGTTGATACTTACAATAAAATATACAACAGCTATTGAAAGAATCCTACAACTTCCACGAATTTCTAATATTTTAGACACAAACAAATTTTTATAGACGAGACGACAATGACACTAGTTAAGAAAGTAAGGGTGCAAAATTTATTTAAAAATTATTTCAATTTAAAAGCTTGTTTCGAGAAAAACGCGCTTAAAGTTAAAATATATACTAGACAAAAAAATTGATTTTCTGAAAAGTATTGATGGGAGGTAACCTTTAAGCTCTTAAAGTAGGTTTTATACAGTTTTAAGCTTAGAGTGGCTGTAGCATGCAATACGAAATTATTAAAGCAGTGAGAATAATCTATAATTTTAATAAGCCCGACATTCGGAAAGGTGTGCCTCGGAGCGTTGCCTTTATTTGACTCTCACAATGGAGGACTTCTAGGCTAATAGGAGATGATAACATCACATTTAATTAAACTTCCCCCGAGAAATGGCACGTTGTTGCCTCCGCCTTCAAAGGTGCTGCTCCACCGAGATTACGGCCCTAATTCCTTGCTCTAGCCCTCCACATTTCCGGCTGCTAGAATTCGGCACAGAGGCCGACTCATATCGTCGAATTTCACACGTCTGCTACTGTTGGTTTTGGCCGCACCACCCACTCATCACCTGCAGGAGCAACCTGTGATAAAGGCAACAAGGTGTGCTGGCCGGCTATTTAGAGATTGCGCCTAAAATCAGAAGAGGCCTCATAACTCAGGGCGGTATGCAGCCACCTTTCAGGGTGGTGTGACAAGTGGTTAACCCAGCTGTAGATTTCCGGATATCCTGAATACAAGACCCGGAGATTGGGAATTAAAATGCCATTTTCAAACATAACACCATTATAGTTTCTCTCCAGAAAAGTTGAAGTTGAATAGTCTACTTAATATTGAAGTTTCACATAAGCATAAAAACAAGCCGACTCGACAAGTTTTATTTGATATTCCTAGATTAGGACTTTTAGATTTTCATTTAAGCTACGCTACAAACTTCTATGATAAACCCTATTTTGTTTATTGATTTTTCAAAACTGACTAAAATATGGTCTTCAGTATTTTTTAACTCTATTTTTCTCTAAAACGCATTTTTATCCAAAAATTCATAACCTACGGAAAAAATCCTATAGAAATAGAATCTGCTACTGGATAAAAATAAAATATAAAATTTATTGGCCAGTATTACGAATCTTATTCATCACATAACTAGCAGAAATTATTTCCGGTTTACAGAGTTAAAAAATTTAATTTTTTTTACAAACAAACCTGCAAATGGTAATGACATATAAAAAAATTTCTTTAATGTTTTATACCGAAACTCGAAGTATCTAATTTCATTTAAAACTAATTACTAATTTATTCAATAGATACGAAAAAATATAGGTCCAGCCCAAACTTTCTACGGAAACTTACGGACTATTTTAATTTTTACAAAGGCAATTTACTTCTTTTATATTATGTCGGACTAAAAGATATTCTAAAAAAGTTAAATTTAAGCCATTAAATTATAATTTCTTTCAGTCAAACAATTATTTCACTTTATGCTTTTTCTCCCAATTTATAGCTTGACGTAGAAGATAATATTATGAAAAATGGGTTTAGGTTTTTTTCAGATAAAAAGTGCTATGTTTTCTTTTTATATGTATAATATATTGACAAATTATTATATTTTTTCCAACTGTACAATCAAATACAGAAAAAGTTCTGAGGGGATACCTTTTGGTTTCACTCACAAAATTCCAATATTTTTAATAAGATAGCAATTTCTAAAATCTAAAAAGAAGAAATAATTTTCCACATTGCAACAGTTTGGAAACATTGATTTTAGTGTACTTGTTTGTAAATCAGTTTCACGATGAAGACCTTTGAATTTCATACAGGAACGGCGGAAAAATCGTAAATTTCATTTTCTTGAAAGCATATTATTGAATTTGGCATGTAATATTTAAATTTTTAATAATATTTTAAAGATTTTTAATAGAAATTGAATTAAAATTAGCCTAAGCTTAGATTAAGTGATGAAAGCAAAGAATCTTTTTTCTAAGAATATCGACGACTAAAAGTTGGCTAAATCGTTGAAAATTCCTGAAACAAAAACTCTAAACAAGTGGTTACAAGTAGAAACAATAAAAAGGAAAAACTTGAAAGAAAAGATTGGATGTGCAAAAAAACACAAGATATATATTTCATGAGGTTCAGTGGTTAATAGCAAGATTCGCTAAGGTGATATGGCATTTTGTGTTAAAAAAGCCGAAGCAATTCGAAAGAAGCGGCGCAAACCAAAGGAGACCTTTTGCACTTTCACACGTGGAGCAGGTGACGAGGATGTTTGCCGTATCGCCTGATTACGTCTTCGTCCTCTGCTTTGCGTAGTCGAGGGCGTTCGCAAGTATCCTCTTCTCGAGAATCCTGAACTGGAGGAGCATGGCCTTGATGTGTCCAAGTTTCGCCTTGCCCATCAGGTGGTTGCTGAGTGTGGCCTCGTCCTCCTCGAGGGTGGTGGGAAAGACTTTTAGCAGGAGATTGAGACGATTCTGCAGGAACGTCCACGTCTTCGATTCAAGACTTGTTTCAAGGGCACAGTCGATATGCATTAGATCAGGGGCCCGCTCAGAACTTATCCAGTGGGCGAGCTGATCCCGGTTCATGTTGAATATCCGGACAAATGCAAGGAGCTGTGGCGAAATGTAAACGGGCAGGGGGAGCACCTTTAACTCACAGTTTTTTGGGATCCTCAGCTGTTCCAGCAGCTGGGTGCGTTCCGTCAGTAGCTCATCGGAGCTGCTTAGTCCCAGTTTTATGCTAACACTATCCTTGGCGTTGTCAGGGTAAACGAAGCTGAAAATTTGAATGGAAAGTTCTTGTATTAATTTCTCGTTTCTCTCTCTCGCCTTCCGCCCGCCACTAGAACTTAATGGGGCCCTCGGAGTACCATTTGGATACTTTTCCGTCGCAATTTCTATCTTCTATCTGGAGCTGGTGCACTTACCCGTTGTGGATGAGGAGGTCGGCGTTGGGGCGGTCGCCGTAGTAAATGAAAATCTGTTCGCCCTTCTTGAATCCGGAAGTCGTAAGGCTCTCAAGTCTATCAAGCTGCAAGTTGTACGAAGATGTTACGACACCCTCTCTGTGGTTGGCCATGTCCCACAAGGGAATTAGGGCTGGCATGACATCGGCGTTTTCGTCCCTCTCCGCGCTGCTGCTGGACGCCGTCGTCGCACCGGGGCTCGTTCGGGGGATTGCATTCTGCCGGGTCATCACGGTCGATACGGCCCATCTGGAAAGATGTTAAAATTTTCAAGTTAATTAGGCAACAAGGTGGCCACCGAATGTGTGGGAACGGCTCCAGTTCTTTGGGAACGCGCCAGGAACCTAATTTGCTCCACTTCCAACGGCCCTATGTTTTGTACTAAACGACCATTTTTACGTCTACTGAAACATTCATGGAGACGGGTTTTGCTCATATGAAGACAGGGTCCACAAGGCCTTTAGATAATTGCTAGTTGTCTCACAGTTTTCTGCAGAAGAACAATATTTTTGGGTTCGGTACGAAATCTCCAAATTAAAATATTCAAGAGTCAAAATTTCCAAAGGTTGAAATCTGCAACTTGAAATCTCCAAAGGACAAAATTTAATAACTAACATTGCCTATAGCATAGAATCATACATATGTACGTATGTACATGGGGCGAAGTTCGATTACCTGACTCTATGCTATAGAGGGAATGTTAATTTGAAGATTTGGACCTTTGAAAATTCAAATCCGGTTATTTTATGAAAACAAAACATAGTATTTTTCTCAGTTCTAATTTTAAAAAATAAAAAAGATAACAGTAATACCAAATTTCTTTTATTTTTTCAAAACCCTTTTGTTGTATTCAAATTTATACGAAATAAAGTTCTTTTGCAAATTCAAAAATAGGAATATTAAAAAAGTAAATTTGTGATACTTTGAAAATTAAGAATTCATACTTATCATACTAAATTAAATACACCCCTTTGTAAAGTAAAAAAATAATACATTGTGCTTTGAGCAATAAACAAAATATACTTATTCTAAATTCAAATTTATTCAAAACAACGAAATAAAACTTAGCTCCAAATTAAAAAACAAGAATTATAACAAAACAAAAATCAAATTATCTGTATTATAAGCAATAATGCAAAGAAAATATTTCAGTGCTAGCCTATTTCGAAAATTCTGGTGAAATAGAAGAAGGCGGCTAAAAGTAAAAACTCGCAAAGTGCACTGAAGCACTCAAGTTTCTTTAATTTCTGTACATTGTTTTTTATTTGCAATCCTGTTTTTTTAAAGCCGTGATGAAATTATAATAATATATTTCAATTAAATACTAAGATTTCTTTACATACTGCTTAATTTATTTTGGACTTAATCAATCGATTTTTGAACATTGGAACAAATT
This sequence comes from Eutolmus rufibarbis, assembly GCA_963920795.1. Taxonomy (NCBI): domain Eukaryota; kingdom Metazoa; phylum Arthropoda; class Insecta; order Diptera; family Asilidae; genus Eutolmus; species Eutolmus rufibarbis. Next base: position 41,356,694 of record OY987206.1, on the reverse strand, counting down.
TAAAATTCTATTTATTATATTTCAAAATTCATAACTTTCACACAACATCTCTGCATTGAAAAAATGAATGGCGACACGACAACTTTTAACAAACTTAAATAACTGAAAGAAGAACTGAATAATTTTTGTACGTTGGAGTTTATTCTCTAGAAAGATGAACTTACTTTCAATTGATTATTTCAGTTTTTGAGGCACAATCGAACCCATTACTAATCTTTAAATGTTTTTATCTCAAGTTTAACTTTGAAGGAGTCATAAAGTTCTGCAACTTATTTTATGCTAATACAAGATTTGAAAGGACAACTTCACCCTGCATTACTTGAGTAAAATTTTAAAAGTTTTTGCTAGGAAATGCTTTTTCAATTGGATTTATTGAAATAGCATAGTGCAGCAAATATCCTTTTTAACTTATGTACTTTAAAAAGGTGCGAGTAACATTCACAGTTTCAATTTAAAAACCCATTTCAGTTTGTGCATCTTAAAGTTGAGAAATTATTAAGAGCTATTTTAAGATTTAAGAAGTGTAAAACCAAGTGTTGGAGCAAACGTGGCTATTTTTTCACATTTTGGAAAGATATCTAAAAGCAAAAATAATCGTGCATTAATACTTCATCCTCAAATGTTCCTAGATAGCAAATAGTTGATCTTACATTTTCTAATTGCCTACGAAATGATTTTTGAGGGATGGTAGTGGCAGACTTCAGTTAAATTAAAGAACCAAAGTAATTTCTATTTAGTAACTCGACCTCTGAGATCCATTATTTCGGATAGTTCGAAATGGCATAATGAAGCACGCTCAAAGGCCCCACACTTTCTCTGGTAGACAGTGTGTAGAGCGACAATCTTTCGCCAGGATGGAGCGCCGGTGTGGGGCCCTTCAATTATTGCAATCACAGTCAATTAAGCTTGCAACGGCAGGGCACAAACACTCCTCGTCATCATCACTCCGGAGCAATTTACCCAATCAGAGCTTTCAATCGCCCATTGCCCCGGAGGACAATAAATTCCCATGTTTCACCGGTGTCTTTTGCTCCAAAGTAGGCGCATTCCATCTTAATGACAAAGGGTCGTCCGTTTCCAAGAGCCAGGAGCAGCGAAGATTGGAGCTCCTGGTTTCAGGAGGACTTTCCGCAGTACCACCCACTCCCAGGGCGGTCCTCGACCCTCATCTTCCGGGGTCGAGCAATGTCGTCTCCATGCCTTTCTGGGGGACAAAAACTGGGAAGTGCAAAACGCCACACTTTGGAGGTATGTGTCCTGTGTAGATGACACTCTGGGAAACAAGGGAAAGATTCTGGTTAGCTCTTTTTTCGGGGCACTGTGGCACCATGCAGGCAAGACTCTGCCCGAGGAAGGAGGTGTCCTGATGAACTCCGTGCAACAAATTTGCTTATGCCACACCAGCCAGGAGTGCTTAAGGGCTGAATTAGTCCTGCCGAAATGATCGGGCTGGGAAGGGTCCTCGCAACCCTTCTTCCCCCTCGAACTGCTCTAATATTTTGGGTCCATAGTGCAAACACCACCACCCCATCTCCTGCCCGGCAAAATGTAGGGCTTCTTGTAATTTCTGTTATTAAAGGGGGTCTCAATTTGGACGGATGCTCCTCGGACGAGGGCTTTAAGTTTCTTGGCATGGCAGCCACCGGGTCCATGGCTTCAAGACAGGAAATTCCTTGGCAAGGATATGAGAGAACTTAAGTCCTGGCGCACGGAGCACAAGGAGCCGCCTCAAGATTTCTACACGAGACTGGCTCGCCGGAATGCAGGAATTCAAATATTTCGCTCCCTGGAAGTTTTCCAAGCGATTACGACCGATCTGAGCAGGACTGTGTTCGCTGGCATTTTGGCTGAAATTAAAAATGCCTCATCCGTCCTTTGAGCGGTTTTTAATGAGATTTGCTTAGGATTAATTGCGTATATCCCGGGGAAATTGTGATGATAGCATCTTTTTCATGTATAAAGCGATGTGTAATATAAAAATAACCAACAAATCAGACGATTTGTGTCTATTCAAAATAATTTTTTTAATAAACTATTATTATTTTGGGTCAGATTTAAATATAGATTCGAATTTAACAATCTAGATAACGATTATGATCATCAATGATCTCGAAAATTTTCAAAAAATATTCAATAAATATTTTGTAGTTGTTGCAATGTTTTCTTCTATAATGGATCTTCATCGATTTTGAATATTACAAAAGAGACTAGGATATTATTACTTTAATTTTAATTTTTACGAGAATTTGGTTCAGTTTAGAAAATCGAGCCCAACATTGAATTGAATTTTTAAATAAATCTATAACATAACCCGATAGTCAAAAATAGAAAATCAATTTTAGAGTATTTACTGTCGCGACTTTTATTTTGAAAAATGCTGGAAATTTTTTACTGGACTATAAAAATAACAAGCTTTGAGGGTTAGTGATATTTTCTGCTGTATGATTCAAACCAAAGTTATTGTAGGTTCCTAATTTTCAGGAAAGAGTTTATAATTGAGATTTTTATCAGTTATTTATATTATAAGAAAATATTAATTACCATGCCATTTAGAAAATAGTATTTGATCAGGTTTTGAGGCTTTGCAGTGGCTTATTCAAGGAAAGTATATGAGAAAAGCGTGAGGAGAAATCCCCAAGCAGTGGGACAGGTTTGATCCCATCAAAGCAGACCCAATTGGGCTGAAAATTGCGCACAGGTGAGTCAAGCGCAGTCAGCATGGCAATGAACTTGTAAACGAGTTCTATTGCTGGTGCTGCACAGCTACCGGAGCCCCGGGCCGGGGGCCCCCAACCCGGCGGTACTAAGAGCAACCAAAGGGAAAGTCTCATCACTTGAGGCTCGGGGCTGAGAGATGCTGATTCCGGTAAAACGATATCGAACTGGTTCGAACTCGCCTGCTTCTGGCTCCAGATGGGAGGAGGATACTTTTTCTAATCAAGTGCAACTTGGTTAGCTACGTCGACGGATTCCTCGTTCCTCGATCGGAAAAAATTAAATTCTTAACGATGTCGTCCATCTCCTCGAAGTGCGACATCCTTCATAATGGGGCCCCGCAAGTGAACGAAAACTTTCACTTAGCTGCGCCAGCACAGCTCCATTAGGAGGAGCGCTGTTAGTCTCGCTTAGTATTTTTTTCTAGCCAAAAAAGGGGATTTATCTCGAGCGACATGGACACGCGGAGGCGGACAGGGTTACAAATTGTACCGATAAATCAAAGATAAAAGAATTCCAGCTGCAGTCTAAGGGAGTTTGAAAGAAAACCACCCCTGCAGCCAGCCATTTCCGCTAAATAGCATTGTATCTGGCAGAATTCATAGAACGGGAACAGGAACAAGAAAGGAACAGGTCAGGAGCATAGTTCACATCCTGTGCCTGGTGGCGAGCCAGAAGCTGTGACAATTTAAACTACTTCTTGAAAGGATTCTGGCTACTCTGTGCCGCATTTTAGCTAGTGCCAAGCGCCTCCCCCGCAGGACCACTGCAAGAGGGATATAATTCTTCCGCTTCTTAACACCTGACAGATTTCTGGAAGAAAGCAGCCGGGAGAGCTCCAACTTGGAGCGAGCGTTAGCGCTAAAGAAATACACCTTGTGGCCAAGTTTTTGCCCACCGTCCCGCAACGATAAAGTTTTATCTTGCTCCGGGCACTTTAAACGATTTTCTGATTTTATCGGGCAGTAACAAAGCGGGGGAGTGGTATTCTATACCTCGTTTTTGGTGCACGAATAAGTAATGTCCGAACTGCTTAACTCGCACGGGAAGAAACCCTCGCATAAATCAGCCAAGACGATGAACTGCCCCAAAAGGGTTATCACCGGTAATCATTGCGGAATTGCTTAAGAAATTGAAAACGAACAACTTTTCGAGGAGGCTATTCCTCTTCGAGGGCGCTCCTCGGACCGGCCAGGCCAGATAGTGGCCGATAGTTGGTCGCTAACAGTTTCTACTTCCGGGTGGAGCCCCATCGCCCAGGTATTTGCATCCTTTTGGGTAAGACAAAAGTAAAACTTTTAGGAGAAGCTCTCTATTTTTAACCCGAAAAATTACTCATTTTCAAGAATTCTTTTAGGAAAATGTAAGGCCTGAGCATTGTTGTGGTAATTTGATATCATTTCTTAACTTAGTAAATATATAGCTCTTGGTTAGTTCTGAAACATCCCTTTGTCCGAAATGTTTCGTGTTAACTTGAATTATTAAATTAGCTCTATTCTTTTGGACATTTGAAAAAGATTTAATAGAATTAATTGGACTTCATAATTGAACTTTTTTTCAAAACCTATAGTGGTTTGCCATTCTATTGAGATAACTACATGAAAATTGCATATTGTGTTTACAAATATTAATTATATAGTAGTATTAAATCACATATTCAAATAAGTTCGCAGTATGAATGAAAGAATAAAAATGAAATATGCATTTTCTTAAATTTTATTTCTTTGTAGTTCATGAAGTAACAAGCCAATTAAAGTGGTTGAAAATCTGTTTTAAACTAGGAGATAGTATAAAAATCTACATGATTAAGTCCACAAGAGATATTTCGGAAATAACTTTGGGAACGAATTACCAATCAATAGCAAAAGATAAAAGATAATCAAATTTAAGTGTGGAAAAATTGTCTACAAAAAGGTTTCTTAATACATACTTGTATTTGGTTTATAGAAGCAACTAGCGACGAGCATACATATATGTACTTCTATATATCATATGCTTTTAAAAAAGTGGAATATAAACTGATCAAATAATATAATATAGATTCCAAAATGATGGCTATCCAAAACATTTAGCGAAAGTTAATTGTTTTCTAATTGGTTACATGAATATATAATGAATTATTTTTATTTGCCAAAGAACGTACACGAGCTGATGGGATTATGGATAGACCACTGACTGCAACCAATTTGAATATAATACAATAATAAATAAAGTGAACTTGACTTGTTTTTAATAATTTGCTTTTCTTATTTTTCTTCATGCAGCGAAACAAAAGGGTACCAAACATTGAAAAATTTTGCTCGTCACTGCATATTACGGCTTAAAAATTCTCAAGGTTCTTATTTTCACCATTGCTTCATCTATTTGATTTAAACTTTTCGTTTAGTCATTATCATGATCCAGACCATTATTTTAAGTCGGAATGAAATTTTCTATAAAATAGTAATTGCCAATGAAATTAGGTTTCAGAGTGAATGTATTTTGTTGAAACTTTTTTCATTCAGGTTCTTACTCGTAATATATAAAACAGAAAAGTTAAACGTTTAAAAATTATTGCTCATGATTGCGGATGAGTTGTAACTTTCAAATTTTAAATAGGAATTCTCCGCCAAAAACGACTTTACTCTTGTCTAAAACATTTTCTTCCGATTTGTGATAAATGGCACTATAGTCATTAAAACTGGTGCTACTGTTACCAAGGTTTAATTTTGGAAGAAATTAGAAGAGTTTTGAAAGGTTTTATTTCATATATTTTGCGAGATAGGTGATATTTACAAGACTCGATTTTGTAGTACTAGTCGAAAACACACCACTTGTGGATTAAAAAGTTGTGAATTAAAATTTCGATAAAATTGGTTTTCAAAGGTTAAGTTAAATTTATATATAACTACATATAACTGCGCAATTGATCAAGAAATTGCATGAAGTATATTTCTCTTCCAGGGCACTTCCCGGACTACTGGCCAGGCTAGATAGTGGCTAAAAGGCGGTCGGTAATAACTTCTACTTCCTGGTGGAGCCCACCTCGCCAGGTATTTGCATCTTTCGGTGGGTAGACAAAAGTGAAAACAACGACCACCGATGACCACAGCAAATAAGGAAATGACCGCGGTCACAAGACACTCTGCAAAACCAGGTCCTCAGCATGTCTTTGCAGTCGTCTGACCAGCCCAACTCCGCGTTATTTGGACCTCCGATTCGCGGTGAAATTGCTCAAACGCGATGACCGCAGCTCCTCATTAAGCTCAGCGTGGCGGTCAGTCTTGCAATGTTATGGTAATTTCCGTTTTTTGAAGAGTTTCGCTTCTTTCCTGTAATCATCTTACTTTCGATCATTACGCACTGTCCGCCTCGCCTCCGTTGGACTTATCTCGGGGGATCTGATGCGATTTCGGCTCCAGATTGAGCCGGGATAGCCGCGGTGAAATTTGGCCAAACAATTAAAGCTATTGCCCGATTACGAAATTGTATCTTTCTCCCACCGGAGAAAACGCCTTTTTTTTTTCCACCGCTTCCACCATTATCCACCGAAATTAATCGTTGCATAAGCAAAAGAATCTTTCCGTCTTGCTAAAAGTGATATATGGTGGAAGTTCGAGTTGGAGTTGGAAGCTGCGCCATTGTGAAGAGCTGCTGCCTGCCGTGCGTTCGGGAATTGCTCTGCGCTTTGAAGTTTTTGTCTGTGACCCGTGCCTTTGTTGCATGAAATAAGTTAATTAATCCATTCAAGTCTCAGTTTCAGTTGTTAGATTCACTTCGCTTTCAATAAACCACCCGTTCGTAGTCCGAGCATCGCTCCCTGGGAACCTGGAAACCGGGAGTAGCAGGGGGAAGATATGGGCCATCGTTTGCCCGGGAACAATTTACTCAAAGTGCACCAGCCACTCTTTCACGCTTGCCTTCTTTTATTTCTGCGCAACACTTTGTCTCCTGTGGGACTCACGGGGAATGTCATACCTGGCTGCTCATGGAGCTGGTGTCTAGGTGGCATATCGGGTCAAAATAACCATTATTTTCGCTGCATTTGCCAGGAGGGATCATAGAAGCTGTCTAGTAGACAAATAAATATCAACTTAGATAATTGCGCATTCTATTGTCCAAGCGCTAGCCCATTCTTTTCAGAAAAATTACCACCAATTGCTCATTTCTATAAAATTTTTCTATGGATTACGAATCCGGAAAAAAAGATGTGTAATTATTCAGGTGGTCGTTAGGAAGTCAGCTTTTAGTGCCGCCCCCTTAAAACGAAAGGTAAATAACAAAACAAAAAAGATTTATAAAACTCGAACAATGAAGTTCGAAAATCTGATTGTTTTATTTCCTGATTATCAATTGGCTGTATTTTCGCGAAAAATTATTGCGTTCTTATGAATTAAAACGTATTTTTTTTAAGCTCAAACATTCTAGTTTTAAAACTGTTTTTTGTACATTTTTAATTGTCCCTCACCGCTTCTTAAAAAATCGAAGATGTGTGGAAAAACTAGTACCTGTATTTTTAGTGAAATTTAAAAGTGTCTATCTTTTATTTATCTATATTCTGAAAAGTACTCATTGGATCGATTTGAAATTTTCATAGAATATTTTTGTAAATATCATAATTTAAGAAAACATAATGTTGATTACATTCTAATTAATTAGTATTTATTTTAATACATAATTATCTAATTAAATGAATATAGAATGCATATTTTGGTTAACATTCTTAAAGTTAAAACGCACATTATCTAAAAAACCAAAGTTATTTTGAAGAACTCTAAACTTAACTAAGAAGCAATAAGTAATTGTTATTTTTGAGCGAAAATTAAATTAAAACTCATCTAACAATTGTTATTTTATTAGCTACATATTAATATATAACTTTACTAACAATAAGGAACTGTGAATTCGTTAATTCTCCTAGAGTTCATTTTTATTAAACCTTTATGTGTACAAATATTAAACAAAAAAATTCTCACATATTTAAGTAGGTTTTGTTTTAAGAACAAGACAAATTCAACAAAATTTCGTGTATATTTTCTCAACTCTTAAATGGGCTGCCAAAGCTACTCAAGAACTTTAAGAATCGGCTAAGTGCAAAAAAATAAATTGTCGAAAGGACTTTGCGCTTCTTTGAAACTCTTAGTTCAAGTTGGTTTAGAGGGTGATTTTATATACGACGGATGGTTATCTACTGGATAAGCCCAAACACGTGTGTTTTTGGCAAGTTTGCCACCAAGTAACCTACTTAGCTCCTCCCTGCCCCTTGAATCTGAGTAGGAAGTAAATAGCTACTATAACTAGAGCTGACCTTGATAGTTTTACGAGGACTGTTCAAATAAAACGAAACTTCTCTTATTACTGCGAGGGTTGTTAATGTATTCCAAATGTACGTCTAGAGGAGAATCTAGAATCCAGTGGATGTCTGTAGCAATCTCGATTGTCGAAGATTGCACAGAGGACGTTCGTCCATGTTAAGCAATCAATAATGCATTTCCCGGTGATGAGAGGATGCGGCGTAGGAAGTAAACATTATCTAATGATGCTCGGCCAATTTTGTGACAACAAACATCAATAAGCACTAAACAGAGAGGTGGAGGACGAAATGCAATAATCCTGGGCCAGGTCGGCGTAGTCAACTCCTCTTAATCCAGGTGAAATCTCCTGGAAACTTCGTTGTTACCGAATACAAAATTTAAAATTCCTGACTGTGACAGTAATTGAGTGTCCTGGTGATGGTTCTATTTTTAAGTTATTTTTTTTTTGGTTTTTGTTCGTGATTTCCGACCTCAATTCCCTGAAAAGCGAAGTAATTACGCGAGTATCTGTCAGCAGGAGGAAGTCCGCACGCTGACGGCTGCATTTCACCTTTTCGATTAATTAATTAAGCGATCTACTCCGTGAACGCCGAACTGGACAGGATTTTGTTTTTGTTTGATGAATGAATTCATTTTAAATTTGCGCGCTATTAAAAGTTCGTCGTCCTCCCTCGTACGCTGTATCTGCGTCTATAGATTCAGAGACTATAGAGCCAAAAGTTAAGGAAGTGCTGGGCACGGAAGTCCTTCAGCGGAAGGGGTTCTGACCCGGGGGTCGGATCGTCCCGCGCTTCCGTTTCATATGCTGAGCAATTAGGGAATTGCTGCTCAATAGGAAATTTTATTGAAGCAGGATTGCGAACCGGAGAAAAGTGTACTGGAGAAAGAAGCTGAAAACAATTGGGAAACTTTGTATGCATTCCCGGCAGCGGACTCTGGAAACCAAAATCCCTTTATTTACGTCTAGTAAACGATACTCAGTAGAAAAAATACAAATGGGAAATGCTTGTCTGTCTGTCTAAATATTTGATTTGGTATCTTATATGTAAATCGAGAACTACAGTCCTATTGCACACATTTTGATGTAATTTTCATTATTCTCTAGCCTTTTCATATACTGTATTTACCACCAAGCTATGGCAAAATTGGGCACAGTAGGGTTTATTATAGCTTAATACTTTTAAGTAGTTCAGAAACAAATTCTTCTTGCTTTCTTTAGAAATAGTAGCTTTTGGGGATCTTCCAGAAAATTACGGTTTCTTTTTAAACTAAATATATTTTCGATAGTGCGAGATCTTATTTGTATAACCGATTTCATAAAATAATAAATTTTTGACTAGATACTGTCAATATTCATTCATAATCCAGTTAAAATATACGAAATGAAAGGTTTAAACTTCGGAAAAAAACTCGCATATAACTGAAAACAAAAGTTTCGGTTCTCGCATATATGTATGTATCTCACACGCTAAGGTTTATCGGAAAAATAGTTTTACACTAAATTTGTAGATTATGCAATTCTATACAAAAAAAGATCTATATATACTTTTTTTTCTGCAAATTATCATTCAATAAATCATAAGTTGCAAGGTTTTTTGTTTCGGTAGACCAGTGAATAGACATTTGGCTTCACAATTAAGAAATTATAGGTATTTTGGTAACTACTCCGAAATTCTTAAGAACTATGATATAAAACCTACAATCATTTATATTTATATAGTTTTCCTGCAAGCATGTTGCGCTTCACTTCTTGAGTGACATTTAACAAATTTGAATTTGGCAACGTCACATTTTTATGGAAAGTTGTGCCCGGGCAACGCCGAGTACAGTTGAGCTAGTATTTTATAATTTCAACTTTAGTATTTTTTTACACAAAATTCTGAAAAAAACACTAACACCAAACAGTGTAAAAACGGCGGAGACAGATAGACGGACGTATGAGCGATTTCATAAATGCTCACAGCTAAACATGTGCATTCATTTAATAATTCAGAAGCAACGTTAGCAATCTAAACTTTTGTAAATATTACAGAAACTGATTAAATTGTAAAACGCTGAAGACACACAATGTATAAGTATCTTGAATAAAATTAATAGTTTACTTAAAATATAAAGTTTAAGTTCGTACAAATAAGTAAACCAGTCTTCTAGAGTACTTATTAGAATTGTTTTACGATATTTGTATTAAATTCATTCTGGGAAAATATGTTTTCAAAACAAAGTAATCAATTTTTGTTATAATTCGAGAAGTTTGTCGCTGAATTATCACACTATACGAAAAGTATGAATTAAGAATCTGAAGTAAGTGTGCTATGTAAAAATCCAAAAATAGATTATTCATGAGCTATTGAAATAAAAAAAGCTTAGCAGGTGCTGGGCTTCCTCCTAGATCTTGGCTAGCCTTTTCCGCCGATTAAGTGTCGGGCTGGAGCCGGTTGGGGGCCCAGTCGGCCTCTCAGGCACTTCCCCCTCTTCCGTTCCATATGCTGAGCAATTAGGGAATTGCTGTTCAAACGGAAATTTTATTGCAGCAAAAGTCGACTATGTCGGGGAAAATAGCTGATCTGCAAACAACCGGAAAACTTTGTATGCACTCCCAGTGAGAACCATGAAAATTTACGATTCGAATCAGAATCAATAAATTGCATCTGCTCCCTTCCGGGGGGAGGAGGAGAAGGTGGAGAAGGCTCCGGGGGCATAAAGATCCTCGGCCGATATCGACGAAAGTTTACTTCGTTTTTGCCAGCCTCCGCCCGGAGGCTCCTTCGGTCTTCGGAGTAATTAGTGCAAAAATTGAATATGCCCCGAGAATATGGATAATAAGCGGGTACGAGGGAGGCAGTATGTCATAATCCTCGAGCAGTTCCAGGAAGGAGGCACATTAATGCGGCGCTGCACTGTGAAGGGCCTCCTAACCCCGAGGTCTAGTTACCATCCATAAGGTGATGCGGTGGGGCTCCGCTTTTTCAGCCCCCTTATTCAGGCTCCGAATTGGCACAAGACTACCGATGTCAGACCAAAACAAAACTCGAGGAAAAACAAAGTCAAGTAAAGTCAAGCAAAGCTCAGCAGTGCGCTGTGGAGCCCGAGGCACGCGGATGATGGGGCCCAACTCTTCATATATACAAAGTGGGGCCGAATCACAGTTGGAAAAGGGGCTGCGCGGGGCTTGGAAGTCGCCGCAAGAGTGCACTTCGTAAAAGCTCATTCGGTGGCCCCTCGTCCCCGGTGCTTCACTCAGCTTCAGCAACGTGCAGAGAAAATGCTTTGAGGCTCGCAACGAAAGTTCCCGCACGAGCTCCAAGGAGCCTCCAAGAGAGTCCCGGGGAGGCGGTGGGGCCGCATGAATTTCACTTCTTGTGATGGATTCTGCTGCTGCTTCTGCTGCTGCGGAGGAGACTGTTTGTGTTCCGAGTTTTCCCAACCAAACAGATGCTGCTGCTTGGAGCCCGCGCTCGGTCGGGAGTCTTTTGGGGGGCCCCCGTCGTCGTGCGGCTCATTCAGTAGTCACTAGTCAGTCAGTCAGCCGAGGAGCAGCCCCAGCTGGCGGAGGCGCACCATCATTCAGTCAGGTACTAGGCAGCACCAGGTGCAGGTTGTGCCCGACGACGCGCAGTCTGCTCCCAGTTTCATTTTCGCTTTTGAATCTTTCGAATAAAATCTGCTCGCTGTTGGTTTTGGGTGGTGTTTCAGTTCGAGCGCGCGCCAAAATTCCTCCGGGTTAAGATAGGTCAAATGCCGGTGAATTGAGCGTGTCACCCGCGGGGCAGAGCGCCGGTCCCTGCAACAGCCTGATTTATATTATAATATCGCGGCAACTTTGGCGGGCTACTTGAAGCGGGTCGTGTGAGGCGTTCTTTGGGGCTGTAAGCCACGGTGATCCCACCGATTGAATGCAAAGTGAAAACAAGTGAAATTCGCACCGGGCCCCCGGTGTATTTTGAGATCTCTGCCACAAAATAAAAAATTTTGTGCAGAGCACAGCGCGCCCCAAAAGTGAACATTGTGTAGGCCGACTTACGTGACGAGATCGCGGCGGTGATTTATGGTGATTTGTTTGATCCGAAAATCGGACTATAGAAATGGGATTAAGAGCGAAAGTCATCTTCGGTCTGGTGCTGTTCGCCGTGATTTTCAGCCTCCGATTTCTCTGTGCAAATTGTCAACAAGTCGAGGAGGCGGCGGCGGCTCCAACATCAGCAGCATCCAATTCTGGAGGCTTGGATTTCGACCAGACTAACGCCGGAAGTGGGGGAGGATTAGGAGAAGCCGCAGGCCTTCCTGCCACGAGCCCCAGCAGGAGCAGGTTACACCAGCCTCAGGTGGGTAAATTCGGGGGAATTCCCTTCAATCCGTCGGGATGGGAGAGGGTGGACCTCGTGCACTGGGGCTAATCTGTCACGGATTAGGGACTTGCGAACGACGAGTCTCCGGACCGGTGGATTAGCCCCCGACGAATGGGGATCCCGGGGATTACGAGTTTTGTTCGACTTCGGACAGGTGTGGAGGTGTTTTCTAGTCAAACCGAGGCGAACAAACTAAGCCTCATTTACATTTGTTCATGATAAAAAGACAAATGCGGAAAAATGTGGAAAATGTGGAAATTGTTTAGGAGGGAGGCACTTGTGAACACGTTTTTCCGGGTCTCGTAACTTATTGAATTAAGATATTGAGAAAATACTTATCGGAACCATTAATTTTTCTAAAATTTAATGACTGTTTTTAAACCGATTTCTTCATCTGACAATATCTATTCTAATTTTATAATTATGACTATAGAGCTAACAATACATGCAAAACAATATATTATTGGCAATTTTTAATGAGTTCTATTTGCATCTTTGCTATTAAAGAATTTTAAAAGATATATTCGCTCGAAAAATGTAAATCTTTACTTGTTTTTTGAAAAAAAACTTGCTTAGAAAAACTAGGACCAATTTCATATTTCAAAAGTACTTATGTAGTTACGCAAAAATATGCTAAAATAAGTCCACTTTCCAGTTCGCATTTCATTCCACATATTTCTTGCTAATTGCTATAATTTATTTTTATTTAAAGAAAAGCAACCAATAAGTAAAAATCAATTAGTTTTCGTGTAACCGATAGTTGCAGGCTTTCTCAATCATTTAGAAATAGTTAAAAAATCAAATATATTTAATTAATAAAAAAACGAACAAGCTTTGAGTTTTCATTAAGACAGATATTCAAAAACCGACTATGTACATTGGTACTTATTTATAGAAGTTATCACGAAAAACATTTTATTTTCAAAAAGAGCTTAAGCACAATTAGAATGGTATTTCTATATTTTTTCAATATGAAAAATGAAATCGAAAACGATATTTGCTGAAGGGAGTTTTTCAACCTATCACCTTGAATAATTCGCTTAGCGCACAAAATCTTGAAAAGGAATATTATTTTCATCTATTAGAACTATTAACTTTATATTTAAAAAAAAAAATTAATATCTCATTTTAATATGTAATGCATAGCACAATTTTTCCTGGTCAGAGCGACCAGAGTCATTTTCTCTCTCTCTTTCTTCCCTTTTGTTTCAGTAGGCTGAATGTGGAGTTTTCGGTGGAGTCGTAACGATGATGAACCCCGTCCAATGTCCCCCTGCGGAGTAATTTTTCATTTTTACTTAAGGCTTTATTGCATCAGATGGGCAGTTTCTAGCCACTTTTATGGCACTTTTAAAAATTCCATTTCATGCCCTCGGTTTATGGTTTACGGAAAACTTTTTTTATTTCCCTGTTTTTATTATTTTATTTACTTGTTTCCCCATTCAACAGAAGATGTGACCGGACAAAGTTGATATGCACATCCGCTGGGGATCAACTTGTTTTGCAAAAAAGTTATTTGCCTCAAAAATGATGTATCGAGGAGTTCGCATCAAGAACAGGTGATGGAGCGTCTCCGCAGCCCCCAGAGCCACTTACTTCGACACTTTCTTGTTTCTCCAGCTGAATCTGGTGATTCTTGGTCTCTTGGAGTTGTTCCCTCCGCCACCACGAGATGAATAAGTTTTCTCGGTAGTGGCGCAACTTTCATAATTGAATTACTTCAAAGGAAGAGTAACTCTTGACTTAATTATTTCTAGAGTTGTGAGGGATGAAAATAAATGACCTTGGGCCCCTACATAATCTCACACTGATTTCGCTTCCTCAGATGGGGACTGCAGAAAAAATGAAATTGTAGTAATGGTGCGACTGGCGTGCCTCCGGGGCGGGTGAATCTTTTGTGAGATCCCTCGGGAAGGTCGGAAAACTTAACCCTTGGTTGCTGGTAATCAGCCCTAACGCAGTAAAGCAATCTATTGTTGCGGTCTTGTGGACTTTGAAGTTATGCCCCAAGTTATCAATGTGCTGCAGCGGGTGTAATGTGGAACGCGGCCTGGACCCTGCGGAGTCGGGCAGAAATTAGCTGAATTATGTTCACCTGTGCTTTGGATTTCTCATGGGATTCTCCACCTTTGATGATAAATCATTGCTGTATTTGGATGCTCTGGTTAATCATAATTAGCCAAAGTACCTCGAATTGATGCTCCTAGCGATTTGTTTTGCTTGAATAATTATTTACTGACAGTGTGCTTTACTGGGGCATATGCTTACTATGCATATTGCTTTGTTCAAATTAGGATTGCTTGAGGAAACAGTTTTGTTTAATTTTTCATCATAATATAAATATTAGTATCTCAGGATGTTATTCTAGTCAAAGAAATTCACATAAAAAGTATATTTGTACAGATTTTTTGAAGACTTGCACTACTGTTCGTTTTTGACAAACGCATTTCATATTTCACTTTTTATTTGATGACCTTGTAACTTCTTAAAAAATAAAAGAAGACATTTTGACAACTTAAGTAAAACAAATTTTACAAAGTGTTTGATAGTTATCATTTTCAAGGTCATCAAAAATTAACTTCTCTATATTATTTAAAGATTAAAGAGATTCCATTTTTTTCTATTTAATAAATCATCATCTGCAGCGCAATCTAAGAAGTAGTGGATCATATTTAACATTTTCTCTTCTTTCTGAAACACTCAGAAAAAAATCGCATTTTAAAATCTGATGCTAAATTGAAGTTAATTGCACTATTATGAACTTTTAAAGGACGTAACGTATCCTAATGAAGTCTGTAATACATTTGAAAACAATTTTCGTATTTGAAGCAAGCTTGGGATATAGGTACCTATTAAAATAAAATACGAAGTAAATTTGAAAAGTAAATTAATTTGGAAGAAGAAATATCAATTTAAAAAAAAAATCATTGTCGAGATTTTGAAAACTACCCTTAATAAAATTAATATTTTTAATGGTTTGATTTCATATTATTTTAAACAGTGTTGTTGTGAGATTTTAATGATTTCATCATATTGATTAAGGTCGTCGGAAATTGCCTGACTTTTTAATTAATGTTAAAAGAATCGTAAAATTTGTTAATTCTCATTTTATAAAAGTACCTACCAATCTGAAATTTACAAGCAAATACACAATGCACATAATATTAAATTATAGTACCTCCCGGAAAAATTTTAATAATAAACAAATAAATGTTTACTAATATACCAGAATAATTTGTTCTTCCAAGTATACGTTTATAAAATCTGCATTTTCACAAATAAAGAAGATAAGAATAGTCAAGAATTAATACGGTTTTATTTTCACCGACATGTTGCATTTAGACGAAAGTTTAGTTCTGCCTTTTTCAGTACTATTATATTTTTAAAAATTTTATTTGTTGTTGAATAGGCATTTTAACGGCAGAATCAGTCTTCGAAATAAAAAAAAGTAATGCGTTTTAGCGCATTTTAATGCAAATTTACAACTGGCAACCGTATTTACATTTTCGTTTGAGACCTTAAAATAAATGTAAATAAAATGAAGTGTGCACTGTTGCCTTTATTACGCAATATTGACTACAATTTTTAATCAGCAAAGGCAGTGGATTCAATAAATTCAATTCGCAAAAACCGAGCCGATCTGCCTGCTACTGCCGTCGGCTGAACGCAAATTCGGTTGATACATAAATAAGGATGATTTAAATTAAATTAAATGAATCATAAATTGCAATATACTGCTATCATTTTCGTCGCTGCGTAATCTGAATTTGAATGAGTTTATCGCTTATTAGACATGCAATAGTAAAAATAAGGACCAATTAATCCGATTAGACCAATAAGTTTGAATCCAATTCGTTTTGCCGTATTCTACAATCACTGATTGGATTACTAATTGGTATATTCTGTTGAACAAATTATTCATAAATATGTATTTTGAAACTAATAATTAGTAAAACGCAAATAGAATTATCGAAATATATTGATTTTTGTTTTTAATTTGAGATATTTTATACTTCATCAGATTAAATATTATATTACTAATTGTTAAGTACGTACACAGACAATTTTTTATGGATTTTCTAGCAATAAAATGGTCATGATATCAATAATTTTTGCAATATAGTAAAAGACTCTATAGTTATATATTAGCATCCCTAAGATAAGTGAGAGAGTATAGTTTAGTTTTATAGTTCTAGCATCCGTAAGATAGTGCGAGAATATAGTCCATCGAACTATTATGTATATGGTTCTCCCAGAATATTCATAGTTAAAAATTTCTTTCTTAGATAAAAACTTTTGAAATTTTTGAAAATTTGTTGTTAATTGACCTCAAAGATCCAAGACCTGAATACAGGTTTGCGAAAAGAAAATTGGAAGTGATTAATGAGCTAATGTTAAGTAATCTGTTGAACATAATTTGTGAATTATTCAAAGCCAAAATCTATTTTATTCTCCTCTAAGCTCATAATAGCCAAAGTCCCATTAAACACTTTTTATAATTCCCGTACATATATCGAAGTATTTTGCAATTCAAAAACATAATAATTTACATACATGTATTATGGTTTCAGGCCTTTTTAATAAATTTAGAATAAAACTACAAATATAAATCCTCGATCGACGTGAATAGCCATGCAATTAATTAATAAGATTATAATGTTTTCTTGTCCTCTAACTTATGCCATAAAACGCAATCTTTGTAATGTTGGATGAACTCGAAACTCCAATTGACCTTAAAGACAGTGAACTTTGTGAACCAATTTTGGGCGTTTGAATTAATTTTTACTCGTCCCCGAACGCCACCACCTCTTCGCTTTTCTGCATTAATAAGCGCGTTAGCATGATGGATTTTTGGCACCAAAAGCTGTAGCAGGTGGGAGCTCAATTAGGCTAGAAAGACCAAATTTATGGCAACCAAGTTACCTGAAGTCAGAAAGGAGATGTGCTCTTTCGCGGGAAGAGATATGGTTGCCAAAGAGAATTTCCAAATTTGTAATTGTGCATAAGATGAATCAAATGCAAATGTAAATAAAGCGTGGGGTCTCGTTCCCACGTTAGCGAAATGTATGCGCGGCTTCGTTCGAGGTTATATGCAAATTGTTGGAAAAAGAAGATAATTCCTTCTTTTGTGGGATTTTAAAATTTTCTGCATCCAAAAGAATTACTTAAAGTTCTTTTTAAAATATTTTTGTACACAGGAACAGTTTGACCCCCAGAATAATCTTTTGGACTAGTAAGTCGGGGATTTTATTATATTAGTTATTAGTAGACTGCGGATTATATGCAAATCCATATTATGTATTTGTTGATAAACAAATAATTTCACCGCAAAAATTATTTATATCATTGTGCATGTATAAATTGAAGTTAGTTCTGCGGTGAAATTATTTGGTTATCTTAACAAATGAAGGGATCATGCATATTAGCATTTGAAGGGCTCAGGGGAAGAACCACTTTTGTCACCTAATGACACGACCACGGATAACGTTGTTTGTTTTCCTGAACGGTCCGGACATTGTATGTTTTTTTCCTGTATCGATATTTTAAAAGCATGAAAGCTCGGAGACTATGGATGTTATTGCCCTGTTGTTTTTGACAGAACATAGCGACAGGTATAACCATTCAGATTGCATTGCCAGTTGAAAAAAATTACAAATGTGACAAAAGTTGTTCTTCCCCTGAGCCCTTCATTTGCATATAATCCGCAGTCTAGTTATTAGATTAATGCATTATAATTTTTTCTTAAATCTTATTGCCCATTTTTTGATGAAACAAACAAATGTGTAGATAGAAAAACAATTATATTTTGTTTTTTTAGCAGCATTTTGGTATTTTTGGTATCATTTTAGCTACCAGGTCTATTCCGCGCATCATAAAACTACTGTAGATTATTTTGTATCTAATAATACCATGGGAAATTGCGTAGATTTGAGAAGTTGTAGTCAGTGTTTTTAAATGTTTGATTTTTCATGTTTTAAATTAATCAACAAAAGCCGAAAAGATAAATTGGCGAATTTAAGTATTTTGGTGTTAATTAAAATTTTTAGTTGGTACTATAATTCAATTTTATATTCGAATTGTAAATATAATACAAGAACAACAACAAAATTTGATATTTTGCCAAATTTTCATATTTTAAAAATAATTTTGCTAGATAACATTAAAATATTATTGGTGAATGAACAGAATGGTTTCATATACAAAAACAAGGTCTGATGCACTTTTCAAAATCTCTTCATATTTTGTTCTTTAATACAAAATGGTAGTAAGATAAAGCACATAACCGATAAGTCAGTCAGATTTGTTTAATTGTATTACGTTTATAATATTAATTCCACAGAAGTAATTTAAACTCTGTGGAAAATTAGGATCTATTAAGTAAAAAGTCCGTTAAATAAAAGCACGCCGGACCCAAGTTCACAATTTCTAAGCAATGTCCTTTAGCACCCTTTTTTTCGGCCATTGTGCATGTGCCGCTTAGAATAATGGCAAAACTTTCTCAGCTTTAATTTAATTGCCAAGATAGGGCCACCGTCGAAGGGCCGAAGGAAGGAACTGCACGGGGCCGACAAAGACCTCTTTGTCTTATAACAAAAGGTTAATGAAGGAAATTTCCGGCAATTTATTGAACGCTTGCAAATGAAACGTCCACTAAATGGAGAAGTTCTTGACTCGCAAGATATGAGAAAATGGCTAGGATTTAATTGTTTTGAAATTTTAAGGGTATCGATTCATCTTTCGTAGAATGAAGTTGTTAAAGAGGAAGAATCGGGTGAAATTTAAGGAGCTTGTTGTTGTTTGGACTCGATAAGGAGCTTATTTAATATGTTTGATTTTTGATAGTTGGTCTTTCACTCGATGTGTTTCTGTTCGTCTTTCTCTTTGAATTTTATCAAAATTTCTAATTAAATTTATTGAAATTCATATAGACCATAAAATTAAGTAAACTTACAGCAAATTCTGGAAGGAATACATGGGAATTAAGCAGTTAAATTAAAAAACATTAAGTGATTATTCATTCATTATTTTCATATTTTTGAAACTATGGCATCAACTTAACATCAATAGAATGCCCGTTTTTCAAACCCTGTGGCTTCTTTTTTAGAATTTTTTCTGTTATTGTCAGAATTCTAAAAATCCAAAGAGTAAATATCATTAAATTCATCATTATACCCATACATTAAGAATATCGGTCAAGTCCGAGAAGGAACAGTAGGGGTGCTAAATATCGTTGGAATGTCTTGTAAAATTACAGAGTCATAAGTTGTGACAAACGAAAGAATATAACAAAATTATAAGGTTTCTAATATAACTATGTTTATAAGACTAAAAAGGAAGCAGTCGACCTATATTTTACTTTCTGTCAAAGAGAACGACTACATCGTGAATAACAAAATTTCGTAACACGTTTTGTGCAGCACCACAAATTTTAATATATGAATACCAAACAAGAAAAATGCCTTGTCATAAATAATAAGGACCGACAGAAATGCAAATAACATTTTCCAATGACGGGTATGTGGATGATTTGATTACATGCATCCCCGTGGAAGTCTGTGCAGTTGCAGCTTTAGTAAACTAAGGCGAATGCCACATTAATTCCGCCCTGAATAGTTGTTCTATATTGCAAACATTTGCCTTCCCTCCGTTGCTGCGCGCCGCCCGCGCCGTTGTGCCTTCTTGCTTGAAGCAAATATATGATCCTGGAGTGCAAAGGAATTTTTGGACAAACACCTCGATCCCCCCTCAATCTCCGCATGCTGCAGGATACCTTAAATCATATTTCACCTGAAAAATTGCATGCCTCCCCTTCAAATCAAATAAATGGTGCCAAGTACAACAAAGAGGTAAAAATCATACAAATGAGGAGTAATTGCACGTTTCGTGCGATTTTCCAGGTAAACACTAAAAGTGCCTTAGTGCTTTTTGTAGTTCAGTGGGATTTAACAAATGGCTTACGAGGGGGTTCCCCGCAAACCTTCACGAATTGCCTCGGCTCTGTGTCCTTAAATCAAAAGGTAAAATAGCTTTTAATGTGGCTGGGAACAAGTCAGGTTATGTGCGCCACTTCCAAATTGATTATAATTCCCCCCGAAAAGTACAAACCCAAGTCCAAAAAACATTTACCCTTGTCCAAAATAATTAGAGTTCAGAATGATTATATCGGATGGAAGTTTATATAATTTCACCTGAGAGGGCAAAGGGAAAGGTAAAAAAGGTCAAAGTGCGCTTTTATAGAGTTTTCAGCTATTTCAGAACAGCTTTCACCTTTCACAACCTCTCTGAAGCTATTATCCGAATAAAATGAAAAGTGAAATGCAAAGCGGGTACACGCTTTAAATAAATTCAATAATACAATTTATTTTACGCCGAGCTCGTACGGGCGTTTTTCATTTCCAGAAGTGCAAACACTTCGCAATACTTACGGAAATTTTCTCCATTCAGCGCATTAACTTTTGCAAATTAAAATTTATGCTAAAAGTAAAATGTAACACTTTCAAAGATTTTTAAGAATTTAATCCCACAAATGAATACAAGCGATTTTTTTATAATAAAAATAATACCAGGAAAAAGACTTTTAATTGCAAAAAGTCGAATCGAAAAAGAAGAAATCTTAAACCTTAGGTTTAAGACCTAAAAAGATGAGAGGCTCTAAATATTTAAAACACTAAAATTTTGAATAAATGAAGGAATCTTTGACTAGAAACGTGCTTTACGTTTATATTATTATATGTGTGTCGGTATATATAAATGCAGAAGTCACTACAAAATAAATAAAAGCAGTGTAGAGGGTATATTTTTAGGTACCTATACTAATAAAAAAAATCCTTAGAATTTCAATACAAGCGCTTAAAGAACTTCCTCTGACTTTGACTAAACATAAATAAAATTTTAATATTGTCACTAAGTTTCTGCTTTAAAACTCAATGTACAAAGCTCGCTTCCGGACTTAATCGAATTGAAATGCAGAAAAGAGGAAAAGTTATGAAGATGTCCATTTTCGATTTCCATTAAAATTTGAAGAGGAAATCCAGATGTTCGAGTAGGAAATGCATTTGCATACAAGGTTTTTATCTTTTCTGAATTTCCTGCTACCAAATGTGCATTTCCTTTCGCAAAAATATGACATGAATTTTTCAAAGTATACCGCGGGGAAGAGATCCTCTTTAAGCAGGCAGATGAAAACTTGCCCTTCTGATGCTAGAATTTCGCAAAAGTGCGCATTAAGTGCATGAAAATCAGTGATACGCACTCGACCATTATCAAGGACATGTTCGCAGAAGCAAAATTATCACCGCTCGAGGTCAAAGCGTCTCGATAAAGACCATCAAGGGGATAAATTAAACATGAGGCAGTTGTAGCAGCAGTTCTATTTCGACGAAGGTGTTACTTCTTAAGAGGCAGAACTTCTTGTGCGTGAGTTGCTAAATAGCACCCCACACCCGGAGGCAATTTTCTTAAGCACCAAATGAGCTTCATTACACGTGAGCCCGGACCGTATCACAAGACGCCGTGGAAGGAATTAGCCAAGCCGTAACCATTAAACATTAATGGCGCAAAATTAAAGACTTCTGCAATCCCCCGTCCTGGCCGGAAACTACGCCTTCTTCGTTTTGGTCACAGTCAGATTCCTCCAGTTGGGGATCCGTGCAGAAAATGCGGGGGCAAAAAACTGCTTACTGCAGCAGCACAAGAATTAAATTTTTCTTTTAAAAAATGATATCGTTGCTTCGGGAATTACTCATTCTATGAATTTCTAATAAGCCACACCATATGAGACTAAATCCCGGTCTCGAGATCCGAGGTGTACTTCCGGTGAGCTCATACTCCGGTTTTTGGGGCTTCGGCGGGGCTACCTCGGGGCTGTCTTATAACCGGAGGCGTAACCACACTACACCGAAGCTAAAACGACGTAATTTTCACTTACATCAGAAAAGCCGCGCTTTATTAAAGCGGATCCTCTTGCAAATCGGCCTCCCCGGCACGGGGGATAATTCACCCGATAAACGCCCGTAATTATGTAAAATATGGTGGAGGCATTAAATATAAACCTTAATGAATATAAATATTTATACAAATTAAGGATGGCGTACATTTCAGCCGCCACAGATAAAAGGTGCAAAATTCATAAAGCGAGTGGCGGCGACCGCTTCTAACCGGCCCCGGGAATTTTGCCCGCTCAAACTCATTAAATTTTGTACATAGCTCCCGCTAAAAATTGTGGAAAATAATAAAAACTTGAAGGGCCGCACCCGAAGGGCTATGATGATGATCACTGGCCAGGATAATTTTGGTCGTGAGCCTTAAAGTTAGCCTAGGGTGCGGGCCTGGACCCTGCGGGGGTGAGCGGCAAAAGGCTAAGGGATTGCCCTGGATGCAGAAAGAGCTCGCAAAATAATGAGCACCCGGGTTAATGGAGTTGAGTTGCTTAGCCGGGTTAATAAAAACAAAGAAATAAATAAAAAAAAAGAGGAAAAAAATGCGCAATTATCGCTGTGTAATTATCGTCCAAATCAGAATGGTTCAAAGCGAGGAGGGGGCGGAACACACGACTTCCACCCACACTGCCGGGGAGCTCCGCTGCAGGACGGGATTCAATTAAAATGCGGTGCAGGACTCCTTTGATAGTCGAACGGGTTCGAGGTTCGAGTCCTCGGGCGCTTTGGTTGCGTCAAAGGGGCAAAATTTTACCATTTGAAATGAAAAATGGACGAGTACGTGCGGTTAATGAAGATACACCCAGCCGCAGATGTACTCGAGCCATAAACCATTTGCGTAAAGGAGCACCGCCCCCGCGGAGCTGTCCTCAAGAACATTGAACCAAAAGACATGTCGTTCGAAAACCAAGAAAAGGGTTCTCCGACATCAACAAAAAAAAAAAATATTGCGGCTGCTTTAAGAACGCACGCAGACGGGACCTTCGCAAGGAAGGCGGAGGAGAGCCTCTGCACTGCCTGGCAAACTGTCGAAAAAGGGTATCGAGGGCTTGAGCTTTGACAGGGAAATAATGTAAAATTTGTTTTGAACACATTTGGGCACACATCGCTCAGGCCTTAACTCGTCCCGGACGGGAGGGATATTTATTGAATTATTTTTTGTGCCAATCTCTGCCATATGTGTACCCAACTGAGATCTTACGTATCGAAAGACAATATTGACTTTTCTGGGCTGAGCGGGGGCGATATTATTTCACAAAAAATTCCCATTTGACTGGAGAAACAAACGATCTGCGGAGTGGGAGGGACATGGAAATATAAACTTCTGAGTGCAATAATAGCTGTAAGGGAGATTCGGTCTTAGTAACGATTTTTTCCAGATATTGTCTCTTATTCCTGGGAAAAGGCTTCAGGACTTTACTTTTGAGATCTATTTTTTAAATCGTCACTCAATTATGTTATTAATTATATATTTATCAATTGAATATTTAGTTTTAATTTCTAAACTAAAACTATATTAAATTCATTGCAAATCAATGTAATCATACTTTGTCCCATCATTCCCTTGTACGACAAAAAGATTTATAAATTCAGGTAAATATTTTTCAATTCGAAGTTAAAGATATAGTTTTTGAATGTTTCTATCTTGCGGCTAACTGCAATTATCCAAAAATGTACTAAGATATAAAAAAATTTCACAATATTTCCTTCAAAGTTACTCAATTTTCGTAGAACTATCCATACACATATAATACTACATATATGTACTTTACTTCTCAAACTATTACCCTACTGATGAAAGAAACAGAGACCTTGAGGTTAAATTATGTGGAAAAAAGCGGTCAAATGATAGTCAGATTGGCTCGCCTAGGTTCCGTGTTTAATCATACCGCCCAACCTAGCCCAAATAATCCTTTTCCTACTTTCCTTTGAATTAAAATTTAATCGATTTATAAACAATTATTTGTTAAAATTCGATATTTTTAACCCTTATTCTGTACCTGATTTTTCACGCAAATAAAGAAAACAGACATAAAATCAGACCTTTTAGAAAATTTGTTGCTGCAATTTAAAAATTTAAATACTGGAATCAAATATGACGAGCGGCTTTTAGGTTAAAGATCGAAAAATTTAAAAAAAATTGATGTATTTAAAAAGTGTTCCTTTGATCAAGAAATTTTGGGAGAAAACATTCTAAACATTTCTAAATAGTCTAGACTAGACTAGACTTAGGATTTCTTAAATAAAGTTCGAATATGTTTGAATTTCATAATCATTAGGATAAGTATTTTACAAGTACATATGTATATAAATATAATAAAGTAATAAATTGCATCTAACTATTCCAAAAGTCATTTCCCTAATTTATGCAAGTTTAACGAAGAACAAGTAGCACAATTGGATGCATCGGGGGCAATGTAAAACAAAAACTTTCTTGTCAGCGATAGCCGCGAGACTCTTGAAATATCCTCCCGTAATTCTCGGAGTTCTTGTCATCCATTTTCCGTCTCTAAATCCGGGAGTCTTGGAGCTCACTTGCAAAATTCTTTCAATGGAACGGTTAGCGGGTGAAACTGGCGCGAATCGTCATCGAACGCGCTGCCAACATCCATGAATCTGCCGCTTTATCACGTTTCCAGTCGACGAGAAACATGCCCTAAATATCCGCGAATCGAGAAGGGCGCACAAGAAAACACGTCCTGACACGTTGTGTTTTGTGTTGAGGCCCCGTCCCGGGCTCCTAAGTCAGCTGCGAAAAGTGCACTTCCATTACTCATTGTCAAGGAAAATTGCTTTTTGCCTCATTTGTCCTCATTCGCTATGCATCCTGTTGGACGTTTATTGATCGGTACAATTCCGCCGCGATGCGACACGAAGGGCTGCGGAGGGGCTCGCACGGAGGGTCTCATAACGCGCTTAATCCCTGCACCTCCGGGGTTATGTTCGCAGCCAACTTTGAACCGATTTTGGGTTATGTTCGCAACAAATTCCTGCCGTGTCTCGCACGTTTGCTTTGTGTTAAATAGAGCAAATTTTGGCAAAAGAGAACACACAGCCCTCATTCACGTTTTCACACACAAAATTCCATTAACTTGACGGCGGGGCTCTAGAGGAGGCTCCTGATGGTGTGGGGCTGCAGTTGCTGGGGCACCAGAGCTGCAGTGGTAATATTCAAACAAAAGTGGAAAGAACAACAGTCGCCAAACGACTGCAGCTAAGGTAAAAGCGAGTTAAAACCACCAAAAACAAAACTCTCGGTGAAAATAACAAACAAACAAACAAACAGGTAAAATGTCGAAAACCTTCACCTGTTTGCCGCTTCGTGCTGGGGGGTCTGAGGGGGTTAAAATTAAAAACAAAGCGCGTAAATGAGAGAAGAAAACTATTTTCCCACAGAAGTTTTCATTTGGAGCTGCTTTGCGTGGAGCTCTAAGCTTGAAAAAAAAAATAAATAAGAAAAATCACTCGTGGCACTGATTTTGTACTGCAAACGAGCCGCATTTGCTGACTGGGGCTTATTTTGCCCCTGGGAGCCCCGGTACGGCACGCTCGTGCAGCTAGAAGGAATTATTGTGCCTGCTAGTGGGGCTCGCGGGGCTGCCAGGAGGCAATTTCACTTTCCTAATTCAGCAAGCGCACAGAATTTCATGAGTTCACACGTAGTCTCGCGTGAAATGTGCTAATGGGGAGTCGCACAGATGCGTGAAGAGCCCCAACAGCTCCTCCGGCACGCGGTGATCGCCCCCACCACAGCCCTAATTCACCGTGCGTATTATAAATCTCCACTTTACCCGCCACAAGTGCGATGCGCTCAGGTGAAAAATAATTTTTTTTTCCAGATGGAATGTGAAAAATTTGGAGCAACACCGACCGCGCTGCTCTGCTCCGTACGTTGGAATTTCGCGATTATTCAATTTTTGACCGTGAATGCACCGTTGGCTTTCAGCGCGCTAAAGTGGTCCTGAAAACGAATTTTTCGGGTTTTGCTTTTATTTGGGAGTAATCAGCCTACCAGACTCCAGAGAGTACCATACCATGCCGTAAATTCTACGAAATTGGACCGAACATGGACTAATAAAAATTCAAATAAGGGCAGGAAAACAAGATGGCCAGACTGTGGTCATGGAATCAAAGTCAATGAACCATCAGGTTATTTACATATTTTAACATAACACGAAACCGATGTAAACTGCTGTCCGTTTACTTTCTATTACGTGTTGCTTAATCGAAATATGTATTTAATTATGATAAAATTAAGATAAAAAGGAAATACTAATAAGAAGAAAAGTTAAAATGATCTTTAAAAATCTCGTGATATCGTAAAAATGAAAACATTTGTAAGCTACTTCTGTGGTACTTAGCAATAATATCCACCAAAGTATAAAAAAAATAATTTTTTTAAGATTTCCCTTTTTCGCTGAATAATGGATGATATAAAGCAAAAATTCTTGCAATTGAAGGAACATTGAAAAGTTGCCAATAGGCTTAAGTCAAATTTGAATCAACCGGGTTTAACTATAAGGACAACAATTTATTTAAAATATTTTTTCTATAAATTTTTGAAATATGAAAAAGATAAGGTTTATTATTTAAAAAATTATAACCTTCCAAGAGTTCCTATATACTTCAATATTTCACTATTATTCAGTAGATTTTTTCCCCTCTGGTTTCTACATATATATTTATATAGTTGTAGCGTGAAACCATCTAAAAATATAAAAATGCAATCAGATATATAGGTACAGAATTTACAGAGTATACCTATTTCAATTACAATATTCAAATCATTAAAATCAGAACTTTTTTAATAGTACCAAAAGATGTAGGTACAACTGCGCGTTAAATTTTAATAGGTACTCTGATAATACCCTAGAGATAAAAAGCTTCGTTAAAATTTAAAATTCTCGAAAATTCTATTGGAAAAAAACATGCAATTTTGCGCAATTCTCTCTTTGAACCATTTAACCAGAAAAATTAAACCAGGCACTTCCCATTTGTATGTATATTTTGCAGTGATGATCATTATACCCAGTGCCGTTGAAATTATTTAAATTTTTGATACACGAAAAGCGCAGTTGGATGCACATTTCGCCCCTTTTTACACAAAATCAGGTCAAAATTAACAGCCTCAGTCACGGCATACCATGACAAATAAACGAGGCCCGGCAACCCCATGAATATTTCAATTAAATTTTCATAAAATTTACGGGCGTTAAAGGAGTATTTTGGTGGCGTTTAGGTGCTCACCGCTCCATAAAAGGGGTGCGGGGGTGCAAATACCACAAAATGACAATATCATCAAAAAGGCGAATTAAGGGCAACTACTTCATTTATCGGTGCCATTTTTGAGGTTAAATGGAATGACAAAAATATTCATCAAGATAGTGACGTCAACCGCATATTTATGGATTTTGAGGAAATGTTTATTGGCGGGAAAGAGGCACACAGTTTATTTGATGTCGACTATACTATCTGACAAAATCGAACAAGGGGTCTGGACATGGCTGCAAACATGCCAACGGATAAATTTTGATATTCGCAATTCGGTTGCGGAAGCAGCCGCTACTTTGCGCCCGAATGCCCAGATCTCGTGTTTATTTTAATGGAAAAAGGGGCAATGGCCATTATGTCTAGAATTAAATTTACTTTAAGGGAAATTTACGGCATCAGCAGTCTTCTGTTGGGCTAGGGCGGAAATGGGTCCCCACTTCCCAGGGAGGCTCTCGAGCCGACTGTCTGGTCGACTCTAAAATGGAAAATGGGCTTAAAGGGCCCTGAGGGTTTTATTAATTGGAATTTCCATATTTTTGCGGTCCATAGGGTAGCTAAGCGGAACTCATGTTGCAGACAAAGGCGCGGATGAGCATCATCTCATCGTTTCTAAGCCGTGGCCGCGTTCAGCTCGAGTCCTTGGTGAATACATGGACCCCATAAATAGCGCTGTCCGAATTCGTTTTCATTTATTCCCAGTCCCGCAGGATTTTCCGGGACGTGGCTTAGAGGCGAGGGCAGCAGCGATATCTTTCGTGCCGGGATAAATCTCTGTAAGTACGCCGCCATCACACTAAATATCTGCTCCATTCACCCCCTGGTGCTCCGATTCGCACGCAACGTGGAGGCTGGAGACTGAAACTGGGACTGGAGCTCCCCCGAGCTGAAGCCGACATATGTGGCACAGCTCCCTTCACATGTGGCGGTGGGTTTGGCAGGAATCCACTGGATATGAGGGGCTCAAGTGGGGCAATGTTCATTTCCGCTGCTCTATTTATCCGTGTATTATTGAATAATGCACGGTTCCGATCAGGCACGGCACCCCGGAAAATTTAACCGATAAACTCGACGGTTCATTGGCTTTGATTCTATGGCCACTGGTCGGCCACCTTTTTTCCCGGCCCTTTTTATTTCTTCTTTTGAATTTTTATTAGTTCACATATACCCAGTTCAGTTTTCGAGGGCTCATCGTGGACTCTTTGGAGTCCGCATTTTCAGCAGAAGCAGGCTTATTTTACTCCCAAATAAAAGTAAAACCCAAAAAATTCATTTTCAGGACCACTTCAGCACACTAAGAGCCAGCGGTGGGTGCATTCACGGTCAGGAAATGAATAATAGCAAAATTCTTATACATATATTCATACAAATATCGTATATTATTTTCACTTTATGGAATGGTTTTCTTCCCATTCCATAAATCGATATCAAGTTGTTACCATTATTCGATATTGGTAAATCGTACTCCTTAAAAACTCTTAAAAAAATTTTTCGAAAACGAAACAAAGAGATAATATAAATTCTTATTAGGATCTGAATCAAATTATCATTGAATTGAGTTTTACAAACTATCATCTATATGAAGATTTTAAAATTTGCGAAAAGCACCTCAAATTGACTTGATATTTATCTATCCTAACTAATTTCTTTCCGTCGTCTGGAATTTTTCTACATATAGCAAATTTAGAGTCACTATCCAAATTTTCAAAACTATGTTTCATTTTAGTTCTTCAGTTTTGAGCTAACATGCCCAGTGCCTTAAACTTTACCATATTTTCATTTTTTGTTATGGTATGCTTATCTTTAATTATATTTTTAAATAATTTGAATCCAAATTAATATATAGTAGAACCACTACTCGCGAAACCAAAGATATTTGGAGCTGGAAATATTTTAAGGGCTTTATTTTTCTGTTAAAATTAGTGAAAACCGCCTATAATGACTAGCATTTTGACTATCCGGTGGTAAATACTATACAAGCTACTTATAAGAATTGGAGTTTTTCCAAATAAATATTATTATATTATTTCAAACTTCCACATTTGGCATTCAACAGGGATAACACTACATTAACCCTTAATCACCAACCCCTGAAAAGGAACCTCATAAAATTGAGACGAATCGATTTAATCATTTCAATCTTTTTCGAAGCTATGATTTAACGAAAAACATAAATCCGAGAAACAATTTTAATGGTAGCATTATAGAATAAATCAATTTCATTAGGTTCAATCTACTGGAGATAATCATCTGCTACTTGTGCAAAATTAATCTCCTGTAGAATGCTGCTCTAAATTGAAATATGCATTTAATTTTGCATCGCCTTGAGCAGATGTGCTTAATTTTCTCCTTATATTATGTAAATGGTAACACATTCCACTTAAGGCATTCTGTGAATACAACTTTAATGCAGCTGTAGTTTATAATAAATCAGGCAGATTTAAGTAATAAATAAATATAATTTTCGGAGGCTGCATGAAGAAATAGGAGGTTTGTAATGGTTTTTATTAATAAAAAACAACTTTGAGGAGAACTTAAAGAATTCTTCAATCTGTAAATTTTTTGAAAGTTATAACAAGACCTTTAAGTACCGTAAAATGGGGTGAATAGAAACAGTGGGGTGAATAGCAACAAAACTTTGAAAAATACTAAATTGCTTATAAAAATGCTATATAATTTCCCTGTTAGTTTGTTAAGTGGGCAGCCTGGAAATAACAAAATATCCCCATGTAATCACGTCGGTAGTATTTTTATAAGCAATTTAGTATTTTTCAAAGTTTTGTTGCTATTCACCCCACTGTTTCTGTTCATCTCATTTTACGGTACTTTATATCTAAATCAGTACCAAAATAAAATGTTTTAGTTACAAATTTAAAAAAACATATTTAATTATTAAGATATCGCTAACTGTGAGTATAATTGGTATTTTCTATCTATGTATATATATAGTCAAATAAATTTCAATAAACCAAAGTATTTCAGACAAGTACCTACCTAAATCGAACAAATAACAAGTATAAACTGGTTTCGTTCATTAATAAACATGATCATAAATATCTAACTGAGAAATTGGAATTATCATGCGAACATAAACATCTTAATAAAATCCTGTAGATCCAATTCCTGACTCAACTCTCGCTCCATAAGGCCCCCAAAGCGGGGCACATTTAGCACCTATTTGCCATTGCGGAGCACCTCCAACAGAAATGGAAATTGCTCACGCACAATTAGCCATACCGAGAAAAGTGAACAAACTCCTTCCCTAGTTGGCTGACACAGAACCCGAAACGAAATAAGAAGCGCAATCCGGCCTGAATTTTCTCAGATTCGCGGCTCATCAGAAGAAAACGTGATTTTCTTTCGTTTTCCACGGAACAAGGAAAACAGAGCCGCTCGCGAGCGAGATTCGCATGAAAGTTTCAATCTAGTTAAAGCGTCTCGAACAAATCTCGAGACTTTCTTCGAGACGATGCCGTGGCAAAGGGGGCTCAAGTGCAGCCCCGATTTCCGTCGGCGGCGGTGCAATGGAAAGCGGAAGATCCAAAGATCCATAGTGCGGCGGTTAATTCGCCAAAGCGTGCCACAGACAGCAATTACTGGAACTGTTGAGGCTCCGTTGGCGGGCGGCGAAGGTTGCCGGGGCCCAAATCGGAAATGGAAATTGCTCTTGAGACCTTAATTAATTATAGCCGTCGCCTAGTGGCGCAAAATGCATATTCGAATGCACCTGGGATGCGCCGGAGATTGGTAAATTTATGAACAATCAGTCACTCACTCTGTTGCGATTTATTACTGCCGTGATTGCGGAGTAGTAAAACCCAGAGCTGGATGGGGGGAACCATCCACCGGAAAGAATGGGGCGGCTCAGTTACACAAGTTTTAAGAGATCTCCGGAAAACACGCCCGAAGACGTCGAGCATGAGCTTGGCATGCATAAAACAATAATTCTAGGAAATGCATCCGCCCCTTAACCAGGATTTTCAGTTTCAG
Source organism: Eutolmus rufibarbis (assembly GCA_963920795.1). Taxonomy (NCBI): domain Eukaryota; kingdom Metazoa; phylum Arthropoda; class Insecta; order Diptera; family Asilidae; genus Eutolmus; species Eutolmus rufibarbis. The sequence continues at coordinate 41,325,143 of OY987206.1, read as the reverse complement.
CGCGGTATCATGGAAGAGCATAGAATTTTCCTCAGGCGTGTTTTATTAAAAGCGGAGGAAGCGAAAGCGTATGGAAACCGGTTTAAACCATACATTAAAGTTAATTTACAGGGTACGTTAAAAGCTCAGGAATTATAAAAAAAAATTAATTTGGTTTAAAAAAAAAAAAACAGAAAAATGCGAGTAGGGTTTACGCTCTAAGGATTTCGTATACTGTTTGTTTTTGTCACGTAATAAATTCATATAGAATTAGAAATTAATGATTTTCTTATTTGTTCTTTTACTTATGCTATGAGACCTTCCTTCGTGCCAAATTTCAAGATTCTAGATCAACGGGATGTACCCTATAGGTTTTGATGACCAATCAGTGAGTTGATTTGTCAGTATCAAAATACGCTTTTTTGATAAGTAAGATCAACATACGTAAAAAAAAAAAAATTCTTTATAAATAGAAGCGGTCTTAACACTATAATCTAATTTTTATACGTTTTCTTATTCAAATACATATTTGTAAAAACAACGACGACGATATGAATGCTTCATACAAAAATCAAAAATAGAATCAGTAACTTTATATCCTCAATGTTATCAAGACTGGCGAATAATTTGTAAAAAGAATACACCTTCTTACTTAAATTGGATTTGATTTATTTAGCGTAGTACCTGAACTTTTGCCAAAGCTTGTAAATTAATAAAATTAAAATAGACATTTTAAAGATTTAAAAATTGAAGTAATTTTAAAATTGTTTATAAAAATCGGTTTGATTCGGACCGCTTCCGAAATAAAATTTTTTTTTTCTAATTTACCTCCACTAACTGTTTTTCAGCCGCATCGTCATGGGAACGTCGGGAGCATTTAAGGGAATTACCTGAAATGCCGATTTTGCGCTTATTTCATGGTGCAATTCGTCCCAGCCATCAGAATCAGATGCATGTGCATCCTGCAGGGACCCCAACGACCGCACATCGATGCACGGTCCAGCGCCATCTAGGCGACATACCCATTAATCAAATTACCTCCTCGGATTCAAATGCTCATTAATCTGGAAACGTCCGAATTTGGACAGATACTGCTCCGTCCGATTCAGTGCGTTGGAGCTCTGCCCCCCGGCTCGACTGGGCCCCAATGTGCGTTGATATGGAAATTTGAAAATGTAATAAAGAGGGAATTTATGGGGAGCAGGCGGTCATCTGACCAGGACAATGCCGCCCGTCACACAAATTAACGCTGCTCGTCTGGAGCAGAAGTTAGGCCTATAGGCGGTTGGAAGCTGGGAGGGGGAAGGGATGAAAATAAATCAGCTGCATCCTAAACTTGATGCATTGCCTTCGGCCACTGACTTCCTGTAATTACAATCATCCCCCGCTTTAGCGTCTAGCGTCACCCTCGATTACGGCCAAAATGGTCTGATGACAAATTGCGCCAGCTGCTGGTCCCCAGGGAGCTCTAGTGAGCAAGTCAAGGGACACTAGCTCCAGAGTACAGTGACATCTGACCTTTCCTGGCACCTGATGTTGTCGTTATGTCTTCCTTGCCCCATGGGCTTCAAGATCCTCAGACCGGGCGGGGGCTCCAAAAATCCGAAATCTGTCCCATCAGCTCTTTGAGTGGTGATAGATAGGGTGCGTCTAGAAAGGATGGCGGATGCCAGCCAATACAATTTCATTCTATCTACCTAATTTTTAAAGACCCTTAATTTGAAAAATCGAAAAAAAATTCAAAAGTCATAAGATGCTGAAAATAAAATCCCTGAAATCGGATGATAAATTGTATTTCCAAAGAGGAGAACCGTTTTGATGGATTGAAAAAGTATCGATTTTACTTTTTGTGTACCTACTTTTAAGGGGAGATTCTCATAAAGCGGGCTGAAAAAAATACGAATTAACAAACAAAATCACGAACATTACATTACAGATAACTTCGAAAAAGAAAATGTCCCCTCTATAATTAAATATCCAAACGTTCGAAACATAGTACAATTTTGATTTATACGCGCTTTCCTTTGGCTTCCAAAAAATATCTAATTCTGCTCAAATTTTCTAAGGCCGTATAATTTCTTCTTAAGAGGTGGGTAATGCGACCTTGTGAGCACGAAATTATTGGTAATTTTCTCGAATTTATTCATGAAAGACAACTTAAGTTATTGAAACAATTTTTTTACACATGTTTGCACATATATTTAGGTACTTAAAAACATTTTTTTTTAAATTATTTAAAAACAAAATGGCGCCACAGCAGCTCTCGCAAGAAAATCAATTTTTTTCCTCGGCCGTACCCCTACAGGTCGCCATTTTGCAGCTAAAACAGAAAACCAAAAAATTTCTTAAAATATTGTTCAAATGACCAATAATTTCGTGCTCACAAGGTAGTATTACCCTCTAAGGCCAGCTATTCTTCGTAAGTTTCTGATATTAAATTTATTTTTCATACATCTAAAACTTTGAAACTTTCATAGGCAATAATTTTATCTAGTAGAGATGAAATTTTCAGAAGGAATAAATTTATTTTGCGTAGTTTATCGAAAAATTGACTACATCAGCAGTTTGCATGTCCTTCAATTAAAAGTTCAAATAAAAAGTTTAGTTTTATTACAATTTCTATTTAAAGACCGTTCAAACTATTAATTTTTATACCCCAACAACTTCATTTAAATTTGTCTTTTATTATGGAATTATCAGGACTACCAGATCCATTGCATGCTAAGGCCATTAGCTACTGCATCCATCACAAGTATCGTGTTTATGTTTCTTCGGATAGAAATTGATTTACTAAGCTAATAAATCTTTTACGCCTGTATCAACGTTAAATAAAATTTATGATCTATTCGTCATCTTAAGACCACCTGGCTACCATACCTTAGTTGCCCGTTGTTTTGAAAAACTTGATTTCTTTTACTGAAGAAAAGACAACTTGGTAATTTTCTTGTTCTCACCGTAACATTTCTTCTTAATGAACCTTGTTAAGAAGGTAATAATTCAGAGGTACAAAGATACCATAAATCCCCTTTATTCCCAACAAAACATAGTAAAACAAAAGCCTGCATCCTGCTGGTAGTGTTTCCCTGAATTTGCATATACTTGCATAAATGTTTAATCGAATTCTAAGGACTGTGGCATCTGAAGAATACACTTTTACCTTTGGGTACATTTTACATGTCGGATTCGTTTTGCATTTCTTGTGATAAAATGCAAAATAATAAGTCTAACTTTGAGCTGGAAAATATGTATTTGCATTTTTTATTAAATTTGTAGATATATTTTTGATGCCCTTAGCTGCCACACCTCCGCATACGAACAGCTGCCATACTGGGGTTGTCTGGTACCCCAGCTATAAATGCTTACTATGAGTAAGCTATTGATTATTTTAATTTGAAAAAATTGCCAGGCATTTTTCAGTGCTCTATAAGTATTATAGATAAGAGTTTTTTGGAAAATATAATACTGAATAAGAGTAAAAATTAAAAAATGTCGGAAAATCACAAAGATAACAATTGTTCCTAAAAAAAATCATAAGGTGGTACGCGCGTTTGGTACCCCGGTGTGTCAGCTAAGGGTTAAATATCTACGGAATGCCTTTGAATTTTTATTTAAAAATTGTGGGTGCATATTCTGGACATCTTTTGCATTACAAATGTTAAAAAAAGAATTGTTTTTAAAAAATAAAATGATCACATACCCTAGGCAAAAGTAAAGTTTCGTTGAAACTAATAAATAAAGTTATAGGTTTTTAATAAATACTAGAACTACCCTAATTTTCTGATTTTTATATTATATAAGTTGAGAACAGAATGCGAAATTACTGGTCAAGCCATGGGTTTTTGAATCCTTATAATGCATTTATTGCAGTTAGATAAGTGGGTTTGGTAGTCTAAACATTCTATTTAATATTTGATGACCGTTCACAAAAAACGGAAGGGGCGTGCTCTAAATTCAGGCTGAATGAATCCGCAATTCCCACCTAATCGCAATTAAACGTTTAATCAGAGACAATCATGGGGACAAGAGACAATTTTGTAAAGAGCGTGCTAACACGCCGCATTATGTGAGCACGAGTCACATCCGCACGAACGCATGCAGGGCGGGGGCAGCACGGGAAGCGGAGTACCCGCAGCCCCAGTACCCATTTAATTTGTTTGATCACTTTGGGAACCAGGACAGGGAGTCCCAAGCCGGTGTTTTTCCTGTGCAGCCTGTCTCCGGGTGCACAATTTCTATTCATGCAATCCGGTGCAGTGGGGACGCCGCCGCCCCATTACAATAATCGAAAGCACCCGCTCTCCCGCGGGGGCCGAGCCCCTCGCTTGAATACGAGGAGCCGGGCCCCATTCAGAACTAGGCCAGAGAGGGGGCGGCGCTCTTTTCAATGAATCGCATCAAATCATGTACAAACACGAACACAATGTGCCAGGGCTCCTTCTATGGAACCGAAAATAGCAAAAAAATAAAATTCCAGCAAAAGTCCTGCTGGAAATAAAACGCCGTAAAATGCCCACTTCACCCACATTCCCTCCTACCCCCACCACTATTGAATTGCGCGCCGTTAGAGCTATTAAAAAACATTTTAAGCGTACTTCGGCACTCCCACGGTGGTGGGGGAAGGGTTCGCTGGAACAGCGCCGCAAAAGTACCCCCAATCTCCAGAAAACTGCAACCAAATGCAAAAAATGGGAAATGAGGGGATCTACGGGAATTTGTGCCGTATATCCCGGACAGCCCCATCGTGAAGGAAACGAAAAAGTGTCACGGGCTTCCTCTGGACCGAAACCCGACAAGATTATGTGGGCCAACCCCGAGCTCGAACCCTCCACTCACGCCAGGATCCGGGTCGAATCGGTGCACTATTTCTTTCATTTCCACATTTTCTTTTTTTTTTTGAATTTCGGATAAAAAGAAAAAGGTTTTTTTCTAATTTACCCGGGACAAAGGCGGACCGCCGTTACAGCGGTTAGATAAAGAAGGGGGTTTCCCGGTTAAACGCAAACGAATCACCCGGGGAACCCCCGGCCAGCTCCGCTGCGAGACTTTACAGCGAAGGGAAAACTTTTCGTCCTTTTATGAAGACGCTGCAGAGATATCAACGACCGGGACGAAGTTTCTTGTCCCCGGCACGGTCCCACATCCGCCCCCAACTTGTTGGGGCTGCGACGAATCGATGGGGACGGTGGATTTTTCCTTTTACATTCCCAAGGAATGGGGCCAGTGAAACACAAGCAAACCGGAGAAGCAATTGCACTGAATTGCGCCCCGTCTGTCCGCGGGGACAGACGAGACTCGCCGTAAACGGAAAAAATGCGAATCCCACCGATAAGAAGATTGACCACGATCGGGTGGCGAGATATCGGTTCAGTGAAATCGAACTGAAAAAAACCACTTGATGGCTGTTAGGAGGCCTAATTTGAGCACTCCATCTATTAAAGTCCAGTCCATCAGCAGAGCCAACGAGATTGTGGCCTGCGGCAGACAGACTCATGGGGCTGCTGATTTTGGGAAATATGAAACTCAGATATGAGTTTACGTATAATGAAATCGTAAACATAAGTCTTTCTCAGGGTTTCATGAACTTTTCTGAAATCCATCATGACTCCGTCTGCCTGTCTCCATCTTTTCGTTTAGAGACTATTCGAGTTAAAATTCGGCATATAATTTTCTGACCCGCATATTTTGCTATAGTTAAAAAAGCTGAAATAAAGTAAGTAAACAAATACAAGGAATATGAAGCTAAATAAAACGTCTTAATAAAAACACATTTAATTTTTGGATTTTTCCATAAGTATCTTCGTCCTGGATATGTGATCTCATATAAAAGATTTAGATTAAGTTGCGACCATCTCAAGAAGGCACACTAAGGACTTTTTTTGCCCATTATGATACCACTTTTAACCAAAGGCTTTAGTAGGAATCTAGTCTAGTTATGAGGATTTAAAAATATTTTTTTACAAAGTTGTGTACAATTGTTTTAGATATACATATCACTGAAAAAGAGATCCATGGAACTTGTTAACAATAATCAAATATTTATTTTCGATTTTGGTGCCCAATTTTAGGAGTTTAAAGTAACATATCCAATGTCGTTTAAATCCTCTAAATTTTACTGAAACCTGACAAAACAAAAAAAGACACAATAGGGAGTTTTTGAGTTCACTAATTTCAAAACAAGTGACAAATTTTAAAAGTTTGGATTTGAAATGAAAACGTTTGTATTCTAAATCATAATGATAAATTCGTATTCTTTTAATTCGTAATTTGTAAAATTCTTGAATTTAAGTATTTTTAACAATTCGCCTCGTAATATTTTCGGGTGACTGACCGCTGAATGTAATTCAAAGGCGTTTCAAATTTATTTTATTGGGAAATGGGACCTCGATTAATTATCTCCAGAAAATCTAAATTTCCTTTTTTGTGCTTGAACCGCTGCTCAACCACTCAGTCATTATTCTATCAAAAATGGACAAAACTCCTGTCCCAATTTCAGAAACGAACAAAACGTCCATGGTCTAAATCTCCCTTGGATCGAAAAACGGAAACCTGTTCCACCACAGAATAGGAGCGCTCCGTCGGAAAAAAGTTATCAACTGCACAAGATCCGGGGACCATTCATTCATCCAGAGACAATCTCTTTAACCAACGACAACTTATCATCATCCGAAGAAAACTTGAACCAGCAAAAACGGAGTTAATTACCCCCGAGATGAATTTAACAAAACCCAGAAAAAGAACACACCCCGGCGTTGTCTTATCTCGGAGGACAAACAACCGATTAAGTGGCTTTCCTCCCAAGTTCCAGTTGCAAACTGTTTTCATTCTACTCCCTGAAAACTCTGCATGCGCCCCACCGCCCCTCTGGAGTCTGTCCGTCCGAGGAAATCCTGTTACCGTACGAACTTCTCCCGGCTCCGAGACAAACCGATTAAGTCCAGCCGACTTCAAAAGCACCCGTTTCCCCGTAATAAAACATTAAAGACGAGGACAGGCTCCGGCTGGGCCCCAAAACAGGGAAGTCTGGGAAGCCGTACAGACCCCAGATAAAGCCGAGGTGCAAACAAAAGTGTCGACTTCGCTCCCGAAAGTTCCTTTTGACAAATTAAGGGAGCGGAGGCCGGAGGCCGGAGGAACCTTCCATCCCGCCAGGAGCGATCCTTTGCGACAGTTTAATTCTTGGCTCACACCGAATGGGCGCAGACCCGGGCTCCAGATAAGACAAAGCAAATGGTAATTCATTTTTGGTTGCGAACGAGCTTTTGCCGCCTCCTCCCCGGGACAAAGGTGCATATACAATATATCAGAGCCTTCTCCGCTGAATTTGCATTCTCATCATTTTTTCCCTAATTAACAGAGACACCCTGTGGCGGGCCCCATGAATCATGGATGCTCCTTTTTGGTGCAACAAACTCGGCACATTCCGGAGGAGCTGCCTCTGCTCATCGTCTGAATTATGCAGGCTATCTGACTCGACAAATCTTTTCGTATTTGCACCTATTCCAGTGCTCCGGTGATGTCCGTGACACAGGGTGGTTCTTCCGCTCACTCGCACTAGATTTATATCTACAATGAGCCATAATTTTCTTTGGGGCACGTATTTGTGCTGCACATTCAGGGCATGGAATGTAGACACATTCCCCATTGCGTTTTAAGGAGCTCACCTGATGGGGAGCCATGCTCCAAAAAGGGTGGCTTTCCGCATTTCTATTTTCCTTAAGAACGGCATTACCAGACATACTTTAATTAGCTTTAGTTTTAAGATAATTTGGGTTAAAAACTAATGAGACCTTCGACAATTCAGTTTATGCGGTCAACTGCTCAATTCAGCTGAAGAAATGCAATTGCTGAATTGAACAGTCAACTGCAAAAACTGAAATTTCGAATACAGGTAATTCTATTTAAAATTATGAGATATAAATGTTAAAGTATCGTTTTAATCATTAAGTTCTGAAATTTGTTGTAATCTATTCAACAATTTCTAATACTTTGGGATGGAAAAATTTAAAAACACTCCTAAATGAAAGGAATTTGTTCTGAAAAACAGAAAAAGTTCCAAAGCACACAATTTTAAATAATTATTTCTATAACTGTCTATAATATAAAATTTATTATTTCTTTAATTATTTTAGAAAATCTGATTGATATTTTCGAAAATACGTATTATCCCATTCTTTAAAATTTCAAGATAATAAATCTAAAATAAATATTGTGCCTATTAAAGAGTCACATGGAAATATTGTAAAATACGAATAGAAAACAAAAGTACTTTCTGTGTTGATTTGTTTCCGAGATATTTTTAAAATATGGGTGGAAATTTAGGAGGGCTCAATTCATCAATTTTTTATTGGATAGTTAAGATACCTCAAAGAGTACTTTGATAAATATGAAAAGCCTTAGCGGCTTCAAAATCGCTGCCTTTTTAATACCAGTTTTCATTGAAATCTCATCAAAATTCATATGTTAAGATGTTGTTACATTGTAAGTAAAGTAACAGCAGAAAATTCTAAAATTAATTATTTTATATTCTTAAGAGCTTTAGGTCTTTTGAAATTTTTTTTAAAGGAAAATTGTGAAATATGAAATAATGTTTACCCATGTACGAAGCCCTTAAAGTCCTTAAACTAGTAACTCCGCCTAGCAGCAGACTAAAATAATTTTTGAAAAAGTTTTCCTTCAAAGTTTGGATTTGATTATTTTTAGTACTTATGTTAAAAAAAATTCTAATTAACGTAGTTTTTCGGTGTACCTACTTACAGAAAAGCTGCGAATAATTTCTGGTAAGGCTGCTTAAACCGCCACTAAACCCTGGCTGGGGAGCGGGCGTGGGTGGGCGAGGTGTGGGTGGGTGCACTGTTGTAAGTAGCACCTAGCACCTTTGTTTGTACATGCGATGGGGAGGGTTCAGGATAAAGGAAACACCGTCTGCCTTAATTTATCACCCGCCCGCCCTGGCACCGCTGAAAAGAAAAATACAATCAAGCTGGGACGGATGCATTTTAAAAAACTCCACGATTTGAATAGGGCCGGAGATGCTCCGCGCCCCACTCCTGCGATGGAAGTGGTTTTGTCACTCCGAAGTTGCAATTGCATGTTGGGTGACTATCGGTGTCTCGTTCTTTTTTCTAGATTTATGGATCCTTCTAAGATGGTGCTTCGAGCGCTTAAATTGCTTCAGAAAAAGCAGTTTCGGTAAATAATGAGTAGTTTTTAAAAGGCGATAGTGAAGGAGCCCCATTCCGGTGGCGCAGCGCCTTGGCACCCGGTGGGCGGGCGTGGGCGTGCCCAGGTTCAATGGCACTGGGGTCCGTTTCGCGAGAGGCTCACTGCCTGGTTCTATGCATGTTTGGGGAGCACCACCCGCCGTGCATCACGAATTTATCGGACTCGGGCGCCCCAAAATGGGTCAGAAAGCTTCATGCACGCCTGGTAAACATTCATGGGCCGAAAATTTATAGTTTTATTATTTAAGTTTGAAAAGTTCGTCGCATATTTCATGTAGCGGGGGACGAGGGGGAGTCAGTTTCACGCGGTACTCCGAACAAAGCGACCCGGCCAACTTCTGACGTTCACGTGTTATGCAGCTTGCACTTGCACCCAGAAGATGAAGATGGGAAAAGTTTCAGCTCGAAAACAAAAGGGGTGTTTACATGAATGTTGCATTATAGGATTTTGGGGCGGGGCATGGGGCGGCGCATCCTGTTGTCTCCCGGCGGGATTTTAATTGTTGACACCTCCCATTGTGCTTGGAGACGGTGGCGATGAGACCTGGAATTCGTTTAAAACTTTCGTGGATCTAATCACAGATTGAGCGCGGGCTGAGGTCGTTAATTGTTTGCGAAAAGTACTTCCCGACACAACAAGATCCTGCGGGACAGGTGTGATTCACCAAGTTTGAATTGTTTTACGGCTCAGCCCAGCGGACTCTTCCCAGTTTTTACTTGTGGATTTTGGCTTCGGGGCTTGGTCGCACGATTTATTTGAATTTGCTTTTGCAGTGGACGTGCCTCCGGGAAAAAGAGTTAATTTACAATTCACCAGAGTTGGGAGTTGAAACTCAATTGTGCGGTTGAGCTTTGTGGTGCAATCCAAATTGATGGATTATCTTGTTTAAGTTTAGTTCAGATTTTGTCCCCAGAGCAAAACAATAAAACATTAATTTATTTATACCGCAGCAATTATTGATTAAATGGCATCATTAGGACTGAATTTTAAAATACATATTATATTTTCTGACTTTACTGAGCGGAAGAGTTTGAAAATAACGACAAATAGTATAGGAACTATTTCAGAATCACTTTTTCTGACTCTGACCTTTAAAAGTAAAATAGATTGTTCTGCATTTCGAGATTTTGCAAAATTGAATCTATTTTAATTTGATATTTTAAATTAAGAAATATAGTCGCAGATGGCTTAATAATGTTCATATATGTACATACATATATGTAGTCCCGCCCATACATTTAATAATGCAAAAACTAATGTTGAATATTGAATTATATCCTTTCCTTCGAAGTGCCTTAAAAAATCGCACGAATAGTTCAATAAAATTAAATTTAAAAAGCGCAAAATTGATAGTTTTGGAGATAATCACAAAAAAACATAACTTATCGTCTTTCTTTCCCAAAAAAAACTCCACGGTTAAAATTAAGGGTATTTTCAAGATTTCATCAGAACCTTCAAATAAAGGTCTCTTTATTTGGAAAAATTATATAATGTTTTCATAGCTTTTATTGATTCAGTTTATTCTATCCTGTAAAAGTTACAATTCTGAAAAATGAACAATGTGAAGAGACGAAAAATCGACTTTTTAGAATATTAGAAATTCAGAAATGTTGTATAATGGAATTAATGTGAAATTTGGTTAAAATTCGTAAAATATGTTCAACCCTTTCTTCAAACAGCTTAACACCAAATACTAACATTTCTTGCTAACGTGGATATTTTTTAGAATCATTAGAATTTTTGCACTGTATACCAATCCTAAATTTTTAGCAATGCCCGATCATTTATGAAAAAATATTGTAAATCCCACCGCCGCGCAAGTTCTTCAAACTCAGCCCAGCTACCCTCAAACCCCAAAATTCAAAATCTTTTAGAGTCTAAACCCATAGAAACTGTGTGATTGAATAACAAAATTATTCTCATATTTTCACAATATACTTGCATAATTAATTAAATTCTAAAATACTTGCTTTACTTTAATTCATTGGGTAAAAGAAAAAACAAATGTTCAGCTTAATTTCAACTTAAATCAACGGTCCTTACCCTGTTTTCCGATTTTTAACTTCTGTGCTTTTACCTAATTAGTGAGCATTCGCTTTCAAGAGCTTAACAATTCATAAAGCAAAGACGTTGTTCTTCTGTTTTTCCGAAATCCTCTTAAAGGTTGGCACGAGAATTTCGCTTCTTTAAGTGGCTAAATTAATGAGAACAGGTCATTTGTCTCAGTCTGGAGGAATCTGGTAATATATTCCAGGTGCTCTCCCAAATGCCCATGTTCCCTGAGGATGTTGCGATGGCGACACTTATTATTATTCAACATATCAAACGAAATTTTCGTTACCGTCACTTCCAGGCAAAAATTTTCGCTCCATTTATTTTTGCGGGCGATCTGTCGAGAAAGGGAGTACCTAAAGCAGATTTTTACAACAGTCGCGACCCCGCACGATGCCAGACAATCAGCAAATTTAAATAGTCCAAGAAATAACTCGACAGATGAAATTCTTATAAATTTTTAATTACGTTCCAACCTCATTCCGTCGAAGGACGCAATATTTCAATGAGGACAGCCGGTCTGGTTGTTTCTACTATACATATAGGAATAATCCCGAAACAGAAGTTGTATTTTTTTCCTAAAAAAAATTATTTTTAAAGGATTTTACGTGAAAATCTTTCTCCAGCGAGCATTCCACCTCCCGCTTGATGCGGGTGAAAACGGAGAAAAAAATTGGATAAATCAATAGGAGGACAGAGTGTTTGAATGGCGGAGCTCGAGGGGGCCGGCAAGCGGATAAATGTGTAAATCACTGCCCGGAATTGTCTTAATAAATCTGCCGAGAGAGCGTACGGGCGTACGGCAGCGAAGGGGTCAATTAAAAAGGTTTGCCTGACTCCGGGGCATTATAATTGAATTAGCAGGCTGACACGAATCAATATTGGAGCCGTAGCGGCACTTGGTCAGCCCCAGCCGTCAGCCGCTGACTCGCCAGCGGGCGTGAATTATTCTGCAAGAAGATACGACCCCTTCGCCCCGTCCTTCAGCCCCCAACCTGTCCATTTTGACTCAGCCCCATTCACAGGAGGAGCAAAACCCTTTTAAACAGAGGCACCGAGATTCTCTGTTTAGTTCCCTTCTTCCCGGTTACCAGCGAAGCGAACCTGATTCGGTCCATGACTCCGTTCCCTCTGGAATCACTTGCTCATTTCATAAATACTTAATTGAGTTGCCACAGCTCACCGTCACGCCCACCTCCGTCCCCGCCCTCATCCCTAAGTGTCATCTTCTTATCTATCGCGGCTGGGGCTTGAGCAACAGCAAGATGCATGGAGAGGAGGGCAGTCTAGGAGGGGTCTATCTTCATACAACATACAGAACAGAGTATACGTCGTTTATCTTCGGCTAAAAGTTCCACTGTCTTAAGACGGTAACGATTTTTGTCAAACAGGACTGGAATCCTAAAGGGTTGGTTGGATATCAAAAGCAATATTTCTGGTAAGGTCCCCTATTCCTTTTTCTTGAATTTTTTCAAGAATAACAAATCCGTGAAAGGAAAATCTAAAAGATAAAAAAATTGAATGATGAAATATTTTTGTATACTATTATAATTTAATTACTAATTATAAAACTGTAAGAGGTTGCCATATCTTCAAAATAGCGAAACTAACTTATGCATATTTCATATTTGAAATTTTCAAGGTCACTGATTTTGAATATTAAGACTATTTCGATTTGTTTAAACGTTAGACTTAGATCCATGACTAGTTTAAATGGATACCAAATTTGTATGATCGTTCGGTAGACTGATATGAAATAATTAAGTATATGACAGAAATTAGGATTAAACGCCGCGCCGGCTATACTACACATTGTCTCGTATGCTATAGAAGTAAGCAAAGTCTCAGACTCGATTTTTGTATATTAAACCGAGTATCAAATTGAGATCGAGCTCAGTTTTTCTAGGCAAAAATTGGGACTGAGCTTTTGCTCACTTTTTTAGCATACGAGCTATCGTTTAAATCTAGATGTCGTTGGGCGTTCTGAAAAAAAAAGAAACGTGATAGAAAAATCAAAATTTTTTGTCTTTTTCAAATTCCTACATCAGACAGATTTCTCAAAATTTTTAAGTATTAAAATAAATGTTCGTCGCCCCTAGAATTTGATATCTAATTACCTCTAATAAACCTCTCAGACGGAGTCTGTAAAAGGAAAAGGAACTGAACACTTTACCAACTGGTAGCCTTTGGTATTATGACGGGAGATAGACTAAAAAGTGTTTGCGAGATAATTAAAATGGGTGGGCAATATTTATTTTAATGATGTTTTAGAGAGCTTCTTAGACTAGGTATTAACAAAATTTCAGAGTGTAAAATGAATATATAAAGTAATTTATAAAACAGTATATTTCGATTTGTACATCCATGTCCATAGCAATAAAAGTACGTTACTCAAAAACTGGGTTTGTTGGAATAATTTATATCCAATTATATTAATTTACAAGGCTTATTTCAAGGATAATGCGCGTAAATGAATAAATCATATAATGTTTACCTTATGTTAACTTTCCCTTAACTTTCCATCGGGATCTCCTACCTTTTATTAAATATTATCCAGAAATGTTTGCGCACTTCATGCCCCTCTAAAAGCTGTTATCCTTGAAACGCTCGTGATGAGAAAGGGGTACGAATCCGCAAAGCGTGGATGAACGGTTCCATAATTACTCAATAATTCAAATGAAAGAAGCATTCCGCATAAGCCTTTCAGCATCCCTCCCATCGAGGGTCCTCGGTATTCCGCTCGTGTCGTCTTATCACGCCACTCAATAAAATTAATGCTGTTATCATCGGATTAATCAGCGGATAATTGAAATGTTTTTCCTCTAGCCCTAAACCTAGCCCACATGATTACGCCAGGATTCATCCTGAGCTCTATTGCTGGCTTTCCGCCCACGCCCCGGTCTTCACGGGTTTTCGGGAGCAGGAAGGCGGGTATTTAAAATTCCGAATCGAAAAGGATACAATCCTGGATAACCCCGGAGGTCGAACACAACAGCGACCTCAATTCCAATTGAAAATAATTAAATTCATAGGAACAGAGAGGCAGCAGTCATCTCAAAGGCTCCTATCCCGGTCACATCCTAATTTATTAGAACATTTACCGGTCGGGTGGTAGTTTAATTCAATTACCGCCGCTATCCTGGGTTTCGTCTCTCTTTTCCAACAGGATCAGCGACGCTGATTGAATTTGTTCAATTTGTAAAATTTCCTATAAATTGAATTAACTAAATTTTAAAATTGCTAGTTAGACGTACACGGGTATGTCGTTATGATCACTATCAGGTCAGGTGTCATCCTGCCCCTGGCCTCCACGAGAACGTGCCTGGGTTGCCACATTTTCGTAGAGCATTCGTAGTGCGTTCGGTTAAAAATTCTTCTACTGAATAATAGAAAAATGGAAGAAACAATTCAAAGAGGGTTTTCTAAGATAGGAGAATTCGATTGTATTTATCTTTTATTTTTAACGTTATCTGGGCATATCTATTATGCAAATCAAACCAAACTTTCAAAGAAACATAATGTTTTGAAATTGGGTGTCCGTTAATTACGCGACGTTCGAATTTTTCGAAATTTTCAGGCTAAAATCCATGAGAACATAAACTCGATTTATGCTAACATTTTCTAAATATTATCAGATCAATAATAAGATCTCAAATTTTGTATGACTTATTAGTACCCTATATGTGATCTGGTAGAGATTTATAATTAACCTTTTTTAAGATTGCATGGTTATATAAACCAATTTGAAACCGCAATTTTTAAATTTTAAATTACAAATATCCTCAAATATACATCTAGAGAACTGTACATAAAAATAACATATAAAAATTTTTAAATTCATTTTAAGACGATATAATTAGTTTTACTATTTTTAGAGCTTTAAAGGACTATGATTTCGAATCAGAATTTTTAAGATATAATGGAGTGGGAAGTTAAGTAACATAGTATAATAATATTCTGCCCAAACCTGGAGTAAAATACTCCTGAAAGCAATGCACGTGGCAACACAGCCCAGAGCCGTCGTCTGATTTATCGACGTGGATGTTAGCGACAGGGAGGTCAAATGGGGCTTAGTTGGGGCCACCAGGAGCCCCGGCCGGCTGGAGTCGTGTGTAGTTTCGATCGAGTAATTTCAATTACTTGTACCCCGCATGAAATAGTGCACCTGAGGCCGCGCTAACCTCCCTTTTTGTGGGCCCCATTTATGGCCAAATTAAAAAAGGAACTTATTGCGGGCACGCTGCAAAATAGAAGATTTAGTGGGTCGGCGGCGCAGATGGCGCTTTGAGCGTTTAAGATAAATGGTGCGCTTGCTGGGTACTGGAGTCGTAAATATGAATCGATGGTTGTAGCCGGGATCGACCTAGCCAACCCGAGTTGGGGCCCAGCCCAATACCCAATTAATACAATGTGTAATTATTTTTAATTAAGTAAAGTCAGCATAATTCGCTGAGTTATTGCCAAGCTGCTAGTCCAAGGAGTAAACAGGACCAATTTCCTCTTGACTTGGCCAAATTGAGAAATTTATAGAAATATTGGCAATTTTTTTTAAAATACGTGTTCTAAATTAAAATTTTTGTTATCTAAAATAGGTTGGGAGTTTTATAAAAAAAAAACTTTAACGAATTATCGTGGAAATAAGTAACCCTTAAAAAGTCTCATGGGTGAATTTTCACCCCAACTGAATTTCGTTTAGTAACTTTGTTCCTTATTACTACTTTTATGTTACTTTGAATTCATTAAAAACAATTATGCCCGTACTTTTAATGTAGCATTGAATATTAATAAATGCTTAATTATATATTTGTTTACTTATTAGTTTGTAAAATGACATAATATTTATCGTTGTTAAAATTCATCAATCCGGATGATACCTTTTAAGTGTTAAGAAACAATTAAAATTTATTGCGAACAGAATATGAAGCCCCGAGATAATCTCACACTTAACATGTTTTCCCATTTTCATATTAATTGGAATTGATAAATAAATATAACTTACATATGTAATTTGTTCGCTTTGATAGCTTTCAATAACATTCATGTTCAATTACTCTGCTGTTAGTCTATTTTATACTCTATTAACTATGTATTAATACTGACTAATCCCAACAGCCAAAATAAACTGCAATTGTTGAAATTGGATGGCAGTCGATCTATAAATCATTCCCTTTGTCGCGAAATGTTAATTTCAGAATCAAAACGACTGTCCGCCTCAATTTCGTGTTAAATTCCGCAAATTAAAATAATTTCAAAATGAGAATTTCAATTGTGGTAAATTATACACTCCGCACCGGATGTACTGGGGGGAAGCCTGTCAGCCGCCAAAATATAAAACTTGCTAAAAATTTCTCTTACATCAATTTATGGTGCCATTATGCTCCTAAGTTGGAACATATTGGGGGTGGAAAATAGAGGCAGAAATGTCCACTTTTATGTGTTTTTCTGGTACATAATTTCCTCCTGAGTGCTTTTAGCCGCAGCAGGATGCTTTCTTTCGCGACTAGACTCATTAAGACTCTCAGAAAACTACAAAAATCCCCCAATTGTCAGCATTATGGCCTAAATCCTGGAGAAATCCAGAAATCCAGGCATTCTTAGGCGTAACAGGAGTTGAGAAGTGGCCAGGTAGGCAGAAGGCAGTGAGAAAAGAAATCGCAGCCGTGGCCTGGAGGAGCGCTCGTAAAAAGTTCCAAAACGACTTGAGTCTCAAGAGGAGGAACAACATTTTTTTCCTCTTTTTTTATTTTTTTTTTCTGGGTAAGTATTGCTTGAAAGTACGGAATCAGCGGGAGTAGCAGTAGTTTTCGGGATTATCCTCGTCAAACTTTAATTAATCCAACACTGCTGCAGCAAGTCGAGCAACTGAAACTGCTGTTGGCCTGGATTTCGTGGAGTTGAACTCCCGATAAAAAAAGCCAGGACCATACAGAGCAGTGGTCTCCCGGTCTCGTCCCCGTTTCGAGGAGAGGAGGAAT
This sequence comes from Eutolmus rufibarbis, assembly GCA_963920795.1. Taxonomy (NCBI): domain Eukaryota; kingdom Metazoa; phylum Arthropoda; class Insecta; order Diptera; family Asilidae; genus Eutolmus; species Eutolmus rufibarbis. Next base: position 41,307,915 of record OY987206.1, on the reverse strand, counting down.
GGAAGCCAAAATTCGTCACCCGAGAAACATCCCGCAGCAGCTTTCCCTATATCTACAGCCCGGAAAATAGCTTGTCAGGAGCAACAAGACGCAATTATTTTCTAACCGGCAGGGAAATTAGTTTTCAAATGCATTTCAAGGGTGCCCTCCTCACCTTCACCTCCTCCTTTTGCCTTGTCCCGCTCCAGCTTTGGCTCCTGCAGTCTCCGGGTGAAATTTCTTTTAATTAAGTCGACACGAAAGGAAAAAAATACACCTCGAGACGCTTTTGTTCTTGCCCACGTGAATGAGATGACGACAATTTTTGCAAGGATACACCTCGAAACCGCTTTGCGTGGAGGAGGTTCATTTAAGACTTCACCCGGGGCAATGCGGGCATGTTTTGGAGCATTATCCTCCTGAAATTGTTTAAGTTCGTGCGCTGCACATCTAAATATAGCATCTTTTGAATGGAATGTCGTCGGTTCCCTGTACCGCATAATTAGTAATACTTGCCAACTGTTGGAAAGAACCTTCAAAGAAGAGGTTGAAATGGAAAACTAATTAACCTGCGAAGAAAAACTAATTAGGTCAGCGTATGTAACTATACACTTATACATAGGTGTTAACAACAAATTTACGTTAACGTTATTTAAAATATGTATAATAATAGAGTCGAAAATGTTCCACGTTTAAAATAAAGAACGATTTAAACAGTTTGGCCGGTATATATACTATACGTTCAAAATATAGTATTAAAAACTGTTCGAAATTGCTTACCACTTAGGTAAGTCGATTTTGTTTGCAGACAATAATTAGTTATATTTGAGTTCATAAGCCTATAGATATTTTTTAAAAAGCTGTCCTCTTCAAATGTGCCAAGTAAACAATTCAAGCCTCTTTAAATCCAGAAAAATTAACCAAACAATACTTATCAACGTGCCTACGCAAAATTACACATACATACTTCGTCATCATATTCGTCTCAGTAGCTTAATTAAACGCAATCCCCCGTTTATACGCTAATTACATAAATATCCTGCGAGTGTTAAAGCAGCAGGCAAACCCTCCTTTTAGCTCACCCGGTAAAGTCCCATCCGGGCCAATTTTGTGGTGATCCGCCCAACCAAACCGCAAACAGAGAAGTGTCCCACCGCAGGCTCCCCGGCCTGCATAACTTATTTCGACAAAATATGCTGTGCTCCACCGTCGCCTTAATTCCGGTAAAATTTCAAACGGACGTTGCCTAAAATGTGGCCAAATTCAACTTTTGTGTTTACGTTGAGAGCACTCCGGGCCTCGACATAAATCTTGCTATGTCAATTATTAAACTATGACCAGCCCCCTCCAGTTCGACATATCTCGGTCTAGTTATGTTGAAAGTGGGGGTGGAGCAGCGATAGTATCCATTTCGAATTTCGTATTCAAACAATGTTCTGGCGATGTTCTATAGTTGAGTTTCCAAGCAAATTTTGGGTGTCTCTACGTCGGTTTAGGATGGGTCCGGGGGTTCCCCTCGACGATTTCCGATTATTTGCTTTGGTCTCCTGGTGTTGGGACAATTTTGAATATTGAGGATATTTGGACGCGTCCGAATTACAGTGACTGTAGGCAAACATTGAAATATTTATTAAATTCTTGCCTACTAGCTTCCGATAGGGAAAGGAGGATTTTGAGTCGAGAAACTTAAGTGGACTAGAAGGAATTCAATAATTTTGTCTATTAACAGAGATTTTGTTCTAATACAATTTGAACTTATGAATTTCCTAAATATTTTACAGAAATGGAGGGCTGTAACTACTTCCGGGACATTCGTTGATCTAGAAAGGTCAGACAAAGACGTTCTCAGTCCAAATCCTTACGAGACATGGCCAAGTGATGAGACGCCACTACGTCGAAGACGTCCAGGAGTTCGAAAAAGAAAACGACGGCCTCAGACGTTCACAACGGAACAAACTGACGTCAATCCAGTTTGGAGGCAAGAAGAAGTTCAGGATGTAATCCACGTCCAGTCAAGCAGGGAACCAATAAGCTCATACCAACCACAATTTGAGGTACCTTCATCTCCTATGACTAAATACGTCGACACTGCACGGGAACGAGTCAGGGAACCTATGGCAGCTTTGGAACGAGAACAAAAATTGTCTGAAATTAGAGGGCGGCAAAAAGAAGTTAGACCAGAACCCACAGAAACGACAAAAAGTAATAAATCTTATCGAAAGCCATATTCTCAAGCTAGACGTGAAGAAGAAACTTCCAAAGAAGCTGCACCACCTAGACAACCAGCGACGGACTTAAAGCACATTTTAAAAAATTCTGGCGGACTAAGTCTTAGCGAAATCCTCCAACAGAAAAATTTGTCTTTAGACGATCTGCTTAAGGGTAAGCAAAATGCACTTCTAGCCCTTCAGACCACTGCCCCTCCAGCAACAGAGCCTACCACGAGGTATACAAAACCGGTTCGACGAATTCCTTGGACGTACTTAAGTTCAACACCTCAAACCATTCGAATAGAAAGTACGCAGAAGCCGCAAACAAGTTCTTCAGAAAATAGTCCCAGTGATTCACAGGAAGAGACTATAGAACCTACAATATCACCGACCTTATTTTATGTAGAAGCTATAGTGAACGAAACAAGTAATGACGAAATCCAAAATACGCTTGAAATTGCTACAGTTGCAACCTTAAGAGGCAGAGTTTCCGAAGCGAGGATACAAAGTATAAATAGACATGTTGTCTATCCATCACGACCTCAATTCACACTGCCTAGCTCTACAACGACTTCTTCAACAACAACGACACCTGCTCCAGAAACAACGACTGTCGAAATAAACGATCCACAGCCTACCGAAAAAGTAGAAAAAATCGAATCGAGTTCTCTCCAACCAGAATATCGACCGTCTTTCATACCGCAATATAGAAGACGTCCTCCAATTAGACCACGCCCTAAATTAACGCCGCTCTTAAAGTATACCTCCAGCTCCTCAAGCTCTTCATCCGAATCATCTTCAAGCTCAAGCTCAAGTTCGAGTGAACATGGGCATGGAGAGCCTCGCGATGAAAAATTGCGTGAAGATTCAATCGAAGATAGATTGAAAGAATCGCAGCCAGATGACAATCTTGTCGAAAAACCAATACCCATCCATTCGTCTTCTGGCAAAGTGGTCAGCACATCGTTGGAAGAACTTTTCGGATCTCCACTGCGACCAGTATCGATCACTCCACGAATCGATCGAATATCGAGCATCAAACCAGATGTTACTGAACGAAATCCATCTCTATTCTTAGACCTTACATCCGATCACAATGTCGACGATAGGACTGATATTTTAGAACTTATGGAAGATCGTCGATCAGGCGGTCGTCTTTTTAAAATTCTTTCTCAGCGAAATATGAGCCTTGAAGAGTTAATCGAACATAGACGTAGAGGATCAAGCCAACTTCATTTGGCTGAGATAATCCAAAACAAATCAAGAATATTTCCAGAAGCTGCAGGTCTGTCTTCTTCGATTGATAGTAATTTAGATATTGTGACGGCCTTTGAGAATTTTCCACATTTTAATTTGGCAAATTTGAAGAGTATTAATCCTGACGAGATCAAGACAGATTCAGAAGGAGAGAGTTATTTTACTTCCATCATCGATATTGAGCCTACTGATGGAATTTACAAAGGTGATAGACCAATAATGGAGGCGAATCCTCTTCTATCTGGTTTACGTAAGTAAAAAGATTTTTAATTTTTGTATTCTTTGTTTTTCTAAAGTGGGTGTATTTTATAAAATCGCAGATTCAAAAATTCAAACAAAAATAACGAAAAATCGTTAAAATTTTTACTTTAAATTTATTTGAACAATTCATTATTAAACTCGAATCCGAAACTTTAAATAAAATTTTTTAATTTCCTATAATACCTTCATTTAGTTCGGTTTTATAGCTTGTAATCAAAAAGGAGATCATGTTATCATAAAAATAATGTTTGCATTTTTTTATAAACTTACAGCACCTTCGCACGAAATCAGACCACATGTAAACCAACCTCATAGAAGTCTCAACGAGAAAAAGATTAACTTCCTACCACCCCATTGGGACAGTTTATCTCTAGCTAGCTACACATCCCAAGAAAATAGCATCGACTTCAAACACGGGAGCCCAGGTCACTTAACATCGAATATATCGCCACCAAAAGAGATGGACGTCAGCGATCCTGGCATGCGAATAGAAGACGAAATAGCCAGAGCCCACGATCTTCTAGATTTGGAACTATCCGGCCACGGATTCAAGCGGAGCACTGTAAACATTGAGAGCGCCCAAATGCCCACAGGCATACGATCAGCGATTCTAGCCAGTTCGGCGATCGTGGCCGTTTCTCTGCTCGTTTTTCTCGTTATTTTCGTCGTCTGTAGGTGGCGACAAAGACGCCGCAATAAACTATCCTACGCAGATAGTTACGCAGCGATCAAGGCGAAAATCCCTATAATATCCCGACAAGTAGCGATGAAACGCATCTCCGAAAATTCAAGTCCGATCATATTTCCCGGATCAAAAAGCTGCAAGATTAACACAATGGATCCAAATTCTCCGGAGGTGCAGGACTATCTTTTTGACGCTATACGAAAGCCCTACTAATGGAGGGCTAGTTGATTCGACTCTTTGTAAATTCTAAAAGAGAAAAAAATAATAAGAAAAAAGAAACGAAGGTGATTCCATTGATCATTTGTGCAATACCCTTAGACTGGTTCTTTTGTCCACGGATAAACCTTAGCCGTACGAATGTAGTCACACTTAGTCTGTAAGTTTTATTTGTTAATTGTCGACTCCTTTGTTGTTATTTATTAAATTCTTCATTAAACTAGAGTATTCTTGTAACATGGTAACGGGCTTTTTACTATACCACAGAAAATTGCCAGGTCCCACAGGTATGAAATTGAAAAATCGCCCCAAGATTTATGAGCGGAAAGTATGTTTAACTAGAAAACGGGACGTGGAGTCATAAATCACATGAGAAATTCTTGGGCAGCCACCACACATAGTGCTCGTAAAGAAATTAAGTTAAAAAATTTAAATTTGCCCTGACCCAGCCTTGTACCGTGGAAGCTCAGCCGATCTTCTATTTTTAGTAGAGTGCGATTTGGACTTGCAGGAAAACTTGATTGAAATATTTAAGTGATTCTCTCAAACGGATTCATGGCAAATTTGTGCCGCGAATTTAAAAATAGCGCAGGAATTAAAATTACGTCTTAGTTTATCGCTTAATAAGAAAGCATAGAAGTTAAGATATAAACAACTTCGACTAAAAGCAATTTGTGAGATATTTCCAAATTAATTTTATAAAAGACAAAATATAAAAATAGATTTTGCTTAATTATATCTCATTTTGGACTCGTTTTGTCATTCACTATTTTATAAAAGTAATTTCCAAATAGTGTTATTTAAATAATATTTATTTAGATTTTAGGTACAGCAATACCGAATCCTCTATGAGTCTATTTTTCCTGAGAATTAAAATTGGTGATAACGATAACCCCACGTAACTATTTTGTAAAAAAAAACAAAATCATAAAATTTTTAAAATTTATCTATACGTCCCCAAGTTGAAGGAAATTGTCTCAATATAAACGGAAATCTCATAAAATATTTATCCATTAAATAATTTAAAGTCCTGAATTTTCTATATTTTATTGTGTGAATACTTTCTTATTTCTTTTAATAGAGTATAAAGCTAAGAATTAATTTGACGAAAAACTTCAAAATTTTATCTTTTCAAAAATATCCCAAAGTATTATACTTAAAATTTTCTTTTATTTTTAACTTTATCTTGTTGGCTCGAAATTTATACCTCAGGAGGTAATTACTAGAAACCTGGAACTTTTCCTTAATCCAACTTTTAAAGTAGCTTGTTATCCATTGAAAGAAATTTAGGGCTTAAGTCAATAATTCGGAACCACAAATTTCGAAATAAAAATAAAATAAAGAACATTTCAGATTGTTTGCATCAGACAAAAAACATTTCCCTTTAACAAGTTCAAAAAACAGCTGAAACTCTTTGGAATTACTTTTAAAAGAGCAAATGCTTTATAATTTAAGTAGCTGCCTTTATTGGCAAGAATATTGTCTTAAAAAGCTTTATTAATTGGTTCTTGGCGATCTAAAAGAGGTTATGAAAAGGAGAAATTGAAATAAAGGGATAATTTAATTCTCAATTAAAAACTGAACCAACTTTGAAAAGGTTATAATATGATATCTAAAATAAAGGGAATCAAAAAATGTTTATCATTCTCATATTTTGGTGCGACTTTTGAATTAAAATAATTCAAATCAAAATAGAGCTTAAGAAGCGCGATAGCACTCTCCGAGCGCAGTAAAGTGCGATTAGTGTTAATGCAGACAATTTTTATATTAGTCAGCAGTGGAGACAAGAATAAAAAAAATTTTCTTAAATGCAACAACCCTCCCAAAAACCCCTTTTTAACGCCATCTGTAAAAAGAGCACCCCTAACCTTGTGAAGTTGAGCAAAATTTCATACACGTTAGGGCAATTTTATTAAAATGAAAAAAATGAAGAAGTTCCTCCAGGTTATAGTTTTTGACCTTCTCTCTTTATGATCTGAATACACAAAATAGGTATTCATTTACTCTACACTAACACAGTGTAGCACCCACATAATTAATATAAAATTCTATGTCTTAAATTATATCCTTTCAAAGTTCAGTTTACTTCCTTTGCCATGGGAGAGCAAACTCTAGCTTAAAGTTAATGCTACATAAAATCTACGAAGTAAAATTTATGACCAAACCCAATTTAAACTGTTTGGAAGGCCATAAGTCCGCGCTAATTGCAATTAGAAATTACCGTATTCATAATTCATAATTCTAGATGATTTTGGAGCGATTAACTTTGTGGGAAGTAAAGTGTACTTAAGGCATTATGGGGTTAGTCAGAGATTCAAAAATGATTTTGTTGATAAAGCTCCGTCTGCAGAGAACTAAGTGGGATAAATTTATGCACACAGCGTGTCGGTTGAGAGTATTCATTGGATTTCCTTCCCCAGAGACAGGAGTGAATTGTTAAATTTAGAAAAAAGGGTTTCGACGTTAATTGAACTATTCGCTTTGCGCAGATAAAATTAAATTTCAAGATAATTTTATTTATATTAAGTAGTTTATTTTTATTATACTTGAACTAGATTATAATAAATTTTACGCAAGAGTCGAACAAACTACCAAGAAAATTATAAGTATATGTTTATTTCGCCACTATTTCTATGGCACCATGAATCTCAAAGAAAAATGGACTAAGAAGTAGATGATGAAATGAAATAGAGTACTTCTTCATTAAATTCATGTGCTCCCTGAGCCACTACTTTATAAAGTAAAAAGAACCCAAAGCTCACATATTTTCTTCAAAAATGTTGCAACCAAGGAACTTTTCAATGTTCTGCGAAAGTTTTCTACAGTTTCTCTCTGGGGGGTTAAAAATTACTCAAAGTTTAGTTTTTTGTGCCGAAATGAGAAAATAGGAAAGCTTATAAAATCGACACAATGTCCTTTCGTCTGTCGCAGAGTTGTTACTTTTTAACTGTGAGTTTTCTCAAGGGCAGAAACTTTTAAGAAGTATAGGAAACGAAGAACCGCAAGTAATCAGGAGAAATGTTTAAAAGATTTGTGAAGATTTAATGAAGATCTACAAAAATATTTTTGTTCTTCAAGTGTCGTCTCTCAAAATAAAAATTAATAACTTAGGATTTTGAAGTGTGTAAACAATCATTTATTTTCATAAACTTTGGTGAGCTGAAATTCTTACCCCTAAAAATATATCTCCACATCTCTCTGAATTTATCAAAGCGGAAATTTGAAAAACATAGAAATAAATGTGCAAAACAAAACAGAGATTGCACAAAAAATTAAAGAATTCTTTAGCATTAGGAACTTCTGTAAATAGTCGAATATATGTGTTTTAAATACGTAATTTATTTTCATTCGGCGGTGAGTTAAATAATCATTTATTTTCTAACCATAGTTAACAAATAGCAAATATATCTTACACTAAGATTTTAGAATAATTTTTACAATAATTTGCTAATATTGAGAGTCGATAGACTTAAATATAAAACAGTGTTGATGAATTTCTCAATTTAATGATTTTTTTTTGTAATTTCCTAAACGTTTTTAGTAGGAAATTAAAATAACCGGAAACAAAACAAATCCCCTTTAAAATATCGAATCGTCGAGAATGCAAAATATTCGTGTATATGATAGACGATATCTCATAAACATAAGGGGGGAAGATATTTGATGAAATTGTATTCATTTTCTAGAAAACAGAACTTTTATGTTCTGCTTATGATTTCTGAAAATAAATTGATAACACACGCATACTGACATACTCCTCAATCTCATCAAGTGTAAATTAATGCACCATTTTGTCGAAGTCGAATTTATCTCTTTGAGGCAGCCTTTTCATATAATCGTGTATATTGCATCCTTAAATTAGCCATTTTTTTCCGAAAATGAATGGGACAATTTTACTGCGAATTAACAATGTTTTATTAATGAGTTTTCGTCTTTGTGTTGAATTATTTATTTTGTTATTTTAAATAGTATATTTTTAATGAAGGATAAAATTGCAATTTATTCGAAGACCTTTGCATTTTATAAAGCTAAATAATTTCAAAAGCCGCAGACGCACGGTTCCACCAAACAATCACCCACCCTACGGCCTACAATTAGCCACGACTCCTTTCCGTCAATTCCACTTCAAAGGATAAACACCAAAGCCCGAAAACTGCAACCTTGTGGAACTCCAAAAAAAAAAAAAAAGAGAATTTAGAAGACAAATTTGCAACCACTTGCTGGAAGGAGCAATTTGAGGATATCATTCGTTCCCTGCTATATCAATATAAACGTTTCAAGCCCGTCGGCATCCAGCTCAAATGTTTAACTGCGGAGCAAAGCAACCTTCTCGCATTTCAAAGAGTAAAGCCAAACACTCGACTGGAACGAGTGAATATGAAATTACTCGGACGTTAAGCAACGCTAAGCAGGATGAGGCCGGATGCAGCCTCCTAGAAAGTAATCAGATGGCTGCTTTTCTGCCAGTGACTATCCTTCGGATTCGCTCCGTCGGTCTATTCAGTGAACGCTCTTTTCCTGCACTGAGCTGAGGTCGTGGAAGCGATTTAGAAAAATGTTCACGTACTAGCTGCAAGTGCACGCAATTGAAAAACTGATGCAAGACGGATTAGGAATGTGTACGTTTAACCCCCTCGAGTGGGGGGCCAGGTATCCTCTTTAAGCAAACATTTCTGCGCAAACACGTCTTATGAAATCCCAACCTGCGAGAAAAGTACTGTTTTTTGCAACAAAGGAACGTAACCAGCGCATTCTGGAGGTATGAAAGATTCCTTCCGTACCTGCATTATTCCGGTGCCCCAAGGGTATGCATAATGGAAGGTAATAAAGGTGTGGAGTGTATGCAAGATCTGGGACTCCACCAAACAGACAAGGCAGTTGGGGTGAACTGCAGCTTATTCTAATATTTCGGGGGAGAAAGGTGGAAGAGTCACTCACCTGTACAGGTCATAGGTAAATTTCTCTTTGAGCATTTCAAACATCCTCGTGGCTGGCGTATCCTTCCCCTTTTCGGTCCGCAGATTCTGGACACATTTGTAAATAAATGCATACTGTCGGGCGATGCTTTTGCACTGGTTAATGGCTTGTCCAAGTGCGTTCGAGCCCTTTAACTCCTGCATGTCGTTAACGCTGAAATAAAGTACTGTGGAATATTTCTCGGGCAGAATGTCTAGGTATGGCTTCCAAAAGCTGTCGGGATTTAGTTTCTCCAGGAGTACTGCAAAGGCCAATTTAACGTTTGTCATTGTGTCAAACATGGGAATCTCCTTGATGATCGGCTCCAGGGACTGCGAGAAAGCCTCTTCGGACATGATCACCTTCCTAGGGACAGTGACGAACATTTCACCGTCTTCAAGGTCTTTGCTGGCCATCAGGCCCAAGTCGAACCCTGGGAACTCGGCCACTTTAACTCCCTTGAAGTCCGTTCCGTTCTCCTCGGCCCACTTGCAGAACGACTCTACAGAGGCGGCCCTCGACTTGGAGCCAGCCCCCTTCACCTTCAAGCAGCTCTCAATGGCGAGGACTCTGTCCAGAATCGCCTGGATCTCGGTGTACTGCGCCCACTGTTCGGTCACATTGTTCGTCTGCTTGAACCCCAATTTGAGGAGCCCGTCAATGAGCTGGTCCAGTTCGTGCCTCTTCTGCGCCGGCAGTTTTTTTCCAGTGTCCTTGCCCGGCGGGGGGCTCCTCTTTTGCTGCTGGTGGTGCTGCTTTTTTCCCATTTTTGTTGTTGTCGCGATAGGCGGACACAAAGTCTGAAAAAAACGGAAGTAGTTTTCTCGCCTGGCAAATAATCACGACCGCACGACCCGTACCGCACTTTTTCACAGCGCCGAATGTCAGAGATTTTTCATTGAGAGGAAAGTATTTCAGTAAAAAGACGAATTGCGGCTATTTTTAGGCCCCCACGAAACTTTGCCAAGAAAAAAACAACAGCACACGCTTGGAAGTGTCAAACCGGGGAAGATGTAAACAAAGGATATTTTTTTATGATTGACGTGACTTTAGATAGGGACATTTTTAGTGATTGAAAAATCTAGTACGTTTTTGAGGAAAACGGCCGTAAAACTTGTAACGATTTTTAGAAATTTATTTCCTATGATTTTTAACTTTTTAGGCTTAATGATGATGCTAACATTCTTATACATAAAATAAGTACGGAATGAACTCCATTCACTGACATTGTAGACATATATGTTAGTGACTCCATTCCAAGAAATTTAACTTATTTTCCGATTTTGCAATTTTCATCGCAGTTCGCACGCGTTTTAAAAATAAATAAAACTAAATATTAAATCGTAATATTTAAAATCCTATCCAACACAAATGCAAGCATAAACATAACTTGTATTAAAAAGTCAGAGATAGTTAAAAACACTGTAATGAAATTGGAAGTTGGCTTAAATTTCATACTTTGACTATTAAAAATCAAAAGTTGGTATTTTATATAACTAAATTTATTTAAGATAAAGTACTTAGCCTCTGCTATAAAGTTAAAACAGTGAAAACTAATTATATTTGAAATATCCACCTAAAGAAAAGGGAAGGAAGGCTCAATTTAATTTTTATTAAGCAAGTTAAGGAAAATATATCAATTTGCTGGAGTATTTAGATATTACAGTAGATGTTTATGTTTACCAGAGGGAGAATTTACCGGAAAATTCCAAATGCTTGTGGTAGCACAAAACTCATAATTATATTAATCTTCATAAAAGAAGCCGAAAAACACTTTTCCATTCTTTTCTATATTACAAACTTTTGTTATCCAACTAGACAATAATTTTGAAATCTAGTTTTAATCCTTAATTGTAATACTATTATAAATTATTGAATAGTTTTGTTTTAATCTAAAATTTATAACATTTATCTCTTCTTGATTTAAATTCTTAAGTCATATGTATATTAGTTTTACATAAAATAAAAGTCTTTCTTGTAAAAATCTCCACGAACGAATACAGTTTTAATTATTGTTTAAAAAAAAATGATTAAAGAAATTTATTTTTGAAAAACCGGAAACATTTAAAATTTATCCAAAACGTAACCGTCAACAAATTTCCTTTCTAGTACAAATCCGTACCACTTGACTGCGAACTACTCCCATACGCTCTCAGCTTTCGCGTCTGGTACTGCACCGTCCGGACGTATAAAAACGTCATGCATCAGCGAATTTGTCAACAAACATTTTCGGGAAGTCCGCTGGGCAGTTCGGTCGAAGTTCTCCTCAAATTGCTCTGGTTCCCGCGTTTATTAACTTAATTTGTGATTCGCATCACCTCCCCCGTAATCATCAGAAGGTGTCCACCGGCCTGGCATGCCCCACAGCTGCTGACAATGGCTCCAACGCTGCGGTCCTTTTTCCTCTGTGTCCCACTGCTGCTGGTTGCGCAATTTGCAACTGCGAAGGTTTACCAGTTCCAGCCGGAGCAAGTGCACTTATCATTTGGCGGTAAATAACTAAATTATATTACTTTGCATTTTTCCCTTTGTTTGCAAGCCCATCGATCAGCTATCGCTTCTATTTTATTTTAGTTCTCATTTTCATATCGCGCTCTCTGTTTGCTGATTAAAAGGAGCCCCACTCGAGGAACTACTTGAGATTTTGTTTATTTGCTTTTTTGTGTTTGAGATTTGCGTTAACAGCTCCCTTATCAGGCGGAATGTGCGATTTTAAGTGCCGCTTATTTGCCAAATCTGCATTGGGACAATCGACGATGATGCGATCTTTCAGGGAGACACTTGTCGCAACGAAGGCCAATCTCCGTGGGTTTTCTTTATGTTCTTAAATTCTAAATGAAATGAAGTTTATTTTTGAGGACTCAGTTCATAATTCAAAATCGCTTAAAGCCTTTATCATATCGACGGTTAATCTGAATTGTTTATTGTTTTAAAAAACCCTAGCAACGTTTCTACTCTGGTCTTTTACAAGCCTGCAAATTAGAAACTTCGAATCTTGTTTTTCTTCTAACTAAATTTTATCTATGGTTAAACAATTGCTGCAAAAAACTGCGCCTTTTAGGCGTCTTTCAAACAAAAACTAAATCACGTCGACATCATTAAGCAATCCGAAATCAAAGATATAAAACAATTCCGGAAAAAGGTTGAGAAAAATGAATCAACGCAAAAAGCATCTTCCTTAAAAAAGAAGATGCGAAGCACATGGGAGATTTATCAGTTGTAACGAACAAACACATGCGGGGCCTAATCATTTCAACTGCGAATTTTATTTTATCGCAATTCTTTAGAACCAGACGTTTTAAATTAAAACTGCATAATAATAGAATTATCAGAGAATTGTTGGGTTTTAATTCATGCTCTAATTTCCTCCGATTCTTCATAATAGCTTTATTTTGCTGTCCATCCATCCGATAACAAACATATATTCAATATGAAATTTTAGTAAAAACTGGCAATAATGTCGTAACTTGATCAACTCGAGAAATGCCTTAGAATCGGTAGTTGAGCATGAACTTTACAGGAAAAGGCTCTGTAAAAATATTCGTGAATGGTGGTGCCGCAAAAACGATAGAGTAAAACAGTAAAAATATATCGTTCAGCGTCTTAATGATGGATTTTATTAATATTATTTTTAAATGTATTTCGCGACGATAATTCCTAATCCAGAAGTTGGAGCAAGAAGAGCTGCGTTGTATATCATCGTCAGGTCATGGTTTACGTTTCGAAATTCATAAAAAAAAATATATACATATGTATTGAAAAAGTGTTCGTTGTTTTGTTCTTTCAGAATTGTTTGTCCTATTCCTCTTCGTCTCTCATTCATACATTCATGTTAATTCCTTCAACCCTTAACACCTCGAATAGTCAACCAACTAACAAAAATCCGTTCTTTGCTAACTTCTAGAGAAAACTAGCGATATTGTTGTAACATGGTCGACGAAGAACAATGCCTTAGAATCGATAGTTGAGTATGGCATCGGTGGAATGACCCAAACAGCAAAAGGCTCTGCAACAAAATTCGTCGATGGAGGTCCTTTGAAAGCGTCACAGTACATTCACAGGGTACAGACCCCACCCTTATTTAGCTCGAAAACAAAATATAAAATCCCTTTTTCGCAGGTGACTCTGAGAAATTTAAAACCAAAAACTAAGTACGTCTATCATTGTGGCGGGAAAATGGGATGGTCTCCTGAATTTTGGTTCGTAACTCCTCCGAGTGGCTCAGATTGGTCCCCTCATGTTGCCCTTTTTGGGGACATGGGTAATGAAAATGCCCAGTCGCTGCCGAGACTCCAGGAGGACACCCAGAGAGAAATGTATGATGCGATCATTCATGTTGGGGATTTTGCCTACGACATGCACGTAGACAATGCCAGAGTTGGGGATGAGTTCATGAGGCAAATTGAATCCATCGCCGCTTATGCACCTTACATGGTAGTCCCTGGGAATCACGAGGAGAGATAGTGAGTTCTGCTTTTTGTAGTACCACATGTCCCTGTCTTAATTTGCGATTATTTCCCAGCAACTTTTCCAATTATCGAGCTCGATTTAGTATGCCGGGGTCTAACGACAATTACATGTACAGCTTTAATTTAGGCCCAGTCCATTTTATTGGATTCTCAACTGAAGTGTATTATTTTATGAACTATGGACTGAAGAGTGTCTCGTTCCAGTATGACTGGCTGGAAAGAGATTTAAAGGAAGCTACAAAACCAGAGAACCGAAAACTGCGTCCTTGGATTATCACCTACGGACACCGTCCAATGTATTGCAGTAACAAAAACGATGACGATTGCACACACAACCAAACATTGGTGCGCGTAGGCCTACCTTTCTTACATCTTTACGGACTCGAAAAAATGTTTTATAAATACGGAGTGGACGTAGAAATTTGGGCTCATGAACATTCTTATGAGCGATACTGGCCAATGTACGATTATAAAGTGTACAATGGATCGTACCAAGCACCTTACACGAATCCTGGTGCTCCTGTACATTTAGTAACTGGGTCGGCTGGCTGCAAAGAAGGGCGGGAGAACTTTATTCCGGACATCCCTGACTACAGTGCTTTCCATAGCCGGGTAAATTCTGTTTATAGTTTCTTCAAGAATTAATTTCTGGCAGTTGACTGCAATTCAGCAATTTGACACCTTGAAGTCATCGACAACTATTCAGGCACATATCTTATAGCTGAATAGCCGTCATTTGTGTCAAGGTGTTGAGCTGAATTTATTCAGCAGGCAGAAATTGAATTCATAAAAACAACTATATCCAGCCAATCTGTAAATTGCTTATAATTGATGAATTTTTAGGACTATGGTTACACCAAGCTGAAGGCGCACAACGGAACTCATCTTTATTTCGAGCAAATCTCAGACGATAAAGACGGCGCTGTTATCGACTCTTTTTGGGTCATTAAACATTCCCATGAAGCATATCCCCCGAGGCACTAAAAATCATTTAGTTTATCAAAGATATTTAGCACAATTTTAAACCTTTTGCCCTTTTAAAAAAATATTTAGTTTTTTATAAATATTTTCTGTACCAAAAGGAATACGTAATTTTTTTTTTCTTAATAAATGTAAGAACATTTGAAATTTTTTCTTGGGATATTTTCTCGGGTGTGGGTTATTTTAAGAGGATTTATGGTTTTTTAAAAATTGACAATTTTCATGACTATTTTTTTATCTCATCAGTTTTTATATTGTAATTTGGTAAGTTTTTTGACTAGTTAGTTATAAATTTTTATTAGTCATCAAATTCCCAAATAAACTCTAATTATTGTCATTTGATTCATTATTTGGAAAGTGGATTTCAAAAAATAAACGACAGTACAAAAATAGCTAAAAGGGTCTCGAATAGAAGACCAATATTTTCAAATGTGTAAATGATCTTCCTACCTTCCTGCTGAGTGACCAAGTTTAAAATATTTAAACAAGAACAATTACTGAATTGTGCAATTGGAAATGCATCAAAGGGTTAATGTCTTTATCTTTTAAGCATATCGTCAAGTAATCTTAAAACTAGATAAACAATTTTAACAATTGGTGTGTTTTTCAACAGAAAATGTGAGCGAAATCGTTGTAACCTGGTCAACTCCGGATGATGCAGGTCTGTCCATTGTGGAGTATGGCATTAATGGTTTGGTTCTATCAGCAACTGGTGAATCCAACTTGTTTGTCGATGGTGGACCGGCGCAGCGATCTCAGTACATTCATACAGTAAGTGAATAATATTCCATCAAAAATCAAACATTTATACATTTTTTTAATAGGTAAAACTAAGCAACTTAGAACCAAAATCAAAGTACGTCTATCACTGTGGTGGAGTTTTAGGCTGGTCTCCAGAATTTTGGTTTGTTACACCGCCCGACGACACTAATTGGTCTCCTCGTGTGGCTATTTTTGGGGACATGGGAAATGAAAATGCCCAGTCATTAGGCAGACTCCAGCAAGATACCCAGAGGCAGATGTATGACGCTATTATTCACGTTGGAGACTTCGCCTACGACATGGACACCGAAGATGCCCAAGTAGGGGATGAATTTATGAAGCAAATCGAAACAGTGGCTGCGTATAGTCCATATATGGTTTGTCCTGGGAATCATGAGGAGAAATAGTAAGCAGCAGTTCCTACTACTCAATGTTCAATTCAGAAATTGCTGTTATTAAGCTGAATCGAGCAAGTATATTTGTGGAAAAAATTCATAACTAATTTATTTATTTCTTTCTCAGCAATTTTTCGAACTATCGTGCCCGGTTTCATATGCCAGGACCTAAAGGCAGTTTAATGTATAGCTTTAATTTGGGACCCGTCCATTTTATATCTTTCTCCACTGAGGTTTACTACTTTTTAGAATACGGTCTTAAATTGCTAACCAGTCAGTATGAATGGTTGGAGAATGATCTTAAAGAAGCAGCAAGCCCTAAAAATCGAGAATTACGTCCGTGGATTGTCACATTTGCCCACCGTCCAATGTACTGTAGCAATGACCAGGAGTATGATTGTTTAAACTCCGAAACCTACATTCGAAAAGGGCTGCCGCTATTCAAATTATTTGGGCTTGAGGAGATATTCTACAAGTACGGAGTAGATGTAGAAATTTGGGCTCATGAGCATTTCTACTCGCGATTGTGGCCTATATACGACTTTAAGGTGTACAACGGGTCTGTGGATGAGCCATACAAAAATCCTGGTGCTCCAATTCATATTATTACTGGATCTGCTGGCTGCAAGGAGGGAAAAGAGCCATTTTCTAAAGATATGCCTGCATGGAACGCTTTTAATAGTCAAGTAGGTTTGGATTCAATGCAACTGCATTGTTTTATAATGCAGATGAATTGAGGATTTATATCCTGTATTTTAATGGTACTAAAAAATTTATTAATTTCAGGATTATGGCTATACTAGAATGAGGGCACACAACGGAACCCACTTGTACTTTGAGCAGGTATCTGACGATAAAGATGGTGCCATAATCGACTCTTTCTGGATTATAAAAGACTGGCACGGTGCCTATAGTAAACGACTTAACTGAAATTAGTTGTGATTTTAATTGTACGTGAAAATTTTGATTAAAACTTGTGATTTAGCAACCAGCAATTTTCCTACAGAGTAATAAGTTTATCCTACGAATCCAACAATATTTCACCAATTCAACTATTAAGCGGAATATATATTTCTTTCAAAATTCGGATTCAACAGACAAACACTTGAAGGATAAAAAGTTTTTTTTTAATTTATTACACGCTTTATATTAGCTTCACTTGTAACTAACTATGTATGTAAGAAAATCTTGGAATGTTAATTTGACCCACTTCCCGGTCTTCGATTAGGATGAAATTTTGCACACGCTCTGAGTTCTGATGACAATACATGACTAGCTAAGAAACATCATTAAAAATCCAATATGGCGGCCTCCCCAAGATATGAGATGAGAAACTACATTTTTCAGTGAAGTAAGCATGGAGAAAGCTGTCTTATTTCCCTGACGATATTCGACTTCAAAATCATAATGCTGAAGGAAGGCCCTTTTGTAATTTTTAGTGCGTGCTAAAAGCGTGTTTTTTAGTTTTTTAAACTATTATATTATTAAGAATATTTCTGCGCTCCCTTAATAAATTGATCGCAAGATAACAACATTTGATTTCCTCAATGAACTTAGAAAAAATAAGTTTAACATAATTAAATAAATATTCGAACGTAAATCAACATTAAGAGGAAAATATAATAAATCTAATATACCGATAAATATAAATAAAATCATTTAATGCGCTATTTCATTGCTATATTTTTATTCTAAACGAACCTCTAAACTAAAGCTCTAAGCCCTACTTTGTTCAGTAGTGCAGAAAATAGCTAAAGCTTTCTAATTGTTCATGCATATGAAGGAGGTAATCTGATCGTCTTGTATTAAATAATTATTTACTTTAATTATATCTAACTTAATCACTTGATTCAAGATTCCAAAGCTTAATTGGTTGCGCAAACTTCTTACTCACATGGATCTAAAAACCGAAGTGGGTTAATCCCTAATTACGAATTTTGGACTGGATAAATAATAATTCTAAATAATAAAGCAAGAAATTGGTAAAAACGTTTATTTGTTAATTGTAAATAATAAACCAATACTTGGAAAGAATATTATCGGGCGCTATAAAATGCATAAAATGTTTTGATTTAACAGAAAAATTTTTCTTTATATTTCCTTCAATGTTGACATCACTATTTCAGGAAAGTACAAGCAGATGAAGCCAAAACGTGTTTCTAAGAGAGCAGAAATTTCTTTAAGAGAACAGGCGAAGACAATTGAAGTACCTGATGAACGAACACCGAATTGCTACCGCCTGACTGACTGACTCATCAAAGTTAAATAAAAGTTTACTCACCAAAGGTAAATAAAAGTTTACTCACCAAAGGTAAATAAAAGTTTACTGAAGCTTATTGCTAATTAACATTTCTTCGCAATGAGTAGCTCATGTTTTACGCAAATTTTTAAACCACTTGAGTAAGTAAATAATTTCTTAAAGTGGGATTATACTTGAGATGCGGCGATAACAAATGCTCTGGCAGCCCATCATTAAATTCTAAAGAGCAAAACTACCAGGCGGCAATGGCTAGAAATCAAGAATTGTACTGATGTTGGTAATTTCATCGTCGTGGGAGGAATAAATTTGAATTTCGAGACGAAGGATTGTGGAATTACTTCCCCTGCAAAAGTGCTGGAATGTAAATTTTATCAAATGCAATTTTCTTAGTTAATTCTTCAATTCAAGTTAAATCATCAATGATCGCAAGAACTAAGAAGAAACATTTTTAAACTCAGTTGAATGAGCCGTTAAGGGGGATAGCCACTGTGACGAATCCAAAAAAAATTTTTTTTTTTTTTTTGTCTTAAATCAAAGTTAATATATTAAAGAATATGTGTACAAAATTGCAGATCAAAAGGTCCAGGACTCGACAGTTTAATATTGGTATGAAAATTTTAAAAGATACATGATTGCATTGCGAGAGAAATGGACTAAAAACTTTAAACGCGTTTTTCTCGAAACGACTTTTTTCAAACTGGTCGCATCGAAAACTCGGACAATTACAATTCTTAACCGATTTTAATTTTTTTTTTTTTGTTTCGTTCGTCTTAGTAGTGGCTAAGGTTAAGCGTAGCCGATTTAGAAAATTTTGCTTTTTACTATTTTTTAAACTGTTTGAAAACAAAAAAAAACGGTCGAAAAAATGAAAATTTTTTCAATCGGTCGCCATTTTGTGAAAAATCAAAATAAAAAAAACGGCTACGTACAACGATAACTACATTCATACAGATTATAATACAATTTTTTTTTTTTTTCTCACATCACCGGCTTTTGAAAAATGGATGCGACCATGGAGGGGGAATTTTTTTTAGAGCTCTACGGCATCCTTTACATTATTAAAACTATTCAATATTTTTTAATAAAAATTTGATGAAACATTACACATCCAAGTGCTTAATAAAATAAAAGAAAAACGATCCAAAAATTCCTTTATTTACCCGGTCAAAAAAATTATTGAAAATCACTCATTTTTTCGGCCGTCACAGTGGCTATCCCCCTTAAGCGTAGATGCCTGGCAATGAACTCCAAAATTATTGGAGGGATTGTTCATGTTGTTTCTTTTATCGACATTTTCTGGAGACATATTTTTTTAAATATTACTTGTAAGTCAGCTGTAAACAATTTAAGGCTCCTGTTCTGAGTGATCATTTCGCTTTTTTCTATAGCTGAATATTATAAGCATTCCTAAAATTAACTTTCTATAGACGAATACTCAATTCAGCAACTGCTTTTGTTAGGCTGAATTGAGTATAGAATTATAAAAATTAATTAGAACAATTTTTATAGATGGATTGGATTTTAATAGCCAATTCGAATGTTATACTTTCGTCTCTTATAACTGAATTGGTTGCAAGAGTTCTTTTAGTCTAAATTATAAAACAAAATAATTTGATTAATTTTTGCTGCTTTTGGGATGGAAGAAGTTCTTGAAGTTTTATAAATAATACCAGGGTACTCTGCAAAGGTCGAAAATAAAAGATTTCAGCATCCTCAACTATGCGTTCGCTCTTTCACCGTTAAATGCAGGTAAACCTGATATACCTGGCCTGGCAGCGCTGCGACTTCTCGCACTGTCTCTGGGGTACTCACTCACACACTGGGGCTCCGCTTTGGGGTGAACCAAAGAACCAAACGAAGAGAAAAGATACTGCTGAATTGAAGGAAAAATATTTGAAAAGCAGAGGAGATCTGCCTGCACCCAATTGCCTCCGACGGGTAGACACTAGACAGTGAATTCGCGACCGGGTTCGGGACTGTGGACTGTAGTGTGTGCCGGGAGTGCACGCGACAGGGCAATAAATAGAGCCTCCTCATACCTCAATCAGCAGAGCACTAGAGCGATTATAGTGTGTGCGCCGCAAAAATTGAACGGAAGCACCCAGAGCGCGGGGTATAAACATTCTGCTGAACAAGAGCCCTCTGCCCTTGGTTTCTTGGCTGTACCTAGCCATAGTACGTTGCTTTTCCCCGTGTATCGAAGGAAGGTTCGCATAGCCATAAGAAAAATTAAAGGTTTCGTTTTTGCATTTCGATTCGCTCGCAGAGAAGCGAATCCCCAGAGTTAGCTGGGGCCTGTTCAGGGTAGAAGTTCGGTCGTTTTAAAAAAATAAAAAAGGTTTTTCTTCCACATATTTGTGTGGTGTCCGTTGTGCGCGAACAAAGGGAACCGGGTCGTCGGTGGCTCGCAGCTAATTTAATTAAAAAAATAAAATTTGAATGTTTCGTAAAGTGAGAACGTAGACCAGAGCCTCCCTTCAGTATGACTTCGTATCTCGAAATGGCCGTGATCTTCCTCATCCTCCTGCTGCCGTTCCTCTACGAAACGAGCCAGGCCTTCCGCTACTACTTCAAGTTCATGATTTACTACGGTGTGACCTCGATGAACGCGATCCTCCTGCTGCCGGCGTTCATGTGCCGGCCCTTCGACGTCCGGAATTTGCTGTAAGCACCTTTGATCAGTGGTCCTCCGATCAGCCGAGACTCCTTTAAATAGTGAAGAAATAAAAAGAAGCGGAGCACTCGTGCTGAGAGGTGGCATTTATTAATAAATTGACTAAATCGATTTTCCACTGGGCACGAGGCTCCTCTGCGTGTCCTTTTTGACAGAGGCGTGCTTGGGGCACAGCAACGCCACCGCAGACGAGACCACGAGACTGTCTTGGGTCCTTTCTGCTTCCTTGGAGGACTTTTAGGGTATATTAGTTGTAAAAACAAATGAAAATGAACAAGCCAGAAATTATGATTAAGAATTCAATTATGTGGAGTTGTAAAAGAAAAGGATTCATGGAAGACGGAATTGATTTAATAGTGTCTGAGTCATCGGCTCAAAACAAAAATAGTAAGAGAAAAAATCGGCCAAGTGCGTGTCGGATTCTCATTAACGCTCTTGTACAAGTAGAACTCAATAGCGTTGTGGTTCGTTAAATTGAAATATTAAAGTTGACTAAAGTTCTAAACTGCTCGGATTCGAATCCACATCAAGACCTATTTTAAACTCTCTTTATTTATTTAGTTATTTTGTCGGAAATATTTTGGTTCAGTTTTTCTAAATACACAAAGTATTAATCTTCAAAGCCCACATTCTCGTAAATAGTTGGCTGCTAAATGTTAATGCTAAATGTTCCTATAGTATAAAACCAGTTAAGCAATCTTTACTATTCTAGCACTTATATATTAGTCTGACGGAGAAAGATTATTAATAAAATTGAAAACAAACTTATGGATTCCACGTGCATAGTTCAAAAATTATACGTTTCGAAAAACTAACTTAAAATATAAATAACTAGAATTGCATCCGACTTCAAAATGATAAAAAGAACAAAAGTTAAACAGTTGCATTTAGTTGAAAAATCTCATAATTTTTTATAATTTTCAGCGCACACGGGTAGTCAATGAATAAAACTCTGGATAAATGCAATCTAAAACATTAAAAATTGAAATCACTATTAAAGGCAGACTTTATTTATATGAAACTTCTGCTGCTTTAACAATAAATTACAATTAATAAAACCGCCTTCAATTTGACCAAAAATAATTATATATCATCAAGCGACTCTAATTGCTTCATATTGCACTAAATATCCCATTAAGTCTTTTAAGTGTAGTCAAATCTCTGGAGTTCGATAACCAACATTATAACTTATTTTGATCACCCTAATAATTATGATTTCTGAATGAGTTATGAATTTGTTTCTTCTAATTCGGTTATAATAGCTGATGAAGACTTTTATTCTTTATACGGAATATAAAATCAGTTCCACAATTATTTGCCCATCTCCTAATTTGCGTAGTTTCAATTATCCCGACCTTTTTTTTAAGCGCAAACAGGTTTAAAACTTGATACCGTAGATGTTCTTGAGATAAAAAATTTCAGATTTCGAAGCTAAACAGTGATTATGCTGTAGTAAATGCATAAAATTCACTAATAGAAAATAGATTTTAAAATGCAAGACTTTCGAAAAGTGTTCATTGTAAATTTTTTCCAAATTTTGTTCTATAAAACATGTTTTGAATTACAACGGCGCCAAGCTGTTTAAAAAGATGGTTTTATTTGCTTTTTCTATCTGTTTTTCTCATTTGTTTTAAAATCTTTGCCATTTGTTGATTCTCTCCGCTTAGCAAGTAAAATTTATTATAGAAGTCCATAATTTGATTTGTTATGCTCCGGGTTCGAAGTTTGCATTTTGCGTCATTCATAAATTAAAAAAACATTCCTGTTCGAATTTGGGCTGTAAAAGTGTGCATTTTCTGATGAGGTCACAAATCATAATAAATACTGGACAAAATCCAACAATTTTGTTTTTATGAATTTTTAACGCATTTTTTTTAATATTCGAATTACCATTATCGAGGTTTTTAATATTTTTAAGTAAACAAAAGGGGTGAAATTATGTAACTTTATTATGTAATACATAGCAAGAGTATAAACGTGTCGTTTGTTTTGTGAGCAACACGTTCTGTCATAATAAAAACAAGGTACAACAAAACATGGATAAGAAATAAATTTCATTAAATAGAAACATGATATTTAAGAAAACATTTTCAGTAAAAAAATTGGCAAGATTCTAACTCAGTATAAAGTTAATTTATAAATTTTTTTCAGATTGTTTGTAATTAACTAACGTTTTTAGTTCGTAAAAACCATAACACGCGTAAAAGAAATTATTGAATAATATTATTCTTGCTTTTCGGATAATTTGTTTTTAAAATGTGTCGGCAAAAGCTTCATTAGTGCTAGTTAAGTTTTCGGCTTAATAAAATCTCAAAATCGACAGCGATAATTAAACACCGGAATAAAAAAATCTTCAGAATGTCCACTGATATCTAGCCGCATGAATGATATGATTATGAATAAAAATATTGGCAATAAAAAATGTTATTCCTTCTCAAGAATCGTTTTCTTATAAAAACCACTCGCGTGTCAGCGGCGGTGTTAATGAAACAATCAAGATAACGAATCACCTCTTATAGCTCAATTCCGTGTAAATTTCTTACGAAAAATATAACATGAAGAGGCTCCAAAGACGGAGGCTTGTCGCATTCCAACTTAAGAGTAAGACTTTCGGTCCGTCACAATAAATTATTGTGTAATTCTCATTTTTCATAGATATTTGTTTTACTCGTTTTAAAGAAAATTACATTTAGAAACGAGCCATAACTACGGATAAAAAGTATTATCAAAAAGAACAAGTGTTATTTTCCGCAATCGATATTACATTCTTAAGGAGCCATAAGTATCCAATTCTTCGAGATAAGAGGTTGATACTACGAAGTCGTAAATCTATTGTTTTTTAACTCCATTAATTAATTTCAATGAGCCTTATCATGTAGCGGGTATTGCTTTACAGAAGTCGCCGTGGAGGTCTGCATATGCAAATATTTGATAAGAATTATTATTTTTATCCTCCTATCAGCACATGTGGTGTTTATTCTCAAAATATTTTGAAAGAAAACAAAAGAACTTCTTAAAGTAATCCTAAAATATCAACGACGACGTGAAGAAATACTATTTCTAAATTAATAAAAAAATCTGTTATCAATAGCAAATTAACTCAACTGCACGAGACCAACTTCTACAATTAATTGCATAACGTCTTACATCATTAATTATTTGAACAATTAAATTATGCAAGGTATTTGTAAAGACCTGCGAGACATTATTCATGTCGATTCTTACTAATTGCGCAGCTATGCAAACTATTCTGATTGCACTTTGCAGTAAACATGATTGCATTTTCTATTATTAATTTAGTTCGCCACAATAAAATTAATAGCTGAATGTACGCTCGATTACTTTTTAGGGTTCGGCTTAAGCCAAGCTTATTTAATTTTTGAATGAATATTTACGTGTACACATCTGTTGGTTACATATGTAAATGTAGAAAAACGATTAAACTCATGGTGAAACGTTCACATAAGGACAGTTTGCGAAAATAGTTAAAATGTAAAAAGGAATCAATAGGCCACATTTGAAAACATAAAAAGTTCACTTTTACAAATCTCAGACTAAGTGTGGACTTGCAACTTCTATAAACTGTGCAAAATTTTATGTTGATTACTTAAAAAATAATTAAAGTATAGACTAAAAGAGTAAAGACTAACAGGATTCCATTTTATGTAGGAAACTTTAAAACTATCGAAAAGCAAATTTTTTTA
Source organism: Eutolmus rufibarbis (assembly GCA_963920795.1). Classification (NCBI taxonomy): domain Eukaryota; kingdom Metazoa; phylum Arthropoda; class Insecta; order Diptera; family Asilidae; genus Eutolmus; species Eutolmus rufibarbis. The sequence goes on along the minus strand of OY987206.1, from coordinate 41,283,106 downwards.
TAGAGCTGTTTTGCTTCTCCGGGACTAACTTTTTTAAGAATAAAAATGTCGTTCTAGGAGCAGAATTAGCTCCTAATATTTCGCTTTTCTGTCAACCACTGAAAGTACTAATTATAAAGAAGAAATATAGTTTTTATTTAGAATTTAAAGAATGCAGGTGATACAAGTATACTATGTAAATATACAAAAAAAATATTCTTCAGTGCTAAAATATTATACTATCTGCATTACAGACAAAAGTGTGAGACGTGCATAAAGCATAAACTGTAGCTAAATTCCAATTTACTATATTATTGGAAAAAGTGAGCTCTTGTAGGGTCAAAAGATGGGTTCTCTTTTGCAGCCTCCAAAAACAGGAATAAAACTTAATTAAAGGTATATTTTTATAAATTATAACCACAATATGACTCCAATGACATCAATCAGTTTAGTTTCGATCCTTTTTGTTAAATTAACGATTTTAATTTGCAATTTTGAACTTTTTCGAACCAAAATTAAACAAATGGGAACGCTTACAGAATTACTTCGGTGTCTGTTTGTCTATCTGTCTGACAGGAAGTTTTCTCAAAAATCTTTTGGCGTAGAAAATTTAAATTTGACATAGTTATAGGAACTGGCAAATAACAACGATAAAAAATTTTTATATCAGTAACGCATTATAAACGAAATCTAAAATTTCGGGCACAATTATTAAATATTGCTTTGAAATTAAAGTCAAATTTATGTTGAAATTTCTGTTTGATGGAATATTCGCCTGAATTTATTTAAGAAATTCAAAGATGATATGATATTTCTGAAACTGAGAATACACAAAATTCTTAATCTCATTTATAGTCTGTCCAGAATATTATGCTATTTCGAGTGATAAATGAGTATCTTTCAGAAAAAACAAAATAAAATTAAAAAAAAATCACCTAAAGCCTCAACCAAGTTTACAGAAAATTTGGTGATCAAAATTTGCTTGTTAGTTTAACTACTATTTTAAAGTACAGTGTTGAATATTTTGAATCTTTTATGTCCTAGAAACAATATAAAAGCATTCACTGATAACTGGACAACAAAATTTCTTTCCTGTAGAATACATTCATAAAAAGTAATAAAATATAAACGATTTTCTTGCAACTATGTATGCAAATGCGAAACTGCTTACCTTTTAACCATGGTCATGTATTGTTTTAAATGCAAACTATGCGGATAAGATTTATTCAAATGTGACTTAATTACTCGTAAAAAACTTGTTTTTAGAGTTGAAACTAATTAGAATCGTAGTCCCTGCAGACATAAATGCACCTCGAGTGCTTGACTTGCAACAGAACTGGCGTTCGCGGAGAGAGTGAAGGTTACGTGATTTCATGTGGTTAAAATGAAAACAATGCATGAAACGGTCGCCGCCACCGTCTTCACTGAATCTTAAAAGAAGCGGCGGCTGCACCCCGAGTCTATTGGCCATTGTCGCATAATTGCTCAAACGAAGACCCACCGAATTTCGCGTGCAACTACTTTCAGTTTTCCCATTTGTTTGGAGGCGCAACTCGAAGAAGTGGTTCAGTCACGACTGTTTCTTGTGACATGAATACCGAAGAAGAGTAGAAGACACTCTTGCATTGCGGCAGGGGAGCCCTAGAGCTGCGCCCCCCGGCCCGTGTAGAACAATATTTGAACCAGGGACATTTTAACTCAAGTGGCTGCAATGCAACGCGTCTGAAAACGTTTCCTTTTGAAGAGGATTGAGCCTTGCAGAGTGTGGGAAAACCTTGACACAATCGTTAGACAATCGATCAGATTTTAAACGTTTAGAGGTAAACTGTCTGCCGTAAAGTACACATCCTTGATTTATGATGTCTGGAGATAATAACTAACTAACTAGAAAAAAAGGGAAATGAAATAACGCCCCAAAATTTGAATTTTTATATCAAAAGGTAAATAATTTTTCAAATATACCCGACATATTGCAAAATTGGTTATTTTTTATGACGAATATACCAGTCAAACACCATTAAAGGATAAATGCTATTTATTTTAACTGCTCCTTAAAATAGCACCTTGTACAGTTTTATTTAGAATTCAACCTTTAAGATTGTTTATTTTGAATTTCCATGATTGGATATCTTTTTAGCATTTGCAGTTAGTGATATTGAATCTAAAAGCCTAGATACATATTTATAAATTTATCATTTCATTTTAAATCAGTGAATCCAATATTCCCTATATACCAATTTTTATGAGATGTTAATGTTATTTTATTTGTTTTTTAATGTCTATTAAAATACTAGAAAACAACTGATTCTTAGTGGCGGACTGACCATACCTTTGTGTAGGATAAGAATAGGATTTGCCAAACATGAACAATTGTGACTAATTCATCTTAAAATATGTTTGCAACACTTGTAACATTTCACAAAAATTTAATGGTTTTTTTAGAGATAACGGAAGAATGTCTACCACTTAAATTAATAAAGATAATATCCAAGACTAGCAGAATGCAATGCGGTCGTCATATCACAATTTCATGGCCCTCTCGTCCCGATCTTACAGGCATTCAAAAACCATATGGAATTAATTTCGGAAAATTGGCGATATTCACAGTCTTTACTTAGCAGCATTAGTCTTTCGACAAAAATAGCATATAAATTAAAACGTCAATAACGGAACGAAATTTGAATGAGTTTTAGTCTCACTCTAATTCGCAAAATCTAAATTCAAGTTTATTTATTTAACTAAATTATCCGCGAAAACTCCATTAGATTGCTAATGGACTCGACACCACAAGTGGATAAGATGCAATGCCGCCTATTTTAATTGATCGCATGCTTCTCAAATGGACGGAGTTGTTGCGGTTCAGATACGAGAATTTTTGAAATAAGCAGGCACAACTTTGGTCCATTATTCTAGTGTGCAAACAAATTTAACGTAACCGAACAGCGACATTGCTGTCAAAATCATGTTTACATTTTCCAGCAGCTGGCCAGATCTTCCAACCAAACATTCGCTAAATAAGAAATTATGGTGAGCAGAAATAGACTCGAAGTCTCTGTGCGATTGTTGCGAATTTCCACTTGAAGATCGCCGGCTACGCAGACGTGTTGATTTGCATCAGATTTGGACTTCTGGAGTCTGGGGATCAAAAACGTCTCAGATTTTTGTTTACATCCCCCACGAAGACCGAACACTTCGCGATCCGATCACGTTTACGTTTTCTGAATGCTGCCGGTCTCCGGCTGAATGGAATTCTTTGTTGCTCCGTCGTTCACGTTCATAATAGGTCCATGCGGGATGCTGTGGAGGCTTCGTGGCATGTACGTCGACGAGCACATAAATCAGCCAAGGCTGGCTTTTGTGTGCAGCGCCTTTATTTCCGGGTTTCTTTAGGTCACTTAAGGAAACTTACAATGAGCAAGCAATTGATTATTCAGTTCTATCAGTCGAATCGATCTCATAGCCCACTTAAAGCCGGCCGATCGTCGCTATCAATCGGCTTGCGTACTTTTCGAAAAGTTTACCGACCTCTGGTCGGTGCTCCACAATTACCTCTATTGTTATTCACTTGAGTCATTAATTTCAGCTTGGACGAAGTACTGAATGGAGTTGTAAAATTTTCGCGATCAATATCCATTTTACTCGATCAAGACTCCTTGGATAGGTTTAGAAGAAGATGAAGAATAATTGCGTGATATTTTTCTATTTAACGACTTTTTATTAGGTAAAGATTAAAGGTTATTTCATGGAAGTTATTTATTTTTTATTGTTTTTAATTAAAATATGATTATAATGCATAACAAAATTTCAACTCAGCTACCTCGAAAATCCCTAGAATTTTCTTTACAAATACCGACTCGATTTAGATGAAACATTTTATAAATTTGTTAAAATTTAAGATTAGGAATACTGATTTCCTTAGGGGAGATTTCTGGTTAAAGAATCAACTTATTTTGGCAAATCTTGATTTCACATACTTTCAGAAATATACCGTAAATTTTCACGGAAAATTCCTAGTATATTTTTTTTTTGCCTGAATGCCACAATGTAGGACTTAACGAATAAATAATACTTTAGAACAATGTTACACTAAAATTTACTAAATTCAAATTATTTAGCGGCTAAGTAGACTTGTATGTACGTCAATGCAGGGTGCAGTTAAAAATGTATTATAATAATTCTTAATTCATGTTGCAATACCTTAAACGTCCTTCAATATAACCGACGGGTCTGAAAGTAAGTAGAGAACAAAAACTATGAACTTCGATCGAAGAGCATAATGTCGATAGTCGCGGAGCGCAATGATCTTGCTATGCTGCAGCGCATTTCATCAGTCTGGGAGAATTGCACTGATTGAGCACGAGGAGCTCTAAGAAAAAGTGGTTCTTAGCAGATTCTGGCGTTTCGTCGCTGAATTGAGATCCATGCAAGACGAATTAGATACGCCACTTGATTTAATTGAAAGGAGGTAATTGTTTTGCTTCCAATTGATGCGAACGCTTTACGGAGGGTACTCATTTAAAAGACGGTCACCCGAGTTATATTTAGCACGAGCTACACAAGTTTGCTAAAAGTCGGGGCGATCAAGTAAACTGGAGCTAGACTAAAGTGTGGCACGTGCTTGTGCATAGTCGCTCTAGATTCTATAAAACGTTTTCGAGCTATAAAAGTAAGTGGCCCATTTCTCAATTTAAACGCTTTGCACTTTCTTTTCAGTAATTCAATATTTCGAGCTTGAAAAAAAATTAAAATTACATATCTATGTGCATATGTATTTTAGATCTTAAATGTTACATCAAAATTAGTTCGTGAGACTAAAAAAAAACGTTTAAATTGGAAATGATCATTGTAGTCCTAATAATCACGCTTCATTAAAAACAATCTGAAAAACTAATCGTTATGATTAATACTCACTAATAATATCTTATCATATAAAAAAAGGAAAATAAATACTAGGAATTTTAATATCATAATTATAAAATCCAAAAACAAACAAAAGGGGTAATTTTTGCTTATGTACTTTCATCGTGATGCTACTCTTGGCTCAGATAATTTCTGCATTTGAAAATTTGTATTTACATGGGCACTCTGCCCAAAAATATTTTCTTCTCAGATGAAAAGATTTCACTATCGAGCGAAATGTAAATAAACTAAATGATCGTCTCGGCTTTAAAGCAAACCATAAGGTCACACACGATAAATTATTATTGACAATAATCATTGAATTACTCTACCTTCTTCGCTTTAAAAAAAGCTTTTCTCCTAAGCAAATGCAGTCAACGATTATTGTTAATTAAAATTTAAAATTGATCGCATGTAGGGTCCTATACGGAAATCGAGGCACCTTTTTGGCACAGAAAGAAAAACAATGAGCGGATAAAATTATTATATAATGGTACTCGTTTGGTATTCATTGATGATATTGGAAACTGAACCCATATCGAAGAATCAGATTCGAATGGCATGCAATTTTTCTTATGATTCGAATCGTTTGTTTATTTTTTATATTAGTTCTATACATTATCAAACCTATAAAAATGTATTTAGATTCAAAATCGAAGGGTGAGAAAAAAAATTTTAAAAGCCGCTTCTCTCTAAATGAATGAAAAATTGATATATGTGGAGAATTTAGTAAACTTTGAAAAAAGAAGAAAATCCATTAAAAGCGAAAATCTAGTCCCGAAAATTTCAAATTTCACCAGGATAAGAATAACTTAAGCCAACAAAAAAATTTAAGATTTTAGTTTTCACGCGGAAAATAAAAATTTTAGTAAATTTCATTTTTCAAGTAAGTTTACTCTTTAGGTGAGAAACATTCTGAAGTTAATTCAAAACTATCAAGATAAAAATAATTAAAAGCTTTGCTGACTGAAAAATCACCAAAATACTGAATTCATTACGAAAAATTTGAATTATTATTTTTTGTTCGCATGTTTACTTTTATGTTTGAAAAGAAATGGAAATATTCCATCAGGATCCAAAAATTGTGTTCGAGTTAATTTGATTGAAATTTTGATTCTTGCTGGTGATCTCTGTCTAATTCTAAGCAATGAAGGTTCGGTGTGATCACTGATTTCAAATCAGATTTAATTCAATGCTATTATTTTGCTATTGTGATCATTTTAAGGCTCTTAATTTCCTATAAGGAATTATTTTAAGATTGATTAGTTGTTTAATCAAATTCCAAATTTTTTGAAATTTCATTTTATGTGAAAGTCAGGATAGGGGCGATAAATAGGGGCCAATGAGGGCGCGGGTATTTTTAACTTTCATAAAAATACATCAACTATGATTTACGAAAACAACCCCACACCTGGGCGTATAAGTAACTAAAACGTAACTCCTTTAATTAGGCTAAGATCACAAAAGTATCTGAAAAGCCTTATTATTTTGACCCTAGCAAGTCACACGGTCTTACCTTGCGTGCGTGCCCGTGCGATAAACAATCGAAAAAGAGTACGTACGTGACTTGGCGGCTCGACCGTGCGACCAGTAATTAACTTTCAATTGTGCGTCTTCGATCCCTGCCCGGTGCAGAATTAGCATACTGCTTGAACTTATTAATTTAACGCAATTGGCCATATCGCTTGTGATTGCCTCCGGCTAAAAATCGCTTAGTCACCTGATTCCTTCCGAGGTTCTACGCAACGCAGAAAATATCCAACGAGGGCGGTTTAAAGTCCTCCCAGATTAAACTAGGAAAGGCGTAACATTTTAGGATGCTCAACGTCCATAATATTGCTAAAATTGGAGTAAGCCGCCCCTGATTATGTTTTCGAGTGGCTACCGAGGCTGGTATCTGATATGAGGCTATAAATAAACTGGAACCAGATACCAATTTTATAAATGAGCACTTCGCTGTCGAAGGATGGAAAAAGGACGGATTGTGGAAATGTAAACCCCCGCCCTGATTTCGGGATTATGTTCAATGCAATGAGCTCTAGTGCTCTTGAACAAGCCCTCAATTGATATAAATTTAATCGATACCGGAACAATTGAGCAGTGAACCACTTTTTAGAAATATCTAAATTACATCGCTCCACTTTGCAGTTAAGGGGGTCTTCTAGATTCAAAGAGTGGAAAATTGAGAAGGTTTTTGAGAAACAAATAATAAAAGGAAAGTATTGGATTTTATATCTTTTATTTTTTTTTTAACCATTGAATTTCAGAGTTATTTTCGTTATACCTGAAATAAATATTCCTTTACCCTTTTGGTATTTTGGGATGCTTCATTATGGAAGAATTACTTGTTTTAATTCATTCAATTTATTTAATGTTCGTGTTGAATAAATTGTAAAGGTAGTTAAATAATGGATTAAGAAAAGGTTTTGCTCAAGTTCAACATATTTCTTTAAGTACTATTTAATTTAAGAATTGTATTATGAGTTGGTATATCCTATCAATATTCAATTTGCAATGTATTTTTTTCAATTGTTAAAAATTCGGAAGGTCTGTTAATTTTCAAACAAAAATAGTGTGCGTCCAGTGATCTGCGGTGGTATTGTCATACAAGTACAACCCAAGTCTAGATCTAAAATAGCCTGGACTTTTTTATATATAAATTTGCAAATTATATTTTATTTACGAGCTGTTTTGGTTCACAGGTGGGCCAGTGGTTTCTGCCATCACATATCAACGATTATTGGTCTGAAATGGGAGCTGCGAGGGAAGGAGCACCTAGAGAAAGACCAGGCCTGCGTAATCGTTGCCAACCACCAGAGTTCAATCGATATTCTTGGTAAATTCACGTATTATTAAGTCCAGCGAATACTTTTCTAAAAAAACGTTGTTGAGGAAATTACCTGATCTTTTTAATGTTTTCACATCTCTGCAACAAGAACAAAGGTTCTTTTACCCAACTACGATTTATTTCTCTTTTTTAACGAAAACTAGCTAAGCTAAATATTTACCAGTGTTGGAATTTGAAAGAAAAAATAATATTTTATATTCAAAAATAGACTGATATTACATTTAGTAACCCTTTATACTTTTCTGATTTGATCAAAGAAAAAAAAAGCTTGGTAATTTGCCTTTACCCCTTAAAACTTTCGTGAGGTACATTTTTTTATGAAATATTTAAAAATGCTTTTGCAATAAAATGCTAAATTTGGCTTACATGTGGACTGTATCCGCTGGACTATACTAGCTATACCCAAATTATAATATGCTTTTTTTGACACATACAAATTCATTTTTTAGGTATGTTCGACATTTGGCATGTGATGAACAAATGCACAGTTGTCGCAAAAAAAGAGGTCTTCTACGCCTGGCCCTTTGGCCTGGCAGCCTGGCTAGCCGGTCTGATCTTCATCGATCGATGTCGAACGGGCAAAGCACGAGACACACTGCACGCAGCTAACCAAAAGGTGAAGGAGCAAAAGATCAAGGTCTGGGTGTTCCCAGAAGGTACCCGCCGAAATACAGGAAACATCCACGCTTTCAAAAAGGGTGCGTTCCACATGGCGATCGATGCTAAAATTCCCATTCTGCCGGTTGTGTTTAGCTCGTACCAAACATTCCTGAACGATAGTAAGAGAACTATGAATCCGGGGGAGATTATTATAACCACCCTGCCAGAAATACCCACCGCTCACTTAACCAAAGACGATATACCTGAATTAATGGACGATGTCCACAAGAAGATGTCCGAAGTCTTCCAGAAGACATCAGCTGAAATTCTAGCCAGAGCCAAGGCGAGTCACAAAGATAATCTGCTTCCATCGCATCCAGGACATGAAGTTGGAAAAAAGAGCGAGGAGGAGGAATATGCAAAGAAGCAGAGAACCATCAAAGAAGCTGTGAAGGCGCAGTAGGGTGGCCCTAACAGCCCAAAACCTAAGAAGTACTCTAGAAAAAAGTCTTATATATATTTCAATTTTCTACTACCCTCTAAGGAAATCCGTAACTAGCGCGCAAGAGACAACGTGTGTGATGAAGTTCTTTATGGTTAAGTCCAGGTCAATTGTGTTACAGGTTTCATGTACGTTTTTTTAATCTGTTTTATGGTTTAGTTATCCAGTGGGTGTTCCTAGAATGTTTGTAACAGAAAGATAAAAACAAAAAACACCCAACCAACGGCTGTACATTAAACTCAAAAAGATTTGTAAACCCTAACGACTGTTTTGAACATATTTAGCAGCTGTAAGATGTATCTTTAATGTAGCCAAGGTGTTCTTCACTTGTACAAAAGAGCATATAAAAAAAACAGAACAAAATACATAACACATTTCAGTCCAGCGTGGCCAGAGTTCGGCAGGGGAGAGCAAAATCTAAAATTGAAAAGACTGACCAAGTAACCAGAACCATAATTTGACGACGCGATTTTTAAAATCTAGTCGAAAAAGATTGACTTAGTTTATTCGGGATAATTGATTTTCGTGATAGTTTTATTTTTGTTATTTATGAAATGGCGGTGTACCGCAACTCTGGCCAGGCTGAACTGCGTAGACAAAGAGACATTATAAATTTCTTTTCAATGTTGTGACCTTAGAATGAGAAAATTATAATCAAATAGTTCCATACGAACAGTTTTCGACTATTGAAGAATTCATTTATTAGAGGTATCTTGTTACCCCAGTAGGAAAGTATAACATTATTAACCAAAGGGCATAGTTTGTTTTCAAAACTTTTTTGTGAAGTCGACAGTGCAATTGAGCAATTGCTCTCATTAAGCTGAATAGAGCTAAGGTGAGGTTTTTTAAAATATATTGAAAATTTAGAAAAATTCTTTCACATTTACTGGAGCTATGATAACTCTAATTTGTTTTTCTATTTGCTCATCTTCAGACGTAAACACTTTTTCATTTTAAGGTTACAATTCCAAAAACGAGATTTTCCTAAGATCACATTATTTACGAATGTCGAATCAACTTTCTCACCAATTTGAGTTATTTTCGACTAGCTTCAGCCTTCAGCCATCACAGAGATTTCATATTTAACCGAAATAACAAACCAGAAACAGGGGGTCCAAAAAGCCAAAATTTCGAACAGCGAGATTACATTAAACGGTTTTAGTTGCTTTAAGGTGTTCCATTTCGCGGGTAAAAGCATCACTGTGTATTTTATTATTAATAATATTATTATTATATTACATCAGTGTTTTATTTTTATTTTTAGTATCATCTCTGTCGATACATTTCCATTCCGCGGCGCATGTGAAACACGTGCGTCGCTCTTGTGTCGTTGTCGATATATGAAAAAATCGTTAACACATTTTTGTTGATAGTTTATACCTGATTCGTTAGCACGTAAGCTGAATAGTTTTTATTCATGATGATATTGTATGTAATATTGCAAATATAGGAATTACTATAGTGAGGATATTTTTGGCGTTTTATTGTGTTCATCCTTATTCCTTTCTCTTTCGTGATAATGGAAAGAAATTAAAATCATTTTAATTTTGAAATAAACCTTGAATATTAAATTATCTTTTAGGAAAAAATTGCACATACCTGTTTTGGCATCACAATGGCTATAATTTAATTAATTCAATACAAGTTACAATAAAAATTATAGTTTAAAATACTAAAAACCACTCTTATGAGTAGCGCACTAAAAAGTTAAAAATTGATATTAGATTATGTTGTCACCAAAGTTTCAAATCGATATGACAATTAAACGTGGGTGAAAATGAGCTATAAGATTTACTTATAATATTAGAAAGTTACAAGTCAAGGTAATAAAATCATTTCAAAAGAAATTTTTTGTCGAGATCCATCAGACCACTGCGACAGACAGACGCAAGAGTAATCTTATAAGGGTGCCGTCTTTTTTGTCATTTTAAGGTACGGACCCTTAAAAATAACTGAACCCAAATAATAAATAAAATGCAACATTTAAAGCATGTAATATAAAAAATTGAATCCAAAGAGGAAAGTATCAGGGAAAGACCAAAAATCATAAAATGCATATAAAGTAATGAAGGAAAAATTTAGGGATTAATACAAATGCAAGTATTTAAGTACTACGTTCTACTTATAAATAACAATTTTTTGAATCCAATGAGGTTATCAATAAGATTTTAAAAACTATAAATTAATTCGTTATGGTTTTTCTGGATGCGATAGTTATTCGTTCAGTTGAAATATTAAGCAACTATAGGAACTATAGGAACTATTCATTTATTAGTCAAATTATCATAGTCTGCTTGATAGTGAATTTAATTTAAACTATCAATCAAATAAACAGCCAAGGTTTCAGTTCCAGTTCTATTGTTAAGACTATGGTAAAATGTATTGAAATTAATTTTAGTATAATCTATTCATAAAGTTATTCTTGCACCTAAAAGTTGACTCTTAAAATAATTAAGGAAGCGTGAGCACAATGCCCAAAATAATTTCTTTTTGTTTTAATTAATCCCATTTTACAGATTAAACGTTTTGTTTCTATTTTTCAGAGGAAGGGTTATTCACAGATAAAATTTACACCTTTACCTTTCATACGAATAAATTTTCACATATTAAATACTATAGGCGTTTAAGTACTTAATGAAAATAGAAAATTTATTTTTCAAATAAGCCGCCAAATGATAACCAGAGTAGGAAGTGCCTCCTTACCTACTACCTACCAATCCCTCTGCAGGTCATTAAAGCAACTAAGTGACAACGTTTGTGCCGGGCCGAATCGGTGCAATCGGAGCAATCGCGCTGTCTTCATTCCAATTTCCAATTTCATTCAGTGCTGACCGGTTGCAGGACCGCTTCATATTTTCCTATTTGAGTCGAGAACGGTGAAACGCGTTTTGTGCTGTTGGAAACACACAACTCCAGTGTTTATTTATTTTAAATTAGTCTGGGTAGAAATTCAAAACAATGCCGCCAAAGAAGGCCCCAGTGAATGCATTTTTCCTGTTCGCGATGGACTGGAAGGTGAAACAAAAGCGGCCGATGTCCCAGACCGAGGCGGTCACCTTGGCTGGAGAGCTTTGGAAGGTAAAATCAGAATTGCAGAATTTCAGATTCACGGACTCAGATCGCCACCTCTTTTTGCAGAACATGAGCGACCAGCAGAGGGGCCCCTGGAAGGAGCAGGCCAAGCGGGAAAAAATGCAATCGCGGAACTCCAACGAGAAGTACACGTCCTCGGGAATCCCGCTGTCGCAGATTGAACGGGAAGAGCGGGAGAAGGACCAGAAGATCAGGACGATGAAGAAGGATGTGGAGACCATCGTGAAGAGGAGCTTCAGTGATAACAGTAAGAAAACCATGGCGCTATCGTGAAATACCCTTGAATCGGTCTTCTTTCCCTGCAGCGTACGCGGAACAGACTTATTTCTTCATCCACACCAACTACTTTGCGAAGACGGTCGAGGGGAACATCTACGTCCCGGCTGAAGTTGCCGTATCGTGCTACAACTTGAAAGAAGGTGTGATCAACACCTTCCATTCGTTCCTAAATCCCGGTAAGGCGGCACTCTGCATCTCTGGAGTCTTCTATTTTTTTAATTTACACCTTATGTAGTTCAACCCTTCTCCTGTTCTAAGGAATCCTATTTCACATTTCTAGTTCTTTCGAATAACGAGTTTCACACTGCGCAAGTTCAATATTTTTCCGATTTTCTCATCTCAGTCAAAATATTCAGACACTACCTACCAATTTTTAAACATTGAAGATTTGAAACTTAGCTTGGCATAAGCGAACAATACCTAACCAAATGACTATTTCATTTTCTCACAGAGATATCTTAGAAATTGTTCTACTTATTTAAAAAATTTCGTATGAAATATGTATATTTTATCACTGTACAAAACAAAACAAATTTGATTGTGCCACGGCATTTCGTGCATACATTTTGCCCAATATTCTTCGCCAGGGCTCTCAAATCATAGACAATAGCTCTCAAATCAAAGACAATGATAATTATTATAGCTCTCAAATCAAAGACAATGATAATTTTGGACACAAAGGAAAAAAGTGGACAGTTTAGCCCAGAGTTTGGCCTATCTTGAATAGCCCCTTTTTTGGTTATTATTGATTCTCGACTAGACTCACACCAAACAAAACATGTCGAAATCGTGATTTAGTGGTCATTCGTTTTCACTTTGCTTTTTAATAAAATTGGCAAATCAAACACGTCTACCTGCCGCTTCTGCTCGAATCGGAGCCATCAGAGACCTTTCAACATTATTCTGTCAATGTCCTGCACAACGATGACCAAAATTGGTCTTGAATTCGTTATTCTAAGGATATAATCGGCCTCATTAGAGGCCTTGTCCTAGAAATATAAAAGTATTCGGTGATTCACAATAGACCTGTTTGGTTGTAGTGATCGCGTGGTCGCATTTTTGCCTTTTGCCTTTTGTTTTACGAATAAATAGTTGATAATTTTTGAGTTTAATCGGATTAAAATTTAATTGTAAACCGTTGTTGGAATGTTTGTCTGTCTGTTGCAGGGGCACGGATAGCGATAATCGATCGTGTACTATTAGATCTGCTCCTATACGAAATTTTCAGAAAGATTTTCTACATATTAAAAAAGATTAAATATTTGGTAGGAACGAAAACTTCTAAAACTAAAATTAAATATTTGGTAGGAACAGAAACTTCAGACGTAGGAGTGATGAGCAATAAAACATAATAAAATACGGCTGTCATATTTAACCGTATGGAAATCTTTTTAAACTAAAATATTCCAGGCACGATGATTTTCGGACATGCGTACGAGGCCAAGCAACATGCTGAAAAAACCCATCAGCTTCCTCTGCCTCCGAATGCTTTGGGGGAACGGCAATGCGAGAAAATCTACGAGGAGATTTTGAATTTCATCCAGCCAGACGGGGCTGCGAATCAGTATCCCCCGCTCTTCACGCACGACGAGTACATTCCGGTCGTGTTGTCCATTCTAGAGTTCATGGGTTACGAACCAGATTCGGATAAGATAAAGGTTTACTCCATTGAGTACCTTTTCTACCAACTTGGCGTTAAAGCTGCGGACTTATCAGAGGGAAAAGTCCCTGAAAATTACCACGTGATGGCAGCTGTGTTCGAGCGCGACATCTACGAACATCGGAGTGGAATTGCGTGCGAGGTAAGAGTTAGTTTTACAATCTTTTTCCAAGACTTTTAAATAGATTTTATACCCAGTACCATGAAAGTGTTGATGCAACCAAATTTTGCTCTCTATCGACTGTGGTCCGCTGGGGCTATCAATTCTCTGACGCTTTCTGCAACGAGCTAGCCATTACGATGATTCCAGGGCGACATATTCCGGTGGACTGTGATCTTAGCCCTGTTAAGAAGTTCGAACCCAAGCCAGACTTTAACGATACCGATTCCATAATATCGAACCGCACAATGGCGTCAACTTCATTCCAATCGAACTTGACTCAATTAAAGTTCGAGAAGGAGGAGGGATCGATGATTTCAACGACCTCAACGGCTCAATACGACAAGGATGATTTCCCAGCACTTGGGGGTAAAAAGGGTTCAAAAAAGACTAAAGTTGCTAATTATTCATCCGTCAATGACGCTTCTGATGAAGATTCAAAGGTCGATAATCATTGGTCTATTCGTGCTAAACTGAATCCTAGAGTACCAAATGAGGACTCTTTTAGTTTTGGGTCAATTGTAAGTGGAAGAGGTCGTGGAATTGCGCCCAGAAGCAACGCATCTGATACCAATTCAGTAAAAAGTTTGGGTCTTGGCAGTGGAAGAGGTAAGTTTTTCAAATTATTTTACATTACCAGATATCAAGCTCTAAAAAAATATTAAATTAAAATTCTAGGTCGTTTCTTCCATCAGGAGTAATTTTTTTTTTTGGAATTTAGGAGCACAACAAATTGTTTTATTGTTTCTCAACTACTTGACGATTTCTGGAAATATTATTTTATTATTACTTTGAATTCTTTTGTTTATTTTTCGTAAAAGAAATTTGTTTCATAAATGTTTATAAAAGATAAAAAAATAAAGAGCTATTTTCGTATGTGTGCTCTGCTGTCGATTGTTTTTTCCTTAATAAAAAAAAAAATAAAACTCATCGACATCCACTCAGATTTCGCTACGATAATGCAACTGCGACAAAATGAAGCTCCTAAACTGTTTACACAGTTGAGTAGCCGCCAAGAGGTTCTGGGTAGAAAGTAAAATGAGTCATAAATAATTTTGAGTTTATGTTTGTGGCGCGGCGAGCTACTCGACTCACTGCTAAACTCTGCAGATAAGTGGCTAAATTTTTCTTATATCACAGCAGACTAAAAAAATGTAGTCGTTAAGACATTAGGGCAAGTTCATTAAATACTATCCAGTCGTATTACTGATAAACTCCTATGTACTGCCAGATATTATAAATATGTGCAAGCGAACAGGCGACAAAAAACGTAAAAAAAAATAAAAGTGTTGACGACGAATTGTCATGCGCACGAAAAACTTTGAGTCTGCGATATAAGGGCTCCTCTATTCATTTAAACTTCTCGTTTTTTTATATGAACATGCATTATTAAGATAATAGCCACACTTATTTTCAGATTTTGTTTAAAAATAAAGGCAAAAGAAATTCTTTAAACTTGAAGAGAAACCTAAGCAGTTTAGTAGTAGATGTTTTCATGTTTGCGGTACGCAAATATTCTGCAAAACATATTTTTCAATAATAAATACTATAAGTATCAATCATTAGAAAATATTGCTTGTTTGAGGTATGTATATTCCTTACAAAAATTGTTCGAAGATGTGCGGTATTTGTAATTAATCACATAAAATTGCAAGCAAGCATTCTGTCCAGTTAGAAAATTTAAATTTTAAGACAATTTACAAAAGTGCAGAGAATTTCGTTTAGGCTGTGAGATAAATATTTCTTAATATTTTAGGATATGTATATTAGTCTAAAAAAATAAAATCACATACCATTAATGAAAGATATTAAAAAGTTTAAACCCCTTTCCAATAAATTTTATTAAAGCTATTCGTTGTCCTAGAAGTAATTTAAATGAGAAAATTAAATTGTGGTAATTTAAAAAATTCTTCGGCTTGAAAACTAATGGTCCATGCTCAAGAGTTCAGTTCCTGCAGTTGACTGCTTAATTCAGTTTAAGAAAAGTAATTGCAGAATTAACCAGTATAAAAACTGATTTCTCGAATATAGGAATGCTATCAAAATAAAATGTTTATTAATTAACATGTGAATTATTTTGGAAATATTGTTTTTATTCTAACCATCATAATGAATACATTTAGCAAATTCAAATTTATGAATCCTTGATATTTCCCACTAAATTGTATTCGTTTTTTTTTGCTTTTATTTACATCGAAGCTACATAGTGTAGTTAATGTTCGAAGTAATCTAAACGAAAGAAATAAGTACTGAAATAAGAGTTTAACTAATTTTCGTCTGTCCACAGTGATTTCTTGACTCCGTTCTAGAAATAATATAAAGGAAAATTAGAGCGCAATTGTTTTTTTCAAATAGTTTTATTACTGAAATATGATAATAATAGTATAAATGTTAATAATCTCTGCAACTATAAATTCTTTATTAATAATATATTCAGTACATAGTAAACTATGATTATTACAACTCCGAATAATGTCTGAGCGGTACTCGTCTTGCAACGTGATCAATCCCTCACATTCCGTCTGGATTACATTTTTGTAATTTCTTTTTCCTTCTTAATTTTTCCAGTTTTGTGGGATTTCTTAACATGCCTAAAGATTATAAAACAAAGGGGTGAGAAATCTATTAGTAAACGTGTGTCGTATTATAATGAAGGATCTAGTGCATGTCATTAAAGGTGTGCCTGTGATTGCTCTGCAGCGATATTCCGAATTCAAATTACGAGCTTCATGCGTTTTCAGCTCATATCTAGCTTACATTACCTAGTTGCTGCTACATAATGATACTCAGTGGCTTCGTGTCTATTTACCTTACTTTATGTATATAATTTTGGTCTGATAAATAAGAGTTGAACTGTTCTGCTTTGTATTTGATGGTTTTATTTTTATTTTTTTTGGTCAAATATCAGTAGAATGTCCGTCAATAAGCTATCGTCGCCTAAAATCTTCAAATTTAATCATACTTAACCGTCACTGCAATTCTTTGATAAAATTCACGGAACACGTCCTCCGATAAAAACAAAATACACTAAAAGGAAAATATTCTTCAAACAACCGAATTTATCCTACGGAAGCATCGTCTTTCACGGATATATAACATTTTTGCTATCACTCATCGAATTTGTTTTCCTAAAAATACACCGACAGCCCCTAAAACGTCGTCCCTCAATATCGTTTGAACGGTTCAAAATTTTTCTGATTGTGTTCAAATTTTCGCTTATTTTTCTTAATCTTCTCGTAAAAATTAATTTCGAGATTGCCCTATCATTCGCTCTCTCTAGATTCAGCCTTAAAACTATGGGTTTAGTTATAAAAAGCTTCAATACAGTATATAAACAAACGTAACAATAAAAAAATCATCCAAAAAGCACATCCTGTTTTATCTGGCGTCGTCGATGTCCTCGCCTTCTGAAGAACTTCGAATTGTGTTGTACTGGGAATTTCGACTTCGGAGCATTCGCAGGAAGCTACCGACCGCGAAGATTGTTCTTCTGTGACGATGGAATATTCCCTGGTACAGGGCGTCTCGTAAGGTTTTTCGATCCTCCACATCAACTGAAGCTGTTAGTGAGGTTTGGTGTGGAAGTCGTCCGCTGCGCACTGAAAATGTTTTCGGAAACTGCGTTAGTTTCAAAATTTAACTCTTTAAAGGCGAAAATAAAAGTTCAAACAATGGTTTTACTTTGGAAGACGAAACGAAAAGATCTTCCCTTAAAAGTAAGTTAAATAAATGATTTTATCCGTCTTAAGCCAAAGTTTTGACTCTGGAAAATGAAACCAGCCGTAAAATTTACCCTTTGCGTTTATTTATTCAATTTTTTTTGGGAAATTAGGGTTTGCTGATAAATAAAATGTTGCTGAATTGACAGATTCAATTTTTTTCGATTGGCTTAAAGATGACGTATGAAGTAAAATTTGGGTATTGTTTTAAAAATAATCTTTTCCACGCAATTCAGTAATTAGAGACAAAACGGTACAATTCGTAATCCTTTCTAAAAAAAATAAAACAAATGGGCCTTACTCTGGCCTTTTCTATATTTTTCGATTTAAACAATCATATAGTGTTTCAGAAGAAATTATTTGAAATGAGACTATTTCAGACTATTCGAAATTCAATCGAAGGAAAACAAGATCTTAATTAAAGTTAATGTAGCATTTAAGGCGTTAAACTAACCATTGCTAATAAATTTTAGATGAGACTACAATAATTAAGAAACGACAAAATTAAATTAATTAAAGCAGAAATCTACAACGTGATGCTATATAAATAAAGTGAATAAACCTTTTTGTCCATATTATTTTATGAATTCTTTGAAATCAATTTTAGAATTGAAATGAAAACAAGGTTTACATGTGTATCTAATTTAAATGTAAGTAATGTGACACCAATTATTCTCGATCTCAATAGTTTTTGTTTTAATTAGATACTGCGCGAAAACCAATCATTTACAATGAATGATGCAATATCTATTGACAATTGGCAAAATTTTTCTAGGTTTACATTACATTACAATCTAAATTCCTATACCTGATTCTCGTCGTCGTTTTGGTGATAAAAATTGCTGTAGGGCAATAAAATTGACTAGATCGTTTCTTCCACGAGCTGCTTCAATAGCTGCAATTTTTGTCCAGGTTGGTAGATCTCTTACGGCGTTCGAGTGATGTCCTAAAAGATTATTTTGGTGTGATACCAAAGAAAGATTTGGACTATTTTTAATTTTGATTAAAATCAGGTCAGTTGCCTTAAGAGTATCTCTGATATATTTTCTTTTTAAAAGAAAGTGATATGATTTCTAGATACTGATCCTAAATGATTTGGACAAGCAATTCAGCTTAAGAAAACCAATTGCTGAATTGTGAATTCGATTGCAAAAATTTATTTCTTGAATGCAGCCTTTGTGTGGTTCGAACGTTTCGCCACTTGTCCCATAATTTTTTAAATATTCGCAGAAAATATAGTTTTTTTTTCACCCTTTAGAAGAAATTGTTCTATATGCCAATTTTTGTATATGTCGCTCAAAATTTCGAAACTCATAAAACTTCTATCAACTACTTGTAGCTGAATTGTGATTAGAGAACTTCGGATGTAAACTTTAGAATGTAATTCAGCTATAAAAACTAAATTTTTATTTCTGACCTCACCTGAATTTGCAAGAGGTGATCTTGGCGACTTGATACCAAATTCCTCAAGGTCCTTGGTTGTGGCACTAACCAGGTCTAGTTTAAGGGCACGTTTGGCTATTTCTGTACTATTTGCTTTTGGCGAAAGTTGCAGCTCA
This sequence comes from Eutolmus rufibarbis, assembly GCA_963920795.1. Classification (NCBI taxonomy): domain Eukaryota; kingdom Metazoa; phylum Arthropoda; class Insecta; order Diptera; family Asilidae; genus Eutolmus; species Eutolmus rufibarbis. The sequence continues at coordinate 41,263,808 of OY987206.1, read as the reverse complement.
ACGGATCGCTGACTGATTGCACTTTTCGGCGGTTTTGCATCAGCAGGACGTACTTGTTGCTGCTGTTGCTGTGACATGATCTGTTGCTGTTGGGTCGGCTGCTGTTGCGGAGCGGACCCAAGATCCATAATCGAAACCATTTTCAACACAATCCAACTATTTCAGTCTCTCAAGCTATAAAAAGCGAAGCTCACAGTGTATCTTTTTTGGGAATCTGGAAGGTTTTAGCTACGATTACATAAATTACTACGATCTCTAGGGCTAAATTAAACACAGGGTTGGATATCTACGGAGAATTGCACTTCTACGGAGGGCGTGCCTCGCTGCGGTAGTTTTTCTCGTTTGGGATATTAAGGCAACTATCGAAGTCTGAGTATTCAATGTTGAGCTGTTTTGACCCGATTTCGCTTGATGGGGTCGTCGATGTTCCCGTCGTTTCCTGAGACGATGAGAAGTCGGTTAATATAATTTTTGGCAAATTGCCGAATTCGTTTATTTGCAGGCCGGAGAGGCTGTCTACCAGCTCGCCAACATTGCCGTTTTTCACTGTATTAAAATCGATGCCATTTATGCTCTGTGATCCATTAGAGGCTAGCAGGCTATCATTTAACAACAGGAAATCGCTCATGCTATCCTTAGAGTCTAAATGATGGTCCGTTCGTTTCCTTGAGAAAATCTCCCTGTGGTTGGGATATCTCGATCCTAAGATCCCTTGGCCACTAGGTGATCCGGGTCTTGTGATTTTCACCCGAATTTGGCACTCTCCAGTCGTGAGGATGTCCTCCTCGTCGTAACTATTTATTGGAGTACGACGACCTCTTTTTCCAGTTGGACGCTTTAGATTCACAACTCTCTTCACAGTACTCAACAATTTTGATCCAGAGTCCGCTGAAGCACTGGATAGGGAACTGCTAGCACTACATGCGCTTTCCTTGCGGTTCCGCTTGAGGGCGTTACGCTCGCCGATCGACTGCAAATAGTTCAAATGGGAGTGAAACCCTTCATCGTAGCACTCCGAAGCTAGTTCGATTAGATAATTGTCACCATAAGCTGATATGGTGGGGTACGTGCCTGGGGCTTTTGTGACATCAAAAGCGTCGTGACGCCGCCGTCGATTGGTTTTGTCCAACCTTCTAACGTAGCCCAACGTAAGATTTTCCTCCTCTCGTCTGTCGTCGAGCTCGGCGATATTTGTTGTTTCTCTTGGTGAATGGAAAATTGGATTTGCCACTAGAATGCTATTTTGTAGCCATTCGTTTACCCTAGTTGGCGCCCTTGACGGATTTTTTCCCTTTGACCTCGGCGATTTGGAACCTCCGCCGTTGTATAATCGATTCTGGCGATTTGCAAGATATTTCAATTCAGTTAGCGATGTCGCTGCACGGATTCGACGGACGCTCGGATTGTACAATTCGTCTGGAGGCTCAAGTTCGCAAATCGTTTGACGGCCACGCCAGGGGAAGACTTCAGGAAATCTGTAATGTAAAAAATAGAAAGTGTTAAAAATAGGAATTTTGATGTTTTTTATGGAATAGATTTAAAGGAATTTTATTACACAATGCTATGTTAGTTATTTCGAGACTTTTTACATCGTATTGCAATATTTGCAAAACCCAATCAGCTTTCGTAGCTCAAAAGTTCATTAGATTACCACTTAAGACGCCGAAAAATTAGAATCAACCCATTGCCGTAAGAATTGCACTACTATGATCCAAAGAAAAAATTTGGTTTATATAAAAAAAAAAAGTTACCCCGAAACTCTTTTGGAATTTTGACTTCGAAATGAAAATACCCGATTTTGTTCACAAAAATGTGAATCCTATTAAGTGCAATATATTCAAAGTTATTTGTGCAAAGTAGTGCAATCCTGACGTTATTGTGTTAAAAGCTAGCTAAACGTTATATCGATGTAGAATCCGATTAGGAAAAAACAAATACAAGACAAAGAATTACTAACATTTTATATTCTGAAAAGAAATTAAAGAAACAAAAATACATTTTAGTACCTAAGTATCCGTTTTCTATTAAATTGGAGCTATGAATAAATGGAGCAGCGATTTTTCAAACTTCTATCGTATTATTACGAAAAATTAATATTTCTGCAGTAGATATTTTTAAGACGTGCATTTGACCTCTCAGTTTATGGGTCTCCTAAAGTCTGCAAAGCTGCAGTCAAATATTTGAACTTTTCTTGTAAGTCTAATGAGTTTTTGATGGAGTAATTTAATTAAAAATTAAATGAACTTGATAATGTCTTATTTAGACAACAATGTACTGAAATTTTGTGTTGGCAAATTGCAAACGGAAGCAACCGGAAGAAATGAAACATCACTAATAAAGTTTAAGTTAATCAAGTAGAAACTTTAATGCCTTAAAGATTTTGTTCAAGCAAATAAATTTCATGTAAACGACTTAATGGCTTGACAAGTTACGAATTTGATTGGAAATAATAAGAATACGAGTTTTTAGTCATAAATCGTCATATTTTTTATGAGCACTTCTCACAGTTTTATAACTGTATATGAAACTCATGTAAGTTTTAAAATGCTTGTAATAAAAACTTAAGATGATTTTCAAATCAAATCCACATGAAATAAAATAAAACTAATATAATCTTACTCTGAGGAATTTTAGAAACAAGAAAATAAGAGCTCAGATATTCGGTTTTATTGTGCATAAATGTTTTAATTATGTGTAATGACATCAAGTTGAATTGCTCAAGTGCATGCAGGAAAAATATCGCTTGTTACTAAACATACTTTCGGTTATAAATAGAACTCCAAATATTTCCTTTATTGCTCAATCATATCGAATTGTATCATAATAAATGCACAAACAAACATGGCAATGAGACTGAAATTAGGAAATAAGATAAGTTTTGTTTGCAGAACTTACATTCACGTCGCACTAAAATTAACAAGAAAAGTTTTGAAGTAGTTCTCCTCCTGGCACGAGGATAACAACTGGATAAACACACATTGGAATTACATATACTCTTGAATTCATAAGTTTTGCAGTTAATCCAAATTACCTAAATTTTAGACGGTCTTAATACACTAATTTATAAAAATAAGAGGTATTGTTAATTTTCACATGTGTGCTCCATATCATTGCGAAATATAGTTTAAAAACTATTATTTTTATGATTTAAAATTTTGGAATAAAGGAACGTGCTATGCTACAACCTTAATTCCCGTCCCTTCAGCAGGTATTTCATTAAATTGGTGGTTATTAAAAAGAGTAAATTTGCCTTGGAATTTTATTCAAAATATCCCTTTAACATTGTACATTCTAAATTTTTTTAGGATATTATGTGTATATGTAGTACATACACATATGTATGTATGTATGTAAATTTAAATGCGGGGACCTAATCACGTTTTCATAATTTTTACGATTTCAAATTTGCTTCCTCAATTCGAATTAATTTTTGAGAAAGATTGCTGCTAATTAACCTTCTGGATAAGAATTCAATTTCTACAGTCGTCGACTGCTCAATTCAGCTCAAAAAAGCAAGCGCTGAATTGAGGAGGCGACTACAGAAACTGAATTTTTAAATAGGGGATAAGCAAAAGTAATATTTAGCAAAGAAAATATTTATCAGGAGGCCAAAACAAGTCTTTTAGTGATTTTTTAAGTCGTGTTATTTATGAATAATATATACATATTTCGTTTTTGTTGAATTATGAAAATGAAAAAACAACACAAAAATCGTTTGTTCAAGGATTATTTTTTCAGGTCTAAAATTGATCGAATATTTTTTAAAAGAATATAGAATGGAAATATGCATAATTGATTAGCAGAATACACCCTTAATAACTTCGCCAGTGTTGTATGTACTTATATCAAGTAAACCACATAAATAAATTATTGTGGATATTTTCACATTCACTTAGGTAATATATTCACAGGAAAGTCTTAATATCGTTGAATAGAAGCGCGTAGTCACTTACTTCCTTGGGAAAACAAAGCAAGGAATCTGTAACACTTCCCGGTAATTCAGTGACTCATTGAATTCCCTTAAACCCTTCACGGAGCTCTTCCTTCGACGCTTTCGCAATTTCTTTTTCTTCTTAAAGTCCTTGTAATGGTTTGCAATTTCGTGGGAGTCTTGGGCAGCGAAAAACTCCGCGTCGAACAGTCGACGACCGCAACGGCGCGAAAAAACGACAGGTTCCCGGAGGACCACAGATCGCCCCTCGACCCTCAACATCCCGAACATTTTCTTATCTTAAAATTTTATTTTAACCGGAACTGAAGCGATTGGTTTCACCTGTGCTTGTGGCGAGACTGAGATACTTCCGCCGACCCGTGGAGCTCGCAACCCTTCCGCGCGGGACAACAATTTATTTCACCAATAAATATCAATAAGCATAAAAAAGCGAAATAAAAACCGAAATTACATTATGAGGTTATTATACTGAGTTCAGCATAGAAGACGAAGAGCCTCCTCGCTGAAGGGCCCCAGCGTATTAAAGCGAAATTGGATATAGCTCTGCGGAGCACCGCAGCCCCGAGCCCCTCACCACTGGGCGGAGGCATGCAAAAAAAATTAATCGAATCCGAGGGATATCTGATTTGAATTGGAAATTGAGCTCCACCGGGGCTCACCCGATTGCTAGATTACTCGAGAGCTGGAAGCTCCACCACGGTGCGATGTGGCTCCTCTGCCCGGAGGCCTGGATTTAATTCACAAATTTGAAAACGTGAGGTGCTCCTGCTCCTGCTCTTCGAGCTGGTTGGTGCCCCACCGAGGAATTCCTGTAGCGTGTCTGGCCACCATAAAAGGATGGGACCCCACCGCATCCTGCTGGGTATTGCTTGAAATGATAAATTAAAACTTTGGTGGAACAAGCCAAGTCCGGAGCCCCCGGGGGGTTCGGGACAAGGTGGGGACACAACCTTGCAACAAGTGACTGAGTTGGCCTGAAAACCCCCAACAAGAATCGGCCGGAAAGTTTCACATGCCACAACAGAAAGGGTTAAACCGGGCACGCCGCTGCGAAAATTTATCTTTCTTGAGGGGGGCCCCCACTACCGCCCTCCAGGGGAGCCCTGTTTTTTCCTTGTGATGGGCAATATCTTCGGAAACTCGTATGCAGATTTTTACTTAGTACGCGCTGCGGGAAGCCACGATAATTGCGACGACTTCTTGTTGTGAAGGTCAAGAATACTTCGAAAATTGTCCGTACGCCAGTTTTGTTGGCTACGGTTGGGTGCCGGCGGCAAGTGGGGGAAAATTGAGCAATTATGAATTCAAGGTGAAAACAATGAGGCGAACGCTTTGTGGCGGGTTGTCTTCTGAATCATGGGAATTTTTCGAGTTATTTTTAATACTGAAGAAAGGTTTTAAATTGATTCAGCTAATTTAATCTTTGTAACGCAACTTTTAGGCTTCAGCGAAACAAAAGTCGCTAGCATTCTTCTCCTAAATATTGACCTTAAAGAAACATTCCCTAAAAATCCTACAAAAAAGAGTTACTTTTGAAAATACAAGGTCTTGGCTTAATTTCAAAAATTGGTGCCCTTCGAACAGTCTTTCCATTCACTCCCTCCTAGATCTCTCGAAAGATTGCCTGACAAAATACAAAAATAAAGCTATCATAAAAAGCGAACAGCCTAAAAGTCTAAAAACAACTATACGAAAATTTAATTTTAAAAACTACGATGTTCCTAACACAACACATAAACAATTCTAAATGCAAAATATGTAAAAATAATTTCTTCTTAAACAAAATACCAGGAAACATTTTTCTATAACATTTTCTAATATTCAAATTTGTAGAAAAACTGATTTTTAAAGACACTCTTAATCTTATGTAAAAACACATTTCTAATCTTTAATTTTAAATAGAGTTAGGAATCTGCATACCTACTTTGGTAAATTCACAACAGTTTTTGTGATTATCCGACATGTTTAAAAAGCTAGGCTTTAATACTGATCCTTAAGATTCTTCTCTGTTAGTAATAGTCTTACTTTAAATTTTATATTTCTTTCGGTTTAACATTTAAAAATTAATTTCATATTTTAATTAAAAAAACAAAATCCATTTTTGGTTAACCTCTGCTTTATAAAACTTTTGAGGCTTAATTTCTAAAATTTAAATGGCATATTATTTGTAAAATTGACTCGCTTAGCATTTCAATTACATCTGTAGTAACTTAAATTAGTTTAACTATTTTAAATAAGTATATCTACTTTCTGCTTTGCTATCTAAGACTTTGGAATAATAAAAACGTTTTATATCCATGCATTTTTATCTACAGTGAAAAACATATCATATTTCATATTTTCTAATTTTGCAATTTTGTGTTATCACTTTCATTTCAGCGCACAAACTTCCGACAATTTTGAATATTGCATAATAGTTTTTATTTAAGAATATTTAAGAATTTCCTGGATATCTATTAATTTTTATATATATATATTAATTTTTTCCAGCGATAAGAGAAGAAACAACAAATTTTATCATATGTATGGAGATAGTCTGCACCATTCCGTAACGCTTTTTCAGAGTCAGAAGAATTCATTTGATTGAAAGTTTATATTTATAGCATTTATAGCAATTTTATTCAAATTTTGTAAGTACCCTAGCAAAATATTACTAGCCCCTCCGCTTCACCCCAATTAATGAGTGCGATTTACTGATGACAAAATCATAAGCCTAATTTTTCAGTCATGGGGAAAAAAGTGTGGCGGTTTGGAATAATTTCGTTTATAAAGTTAAGGAAAATGAATGGCTCTATAAAATGAAATATAAAGAGGCATCAACAGCATTTTGCAAAATGTGGCAATTCACCCCCGAACAAAGGGCCCGCCTTCATTCATCGCAGAACGACGCAATTAACACCTTGCGACACTTAAATTCCGCAGAATGCCTCTCCGTCGCGATAAATTCCCTTCAAGGAGGAGCCGAGCCCTTCGTCTTCGACTTAAAGCCCATTTCGAAGACAGCAAAAGTCGAGTGGATGGAAGTTGCTTAACAGTCAAAAACTTTTCAAATAGAAGTCACTTAAAGTACCCTCTCCCAGCCCCTTCGGCTGTCGTCCTGAGTAAACCCTTCGCCGCATTTTAATTGCACTGACCGACAATTTCCCCGCAAGTTTTTAGCGTAATGAAGTCCTTAGAAATTCCAGAAAAGCCATCAGTATCACAAGTGGTGCGGGGGAGTCAACAAAAATGAGGTTGAAAGTCACTACAACAGACAGAGCAGAAGACAGACAGACAGATATTAGGGGCCCCGCGGGGAGAGAGGTAATAAATTTGTGTTCCACTTGAAAGTTGACCCTTTTTCGGGAATAAACAGATGAGACTCAAATCGAAGACATGGACCGGGAATCTTTCATCCTGGTTGCACTTTATCTACTTTTTGTTTGGAGGAATTCCAGAGAAGTAGAAGCAAACAGTATAAATGGCAAAAAATCACGGCGGACAGATAAAGGGTATATGGGAACAGGGATGCGGAGCCCCGGGGCGAAGCACGTACTATCCCCATTAAGGGCGAGCATTGATCCTGGGGAGGAATGGCAGTAAAAAGCGAGGGCATTTCCATTATATCTGGCGCTTAGGAGATATGTCACATCCGGTGGATGTGTTGGTGGAACCCTCGCTGCCCCCAAAGTGCTCCACTGAACGGGGACGCTGAACCCCAGACGAGCGCCAATTTCACTTCGCCAGAATGACTTCATGTTCTAGAAGTTAGCATCGTCGCCATCGCCGTCTATGGGCGGATTATTGAACTAGGTGAATGCCTCTCATGCCCTTTTGCAGAAAGTTTATTTTCAATGAATTATCCCTTTGTTGGGGGAGGGACTCCGAGGCGGAGCCGCACTTCCTTATAATGAATTTTGTCTTTTTGTTTGCCCTATTTTCCCTCCAAGGTCAATGGGCATCTCGGCAAGAATAGACCCCATTCAAAATATGGAGCCTATTCGACTGAATAATTGCCGGATTCCAGTTGTTTAGCTCAAGTTGATTTAAGGGAAGACCTTCGTGAGCCAGTCTTGCCCCCTAGAAACCCTTAGAAGAGCCCTCCTTGTTCCAAAGTTGTAGGCAATCACGGCATAGGTCAACCCGATTCGAACGTTTCGTGTCGATCCACTTTATTTTTAAAAATTCCAAATTCTATTTCGCTTTGATGAGTGCTCGATAAGGGCGCATTTTATCTACCCTCCTGAAGCCCTCAAGTGGCGGTAGCAATCGAATCGACAGACACACGAGGCCCCCCCCCCCCCCCGTAGCCGCATTTCGTATTTTTAGCGCAGCCACTAATAATTGCCAGCAACAACTGGCGGCTCCAAAAAGGTGCTTGCGCTCATGCCATTAGCTCATAAAATCGATAAGATCACACGGGAGCTTCGAAAAATATGCAAGAACATAAAAATATGTTTGGGGATGGTTAGTAATCCTCGAGCGCACTTCGTCAAAAAAAGAACGATTGCAAACAAATTATATAATTTTTTAAATATACATATTTATAATTTGACATGTTTTAGGGCACATGTAACTTACGAAAACCAATTATTTTTTCATATACATATGTATATATTATATATGCCTTACGTCACGTTTAAGCTTAATATACACATCTCAAATAAGATGCCAATCGGAAATTGAAAAAGACCTTCCATTAGAAGGTCTATGGAAGGGCTTTGTTGCTTATGCAAAGACGTTGAAAAGGAAAAATATGCGAGGCTCGAATCGGCACGTGGATTACAGTCAAAATGTTTAGCACATACATACATATTTAATAAGTGGTGCATGTGTGCCGAAATGTTTTCGCGAAGATGTTTATTTTAATTTATTTAAACAAAAGGTCTTATAATAATAACAATTATTATTAAAATGTCTAACAGGGATTATTGTAAGAAATGGGAAATAAGTAGAAGAGATAGGAAGTCATGCTAAAATAGCTTTCGAAAACAGAAATGTATAAAGAAAATAAAGACCTTCCTAACAACTTCTCCTTTCGTTCCCAATAAGGCCTTACCTTTGCGCACATGTTGTATGAAAAGATACGAAAAGAAATGCCTCTTCCAAAGAAGACCTTAAGCATGCCTTATAGAAAGAAGGCTTCCTTTTCCGACTGAAATAATTTTCGAGTTCCAATTCTAAGATTTATGAAAAACATTGTTATTGTATTCTATGATCTATTAAGTCTCAAGTTATTACAAAAATGTTGAATATTCAAGGTATGTATAGTAGGGTGGAGTGAAAATGTATCGAAAATTATTTTTTTTGTTATTTTGTAAAAGCATAGTGGTAAAAAGCTGCCTATGGATGAGCAAATGAAGTATGTTAAATATCATTTATGTATTATAATGGTTTGAGGTGCCCCAAAACGAAAGAATTTTGAAAAAAAGTATAATTTCATTCATTTTTGACAGACTCATTCAGATGTATATAAACCTTAATAATGTATCGGAATAGTATTGTTCATGTTGTTTAAAACCTATATTTTTATGTAATAATAAAAATATATATAAAAGTTTGGAATTTATGGTGTACCAAAACCTCTTAAAACAAAAATAAATCAAAAATTTTGCAATAAATTTGCGACTCATATTTATGAAACATTTATGAGAAATATGTTACAAAATAGCCAATTAAGTAGACAATTCGCGTTTAGTATTATAAAAAGGCATCATCTGACGTGATGACAGTCTGGCCTTGATAAAACCATCATTTTATGAAGTTTAGCATTTGGTTTTGCACTATCGAACATTGACAAGTTTCTGATTTTTTTTCAAAACTTTGTCCCAACGGGGGCACCTCTAAACATAAACCTAGATAAAAAATATTTTCGCTTTTGCTTATTGTGCCTATCACGCAGCTTTTTGCAGGTATGCCATAGTTAATATATAAAAAAAATAATTTCACTCCACCCTAATGTATAGGCACTAATGCACTTTAAAATTCAATATAATTTCTCTCACATACATGATAATTTTTATTACTAAACGTTTAGTAATTAGATTTAGGAAATTTGCCTCTAAATATATTATTAACCATGATTATTATATTTATGGTGAAAATAACAGATACTTTAGCTGTCGAATCACACATGTGACATGACAACAGATTGACCATTTTATTTGGGAATTCTTGGGTTATTTCTTATTAGTTTCTGTTATTTCTAACCTAATATTTATTGTAACATCTTATATCAAATTAGAAACGTTATTGACCGAAAAGAGTTAATTTTATATGTTTCATAGAACATCGAAGTGTAGAATTTTCTTTCGTTCACGATAGCATCTGTAAAAATGTAGCGATTTTAATTTTGTTTTATTATACTCTGAAGGAAAATGTCTCACAAATCGGTATAAATCATGATGTCAAGCTAGTTTAAAAAGTGGAGCAAAATAATTCATTTGTTAAAATGTGATAAAAAGGCAACGATCATTTGAAACCTAAGTTTCATTTATGTGTATGCTGTTATGCTGTATGTTTCGGATCACTGAACATACAAAATTAACCCAGGTCCGGTGCTAAAGAGGTCTTAGATTATTGACGGTAATTCGTATTGAAATATTAAATAGTTTCTACTATATTCGATATCAGTGACTAACGTGTTAATATTGCTGTTTTTTGTTATTCAGGCGAAATATATTTTAGTCATTATTTTCGCAAAAATGGAAAGTCTTCCATAGATTTTTGTTTTTCATTATTTAAAAACCATAGTTAAGAGACCTCATTATCAAAATCACCCAAGCAGTGGAGAAATAAAAATTGAAAAAATGGTGAAAGATAGAAAAACAAACAACAAAATGTTGAAATGCTTTTTATTTGTAATTAATCCACTATTGATTTTCTATTTCGATTAAAACATCATCTAGTCCCCGTGCAAGGTGGTCAGAAACATCTTAGTATCTAGCCCAACCGAAAATCGTTTAAAAACCTTGTCAGTGTTCCATTAAAACACTAAACGTACCATAGCCTTTTAAATAGACCGGTCTGAGCATTTGCTTCAACATTTTACATGCAATTTAACTACTGTTTCTAATTTTACTTGTTTTCATTAGGTAACATAATCATTCTTCTTCTTTTTCGTCCGTTCATTAGAAAACACTTTCATTCAAAAACTTTCCAAATATTGTCGGTAGATTTATTTTAAAAGTTATAAATATGTTCTGTTTTATAGAGAACTGGTGGATTTTAAACAATGGAAAACATAGAACTGTGGTAAACTTTCCTCCGATTTTCGCCAAAAAAAAGGAATAAATACACATGCAATAAAAAACACAGCGATATAAACTAATATCCAATATAAAAAATATTTAAAATTTCAAGACTTCATTAGCACCGGTAATCTGAGATAGGTGTTTTTTGCCGGACCTGGGTTAGATTTGACCCATCTCCTTTACTGTTAAACAAATTTTTTTATTGATAGGAAATAAATTTTAACCAAAGACAATATTGAAACAAATAAATATTATTAAAGAGAATTTAAATCTAGAAACCCTTTTATTCCATGTCATATTTCATTCAGAGGATATTTTTTCACAAAATCTGAAAATAAAAATCTGCATTGTTATGAGGTGTTAATTATTGACTTAATAAATTTTGAGTAGCTAAAATTATTAATATACCTACTAAATTTAAAAAGTTGTAAGCTTAAACCCACATTGTTTAAAACAAAAGTAATCGTTTTTAATAATATGTATAAAGTTAAAGCAAATCTATTGAAATATAATATGCTTTTTGATTTAATATATTATATTAAAGACCTATAAAATTTTAACTATGTATATGTTTTCAAAATAATATGGGTCAGCTTTTATACATTCGGAAGGAAATGTTAATCAATACCTTTTACCTATGTATGAATAGTTTATTAAGTAGATATTTTACGTTATTAACCGAAACTAATATTCAAAATACGTATCCCTTAAATTAGAATTTACCATACTGTGGTAAAGGGATACCATTTTGTGGTCATGTATTGTCGTTGGCGGGCGACAGTGGCGTCTAGACCACACCACTTCTAAGTGCACTTGTGCCGGAAACCACTCCGTGTGAAAATTCAATAACGTAATTCCTGGCCATGCGGTTGCACTCCTGTTGCTGATCCCCGCTGGTCACATAATTAAATTTTCACGTGCTTTTGAAACGACCACAACTCAGAGCCCGAAAGTCCTCCTTTGTCCTGCTGAAATCAGGCCCTAAGTCCCCAAATTGCATTACTCGCCGTTTTCGGTCAGGAAGCGATTTCCCTAAGTAAACAGCCGATTGCCAAATCAATAAACAAGTTAAGTGCACCCCCGACTATCATGACCTATATTTTTCCAACGAGGGCGGTAATTATTGTGTCAGGAGGCCCGGCCTGGAGCTGAAGTTGGATTCAGCTCCGATGGGTGTAATTAGGCGAATGGGGGGAGTCTTTCGATCGTAAGCCGGGCGGATTATAAAAAATTCAGCCCCCAAAGTGAAACGGGGATAACTAGAAGCGGAACAGGAATGTCATAGCCGCAATTAGTACCACTGCCCTCCTTGGGACGGATCGCACTGATCCCCTTTTCCCTCGCTGGGGCTCCGCACCGGGTATAGCCCCCCCCCAAATGTAAATAGAACTCTGCTGCCGGCAGTATCGTGCCTGCTCAGTAAATTGCCTTGTTAACAAAAGATATGAACAAAAGCAGTTAAAACTCGCAAAAGTTCTTTTGTAGCTGATATAATTTGAAGAAATGAAGAAATGAAGAAACTTGTAACTTCTCCCTCGGGGTGTTTCCCAAGCCCTACATTTCCCGGTCCTCCGCCGGGTGATAAGGAAGCAAACGCAACAGAAGGCTCCGCCGCATAAAGTGGACCCTTTACCCTTGTAGAACCCTATAGAACCCTATAGCACCCTATAGAACTAAGAAACGCAGGTTAGGCTCTTAAGCGGGTTAGTGCAACAAAGGCATAGAAAGGGCCTGCAGCTTTATTAGCCCCGGCGCAGCACGCACATACATATTTTATTCATTGCAGTTTAAATGCCGTCGTTTGAAGCACTTTCCTGTTGGAAAAGTGGAAACCTGGCGTGTGAGAGCCCTTAATTAAGAGCATCCAGTTGATAGGCTAGCACAGCCGCCGATATTCCCTTTGTTGTCGTCGCACCCAACCCTCCTGAAGGGCTCTTTTCTATTGATTTTTCCTATAATTGGTAATTAGGTAAAATGCGCTGTGATTACATGTACATGCCTGAGTTTTTTTGTCGCGGTCAACTTTATAAACGGCTACGTCGCGTTTTTAGACGACACAACACCGCTATACAAACCAATAAGCAATCGAATCATTTTCGTGCTATCGACTTAACCCTCGAATTGGGTATTTTACGTTGTTTTTAAACAAATTTTTGACATGATTCTCGTGTCATGGAAATGATTTTATCGATTTTATATTTCTTTTGTTTTAATTCGGGAGTAAATTTGTTGTTTTTTTTTTAACGGCTAAATCTCGAGGGATGACCTTAAAATACTTTCGAATAACCTTGCCTGATAAGACAAAAGGGTATCGGGTTTCTTTGGTTGGCTGGTTTTTCGGTGAATGTGGATTTTATGTATACTTTCAAATATCTCAAATTTCTAAATGCGCATTTAATACTTAAGACTATGAATGGAAAGTGTTGAAGCGTGTTTTTCAATGTCAGAAAATAGCAAAGAGAGTTTCTAATGGATTTAAATTATTAAGTCAAATTTTAAGGAGGTGGCTATAGTATTTGACCTTTAATGGGAGTGTCTAGTCTCTTTAACCTCATTTATCTTTAAAATGGTCTGGTCTAATGAAGATATTTTTTTACTTTTGTCGCGAACAATCTAATAATTTAAGGAATTCAAAATAGAGGCTGTATAGCATGGAAGGAGAAGCCCTTTTATTTTAATATCGATGAAAAAAAGACATGACTATTCTGAAATATAGGCTTTTTTACATCCTTTAAAAAACTCCTCAAAAAAATTATCCTATAGTGTTCTATTCTCTCGAAAATGTTCTCTTGTTTCCGAGTTTCCGACTCGATGTACATACATATGTAGGTGGAAATTTATTGTATTATAATGACTAATTAACTTCATTAACACTTAATAATACAACAGGAGCCACATATTTTATGTAATTTTAGTAGAAAGTAAAAAGATAATATACGAATTTTTCTTAAAGTTTTAGGTTTATTAAAAAATGTTCTGGACTAAATAGAACAGTCCCATTTTGAGGTTTAAATGTTAATAACACTTTTTTCTTTTCTATATGTTTAACTATTTCACAATTAAGACTCCTGAATTTAGCTAAGCTCTTGCTTGAAAATATGGTGATAAATGGCTCACTAATTAAAAAACAAACAATTAAAATAAAAAAGGAAGCTTTAAAAACTTTCTTTACTATCATGAATAAAGTTTGGATGTTTGTCTTATGCTTATCCTGTTCATTTAAAACTTTGAGTATTTTTAAATCGTCATCTCGAAATTAATTTTATTTTATTAGACGATTGCAAATATACATATATAGATTTTAGAAAAATGAATAAAATCCACAACCGGATCAGAGTAGAGTAACACAGCTATACTAAATTAAAGATACCCAAGGACCTTCGAACACTTCAAAGGGGTTTCCAATAAAACTTGTTTTATTTACTACTTTACTGTGTTATCCTAAAGATCGACATTCCGACAATCCTTTTTTCCAGGAAAAAATGTTTACTGAATACCCTTCACCCCGCTTACTCACTACAAGCAATCCAGAGCCCCCCTTTCCCTCAGGCCGGACAGAAGGGTCAAAGGATTAGAATCAGGATGAAATCCTCTGGAGGGATTACCAGAAGCATAACGCGTTAAGCAGCTTATGAATTTCTGAGGCAAAAAGCATTTTTGGGGCGAAATGCTTTCCTGCAGTGGGAAAAAAAACATAAAAATGCTGATTATGGCAGGAAGCATCCTCCTCCGGAACGATGCTGGGGACTGCGATTTATCAAAAACTATTTCAGGGGCCCCAGCACCCACATCCCTGACAACTTTATGGCTAATCCTAAACGAAATGCTTTTCCCATGAATAAGTCCTCGCAAATGTACGACGGCTCCTTGACCTTGGGCGAAGATGCCCTTCGCTGCTTTGGTGGAAGTAAGCAATCAGCACCCTCGGGATTCCCTGGGGCCACTTCCGTAAGAACTTCCCTGCACACGGGAAGGAGCAGCCACACGGAAGCATAATTCCCAGCCCCACGTCTTCCCCATCCGGCAGCCGATAGTAATTCAAGAAGTTCTTTAGGTAGTTATAAAAAATGCATCCTGAACACGATTTATCATTGAGATCTGTGGACCAGCGAGCTCCGGAATCTGGAGCCGCCTGGGAACATGGGAACATGTAGGGCAAAAGTTTTCGGGATAAAAGTTCTGCTCCGGCGGAACATGGACGATTGGCGTTTTATGGTTTGTTTTCGTGTTCAGCAGCCCTGAATTTAGGGGGCGATGAAAATTGAATGTGAGTGCAACTTGTTGTTCTGGCTGGGGCTTATGACGGACTGTCGAGAAATTATTTAATAAAAAATTCATCCCGGTTGGAAAATGGGAAACAGCGTCCAGATGAACTTGCTCCATTCAAAATTTCATTAGTCTAAGAGTGCCGGGCCGATCCATTGCAAGTTTGAAGGAAAAAAGTATTACAGCAAAAGAAGCTGCAATTTCCTGGATTCGGGAGTCATCTCGGGGATTGCTTTTCAAATATTTACCTCTATAAATTTATATGCCTAGCGCTCTAAAATCGAATTAATTTAAAATCTAAATTACCCATAAAACAGCGAATACTTAATCTATCTATAAAATTCTCCATACTCGCATAAAGTTTTGGCGAGAATCGTGGAAAACCTTAAATTAAAGATGGTTTTGCCTGGTTTCTGTATAATTATTTAAGAACACTGAAAATAAACAAAAATTAAAAGCAAATTTTACATTAATTCGATTTTGCATGATACATGCGTGCTTATTATAAAGAGATGTTTACTTTTAATTCGTTCATTTCAATGATTCGTATATTTGGTCATGAATGTTCGTCATTTTTGGCTCCAACATCCACCCTTCAGAACATTTTTAAAAAATTTCAAGAGGGTGTAATTTTTAGTTTGAACTACAGAATTATATGCAAGTAGCAAGTCATAATTCCCTATCCGTCTATCTATTTAGAAGATAAGGACCTATAAAGGTCTATTATGAAATAATTATGTAGGTATATAAGTAAATGTCTTAAGGGATTGTATTTTTAAAAAATCTTATTCTAAGATTTTGAAGTCCGAGATTACGGGAGGACAGAAAGATAAATTTTCACGTTTTGATTTTAAGAGTTCCGTACTAAAAATGGAAACGAAAGGCTATCTAATCATGAAATTTGGTAATTTATCATAGTTTTTGAAAAATTAACAAATCTATATGGATCCTTCGAACTGATCCGATACCGCGTTTATTTGTTTTAAGTCTTTGTCGTTGTGTAGGATAGAAATATCCATTTTACATTTTTACATTTTTAAGTCCTTTTCGATATAATCGGGTAAGAAAACGTAAAGAATTGTTGTACTCTAGATATGATTGACTATTAACTAATATATTACCCATTAACACCATAAAATTTATGTCATATGTTTAATGTGCATATGCAATGTAAATACCTATACATAGCTCATAAGCGGAATAGCCATTTTTATAGCCATATTGATTGCTTTTCTCTCAATCCCTACACGATACGACAATATAAATTTCACCTTGTTTTAGCAGCTATAAACAATAAATCCGGTCTATTCACGAGATCCGGATATATAATTCACCTGTCTCCCCTCCCCGGAATAAAATCGTGCACCATTTCAAAACCCATCAAGTCCGAATGCCTCAGCCATTTAATAGAGGAAACGATCGCATGACAAATTTATTGGCATCCAATTGAACAAAAACCGGAACCTTCTCGTTATTAGTTTTATTCGCTCGTTAGCGCTAATAATAGCGGCTAGGTGTGAAAAGCCTAATGAATTGGAATTGCATAAAAGCAGAAGGATAGTTTTAATCTACGCCGCGGAGCGCCCAATGGACTCAATATATAGGGGAGCCCCTTTTTCAGATGGAACACACCTCGATATTCATAAAATTTTGTTGATTCACAACAGAATTTTCGCTCCACTGAATTTTGAGATGAATATATTTTTTTTTCTTTATTTCCACAAAATTTTTGGATATTTTTGGCCACTTCCCATCCTGTTTAGATGTGGCTAAATAAAATTTATATCATGCAACAGCTCTCTTTTCGCGCCGCAGATGGCTAAAAATACCTAGAACTTTCGATGAAGGTGAATATTCCAAAAAAATGACGCTTCGATGCCCTGCCTGGTAATAAACATTGCGTATTTAATTTTCTTTACTGCGAATATTAATGTAAGCCTTTTTTAACTAAATCGTATGTTGCCGATTGTGGTTACGTACCTAAAACTTTATTGCTGTCCAGCTGTCCTCCTACCAAGCGTCGAAAGTAAGGCCTGTAAAAATTGGAAAGAAATCTATTTTATTTATTGGCATATTCTGCTTATTTTGTGATAAGTTATGATAAACATTCACACATTAGCGTTTTCATGGTGTGTTTTGAGTCATTAACCCGGTTACTATGAGCTAAGTATTTCGGAATTTTTTTGGAGAGCATCCTCCCTGCTCTGTAAATACAATTTTTTGCTTGACTCAGTCCGCCCACGATCTGAATTTGGGCAGTCGATTTTAAGTGGTGACCCTCACCCGGTTTCCTTATTTCCTTCTTTTTATCGCTCGAGGAGATTAATAAAATATTTTACGACTTTCAGCCTAAAAATAGCTCCTCATCTCAAAGTACTTATTTAAAGGGATACAGCGTATTTCTTAGAATAGCTCAGCTTACTCTTTTTTATTTTAATATTCACAGACCAAAATATATTTATATTCTATAATTATCTATTTAAAATTGTTGCCACAATTTTGAGAAATGTTCATTACAAAACCCAAAATTTCGAATCAAAACAATTGTCATAAAAATAAGTATATGGGGTTTTCAAATCTGCTATACATAGATATTCAAAATGAAGAAAGCAAATTTGGTGAGTAATAATTATAACTTTAATAAATTTCGTTAAAACCTCTTTACAATAAGATTTTCCTTTTGAAGATATTTTAACTAACAATTTACAAACCTATTTTTATGTACTAATGCAAAAACAAAAATAAATTCTCTAAAAAGTTTAGCTTATAATTTAGTAGTTTGTTAATATTTTTATCATACTTAACTTGATTGGCGTTTTGTTGATCTTGAACTCAATACCTTATTCGAACCCTAGTAAAGATCAGCAGATAACAAAAACAATTCAGAGACATACTTTTATAACATCGAAATTTTTGTATCTTAAGTTCTGAACGATAGGTTCAATTTTAGCTTATACTTGATATTCGCAAAACTCATGTGAAAATTGCGTGACTAAAAGACAAAATTTCCGCTGTTCGATTTTCTCTCAACAATCTCATTAGAAGTTGTCTGGACTATCAGTTTTTCTGGACGATGCATCAAAGCGTCGCATCGGGCCAATTGCATCCAATTAAGCGATTTCTGCTGATACAATCAGCAGCGGAACCCGCCTATATTAAGGATAATTAGAAAATTGCACTTGCAATCGATAACGACCAGAGGAAATTACGAAATTTAAAATGTCATGACGACCTGCTCTAGGGCGGGATGGGACCCGGAGGGTTGGATGCTTTTCCACCCAAACCGATCCGTTCCGCCAGATGCAATTAGTCGGACAATGGAAATCTTTTGTTAATTGGGCTTTGTCGTCCGTGCGGCCAGTTGATGAAAAATCAACAAAGCACCGCAGTTCCAGTTGACAGCCAAATTGGCTTATCTTCCACAATGATTTTAAATTTTACAACATTCTGGCTGTTGCGCAACACTTCACACAATTGGAAAAGTTCAGCACTTTAGTGGCACTTTTTAGCCATTTTATGATTTCCCAACAAAGTGACAATGGAAAATGAGCCCATTAAATATTTGTCGACATTCGAGCTACTGCGCAAATTGAATACTTAACTATTTTTTTCCGGGAAATTGAGTAATTTCTTAATGCAATTTACAATATTTGTTTTTTTTTTATGTATTTACGGCATTCTGATACTTTTATTATGTAATTTAGATTTTCGTTTTTCAAATATAGTTCGAAAGAAATTTTTATATTTATATACATAAATTTGGTGATATTTAATTTATTTTTAATATTAGTTAGCTGAGGTAGTAACTATTATAACTTAAAATGTTTCAGGTATAAGGTGGTCATTATACACAATTGTATACCATAAAAGTTTATGGATTTTTAATATACGTACAGATTTAACTTTTGATCAAACCTCTGTTTAATACATATAATGTTTGGTTTAATTTTATGACAAGCGATATCTGACTTGTTCGTATACTTAGAATTCAAAATACTGGATTTCAGGCCCGAAACTAATCCCATATTTGATTTGCGATTTCGTTATAGCCAGAAGGCTGATCTACAAAAAGAAATCACTAATGTCCGCATAATTGGTACTTAATATTTAATTTCCCATTTTAATTTTAATTTAATCGATATGCAACCTTACTTCCCGAAGGGGGTCATATGCGTTTTTGCTTGAACTATAAGAGTTATATCGAAACAATGTATAAAAGGAATTTAGGTTTTTAAAAGTTCAACATAAAATTAGCCAATAATAACGTTCATGATGGCACTGTCCCCATAAGGAGAAATGCAGTCGATCAAGTAGTTTTGAATTCAAAGGCTAAGCATAAGTAATTGATATTTCATATAATCGATAATGTCATAGATGTAGAATGTACTACATAGATTCTAAATTATTTTTCTTTTACAAATGATAAATTCACTATCGATCCTATCCTATCCTTCAATAAATTTGAGTAAAAATTAGTATAATATTAAAAGTATGTTGAATGTACTGATATTAAATTTTAATCACAATTTAGAAATTCAAAATTATTACTGAGGGTATTTTGCGAATTTAGATACTCTACATTTATATGAAGCAGCTATTTCGTAATATGTATTAGGGCCTTTGTAAGGCATCTTTTATAAATTAATGGTTTCCGAATTAAATAATACTAAAACTTTTCAATAAAACAAAGCATTATGTGGGCTAACATTCTGGCATAATTCAGCTCAATTCACAATGACTAGTGCTTTATTTATCTGGTATGTTTGCTCCAAATAATAGGAAAGGTTTTTGATTAAATCCACTCGAGTGATTTGCATTTATTGCACTATTGCATTCCAATTCAAGCATGCATCTCACTATTGTTAGGGTGCATATGTTTGTTTTGAGTTTCACTTTGGCGCTTGTGTACCTCGGTGAACTCTTGAATCTAGGTCATATAAAAGACTTACAACACAACAAACAAACAAACAAACAAATCTCTAAACCCAGGAAAACCAATGGGTCAGCAAAAGTGCGGGCCGGTCTTGTTCTCGGTTGGCCAATTCTCCAAGCAGAGTGGCAAACACGAAAGCAGAGCAGCGGAATAATTAAATCGGCCGACTATGCCCATTTTCCCATTTTCCTATTTTCCTATTTTCCCAGTTGCCTCGCTATTTAGAGAACAATTGAGAAACTCTGTTGCAAAATTCGCATTATACCTAGAGGCGCTCCTCGTCCACATCCCGCAGCGCCCCTGAGGTTTATATCCGGATCGCCCCCAATTTTCGAAGAGACATTTTCACGCGGTATTTGATCGACAACTTAAGGGGCCTCGGGTCGGTGGAGCTCCGGCTAACCGAATGGGGCTTTTGACCCATCGGCCCCGCCAATTAATCGAGGTGGCTTAAAGTGCCACGGATTTTGCCGGTGCAATTTTAACGACGAAATCTTTACGAGAACTGCTCGGAATGCATCCAAGATTATTATTTTAATCATCACCTAGCGAGGGGCAGCCGTAGCATCCGATAACCATTCATCTTTTTGGGGATCGGGCGGTAAAATTGCGTGGACCGAAAATAGCCCACGGGAAAAAGAAAACGGACGACTTCTTTGCTGCTTACGTTTTGCATTCGTCCGTGCCATTTGTTACAAAATATTTTAATGGGGCGCGGGGAAGTCGGGCCACCACTTGATGACCTCAGCGAAGTGGTGTTCCACTGCCGCCTCATTTTCATCCAAGTCGGTTCCGCACGCAATTGGCAATTAGAGGGAAAATGCTAATGAGGTAAAACGAAGTCGCGGGATCCGGGACGAGATGGGTTTTGGGTGGCTGACCCGCGCGCAGCGAAGTCCCGGACCCGGACTAAGGTTGGCTGCGGCACAGGGCTATTTTTCTTCTCTGCATTTCGCACTTGACCGTGGCCAGTGAATTCAAGTAGGGCCCCCGCAAGCGGAGCGCCCGGTGGGAAATCGCAAAGGTAATTGGGGCTGCGGACGGACGCGTGCTTTAATAAAAACGCACCGCGCCGGTACTCTGCTTAGTTACCGGAGCAATTTATTAATAAAAGTGAAATAAGCTGAATGAGGCATTGGCGTCATTCGAAGGGAAGTTGAACGAGCCTATCAAGGGTCGGAGCACGAGGCAATCCCTGTGTGAATAAATTTTAATGAAAAAAATATGAAACAGGTGGAAAATGAATGAGACCAAGGTCATGAAAATGCAACATAATTAAAGTCGCGAGAGCAAGGTGCCACTGCTGCTGGAAAATTAATTATATTCATGAAAATTTTTTAAAGGACGCAAGGGGTTAAAAGCGTTTTTATGCCCCAGGGTAAAAAAAAGGAAGTTTCGTATATTGAGCAGAAAATATTTTTTTAAAAAAAAAATTATTTCCTTCACCCAGAGACTTTGGAAGAAAAAGGGTTTGTGGGAAAGAAAGTATTGTGCATAAAAGATGAGCCTATAAAACACTTAAAAAAAACGCCTTTATCCCTAAATTAACATTTTCTTCAAACCCAAAAACGGCAAAGAAACGCAAAACGAATAGAAATTATGAAAATCCTTGGCACTTTGCACGAATTAAGCAAACATGAAAAACGCATTAACGTTTCCCCGTTGCGTCATGATGCATGGATTTTTCCAGTGAATCAAAAAAACAGGAGTGGGTAGATATCACACCCTTGTGGGATATCTCCGAAAAATACGACGGAACAAATCAATTCGATCGTTTATTTATCCATTTCAGGTGTCGAATCGCGGGAGGTGCGCGTCAGTGCACATTTAAATTACGCACGTTTTACTTACATATTTTTATCGCAATACATGTGCGCCACATTAAGCAGTAAAATCTATAGGATGTCGTTTTTTTTCAGAACTCGTGAGGGGGCGAACAATTCGCGGCAGAAATGAATTATGATGTGAGCCATATTGTCGTATAGAAGGCTATAGAAATTAATGGGTGAATAAAACCACGAATATCGTGGTATAAAGCGGAAAACGAAAACTATTAGTCAAAGTGGCCAATTGAGCAAAAACCAAAGTGGACGGAATAAATAATTGTTATAGATTATATTGACGATACAAGGTCATGACTACTAACAGTTTTCCTTAATTTGAGAAATTCTGAAATTAAATAAGAAATAGCCGGTTCGTAAGCAAATAATACCAAGAAATAATAATTATACAAAAAATTAACTATCGGATATAAAAAAAAAACACTTTTAGTCGCTAGTTGCAACAAAAACCTACCAAGGTGATAGTCTATTTAGGTCTACGCTATGATGACGTTATATAGTCAGGAACACATTCTGGATCAAAACTCAAAACACATCCAACGACATTTCATTTGTTAAAATCGGTTCAGTAATTTAGGTTGTACGAGCTAACAAACTATCTCATATAAATAAATACACACATTAACCTCTGAAATTCATAACCCTTTCTTTATATATAGACATTGTTGAATTTATAAATTTTTCAAAAAAATCAGTATTCCAGCCCAACAAAAATTGATATTGAATTAGACGCAAAAAAACTAAAACAGCAAAGAGATATATTTATACATAGATACAGCTATCGACAAAAAATACCAATCAAAAGTCTGAAATATGTAGTACATATCACACTAACAAAAATATAGCGCTTTGAGAAACATATTGTTGAATATTCTAATTTTATAAGAATTGTGATACCTACATATACCAGGCTATTCATGTACAAATGAAAGGTTGTTTTCAACTCTTAGGCGTTAGAATTAAACATTGTATTTCGAGGAGAAATTTTACTAAACAATTTCAATAATTTTGCACATACATTATTTATAATTTAAAGACAATACTGTTGCATTCAATTTCATTTTACTATTATATTATTTCACAGGATTCTTACATTTTAATGTAAGAGTTCTATTATAATATCCTATTAATACATATGTTGCGTGGGTATTGCTTGTTTGCCATTTTGGATTCATTGGGTTTAATGGTATGTAATTCCATACACATAAAAAAGTATATAGTGCCGCCCATGTGACGATATTGAAACGTATCGATACCTTTTTCACGTCCCTAGTCCCAGGTAATATAATACATTTTATATTTATGAATTTCTTAACATTTTAAATCAATATTAGCATTAGTGATAGAATAATTAATTATAGGCAATAGGATAGAAAGAATACAAATAAAAAACAAAAAACTTCCAGAAATTGCTAGAATGGCTTTGGATGAATGGAAAAAGTTCCAGCTATATTCCCCATATTTAGAAAGAAGTGAGGTCAGAGGCAATCCTTGGAAATTTCATCAATATATATCCAACAATCTTCTTGCTTACAGCAGGCGCAGCTCAGCATGGGTTCCCAGATTTTCCTTAATTTTGCAGATAAGCAGCACTTAAAGACAGTTTAGAAGGAAATTCGATAACCTCACTCACATGTTCAAATCATGTTGCCTTGAGCACTATGCCCTGCTCCGTCCCACCCCGCCCGCAATACCCCTCCCCCTAGAGCGCAATAACAGTTCACGGTATTGTGCGCTCATAACAAAGATTGCGTTAGATATAAGCGCAAGGAGCCACTAAAGAAGTCAACCACTTACATAACCTCATTTCTTCGGGTACTATTTCGTCCGCCCCCGCCCCTCCACCGAGGAGCGTTAGCATCTTGTATGCTGCAATTTTGCAGCCCCAGAATTGACTCAGCGCAAAAGTTTTGTTGGGGTTTGGCAGACAACAACAAATTGGCGGTAGGGCTCCACGTCTATTGATCCTATCTCGGATGTGGGCCCCAAAGGGCAGACCGATCTACGGAGGAGTCCTACAGAGGCCATGGACGTTTAGTCCGATAAAAATGCACCACCCTGTGGGTATCGCACCCAATTTTCGCTAGTAGCCTAGATACATAGTCTTTTGCGTGAGATGGGTTTAAATCGTGACAGTTTTAGGTCTGCAAGATATTATAGTTAGATGTTGATAGTGTCCTTTATGGAAATTTCCGCGATGTTTGCACAGTTAGATAACTAGGAAACCCGAAAAATTTAAGACGGATCGATTAGGAGTTTTCAAGGAGTAAACATGTGTTCTAGTTACATCTAATGTTCCTTTCTTAAAAACTAGGAAGGGATTGGAATTTTAAAATTGTTCCCAACCATTCTCGCTGCATACTTCATAAACTTTCAGGAAGTATTTCTGGAATGTTTTTCTAGAGTGTACGAGTATGTCACGCCGTGTGCACTTTTTGGACGCGAAGCATTTCTTCGTATCTAAAAGTGTGTCGCAGCACGTCGTTGTCTTCGTTGTCGAAGGAGCGGAGGAGGAGTTTCTTCGCGGAAATGCTTCGTATAGTGGGCGTAGGTAATTCCACCAGAATTCGAAGGAGGTTGTCTTGATATTAAATTAATGGATATGTGCTATGCTTGCTTACTACGAACAAGCAGAAGCAAACCCCTGGCAGCGGATGTACTTAGTGAAATTGGCAGGAAACATTTCGAAAATCCTTTAGAGATTTACCGGAAGGATATGCATTCAGCAAATTGTTTACATTTCTTCACGTAAGTGCATCTATAAAAAGATGCTTTCTCTCTTTCAAGTAATACCAATATTTAGGAATTTTAGCCTTGTTTAAATTTCTCCTTGAGAGAGAATATTGGGTGAATGCAATCTTAAACTCTAAAATACAATGTACCTACATACGCATATATATATACATAGTCTAGGAAAAAAGAAGTCAGTTTCAATAAAAAACACGATTTTATATCCATACATGTATGTACATATCTATAAAGGTCGATTAATTTAATTTACAGCAAAAATGCGTGCTTGTCATGAAGCCGTTGAATTACACATTCGGAAGGCATTTGATGTATTATCAATTATATTTTTAATTTTTATCTTAAAAATTTCAATGACAGTGCAAAGTAGCTTTTATTATCATTAAATATTTCAAAAGTAATACAATCGTGTTTTCATTGACATTGTATTTTTCAATGGTATAATGAAAAGATATTACATTTCGATGCATTCACCATAGCATTAAGTTGAATTTACTTTTGCTTTGCTTTGTCAAGAACACAATACCGGAAATTTAAATTGAGTTTCTTAAAGTAAAACCATTGATTTTTTTATATTGTCGGTTCTTATTATATGATGACTGTACTGAATATTCGTTTATTTATTTAAAATTTTATTAATAGAAAAACGAATCTTCACTTAAATCAAATTAGAAAATCATATCTTTAACTCTTGAAGGCTTGAAGCATGTTTCTTGGAACATTCATCACTGATTAATTTAATAGTGCCATATGTAAAGTATGAAGAATCATTATACTATAACGAATTAAAAATTACACCTATCTTTATATTTTTATTTAATTTGTGTTAAAATTAGATAGTGTTTAGAACTCAGCGCTAATTTTTTTTTCTAGAAAAATCCTCAATTATAAGGATTTGAAAAAAATGTTCTTGAGCTGTTTGAGTTATAAAAAGGCTCTGTTCGTGTACCTACTTAACTTATCCCAACTTTCTACAGTTTTCTCAATTAAAATAGTTTACATAAGCTTTTTGAGTATTCTGAGCTAAAAAGGTTCCGCAGGCCCGTTTAGCAAACACGTAGGTACTTTTTGGTAGCAATTATCTGTAGGATGGTACCTTGCACTAATTTTAGGTAACTTTGTTTCTTTCTGTTCCCTGCCCTTTTCGCTTGTTAGCCTCTAAAACTTTTTAAAGTTTTCCTCGCTCAAAACGAATAATTATAGCCTGGGCCAATATTTGTATAACTTGGGACGTAAAAACTGAAATGGAGCGAAGCAAATAGCACAAAGTCGCGACTGACGCAGAACTCATATATTTTGCTACAGAGTCAATGAAATTACAAAATTGACAGTGGGCGTCATCAATTTTTGCCCTTTTATGTTCCGGAAAACCTTCGACTGCGCGGCGAGGGTGGGCTAGAAAAGTTTCCATTTGGTTCTAGCAAACAAAAATCGAATAAAGTATGCCAAGGGAGGAGGATTGGGCCCGAATCAAGTTCTGTCGTCACACTCCAAAGAACAAATTGCTCATTAGCGAATTAATTGCCCAAACCAAGCGCTACATTTTCCTGTCGCCGCTGCAGCCGCAGACGTCGCCGAGCTATTTGTTAAAAATTGCTATTAAAGAATGAGTCCGGATTTCATTTACTACATATTTTTTGAGCTACAGAAGAGATGAAATTTGTGAGAGGAAAATTTAGTTTATGCCCCCAGGGCGGTTGCAAAAAGAACTAGGATTTTTAGATTAGAGACTGGAATCTGACAAAATTATCTTGGAATTCTATGACAAAAGGACGAAGTATGTACCTAATCTTAAAATTAAAGCATAATTTTCATTAGATATTAAAGTAAATATTATTCTTTTGCGAAAATTGTACTTATCGTAACTAATATTAGCAGATTACCGTAGATACATTGAATTTTTCTGGTTGAAACTTAAAGCAGAGGAGTTTAAAAATTTATCATATTTGTAAATTTTATCTGTCCTTATTTCTGATTGAGGTGAATAAAAGTGAAAAAGGCTAAAGCTTTATTCTTAAAACTTATTGGCATCGTTACTTCAAATCATATCGTCATTCAAGTCACGTGTAATGCCATGTGTCATGTATTTTCATATGTAAGATATAATTTTTCTTTGCGTCATCTTAAAACTCTCTAAATTACTGAAAATAACACAGACAAAAAGGATAAATTTCACGATGCGAAACATCTTATCCAATTCAGAGAAATTTGTATTATTATAAATGATACATTTGAATACTGAAATATGCTTTTTATAGAATTTAAACAAAATAGCAACAAATAAATTTTTATAACGATACAACCAAAAACCTAATAAAGTTATTGAAACTGAAGTTGATTCAGAGCAGCGTCGAAAAGTCTATTTCGAGAAAAACGATAATATTTAAAGTATTGTGCAGTTGCCACACTATACTAAAAATGGATTTATAAAAACGTAGAACAATCTACTATGGATTAAAACATTAACATTCGCGGATTTACTGAATTCGTTAAGACTTTCCTATACTGGCCTTGACCTCAGCCCATAGTGCTCCACTTCGGTGGGCCCCATATCTCGGAACCGCGACTGGGCACAGTGATTTCATCGTAGTTTACGCCGTTTATTGGAGCCATTCGGGAAGACTTTGTGTTTCAATTACGCGCGTAGCTGCAGTAAAGTTTATCGGACTAATTAAGGCCTAATGATAAGCCCTCCGCGGCCATTGCCGCTGCATTAATCACCGGGGGGCGGGCGGTTGCGGCTATTGCAAACGCGATAATTGCCACCGACGACGCCGCGGTCGCTTTTCCTGTTGAACGTAAAAGGTGCTTTAGTGGCGATAAATTAGCGAGCATCTGCTGATTTGCGATTTGTCCAAGTAATTTGCAGGTCTCGAGGTGTTTCCCAGAGACTTGGACGATTTTCGGCGCGTGATATTTACCATGTTTTCGTAATATCGAAACGAAACGTTGATAGCTAAAATTAGGTTGGTGGCTCGATAAATAGTCTAGTTATGGAGGCAGGCACGTTTACTGGGGTTTTTTTGGGGGAACAAAGGGTGGCAGTCGAATTATTTTTGGGACTATCATTCAAAGTTCGTATGTAAATTTTGTATTCTGTCTGTGGAAAGTAATCGATAAGTCAACGCCTCGTAAAAGTTTTGAAAATATCAATCCACTTTATTCAAATCTCAGCCAATCAATTGCATTTCACAAAAGAAATTAATCATGAATTTGAAAAAAAATGTTTGATCCTTATAATCTACATACCTCTACATATGTATATAGATCTGAAAACGAAAATACGAAACATTTGAATAACGGAATGCACTATATAAAAATTCGTAGCGTGAGATAAAAGTTTATTTTCCTTAAAAAATACGTCTAATCATAACTTAAATAAGTCTTAGAAAACAAAAAATATGTAATTAAAATTTAGAATTTGAATCCAAGAAAAATAGGATAAATATAGTAGTGTTATTTTCGGAGCACTCATTGGTAACTAATATTTATAAACGATCAAAATACTTTGCTATTAGATTAAATGCTAGATTTTATCGAGATTATATTTACAAATTCAAACTCTTTCCTCAATCGATATGATTCTCCCATCGATCAGTGATCCCTCGAAAGTGGATTGTTAGCATCACGCCCAAATAAAAGCCAAAGAGACACTTTGGGTTTTTTTCAGTATTAAATAAAATAAAAAATAATGGCCCTAAGTAACTACCTTGAGGGACTCCTAAGATATACCTTGTTAGAGCTGGTAATACTATTTAATTTGCTGAAATATATTATATCTCTTATAAAATAGAAATAAGAGTTTTTTCTACTCCCGTTTTCGCATTTTCTGTTGCCATAAAACAAAATACCTAACACGAGTCTCGGCGAATTCAGGCTAAAGCCGGAAAGGATGCGTTTCCTTTTCTAAAAAAAAAAAAATAATTGCTTTCTGCCAGGAGTGTACCGGCGTAGAAAGCATCCTTCTCTATTCCAACTGTTGACAGTCCACCCCCGCCCGGGTGGCTGTCCTGGCCCCGGTGACACAAATAGAGAGGCACCGTGTGGGGCCCCGCAACGGGAAAAAACAACAACGGGAAAAGGAAATCAACGCAAGTGAAACTTTTGTGGAATCGATTTTTTTTCCCCGAAAATCCTGACAACAGGATCGATTTCGTATCGGAGCAGGAAAACGTATAGCGGTACTTCTTTGGGATAACGGGCGAGGATGGTGAATTTTCGGATTTCGTGCGGAAGAACAGAGCCCCTGGCTGCCCCCACTACCCGGAATGTAACTGTTCATTGAACCAAGCGGGTCGAATAATTAAGTCAAGGAGAGACGAAGGAAATCTGCGAAAAAAAAGGGGCAACACGATTCGGATTGAATTTCATCCTCGAGACTGGACTTTCAGGAGTCTCTGGAGCCGCGGAGCGCCTCCAGTCGAAAACTGAACTGCTTGCTCCTCGGCAGAGCGTTGGCCCCAGCCAGCCAGGAAAGCCCGAACAGCCGTTCGGCGCTGTCGATGAAAGCGAAAACAAGCCTGGGGGTCGCAGCGCCACCAGACAGGAAAGAGTTGCACAGGAAAACGCAACCACCGGAGGAGGTTTGGGGCTCGTTTTGTTTTTTTGTTTATTGTTTATTGGCGATGTTCATTAAACGCTAAAATGGGGCTCCTCCGAAGGAAGGCTTAGGAATCAATAAAATAGAAATTTGAACTATTTATGTAACTGGTGCCCCAGTTGGACCTGATTGCCGGATAAGCACCAGGGATGAATGGCTGGTGAGATGCGTAGCACCTACCCACCCACCGCAGCGGTGCATCCAACCAAAGAAAGTATAACATGTTATACTTTCTTTGATCCAACTCAGCCCTTACTCTGCCCTTCGAGGGAAGCACTAACATCGAATCCAGAAGGCGAAAACCTCGGGGATGAGGACTGACGAGCGAGGGTAAGAAAAGTTATGTCTTCTTGAAGAAGTAAGAAATGTCCTACACTATGACTTACCTTTGGCTCCCAGTCTGTTCGCGTAGCCGGGGGGTGAGGGACGGCGCAGTTGTAAGGTGATGGCTATCTACTTACTACGCCACTTAATACCACTTTTCCACGCTCTATAGCACAAAAACGGTCCTCGCGGAGTGTGGCCGGAAGAATCGATTGCTTGCGGCCAATTATACCTACAGTTTGCCGCGGTTTTACTGTTACGTCAAGGCGTTTCTCACAATATATATATTTATTTTAGACAAACAAACCAAACCAAGTCCTTTTTTCACAAATGTATTTAAAAAAAAAACAGTCACCCGAAAAGAGTCTGAATCCGAAAACTGAGATTATGTTATTCAGACACGGCACAGAAACAGATTAAACGGAGACTGGATTTAGAATGGAAAAATATTTTTTTTTTATATAGAAGTATATTACACAAAAATCTTCAAAAAACAAAATATCACTTATCAAGAAAAGTCGATCCCAAAAAACCCTTCTTCAGAATTCAGAAAGGACTGGGAAAAGAAGAAAAGTATATGTAAAAAAAAAAAAAAGGAATAGAAAAGCCACCGTAAGAAACTTAAGGGTGCACCTGAAGAAGTTCGAGGCCTCAATTTGTATCTCGTGCCAACTTCTTTCGACCAAACAACGAATCGAACTGGCTGGCTGGCGGCTTGCTGCGCGCAGTTGGAGTTCCACAGATTTCTGGCGAAGCTCCCCAGTTCGGTTGTAATTATTAAAACAGCGCGCGGAGTGGAGCTTTTGATAACCACCCGCAAAAGCTCCAGATCCGTTATCAGTAGATAGTCTAGGATGCGGGGGTGCGCTGCACTTCCCCCCTTGCTTTTATAGTCTCACTAAATTAGTGGGAGAAAACTGACGAGCCCCACACCTACTCTATTAGAAAGGACACCTGTAAACTGCTAGTTCGTGATAAGGGACAACGGCGATTGTATCTAAATTAAGGGTGCACAATCCCAAGTTTACTGATGATGATTCAATCGTAGTCGTAGTTAATAGTTTTGCAAAAAACAGGATTGGTAACAGGAACGCAATCCATCTCTTTACTTTACGAGCAAAAGGGTTTGAATTACATACACCAATCACGAAAAACATTAAAAATATGAAAGCGAAGGAAAGTGCAACACTTGCCTTTTCCCAAGCTTAATAAAATATTTTCGTGTTCGGCGAGGAACGACTCGTTCATGTAAATCAGCTATAAACAAATATTTATATTTTATCGTGGAAAACCTGGAATATCTAAGAGAAACCTCAACAAAGAATAGTCAGAATAAAAACCTAAAATACTTCAAGTGATCAAAGAAGTTTTAAAAGTGCTCCACAGTCGAAAGACCTTAGAAAAGGGGAAGAAGGATTTTAAAGGGTTTAGCAAGAAATTTAAATAGATCAAAAAGAGCCTAAAGGAGGCACGAAAGATAAGAGCACAAAGAATCTTGAGGTGACCCAAAAAAAAACTTCTCAGCTTGATTTTACTTGACGAAAATAATAATTTTATGTTCAAAACAAATTATGTATGTAATGTAATGTAATGTAAATGTAAATGTAAATGTAAATGTAAATGTAAATGTAATGTGTACAATACAATAAAATTTTGCGCATTTGTGTATCTATATTTTTTGCACCAAAAAATATTGTGAAAAGGTTTCGTAGATTCTTTCTATTTAAGGCTTTAAAATTTCTCGTAAAAATAAATTAGAACGTCCCTATTCAAAGAGCTAAAGGATTACTTTAAAACCAGAAAAAACTATTTTTTAGAATTATAACTGGTTTATAAATTACCTCGTTCCACACCAAAATAGATATAAAAATCCCTCTTCTTATTTCATGATATAATTTGTTAGAGAAAACTCTTCAGGTCTCTATATGAAAATTTTAAAAGTTATTTTAAACATTACTTAGTCAGGTGAAAATATGTAGGTGTTTTAAGATGAAATAATATTGAGAGTTTTGAAATTTGGTATACTTTTTTATAGCTGTTCAGTTAAAATTATATCTAACGTCCTTGTGAATCAGAGGTGAAGTCTAGTCACCATTATTTGATAAAGGCTCGTTTTTGTGGTTTTTCGCAAATTACTTTAAACTAACCAAAAGCACAGATCATTAAATTTTCCGAAGTCCGGATAGGCTTTATTGTTTTGTACGAATTTGTTATGATTTCAGATAGAAAAACCTGCAGGGTAAAGAAGTATTTTTAAGCCCGGTAATTCGTATTGTAAAATTATTTGCGCTTCAAAACCAGGGCTCGGGTTTTCCGTAAAAATTGTAAGCAAATATAATACATAAATCTATCCTAGGGAGTCATTTTCCCTCACGCGTGTTTTTTCACGCAATTTTTGGAGAAAGTGTAGACTTAAAGGTCACACAAATTAAATGAATTTAAGAAGGTATGCCCCCGCGAAAAGAAAGTACACGAGAAATCTAAATATAGCAACGAAACCGATTACAAGTCTCGTGCCCAGGCAACGTGTCGAAATTATAATAAAAATCCTCCTTAGTTTGTGTCGTTTACTTCGTACCATAAAAAAATAACAATTTTGAGATTCTCCTCATAAGACTTTGTCCTTTTAAAGGAATTTATAAATAAACTTGCCTCTTCTCAATTAAGTTAATGATCCTCTGAGAAATTGTTGGCTATCTAATGCATGCAATTTCTGCGTAGTAGCGGAGATTGGTTTGAATCTTGCACACCATGTTGTTGCGTAGCGGTACATATCGATAAAAATCGATTATATTTAAAATGTAACGATAAGTACCGCTAGGCAACCAAAACCCCTTAGCCGGCAATAAATACGAACAAAGAACCGCTGGGTAACAAAAACCCTTAGCCGGCAGAAAACGTAAACAAAGCCGGACGATTGATCGGATTTCGGCTCGCCCGGGCGAGAATGCGCCGAGTCAACGGGGTCACCGATCGATCGATGGGAAGCGCGCCCTCAGCGCAATTCTCCAAAGTGGCCGGTGGCAGTGACCGATCGATCGATGGGAAGTGCGCCCTCAGCGCAATTCCCAAAGTGGCCGGCAGTGAACTTTACTTTTGATCGAAAAGTAAAGAGCAGTTGCTGCGAGACAGGCGAAGAGAGTGAAACTTACTTTTGATCGGCAAGTGAAAGTGTAGTCGTTGAGTTGCAGCGGAACAGGGAGTTCCCCCCAAAAGTCCGGTCGCGGTCGAAAAGTACAACTAGAAAAGTAACTTCGAATTATTGGAAGGCATCGTCCGTGGTCCCAAGAAAGAATTGTTAAAATATATCTTCCGAACAATAAAGTAGGAGAAACAAAGAAAAGAGTAGTGTTCTGTATTTGGGAAACCACGGGAAAACATAACATTTGGCGCAGCCGGTAGGATTAAGGAAGCCCGGTTTTTATCGGAATAAAAAACCATAAGCGCTTGAAAAACCTTAATCACCGAACAAAGAGTTCCCAAAAGTGTTTTAGTGCAGGGTAAAACATTTCTATGTTTCTACCCATAACCTGAAGGGAAATCTAGCTTCAGGGGCACAGACTTTTCCATAAGCAAGAACTCCAACGCTCCGGGGTATCCATCTTTAGTTGCCTCTGCTCCAGGCGAGCAAGCAATTACCCCGAATTAAAGGGAGAACAACTGTAGTCGCCGCTGTTCCAGGCGAACAAGCGATCTCCCCGCAGATTCCCTGTTGTGCAAAAAGGCACCAACGAGGGACTAACAAGTGATCACCCCAAAAGGAAGTGAATGTCAGGCGAGGACTCACCCGCCGACATCCCAGCCGAGGAGGAAGACACCCAACCGCCGCGGGAAACCACTGCAACCCCAACAGCGAGGGACCAGCCCGGCACTTCATCATCAGCCTCGAGGGAGCATCCCAACGCAGCGACTCAACCATCGAGGGAGCACCTCAGCGCGTCAGCATCGTCATCGAGGGAGCAACCCAGCACCTCCACACCACCTGAAACACCACATCACCCAGGACTCAGGCTCAGGAGCGGAACTGTAATCCCCCGTTCCTTACCCGTAAGTCTAGATTATCATTTAAAGTTTCTGCTAGAAAGAGTGCGAGCGTCAGAAGCCGGATTTAGCAATCGGCATTTTGATATTATAACTAAAAAATTTGAAGAAACAAGCGAGCAGAGAGAAGCTCGGATTTTAAAAGCGAAAAAAGACTCGGAGGAATTCCGAGAAGAAATTAGAAAATTTAAAGAACGCTCGCAGCCTTTCAGCTTATTAGATAAGTCGGGTGCTATAGATTTAAGTGTGAAAAGTGAAAGTGCTAGCGAACTAGAGTCGATAATTCACGGTCTGTCCGGGTGGTTAAGCACATCTTTCGCGGAATCGATTGACGAATCGTTCAGGAGCCCTAAATTTGATCAAAGGGTGTCGTCTCCGGTAAATCCCGCGAAAAGTAACCAAGAGCAGGTTCTGAAGATGGCTGATCACGGGAAAGTAATCAAATATACGACCCAGATCGTACCCCTTTTCTCGGGCGAAACTAGCCCCCATTTGAGCCAAGAGCTCCAGACTTTCCTGGGTTGTTGCCATCAAGTGGAAAATTGCCTCACTGAGGAGGAAAAAGAATTATTCCCTCGAATCTTGCTCACCCGCCTGCGAGGTGCCGCCTATCAGTTGTTTATCGCGGAACCCCCGGTGAGTTTTCGCGACTTTGAGGATCGCCTAAATCGGGCGTACCTCCCCCGAGAGACTTACCAGGAGCTGGTGAACAAGCTGATAACTATTCGGCAATACCCCCTGGAGAGTCTCAACGCCTTCACGGCCAGAATTAAGCAGGCCTTAGCCCTGTGTAATGAAGCGGCCGAGAAAAAATACGGCGCCCAGGTAGCGACTACTGTGAAACCACAACTAGAAGATTTCGCAGTAAGTGCCCTGCGAAGTGGAACAAGCAATCCCCATTTGTGTCAATACCTTTTGACATTGACCGAGGGAACACTGGAGCAAGTTATCGTTAAGGCTCTAGATATGGAGAGACTGCAACAAGGCTCTCCCTATTTACAGGCACAGCAGCCTAACTTGAGTCTGAATAATCAGACCGCAGGGTATCCGAATGTACCCGGATACGCGCTCGCGCCAAATCCGGGCACCCCGCCAGTCCCCGCGCCACGAAGTGCACCCACAGCCGCGCCAGCGGCAATTAACCCGACAACCGCAGTGACAAAATTCCCTAATTCACAAAGGGAAATCGCGGCAAAAATCACTTGCAGCTTCTGCAAGAAAAAAGGGCATACATATGCGGAATGCCTTAAGAGGAAAAACACTCCCTCTTGTGAACATTGCCGAGCATATGGGCACGACACGATTGAGTGTCGTAGCAAAAACGAGACCCGAAGGTCAACGACCGGCCAACAGGGTAGCGCGAATAGTTTTCCGTCAAATCCACGAAACGGGAACCAAAATAGGGCTTATAATCAAGCCCCCCCTCGAAATAATGAGGCGAATGGTTCCCAAACGCGACGAGCCTATAATGTTAGGCAAAGTTGCGATTTCTGTGGCCGACAAGGCCACACCATCGACACTTGCGAACATAAACGCAGGTGGGATTCAAAGAGTTCGGGAAACGCCGCTCAGTCGAGCCCGAAATCCCCGACTCGACTCTAAACAATAACAATCAAAATTCAGGGTACACTCAGCAGCCCAAACCTAGTACTCCCGTAGTGGAGCTGCCCCTAGATATCGGTCGAAATAAAAAGACCCCACTAGTAGTGGATACGGGCGCTGAGATAAGCTTAATCAAAAAACAAGCTTTAAAGTCTCTCGAGTATATTAACACCGGGAAGACTTACACCCTGCAAACTCCATTTGGCAAAGGCCATACCTTGGGAAGCTGTCAGGGGACTATTGTCCAACAACTCCCCGACGAGAGGGAGACTAGAATCCCCTGCACTTTCCAAGTGATCGAGGACAACGCAGATTTGTCCCATGAAGGATTATTGGGGAACGATTTTCTTGCAGAAAATTGCCACATTGAGGGCCCCAGTAGAAAACTTCGATTTCCTCGAACGGAAATCAATTTAGAGGAATTTTCGTTACCAATTGTATTGGATACGAAAAACGACTGTTCCCAAAAGACAACCGAAACAGATATACATGCGGAAGAGACGGAATCCGAAGGGGTTAAGCTGTCCACCTGTCATGTTATCGAGGCATCCCCAAATGCGGGAGCTGGTTGCCAAGTGGTAAATAAACCACGGGGAAACAGTAGGGAAACCTCAGCGAATACACCCCCGATCGGCGAAATCAGGCGACATATAATAGCTCTGAACGAGCCTATATGTGTACCTGCACGATCGCAGATGGTGGCTAAGGTCCCTTTGCTGTTGCCAGAGGAAATGCTCTGCCTATCGCAAGAGATAGATGCGGGAGTCTTCTTGGCTAACAGTATCGTAGCCTCTAATCAAAATGAAGTGTCTATTGGAATTCTCAATGCGACCAATTCCCCAATTGCCCTGAATGACTTAAATTTACATCTGGAGCCAGCAAAAAATTATACTCTAGCGCCAGTAAACCCCAGCAAGGGTAACCAAAAGGAGTTTGCCCAAGAAGGGTCTCAAGGGAAAATAAACCTAAACTTACTTGGGTTAAACAATATTCCCACTTCAAATAAAAGCAGCCACAGCGCTCGCGACAACAGGCCACAGAGCCAAAAGGTAAATAAACGCGGTCAAAAAACCGACGAAATACGGCCAAAAAGCCCCATAACAAAGATAAGCAGCCACAGCGCTAGCAGCAGCAGGCCACAGAGCCCAAATGTAAACAAAAGCAGTCACAGCGCTAGCAAAGATCGGCCAAAGAGCCCCGCAATAGGAAAAAGCAGCCACAGCGCTAGCGAAATTAGGGCCAAGAGCTCAAAAAGTTTCAAGCAACAATTCGACGGGAATAAAGCCAGCAGATATGCGAATGCTGGCCAAGGCCCAAGGAAAATAATACACGGTGCAGGCGACCGAACAGCCAAGTTAACCCATGTCAGATCCCCACAGGCGGATCACTATTCAAATAATGCGGAAAAAGAACGCAAGGCCAGGTTAGAGCAAGAACTCAATCTGAGCCCAATTTTAAATAGCCAAGAAAAGGCAGAAATTTCGGAAATATGTCAGGAATATCACGACATATTCCACCTAAAGGGTGACTACCTAACGCATACAAATGCTATCACCCATCCGATTCCAGTGGTGCAAGATCAAGCACCCATTAATCAAAAAATGTACAGGTTACCGGAGACTCAGCGTCACGTAATCAACGAGCAGTTAAAAGATATGCTCGAGAACGAAATAGTACAGCCAAGCAAAAGTCCTTGGAATTCCCCATTATTAGTAGTCCCCAAAAAGGCGGGACCAAATGGCGAGAAAAAATGGAGAGTAGTCGTAGATTTTCGTAAATTAAACGAAAAAACGATAGGCGACGCTTTTCCCCTCCCCCGGATCGAAGATATTCTTGACCAATTAGGTCACTCAAGGTATTTTACTACCCTCGATCTGGCTAGTGGCTATCATCAAGTGCTAGTCGACCCAAAAGACCGCCCAAAGACGGCGTTTAGCACAAGTTATGGGCATTACGAATTCAAACGTATGCCATTCGGGCTCAAAGGAGCCCCCGCCACATTCCAGCGCCTGATGAATTATATTCTCACAGGCTTACAAGGACTGGAATGTTTCGTGTATCTGGATGACATCGTCATCTACGGTAAAAACTTAGAAGATCACAACTCTAAGTTGCGCAAGGTCTTCAATAGGTTGCGAGAGAACAACCTAAAATTACAGCCGGAGAAATGCCAATTTCTCCGAAAAGAGGTAGTCTACTTGGGACACAAATGCTCAAGTAAAGGGGCACTACCCGACCCTAGCAAAACAGCTTGCGTCCAGGCTTTTCCAGTTCCACGAACTGTTAGGCAAGTCCAATCTTTCCTAGGACTTGCCAATTATTATCGTAAATTTATCCCCGATTTTTCAAGAATAGTGAGACCTATTACCAATTTGCTCCGAAAAGATGTCAAATTTAACTGGACAGAAAAATGCCAGGAAGCATTCGAGAGCATTAAGAAATCACTGGTCTCCCCCCCTCTTTTAATTTATCCCGATTTTAACAAACCATTTAATCTCACTACGGACGCAAGTAACGAAGCTATAGGTGCTGTCCTCTCTCAAGGAGAAGTAGGAAAAGATCAGCCCATAGCATATGCTAGTCGCACTTTAAACAAGGCAGAGCGCAATTACTCTACAATTGAAAAAGAGTTATTGGCCATTGTTTGGGCGACGAGAAATTTCAGATGCTACCTCCAAGGTAGACGATTTACGGTCTATACGGACCACAAGCCCCTAAAGGGAGTTTTCAATGTGAAAGACCCCACTTCCCGTTTGGTGAGATTTCACCACAAACTTTCCGAGTATGACTACTCTATCGAGTACAAGCCCGGAAAGTATAACACAAATGCGGATGCCTTAAGTCGCATCCCTCGGGAAGATAAAGAAGACCAGATTGGCCCAACCTTAACGGTAAAAGCCCAAGTCCACCACTCCATGGACTCTGATACGGAGGAACACAGCCCCGATATCAAGATAAGCGCAATTACAAGGGCTCAGAAAAAGAAAGCCCAAGAAAACGGTGCCGAGGCCATCCCAGATACACGAGAGGAGCCACAGGCGAAGAAACCGATTCAAGAATCAAATCTTGATCGAGAGGAAAAGCGTGCTAAGCCTGCGAAAGAGACAGAAAACTCTCCAGCGCCAGAATCACGCACTACCCCTGAAATCATTTCGAGCCCCGAGGAAATCAAAATCATTTTACATGATTATCATGATTCCGCATTCGGAGGCCATCAGGGCGTGATTAAAACATATAAGAAGATTAAACGCAAGTTTCGATGGAGGCACATGTTGCGCGATATAAAAAATTATATCAAAAAGTGCCCAAAGTGCCAGAAACTGAAATCTTCCCCCCAATACAAGATGCCCATGGTTATTACCGACATAGCCGAGCAACCTTTCGACAAGGTATACCTCGATATAGTTGGGCCACTGGAAGAGTCCACGTCAGGAAATAAATATATCCTAACCTTCCAGGATAACCTGACCAAATTTGTGGACTGGTATGCAATGCCAAATGCAGAGGCTTTAACAGTAGCGCAAATTTTCTTCGACGAAATCGTCACGCGCTATCGCATCCCCAAAAGAATAGTTACCGATCAAGGTACTAATTTCTTAAGCGACCTCTTCAAGCAAATATGCAAATTACTTCGGGTGAAGAAGCTGCAAACTTCAGCATACCACCCACAGTCTAATGGCGCGCTCGAACGAGCCCATAGACCACTAATAGAATATTTGCGAACTATTGTAGATGAGAATCCCCAAAGTTGGGATCAGTATCTACGCACGGCAGCCTTTGTGTACAACAACAGTACACACGAAGGGACGAAATTAACCCCTATGGACTGCCTATTCGGCTTCACAGCAGACGTCCCCTCCAATCTCAAAAGGGACCCTGAGCCAATATATAATCACGAGAGCTATTACCATATGCTCCGCTATAAGTTGCAAAAGTCTTATGCAAAAGCAAGAAAGAATATATTGGCCAGCAAGAAAAAGTCAAAAGAGTACTATGACAAAGACGCTAAGCCCCTATCTATCCACGTAGGGGATAAGGTCCTCCTGAAGAGTGAAAGCAGAAAGCA
This sequence comes from Eutolmus rufibarbis, assembly GCA_963920795.1. Classification (NCBI taxonomy): domain Eukaryota; kingdom Metazoa; phylum Arthropoda; class Insecta; order Diptera; family Asilidae; genus Eutolmus; species Eutolmus rufibarbis. The sequence goes on along the minus strand of OY987206.1, from coordinate 41,224,203 downwards.
CAAACTCTCAGAATTATGGGTAGGACCTTACCTGGTAACCGCTACCCCGTCATCCGTGAACACCACGATACGCATGGGTAGAAAATTAAAAACTGTGCATAATAATCGCCTAAAACCCTACTTAGAGTAGCGTAGGCGAGGGAATCGGCTCCGCCTTTTCCCCATTTTTTTTTTGAAACTAAAATAATAACAAAAATAAGAATACTAAAAGCTACCAACATTTTAGGCAATGTGGCTGGCGATTTTGGCACTCCCCCCTACAAAAAAAGGGGGAAGAGAAAATCAACATTTTGAAAAAAAAAAGAGAAAAGAGCAAAGAAACTTACCCCGGAAACGGAGCCGGGCCCGGCACGGAATATAAAAATCGGCCACAACGACCCCCTCCGTGGCGTGGAAGTAATGGCGGGACACCTCTTCCGACCGCCACGGGATGAACTCCAGTTTAGCAAAGCCCCGCCACCGGGGCGAGACCTCCACCACCTCCATGTAATCAGCATGGAAGGCGGGCGTGACAATCTCCAAAGCGGGTGACAAAACGATCTTATCCATCGCGAACTCGAAGGGACAATGAAAATAATTTCCACGACAGAGCCTGCACTTAGGTCAAGCCACTCGACCTACAGGATACAAAATGCAACGCCAGCATTCTCAAAAAAAAAAAAAAAAAAAAACAACCCCGCCACAGACAGACTGGAATTACCACGAAATTGGATAGGGCTAATCTAAGCAAAAAACAAACCTCTCCTAGAGGAAAGTAATTGTTTACATATGGACACTTTTATTGTGATTCTTAGGTAATACCGCTTGTAAAAAAAAAAAAAAAAAAAAAAACCCCAGCACAAAGGGGTCACAAGCAATTGAGACGTTTATCTCAAGGGCATTTCGTAGTGTAATGCCAAGAAGTGATTTGGAAAAAGTATGTAGAGTAGAATAAAAAAGAAGATAGTGTCAAAAATATTTTTAAGACAATTCAAAGAAAAAAAAAAAATATTTTTTAGTGCAAGAAACTAAAATAAGAAGAAAAATTTTTTATAATAGGGAAAACAGATAGATTATAAGAAAAAGTAAAGCACCCCTTTATTGTAAAGTAGTTATAAGCATAAGACCAAAAAACGTTGTAAATCACGGATGATGCCCGCCGATATTTTAAAACCATCTCGAGAGTCATTCCTCTTCAAAGAATGACTCTCTTTTTCACAGGGGGAAGGAATGTTGCGTAGCGGTACATATCGATAAAAATCGATTATATTTAAAATGTAACGATAAGTACCGCTAGGCAACCAAAACCCCTTAGCCGGCAATAAATACGAACAAAGAACCGCTGGGTAACAAAAACCCTTAGCCGGCAGAAAACGTAAACAAAGCCGGACGATTGATCGGATTTCGGCTCGCCCGGGCGAGAATGCGCCGAGTCAACGGGGTCACCGATCGATCGATGGGAAGCGCGCCCTCAGCGCAATTCTCCAAAGTGGCCGGTGGCAGTGACCGATCGATCGATGGGAAGTGCGCCCTCAGCGCAATTCCCAAAGTGGCCGGCAGTGAACTTTACTTTTGATCGAAAAGTAAAGAGCAGTTGCTGCGAGACAGGCGAAGAGAGTGAAACTTACTTTTGATCGGCAAGTGAAAGTGTAGTCGTTGAGTTGCAGCGGAACAGGGAGTTCCCCCCAAAAGTCCGGTCGCGGTCGAAAAGTACAACTAGAAAAGTAACTTCGAATTATTGGAAGGCATCGTCCGTGGTCCCAAGAAAGAATTGTTAAAATATATCTTCCGAACAATAAAGTAGGAGAAACAAAGAAAAGAGTAGTGTTCTGTATTTGGGAAACCACGGGAAAACATAACAATGTCTATAAAATGTACAAATCCGCCTATTTTGCGAATGAAGTTATTCATATCTACGTGAAAGTGATGTTGGCCCCGTACCGAGTTCATCAAAATTTCAAAACATTTTCGGGGCTATAAACAAGAGGTTCGCCCCCATGAACGCGTTTATTAATCTTTTTTATCGGCCAAACAAACTCACAATTTACTGCACCATAAAACGATCAGGGGAGCCTGAGAAGCAACTTGAAATCTTGTAAAATTATACGTGCGCACGGAGCCCCCTTCATCTGCATAAAATAAAGAGTGGTTCAAGGGGATGCTGGAGACTGCCTTCTTCCCGCCCTTGCAATCGGCGGTTGAACTTGAAAATGTTCTGCATCCACCCGCGCTTAAAATATGAATTTGTTTTTTAATGAGCAGCGCAAGAGAGCGCCAAAGGCAACCTCCACAGCCGGGGGGACAGAACATTTTTAGTGCGGAGCCCCAGTGCCCCAGCACTGATAGGAGCTCGCACGCAAATTCTGTTTCCAAATAATTAATCAACGCGAACGACTTGTTGACTCGACAGGGCACACGGGGGCTCCAATTTCGAGGAGCGCTCTCTCGATAAGAATCGCGCGATATTGAAGCATCCCGCCACCCGTCCGTCCGGCCATTCGTCCGACGACGGAGGATTTTAATCAGCCCCGTGCGATGACGCAGTTTCGCCGGCGGCATCCGTTGTTTCGGCGGCTCTAATCGATTTCAAATATTTAAATTTCTACAGCAAGATTCTCGAGCTCCGCAGTAGTGGGGTTCAGCGGAAAGTTTTTCGTTAATTGGATTCACGCAGGGTCTTTCTCTGAAAGAGCCACTGGAAGATAAATCCTAATATCTGAATATCTATAACTACTATATATCTCGTCGTGGCTTGTTAGTCGAAAAACGAGGGCGAATGACCTGGTGGTCTATACAAAGCCCTAGAAGATTTAAGATCCAGCGCTCTTTGCCATATTTCCGGGTTTTAGCCAGACGGCCTCTTAAATCTCTGGAGATTATGTGGTCCGAAATGTTGGTTCATATCGTTGACTTAGAGCAGAGACGGCCTGTGAATTTCATCAGCCATAAACGAGGTCAATGTAATGATAACATTGGACCAGTTGATTATAAGAGAACTTGACAAGGTCATTTTGTATGATGCAAAGAAAACCGGGTTTTCGCAAAAACGCAATAAGTGCACAAAAATTTCAAGATCTACTTAAATCTGTCCTTGTTAGAGAAAGGAAGGATCCCTGAGAGCACTGCGTACTTGACTAATAAAAGCACCTTGGAATTTAATTAGCATGCGATAATTTTTGTCGATTGCGAAAAGCTTGAGAAGTGATTTTAATGCTTTTGGGTAGATAATATTGTGGGAAGATTTCCTTGAAATATGGTTTTAACATTTTTGGAACCTTTCTTTAAGAGAAATGAAAAATAAATCATTTCGACTTGAGGGATTACATTTTTACGAGAACGATTTTTGCCAAAATTTCCAAAAAAATATTTATTAAGTTTGGTTTTTTTTAATATGTAATCGAATCAAATAAAGCTCTGGTGAATACATGCAATATGTTATTAAGGAATTGTATTCAAAATCTTCAATCAATCTGTAAAGGGGTTGTTAAGTTAGGGCGTATTGCATACCATTATTTTCGAAAAAGTAGTTCCAGGAAAACGATTTTTTAAAAATGATCTCAATAAGGATCTTTGTCCATTCAAAGATTTTGTAGTGCAATAATCCTAAACGATTTTTTGAAAATTTCACTTTAAATACTCGTAATCATGTAGAAGCTACCCACTTTAAACAAAGTTCAAATCGGTAAAAAATGAAAGCAATTTGACAAAAAAAGAAACTATTGAGGTTTAACAAAAATCTTTAGAAATGTTCAATTTTCTGCTTTTAAAGGTTAAAAATTCTAAAAAAAACAAAAATTCCTGTAAAATACCACAGTCACTACATATTAAAGCTTAACTTTTTGGGAGTTTACCAGATTACGATAAAAATATTAAAATTTGACTATCAGATCGATGCTTAGTTGAAACAGAATTTTCCATAAAAAAGGTTGTAAAAACAATTCTTTTTGAAATCCGTAATTAAAAGGATATTCTTGGAATAATTATTTATCTTCACTACTTAATGAGGTGATGCTTTGGGATCAGTATTTAACTATCTACTTAAATTAAATTATCACGTGAACTCAGGTTAAATGTTAAAATATCACTGTAAAATTGAAAATTCGAGTAAACTGAGAATTAAGCTCACACTATGAAATCAGACATTTTACAAAATTGTTATTTTTTTATAATTCTAGTAGAAAGGCCAATTTTTGGTCCAACTCAGAACCGAAAAAAAACAATTTTTTGTTGAAGTTTCTTTTGACTTTATTTTTAAATAATTGAAGATATGCGTTCTTGAACTGCATACTCATATTATTTTGGAAATGACGAAATGTAATTCTTCCATTTAATTTTTTAATTTCGTGGACAAAACTTCGATTTTTTAATTTAAATAATCCCGCCATTTGGAATGATTAATTTTGCTCGCTTTTTATCCTTACGTATCGTACTGCCATCTAGTGAAATTATAAAGATATTTCCCATTTCCTGTCATCCATGCCCCAGTTCCTCTCTGTTAAAAGCAGCGCTCCAAAGTTGTGCATTTCGTTCGCACCTCTAAAAATGCCGCGTGCAGAAAAGAGAGAACCGTGAGTGCCCCAACTTCGGCGTCCTGCACGCAGGTGTGGGTGTGTGCGTGATATTTTCGTTAGCACCTTTTCGCACTCACTGCATCTTGCGGCGAATTGGCGTCTTCTGCATTTTTCCTCAGCCGCGTTCGTGTCATTTCGCTTCGGCCGGTTCGCCCGTTCCGGTTCCCCTCGTCGTCGGCTCGGCAGTCGGAGGAAAGTGTCAGCAGGTTTGGGTCGAGCGAACGTTTGGCAGTGCGGCAATTTCTGTTTTTTGTAATTTTCTGTGAACCGAAAAAGGTGTTTTTTCGTGCGGTTAATGAGTGATTAGTGCCGAGCCCCACTGCGCCCCGTCCGTCTTTTATTTTGTGTTGTTTTGTTTCGCCCGGCCGCCAGCCGACCGCACTCCGCAGTGTCGTCCTCCATTCAATTTTCATGCAGCGTCGTTTGCGTGGAATTCCGCGGCTGTGCTCCAGAAAGTGATTAGTTTTGAATAAAAACGGCCAATTCGCTCGGGATTTCTAGGAAAATGTCGTCGGAGACGGCCAAAAGCGTAAGTTTTTCGTGTTAATCGACGCTAATCCTCGCTGGAGGGGGCTTCTGGGTGAGTGCTCCCCGCGCAGGAGGGCCCTCGCGGAGTCCTTCGCCCCCGATGTGAGGTGCTGGAGGAGCGCTTCTTTTAAGGGTGCGGCCTTTGTTCTCATCTTGATCCAACTCACGCGCCGTCTTATGCCTGTCCTTCTTTCAGCGGAGCCGCTCGAGGGGGGCTTAGGAATTCCACTGGAGCGGAGTGGGTCTGGGCCAGTCATCGCCTGGTTATCGGCCGTTCGGCGGAGACCTCCAGATAGTTATCCAAACAGATTTCCCCGGCTTATTTCTGCTTATCGTCTGTTTCTCCAGCTGTGCCCCGGAGCCCGTGTTTATGGCAATGCATCAAGCCGACGGAAGAAAGCCGCAGGCTCCTTTCTTAGAATCGGAGGAGCAGGGCCTCCCTGTGCTCTGTCATCTAGCGACGAATGGGCTCGAGGAAGATCAACAGTTGGTGACCTACTTCGAGGTCGCGGAGCGGCCTTTTGTTATTGCGGCGATTACGCCAGGGAGAAGGGGCTCGGAGCTCTGATCTGCGTTCAACCCAGCCGCAAGTGAGATCAATCTCGAAATGCCCGAGGAGTGCTCTCGCCTGGAATCCTTCCGCTGCAGCACAATGCAGCCTTCAAGCCGCCCTCCGCTCGGGTTCTTACTGTGACCTGCTGCGGGATGCCTTTGCCTTCCTTTTGTTTCTGACTGCGCTCTTGATTTCTTCTTTTTCATATTCAAAAGGACTCACTGCTCGATTTTTGCAGATTGGGGCAGAGCACTAAAGTTTTTGTACTTTAAAAAGTTGGGCTTGTCCTCGAAGTTCAAACTCTTCTCTTCAGGAAGTATTTTGTTTTTTTGGGAAACCGATAAATATAAACTGCCCTCAATTCTTACATAACCACGATAATGCTTCAATTCAACCCATTTTAGCTCTCGTTTCTGACAATTTCGTTCTTTAGAAGTCTCCAGATCCAGAACATGAATTTCACACTACACAAGCTTATTAATTTCTTAATTCGCAATTGATAACTATCAGCCCATGAGAGTCCCTGTTTAAATTTTCAGTTATTTTATGAGTAGAGAAGTTTGTAAACTTAAATTTACAGAAGAAAGGCTGATTCAAAATTGTATGGAAAACGCAGGAAAAAAGATTTTATTTGTTAAGACATCTTGAAACTAGGTTTAATATCTCGCAAGAGGTCTCATTTTAGCTTAAGTTTAGCATGGACATGTTGTAAGGAGAGGTGTATTATTTTATAAGTTGGAGCTTTTACGAATCACATCAAATCTTTTTAGGTAATTGAATACCTTTCCTGCCAGTAGTTACAATAGGAGAATTCTCTTTTACCTCGCAAGGTGCACATGTAATAATCAGAGCTTTCTATTGAAATATACTTTTTTTTCGTTTAGATGAAATCACAATGTTTACACAGGTTGTTCGATAGGAAGTAAAAAGACTAAAGACTATTACAAGTTGTACAAATAGAATCAGGTAATGAAAAATAGAAAATTCTACTTATAACTTCATTTAATACAACATTGCGAATCAATTGCGCTGTTGACTGCACCACTTCACAAAGTGAGCAGAGAAAAACTGCATGTGCGGTGAAGAGCTAATAAGGTTTTCCTTATATTAATTAATTAATTAATTAAGTGCGCAAAGAAAAGCAAAAACTGCTCGAATGCTTCCAAATTCATGTGTGCAGGAGGTTTGAGTGGTTAAAATTTAATTAATCACACATGTAAAATATAAATTCCTTTATAGTTTTAATTGTACAAAATTACAATTATTATAAACAAATTAAGATTTAGTTTTGCTTTAATGATTGTATGTTCCTAAAATTTCAGACTCCTGTAACAAACCTGTGAACGGCGCAAACAGAGTTTAGTTTCCCATACAATTTGTATGGGAAAAATTACTCTTTTACGTAAATGTGAATAACTCGTTTAAAAAAAATTTCTCAAAGCAGCATTTTGTTGAGAATTTAATTTATTACCGAAAAGGTCTTAGGGAGTAAATTCATAAATCCAGTAGTTTTAATGATATCTTGGTTTGAACATTATCGTAAAAATTATAATATCTAAATTCGATTTAAAGGTCTGGTAGATGGTGAAAATGTAATTAAATGACGTCACCGATATTCTGAAGTAGAAACGTGCCCACCTCGAGTCATAAATTCCACAGAATTAAGATAATTTCCAAATCAACCAAAGCTGGAAGAAAAATATTGGAAAAGTAGAAGTATGCAATTATATGCTAAGAAGCAGAAAAGTGAAGAATTAATAATTTCCCAACTTAAAATTAATATTGTCAGAAGCTTAAAAAGCCCGAATTTGACTTTAAGTTACTTTTATTATATTCTGATACTAATAATTTCGTATTTCCGGGAAGAATTTTCACGATGAATCATTGTAAAAAGCAATAATTATATTCCTTACTGAAAATTCGTAAATAAGTATTTTAAGTTTAGTGCTTATTTTACAATTTTTATATACATATATCCCAGAGTTAAAATTAAATTCAGATTTAACAATCTTTAAGTTATATGGGTGCAAGTGTATGAACTGCTGGCAGAAGTCTGCTTTCATGCACATAAATGTTTTCTTTTTGTTTTTACTTTGTCGTAAGTGCAGCGCAAAAGTATTTTAAAAATTTGTCGATTTCTGCTGTTTTTAGAATTTTATTTAAAAATTGCAATGCCATGCATTTATTAATTTGCGTAAGAGTTTTTTTTCGATCCATCTTATTGGTTACGTCTACTGCACTGCGGGCTAAAATCTTATTTAGAAAAGAAAAAACTGAAGTTGACTGTTAATCGAAAAATTGAACCGCCGACATTCAGAAAACTTCTGAAAAAAACCAATTTTCGTCATATTCTCTTACAAAAGCGGCAGTCGAGTGTCGGCACTGCCGCTCCAGATCTTAGTCATTTGCATAGATAAATTAGCGGAGCCCGATCACCCTGCCGCCGGCTCGACCGCATGATTCACCGCTGAAAGCGTTTCGATGTGAGAAGCCTTTTTCATCATAAATTTTTGAATCAATACTCCCCAGAGGGGCTCCGCAGCCAGAGAACTTCTTCTGGGAATTATTGTCGAGTGGATGCATCGGTGCCCCGGAGTAGCCCCAACGTTCCCATCAGCGACTTCCGTGCGCGGGGGGCACAGCTCTGCGCTGGCTAGTCAGACAATCGCTGGCCAGCTAAAGTGCGTGTCAGCACGCTGCGGGCATTTTAATCGGGCCGCTCATTGTTCCGTGGGAGCTCCAATTATTCGGCTGACATCGATAAAACTCCTGTTAGACGCGCCCCGATTCGGGCTTCTTAACCACCCTGTTTTGGAAATCTGTTCCACCTCGCGGCTGAATGCTAATTAGTTTTGAGAAGCAGGAAGGCGGTAGGCGAAAAATGTTTAGCTGCAGACGACCACTGGGCCGTGGCCTAAAATTTGAGTATTCGGGGGAGCTAGAAAAGGCCGTTCGCGGTTTGCGTCGTTTAAACGCACTGCGGAATGCGCTCACACGCCTTTTTGTAACCTGAGCCCCCGAAAAGCTGAGTGAGCGCACTGCCTCCACTCACCTGCTTCACCTTTTCGTTTTTCATAAACGCGGCTTCTACCGTGGCTAAGAGTTGAGACGTGCAGAAATGAACTTCTGGCGAATAAACCTAAAATACCGTGGTTATTTTAGCTAGCAAACGGTCCTAACCAGATATTTAAAAAATTCTACTTGTTGTAGGTACTAAACAACGTCAAAACTCACCTAAAACTCACCTACTATCTTAGATATGTTCGTTGAATTTCAAACACAATTAAAATGTGGAATGTTGGATAACTATAAAAGGCCTATGATGGGTACTTAAATATAGAAAAAAATAGAAAATCAAAATTATTTTAAGGGGTTATACATACGTTTAATCGGCAAAAATATTCTTTTCTGTTAAATAAAGAATTTTCGGGTAACTATTATAAAAGAATTTAAAAAATATATTTGGAAAAGACTGGAGAATTTAGTAAAAATACATTATAAACTCTTCGATTTATTTTACCCAAAAGTATGTTTTTTTTTTTAAATATAACAAAATTTATGATTACTTTATTATACCTAAATTTGTTTTTTTTTATAATAATCAATCTTCCTGAACTCTATATAAGGAAATATCGTAAATGATATCGAGAAATTAAGCGTTTTATTTTGAGCTCAAGCAATATGAGATCATGAAAATATAAAATCTATCTAAGAAACGGTTGAAGATTGGGCATGATGGAGATGTCCGTCGATTAGTGAATGATCAGAGATTGAATTCTACTACACTGTTATAATTTTTATTGAAAGTAGTAATTAAAAACTACATTCATGAATTTTTTCAGATAATATGTAGAGGTAGTTTAAAATTTAGAGGGGACGAATGCTTTGATAACGATTTTGAAAACAAATATGTATGTACATATCTCGTGATTGAAGAGTTAAAATCGAAAGGTCATAAAATATATTCTTGTTACATTTCAGGAGACCTTTTTAAAAACACCTCCAGTAATCATGCACGCATAAATATTATTTATAAATCTTTTGGCTGAAAGTAGTGCTGTAACTAGGTTGTAAACTTTGAGGGATTATGGTGGAAACTATATTATCTAATTTTATAAATATAAATGCAAAACATTTGGGTTCGAGATTTTCCCACTTTTTTTTATCTAATGATCGCTGTTTGTCGTTTTCTGCAGAAATGGACTTCGAGCAAATGAACTGCTAATGGAAAGGGCAGATACCTCGAAGCTCGCATGCCTTCTTAATCGCTGGATTATCTTTGAAGCTAAACTGTAACTGGGTGGTAATGACGGTGGCTTCCGCTTTCTTAATGACCTCCGAGACCGTCTAATCTTTCTGGGAGCGTCTTTCAATCCACAGCGGAGTGCAGCAGACGTTGCAGCTCCGCTCGAGCCGGCACAGTGCGCATCTCGCTGTTTATTTATTCCGCTCTAATATGCGGATGTCATCATCTGAGGGCTCCGTAGACCAACTATGAGCGCCCCATAGCTCTATCTTTGGATCTAAAATAATTGAGGAATTCTGGAGCTGTATATTTTCGCTCGAAACCTTTGTTCGCTTTTTATCAGATCATAATTTTACGAGCTGCCAGTGAATGGAGCGTAAATGCGTGAAGAAAATAACTTGGGGCCGCAACGCCACAAGTGGAAAATTAGTTTGGCCTGGAATTAGCTCCAGTTGAGTTCTGGTTCTGTTTCCTCCTCGACTGATTAATGCCGCGATATCAACATGCACTTCACGGATGCACTCTTGGGAGCTATTCAGGCGATGCCTCCGTTTAGAGCGCCCTGCTATTCGAAGCCTCGATCGTGGGAGCCTCATGCCAAGCTCTCTAAGGTCAAATTGTAAAGTGGTCTATTTGAAAGCAAAAGTGAATTTTGCATAGTCATTGGGAGCCTCGACTATTTCTGGAAATAGAGTGGGCTTCTGAGATCGCAGATGTCGTGTTTGGTTTGTGGAGGAAGCAACTCGAGACATATAACGTAGTTAACTTGTTTTAAAGACTTCATAAAACTTTCCAGGGAAATTATGGTCGATGATAGACTTAAAATTGGCTAGTCGGTTAAAGTTGTGGGCTCGCTAAGTTTAGATGGCTGGATCTATTTAAATGTGGCTGGACTTTCATGTTTTGAAATTTTTGTTGTAACATCCATAAATCTGAAAGTAACGAATAGGATTAAAGTCGTTAAAGTACTTATGTAGTTTGGAAAGATCTTTTCACTGTCTTAGTACTATAATTCGCAAGTAAATAAATAAATATAACAACAGGCTGTAAACCGAAGTTAAATATCATTAGATAAATTATTTGAGGTAGATATATAAGTACCAGCTAACATTTGTAAGATTTAACTTAGTATTAAAATAATTTACTAATCCAAAAATCAAGTACTAGTCAAGCGAAGGCAGGCATTATTTTGAAAATTCAAACAGGAATTCTTACGTACTCTGATTTCGACTCTGCGTTCGAAAATCTAAATAATAAAGTATCGCGGCGCGAAATTTTCGATATAATAGTTGCATACGAATTTTTACGGTTACTAGTTTCGAATTTGTTCTTAAAAGTCTGAAATTTCAAATGGCAAGAAGAGTTCTTGGGATCGCTAATATTGTAGTTTTCATAAAATTGATTATTTTTCAAACCCTGACGAAGAAATCGGGAATAAACCTTGTTCGCCCACATTTGATTTAATTGAGCACAAACTGAATTAAATTGATGAAAATGCCTCCACAACGTCAGCATGTTTCGAGGAAGGGAAATAAGGAAACAAATTATGATTGACGCTACAGTTACTGAATTTTTAATGAGTTCCTCATGAAAGGTTTTCATGTGGCATGGGAGGGCAGCAGCCTCCAGTTTTGGAAACATCGAATCCAATTTAATTGATGATGATTTATAGCTGTAGAAGAATTGCATGGATGGGTTGCATAAAAAGCGAAATGCGTTTTGAATTTATCGGGGTTAAGTGGATGGTTGAAGTCATCCTTGCAATAAATTGATTGTTCGAAACTTTCAGGAATTTAAATCTTTGATGTCCATCTTCGAATTTTACCATAATTTGTGTGTTTTACTGTTTCCTAATCAATGCTTCTCTTTTCAGTTTTCCAGCTTGGAAACTCCTGGCTATGTGGGATTTGCAAATCTCCCGAACCAAGTGCACAGAAAATCAGTTAAAAAAGGTTTCGAATTTACCTTGATGGTTGTGGGCGAGTCTGGGCTTGGTAAGTCGACGCTCGTGAACAGCCTCTTCCTCACAGACCTCTACCCAGAAAGGATTATACCGGACGCAATAGGTAAGCGCTAAACCCTCACAATTTACTCTGTGGCTTCCTCCCTAATCTTACACTGATTTCCCACCTTAGAAAAGCAAAAGCAGACGGTGAAATTAGACGCATCCACCGTAGAAATCGAAGAACGTGGAGTTAAGTTACGACTCACGGTTGTGGACACGCCCGGGTTCGGCGATGCCATCGACAACTCGGACAGTTTTAGTGCAATCCTAGAGTACATCGACGAACAGTATGAAAGGTTCCTACGCGATGAGAGCGGACTTAACCGACGAAACATTGTCGACAATCGCATTCATTGCTGTTTCTATTTTATATCGCCCTTTGGACATGGGTAATTGCGCTAGGAATTATTTAAATTAATCATCTATTAGAAACAAAATATTTATATACTTGGGATCGGTTCGTTAGATGATTCACTTTAATTCTTATTTGCCGATTTTTTTGCTAATTTATGAAAATTTCGCTGCTCCTTAGAGGTTGTAAGTTTGTAAGATAAATGAAATAATCGGCTGCAATAATTGTCACCATCGCAATTAATCGATACCAAATAATCGATTAACTTACTATACTTTGCAAAATTGACATGCAACAGGCAAATAAAGTTTACCTTTCCTTTTGCGTATTTCAATAACAGATTACATCTAATCGTACAAACTTTATTTATATTGAGTGGAAATAATTGACTAACCAAAAAGAAAGGTATCATCATTGAATAATCATCAATTAATTTAATAAAATTAATCGATTATTTTTACCTTTTAATTTATCATTTTCATTTATAGTTTCTGCATACGCCGTTTATCTCTCTAAAAGTTAAAAACGTTTGCAGTCATTCAAGCTTAAATTTAAGGGCCTCCTTTAAATGTTGGAGTTTCTATTGAAATCCATTATTATTATAATATTGGATACGATTTTAATTCTTTATAAGAAAATAGACTTTTCTCTAAAATACTTCAATCGAGATAAATTGGTAAAAATAAAACTGAGATAATATTTGTATGGCATATAAAAACAATAGGTTGAAAACAAATTTGTTGTGCTCTATTAAAGTGGACTTACTTTACGATTCGACTCCACCCAGGAAAATTTTTGTTTCATGGAAGATTATTTGAAATTGTTTTCTTAACTAGACAAGTTCAATTACTTTAATTATCGAATTAAACGCTTGACTTTTTGTGCACACAGGATGAAGCCGCTCGACATTGAGTTCATGAAGAAACTCCACTCAAAAGTGAACATCGTGCCTGTTATCGCTAAGGCTGACTGTTTAACCAAAAAGGAAATTTTACGCCTCAAGTGCCGAATCATGCAGGAAATCGAAGAGAACGGAATTAAAATCTATCCACTGCCCGATTGTGATAGCGACGAGGATGAGGACTATAAAGAGCAGGTTTGATTAAATCGGGATTGGCTATAAAAATAGCTTTAATGCGGCGCTATTTCCTCGTTTTCTAGGTGAGGCAGCTGAAGGAAGCAGTTCCGTTCGCGGTATGTGGAGCAACAACCCTCCTCGAAGTGAAGGGCAAAAAGGTCCGCGGCCGACTATACCCGTGGGGAGTGGTGGAAGTGGAAAACCCTGATCATTGTGATTTTATTAAACTCAGGACAATGCTTATGTAAGTATGGGTTAATTATTTCTTCATGGGGGACATTCAAAGTAGGGTTTTGCGAGGAATTAAAAATAGACGCAAAATATATGTTACTAAGCAATAAAGAAATTGTATAGGCAAGTGGAAAGTTTTAACAAACAATTTATTTTGAGTTCGTTCTGTATAAGCATTCTTTTTATGCATTACTATACGGCAGAGCATCAAAATTGCCGAAAGCATGTTCAATGAACTATGAATTCTTAGACTTACTTGATATAATTAATAAGTAAAGGATAATTCGATATTTTCCCTTGACCAACAAATAATTTTCCATTAGTCAAGTATTTTAAATTATCCAAATAATCGATGGGTAATGAATATGTCGGAGTAATTTCTAATATTTAAAATATCTATTTTTCATTACCGGTTATTTAAAATAATGGAAAATTATATTAGATTTAAATTTAAAGTGTTTAGGTTGATATTTGTAGTTGGGAACATTTCAGCGAAATAAATATTCAATTTACGAACGGTCTATAATGGTTTACTTGTGGTGTAGTTAGGATAACAAGATATTCAAGTCATAATTCAGCGTAGCATTTCAGAGCTGGAATTGTGCAAATAATCGATAAGAACGCGGTCATTAGGAATGGCTGGAGCTTTTACGTGGCACGCGATTCCTTCTCCCAACATTTACAGAGGTTTCCAGTTCGCAAACAAAGCTGCCTTTGGTGGTGGTGTCTTCAATTAACTCTTGAGCCATAAAATTTGCTCTAGAAATTACGAACTAGTAACACGAATTGTTTTGTTTATGTTTTATACTTAAATTACGTAGGCCATTTCAGATATGAAATTAATTCATCAAATCAGCAAGACTAAACAAATAAATATAATATTTTTCTTACAGAACTCATATGCAAGACCTCCAAGAAGTGACACAAGAAGTCCACTACGAGAATTATAGGTCTGAGCGTTTAGCGAAAGGAATTAAGAAGAACGGAACTTTAAAGGACGAGATACCCGCTACCCCCTCCGCTATAATTAGCGACAAGGATCGAATGCTCCAGGAGAAGGAGGCTGAGCTTAGGAGGATGCAAGAGATGCTTGCACAGATGCAGGCGAAAATGCAGGCACAGCAATAGTTGGAGCTTCACATCTGTGACTTTTTTTTTAATAAACAAATTCGTGTTATTTTTAAGAAATTTGTATGCAATAAGCTAGAGAACAAGTAGCGAGCCAATCGTAACTTAGTTCGTTCGTCTCGAAAGGAAAACAGATACATGACTTAAGAGGTTTTGCAATAACAAACAAAATGTAAACGCATAAAGGCGCTAAATTGTGCTGCTAATTTGATTCTAAGGAAAACATTAGAAATATTTCATGAGAGAGTTCTCCCTCTTCAACAATAACTGTATCACTAGCAGTAACTTTTGTATGCATACGCTTACACTGGCGTATTCTTAATGAGCAACAATATATCGACGTATTATTGGATAAATACAAAACTCCGGGAGATATTTATATAAACAAAAAATTGGGTAGGAAAACTGTATTTACCAATATTTTTATAGACTTAGAAATCAACGAAATTTAAATATTAAGGAGTTTCTGAATAATGCTTGAGAAAATGACGCTTTTCTTTTATTTTCGGGTCCTCCATGTAGCTTCTTCAAAGTATTACACTTGGATGCGTTTTACCAATTTTCCAAAACGCTCGTTGGGAAAAGAAAACAATTTTGGTTTCACTAGGAAGTACGTACTAAAATCGTTCTTAGTTAAATTCGATTTAAAGGGTTTCGAAACCTCGTCAACGCTCAGTAATTCAGCGTTAGAGCTTTGTGATTGAATTAAAATTTACATAAATTGTTGTAATCGAACCGCATTCTATCAGAAATAATTTAATAAAAAATTTAATTTAGTTATTCGATGCATAACTCGAATATCCTTTTGTTACAACTTGGATCCAGAACTCTTGTTTCAAGAATTGCAAATAAACTAATGTTATACAGAGGTAGAATGAAATATTATAAAAAAAAAAAATAAATTCTAAATACTGCCATCTTTAAACAATAAATGAAAACAAACGAAAACAGCCGGAACATTAAAACGATTGTTTTCATTTCCCATCAATGTAACAGAAAAAATAGAAACATTTGCCCACAGTTTTATAAAATGTTCGGTGTTATGTTGGCAAGTTGCCTATTCTCGAAATGTTAAATTTATTAAATTGCTGTAAAATTTGAGTCATATCAAATCTCGAAAACGCTTTTTAGAGCATACATAAACGTAGTTTTATTTCGTAATCCAAATTAGTTGTGTACCATTGTTTCTACTGTATAAATATCTTTTTAAAATATATTTTCGTACTTAAAGGCATTTTGTATCCTCTAACATCAATGTTTTATTTTATTCAACATTAGGTAAATGTTGAATTGACAATTTTTAATCAAGGCAATAAATTATGAATTATGATAGTTTAAATTTTAAATGAAAGGCCCAATAATTATTAAAAGACTAGTTTTTAATTCAGTAACCAACATTTCCCGAAAATCGTTGAAACGATGTGGTTGAAATTTCAGTTACCAAATTAACGATCCGAATAAAATTTAATTCACTCGAATTTTCCGTTCGCAACCACTGGAGAAGTGAACATTTTATTCGCTATTGTCATTGGGTCGAAAATCGTTTTTTTAGAAATGTTAGCAAATTCATTCTGGCTGAAAAGTTGAGCAATTTTAAAAATAGCATATTTCGAACTCCGAAATTAACTCCACTAATGGGATGGGCATAACAAATTAAAATTTTCAGGAAAATTAGTTCCTTTTTTTAACCTTAAAGGAGTCGTTTTGTTATTTTGAAGAAAGGAAATGTTTTTGTTTTGTCTAAATTGTCTATATCGACGTTAATTCATGAAGTGAAGTAAGCAAGCACTAGATGCCCTTTTAAGAAAAATAAATAGAAGATGCAGAATATCAGCACAATGTGCTATTTTTAAAAAATAAATTTACCATTTTCTTTTGGGCATTTTTATCTGAAATGAAAAATTATGCTACTTCACCATTAATTATTTTAATATTAAATTCTAATTGGTTGAAAGTGAGGGCACTGGGAAAGATCAAAGCATAAATTCATAACAATCAAGATAAATACGCTAAAAGGTAAAATATAGGACCTAAATATTTATGGGATCAGAGATCCGCACGAGTTCAATTTCGAAGAATGGAAGTCTACAGTCAGCAAAATAATTTGTACAAAGGAAATGTTCAGTCGCAATTAATCAGACACTTTTTATCAGTAAGGAGCACTCTGCGTTTTATTACTAAGAACAGAGGTAACTTGGAATATTCAAAATTAATTTTTAGGTACAGGAAACCCTTTTACATTTGGGGGTTATGTTAATTTCTAGATATATCAAAGTTTTCACTTTAAAAGATGCAGTGAAAGGAAAAAAATGTGAAAAGTTAACGAGATTTGTTAAGAGAAAGTTTTTTTATTTCTTAAAATTACAAACGAAATTATGAACGACCGTAATACAAAATTAATTAATATGAGTTTTACTGCAGTGCTTGTTACTGGTAAAAATAAAATAGGAACTTATTTTAAAGTTTTTTAAATTAGTTATGTTATAAAACTTTTTTTCCAAGATAAATTATTTTTATTAAATTTTCCGTCTTTGCCACGGCAATTTTCTTGTCTACAGCCGTTAAAATTCGTTAAAGGAAGCAACTACCACTAGAATTCCCCAACTGGCTGAGAAAAACCGCGCCGATCGAAATCGCATCGCATGTCTCCTCCCTCGCACGACTGCCTGTCGCCGGACGTGCCTTCTTTTGCGCTGAATACAGTCGGCGCCGCAACGACGGTGCACCCCGTGTAAGAGAGACGGCGGTTTTTTCAGCGCACCCGATAACACCCGCGAGAGTGAGACGGCGTCGCGTCTTGCCAGCGTTCGAGCAAAAAGCAAATGTCAGCGGGAAAATTCCTCCGAGGTAATCAAATCTTGACTTTATGCTCGCGCGGCTTGTCGCCAGTCTGACGGTTCGGAAAAGCTGAGGAAAACTCATTCGCTGGGAGGAGATTCGGCGGTTTTTCTGCCTTCGCTTATGTTGTGATTGTGTTGTGGCGGTTCGAGTTCTCGTGGTCCACGACCGGATTTTTACTGCATTTTTTTTGCAAAGATAAACATTTTGTGCTCTTTGTGCAAGTGGCTCCGGTCAAGTTGCACTCCTTCGAATTTCAGGGACGGGACGGGCCCCTTGATCTGTGCCAGCGGAGCCCCCTTTTTAGTGACAGCTGCGTCTGGTTTTTTTTATCTGCTTTTGAAATCGCTTTGCGGCAACTTTTCGGGCACTTCTTGCTCACAGTCTCGCGAGTGTTCAGCGGAGGTTTCGCGTCGATTAACCTTTCCTGACATTGAGACTGATCGGTCAAGAAAACGGGCTCGCCTGCAGGAGACAATTTGACTGGTGTGCGAATTTTCCATTTTCGTAGGACGTTTTCTGCATTTATTTCCGCGCACCGCAGAAAATCCGCAGGGGGACATCTTAAAGGAGGTGAAAATTTCGGCAAAGTGCCCTGAAGAGGAGTTCGGTTTGTGTGCGTGCAGTGAACGTCTCGAGGGAGACTCTCAGACGTGCGGTGGTTTTCTTTGAAATTTCGTAAAGTGGTGACCCCGCGGGAGGTGTTTTATTCAAATTTCGTCCACAACAGAGGAGGTGAACATAATTTCCCCGGGACAAATGGCTAAGGACGAGGAGGACGACCTTCTGCCAGACAAAGATGCGGCCAAGGGCTTCTACGCGAAGTACGAGCCCAAAGAGATTCTTGGAAGGTAGGTTCCTTTCCCTTTGCACCTGTCTAGCGAAGCCCCAGCGCCTCATCTGCTCAAAACACCTGAAAAACGCTTTGCTATTAAACCGTAAAGCAATAAAATTTCATCAGCATCAAAAGTGCAAAAAAAATTTGACATTTACACCGCCCCTGTCCCGCTGGGGGCTGTCGTTGGAGCGGCGGAGCCCCACAAAAATTTAAGCCACTTCGGGTCGTGCGCGGAGCGCGAGAAGAGAGCACGCTCGATGGCACGTGCTCCGCTCTGGCTGTTTTTGTTTGGTTTATTTTTGTCCACACAGCCCCACAGCAATGAAAGTGGACACTTTTATGGCACAACAGCCCCACAGTTCAATTCATCGTCTCGGGCCCTGTCTCAGAAAGTAAAAAGAAAACAAAAATGCTTTAATAATCTGATAAGCAGCCCGCGAGATCACCGGCGAAAGATTGCAC
The DNA here is from genome assembly GCA_963920795.1 of Eutolmus rufibarbis. Taxonomy (NCBI): domain Eukaryota; kingdom Metazoa; phylum Arthropoda; class Insecta; order Diptera; family Asilidae; genus Eutolmus; species Eutolmus rufibarbis. The sequence goes on along the minus strand of OY987206.1, from coordinate 41,205,394 downwards.
GACTCACCAGAGTCACCTCGGTCCAGCCCCCTCCCCACTGCCCCACCATTCAGCACTTTTTATTTTTGTTTATCCGATTAGCACAATTTTTATTTATAAATATCGCACCGAATTCGCAGTAATTTATGTAAATTTTAGGTATGTTTGCAGCGATACCGTTTAAAAAATAAAATATTTCATTTATCCAGGTGACCGGAACTTTCCAGAATTAGAAAATTTTTAGAACAGTCTCATCTCCTCCCAGACAATCTGTGGATTTTGGACCCACGACGCTATCGTCCCAATTTTTCTAATATATTTTGCGATTAATACTTGTAACCGAAAGAAACTTGAGTGCGTGCGCGCATGGCAAATTTTTTGGGGGCAAGATTAGAGATCGTGACAAAATGCTCGCCTGATTAAAATTGGTTAACGCGGATTTTGTCGCATATCTCGGTTATCATGGCCAACTGATTATGGGGAGATTGTTTAGCTGCCGGGACGACCTTCTCACCGGGTGGGTAGCAAAACAAAAGAACAACTGATTGGGACCAAAGTGCACCTGTTCTTGTCCTGGGAATTACCTTCAGTGTCCGAATTCACTCGCTAATAGAATGATTATTTTCACATCTTATCAATTTATTTAACGGTCAATGACTGCAGGTTATTATAATCACATTATTTTGGAAGACAAGGCAAAGAAAGTTTGTCGGTATTGCAGCTATAAGAGAAAATTCGTTTGGTTTCGTCTCGTCTTCCAAAATTAGGATTCTAGAATTTGTAATTTGGATTCACAATCAATCCTTATTGAAGAATTCAGTTTCTGCCATTGATTTCTCAATTCAGTTTAAGAAAAGCAAGTGCTGGATTGAACAATCAACTCGATTGACAGAATCAGTCCTCACAACTACCTACTTTGCTATAAATGGTGCGAATAATAATAATTATCTCAACGCCAGGCGCGTTTATTGAACTTTTTTGAATTTTAGCTAGGTCCATTTTTAGGAAAATCCGTTAATAACAAAATTTTAGTCAACGTTATTTTGAATATCTAAATTTTAATAGAAATGACTTTCAAGTAAATACTGTTTTCTTTCCATCTATATAGCTCCAAAAAACATAAAATTGGTTCCTGTCCGATCGCCGAAGTTAATTAGCTTTAACCATGAACAGTCCAAAAAGTAAGTAAAACGTTGAATTCAACTTTTGCAGCGCACTGTGCAATTCAGTAATTGCTCATGTTAAGCTGAATTGAGAGATGACTGCGGAATGATTCTTGAAAACAGTCAATAATTATTGCTGAATTACGAACAGAATTCTTGACAATTGTCTAGAAAGAATACCATTTATGGTATTAGCCTAAAAGGTAAAAAGTTAGCGTTTGCTAATTTCCGAAATTTTAGCTCATTAAAGGAGTATATTTTGTTATTACAGGTACCAGGTTGCGTCTTTCTGACTTTGATTTTTGCTTCTTTACTTTTAAAGACCTATTAAGAAGTTTTAAATCTGACGATTTTTTTAAGTTGTCTTTTACTTTGAAAGTTTTAAAACCTGAAAACGTGATTGAACAACTAAAAGATGCTTAAAACAAGAGTCTGTTTCAAATTGACACTCATAATTTAAAGAAATCGATTAATAAATTCTTCTGATTGAGAAAAAAAGCTGACAGAGTTTATTTGAAAGGTGTAAGTTTATATTTAAACTTTAAATGTCGGTTTAAATGAAAGTCAAAAATAGCAATTTTTAATAATCAAGAAATATATTGTTCTCGGACTATTTTGAACGTCTGCAATTTTTAAAAAGCAATTTCTGAATAATTTTCTTAAATATTTCAACAGAATCAAACTGGCAAATTGCGAAGTAGACCGGCTCGAATAAGTTCGCAGTTGTTATCGATCGCTTGTCCTTAGGCCGTTGTTTGCTGACCAAGGACTTTTGCACTTGAGATAAAAACCGAGACACAAAACACGTCCAGTTGAAAGCAGCTCGTCAGCATTCCCGGAAGCATCGCAAAATTCTCCGAATGTGCGTATAAAACTGCATACAAACAGAAAATTGCGCAATTGCGCAATTTTAATTGCCGCGCGCACAAAGGCCGGAAATTATCCTTTAATTCTTTAAGTCTCTTTGACCCTGCCCCCGTGCTTGGCTCAAATATCTCGCGCGATTAGAAAGAAGTAAGATCGCTGCAAAACTGCGAATTTCTTCGAACTGGCACCCTATTCCATTTGGAATTAATGTAAACAGGCGATGACACACAAATCGCGTTTATTGATCTATTTTTAGTTTAATCGAGCGGGCGGCGGGGTCTGTGGGAAAGTCATTAGCCCTAGAGCGCTTGTTGTGCCGCGAGTGCTCGATAACGAATTCTGGGAACAAAAAATAATAATTATTATAAGCTGAGACCAGCAGAATTCCTCAAAAAATGAAGACTGTGCTAGAAGCGCTTGTGTGACGTGATTAATCACCGGTGTCCCCTGGCCGATTTAGGCTTCAAGCGAGCGTATTTCGAATTTCTACTTCGAAATAGGCGATTTTATAGATCTGGTCCAGTGTTCAACAAAACGAGCACTGTCTTTTGTCGCCGCAGACAGATAAAAATTGAACGATGTGCTCCGCCGCACGTGCAACTGATCGCAAGTTACACCTTCGAACGTGACCGCTGATGAGCGGCACGCGTCACCTTTTCTCCGACGTCTTTCACCCAATTACGAGCGGAATTGTCTTGAAGTCCGTCTCAAAGAGTTGGACCCGACGGCCTCTTCAGCGGTTATTAATACCACAGGGTTATCAGCTGTGCCGCCGCTAAGACCGTGGGGCTCAAAAGATGAGCTCGGTCCATTTGCGTCTTAGATCCATTCTTGGTGCGTCGGCCGTTATCAAAAGATGGACTATTCCCCAACAATTATGCAGCCACAAGTTTGTGTTTATTTTGGCGATAGAGCCAGGTCAAGTTTATTGTTGAATGCTGAAAACACAATTATTCCCCTGTTAATCGGTCGCTATGTGCACATCGGAGGAGCTAGGGAATGGGGCTTGATTAGATGTGCAAACATTTTAAGATATTCAATGCAATTGTTTGACAAATATATAGAGATGTTTTTTTGCTTTTTCGGAGTTTGTTGGCAACAGCTTCCGTGTCGTTTAGCTCAGCTGAATTATTTGTAGATTATTAGTAGTATTTTCACATTTCTTAGGCATGCTAGTGGTTTTTTTTTACATATCGGAGCTTATTTAATTCAGCTTTACTTGCCCGCACCCGGCGTTTAGTCCTGTAATTTTGAACGCCTGACTCGAGCCGAACTGAGCTTACCACAAAACGACTTAAGCTTGGTTAAACTTGGCTTAAGTCGAAAATATGAGAAATAGCGTAAAAAATTAATGATTAACAATTTTCTATTTGCGGAAAATCCATCGTGTAGAGATTCCTTTTGCGGATTATTTTGTCATTTAGAACCGTTTATACGCCAAAAATAAAAAGTAGGTATACATGTCGCCTAAATTTCGGTAGAGAACGATATTTTAAAAGGAGAACTAAATCGACTAGGGGCACTCCGAACGGCTTCCTTGTTAGGTAATAGAGTTTTTAATTAAAAGCATGCAGTACGCGGGTTCATTCTCGAATCAAAATTTAAATTTAATTAATATTGTTTTAAATGTAAAAAATTTGTCTTAAGATTAGTCATCTATTTGCGTTTAGATAAAATCACAATTTTATTTTACCCGACTACGGCAGAGCCAAGAGAGCAGTCTATAAAAATATAATATATGTTCCGTCATAGCTCCTAGAGTACTCGACGAATTTTAGCAAATGAAGTATCGTTCGATGCGTCTTGATATTCCGCGCGTTTTAGGCTATATGACGACACCTTAAATCCGATATAGTGGATATTAAATGCAAATCACTTATGATTAAAAATTTAATTTTAAATTATATACACGGTGGACGAAAATTTTCTTTTCACTTTCGTAAATATCAGGTAGATTATTTTCGGAATTTCCACTTATAATATTTGGATCCTGTCCAGGGAAAACCCATTTCGGAACAATTCGGAATCAACATTTAATTCAATTTTCTTTTATATTTTTTTATTTGTTGTTTGGTATAAAATGGCTTCGAGGGAGGACATGCGAAGAAAGATTTAAGAGCTTTTCCGTTTTGGTGAATCTGTAACTAAAATTTCTTCGAAATTGAAGATTTCCAAGCCGACTATTCGACTTTGGATTCGAAATAAGAGAGCTTGTGAAAAATAAAAATAAATAATAATTCACTTACACCGGATGACCTCTTCCGTCATTGCGATAAGTTTAAGAATAGAATTAAAGAATGTTTAGAAAAAAGAGGACTAACTACATACAAAATATTGATTGGATTAAACCTTAACAGGATACTTTTAAGAAATGAATTAAATTGTTTGATTATGCTACCTCAAAATACGTTTCCAAAATTTAACATTGAAAGTAACTTTCCGTCTGCCCTGTATATCTTGAAGTTCACATTCCAAAAATATATAATTTATACATGTCAACTGGTCTGTTTTTTAAATTATGTGTTTAATCGTATTCGTATCGGGTTTAGGGTTTGAACTTCTATAATAGTTTTGAACTTTTCTAAATCCATTTCTGCTTAGAGTGATTGTTATCATCTACTTGATTTAGAGCACTGAAGGCAATCCGCACTTGTGAATGAAGTGCCATAAAATGTGTTTTGCATGAGGAGGCTTTGTGGCAGTCGTAAAACGATCCCCAACAACGAAGCCCCCGCGTTTTGCAATAACTTCACTCAAGCAGTTCCCAGGATTATCTAACTCTAAGATATTCCGAAATTTTTAGCTCCCTACTTTTTATTTTAGTAGCCCTTATCGTTCCGTGCAGGTGGAAAACAATTCGCAACTTCGCCCGCTTGACCTTCGCGCGCCGTATCTGCGAAGTGCAACGGCAGCTGCGGTGATACGCGACGCGGTGCACTCGGTGCGCGAGTGCATCTCATGCGCTCTGCACCACTCGCTGCGTGGCTTCGCGTCGATAAGACGCGCTGACTAATTCCTGCGGGATTAGCGCTAATTTAACTAAAAGTGTCTCCTCCGCGGGATTACGCAAAGCCACCGCCGTTTTGAATTTCTATTTATTTTTTAAATTGGGGTAGATAACGAGTGATGCGGTTCATTTTGATTGTTTGAAAATGTCGTTTTTTTTTCAGAGGGAGTAAATTTTTGTTTGTATATAATATTTGTAGACAGGAATAATGTAAATCTTTTTTTTTTTTAAATTTTATATATTTTTATAGACATATATAATTCTTTTAAGCTGATTATGTTTTATAAGGTCAGAGAAGTAAGCAAAATAACTTTTATCAATGAAAGGAGGAACTGGTGACATATTCAATGATTGGGTCATTTAATTTGAAATTCTTAGAATTTGATTTGTGGGTATCATATCAAGGCAGGTATGTTTAAAAATCATTTAGGTTCGTAGTGTTTAGAAAACCTAAATATAAACTTTTTCAAATTTATTTGTTTTTGAAAATATCAATTCAACAGAGATTTTATCATCAATATATAGTAACACTGAGTAAAAATTATTCTTCCAGGTCTTTGATCAAGAAGTGATTAAGTCTGAACGTCAGGGTGTCGTTTTTATGCATGCTTAAGATAAGAAATTCATTTAGACCGAGACCAAAGAACGAAACCAACAATCCAATTGAAATTTGAAAAGCTGTTAGGTCAGTTAAAAAGATTGAAGTAAAATACAATATTTGAGTATCTGCTTATGTAATGACGAGTATTCTCGTCGTTTGAAAAATGTACCTTGTTCATGAATTTTGAAATAGAAAAATTGATTTTTAGTGTTTCCCATTTTGCTTACTCTGCGCTGGACGAGTATACTCGTCATTTCTTGTTTATAATTGCAAACATGAATATAGACTTTTCAAATGAAATAACGTAATATATGTACCTTTGACTTGCTACTAAAACATTGGTTATTTTTAGGGTTCTGTATAGAATTCGGATTTATGCATCATTTTTAGCTTAAGGTTATCTTGGAGCATTTAAAATAGTCCGTGCCCCCAATTTAGTCGACAATTCCTTATCCGAATATTTGGCAGTCGTCATCGAAATCTGAGTTTCAATAAACAAAGATTCGATCACTGTAAATAAAGCGCATTCTAAGTTGAATAAAAAATGTCCGCGTAAATTATCTTATAATTTCGTTATTGATTACCACGTGCTGAGTTTATCGAATTGCTTGACCGAACTGCTCCTTAAATATGGGAAACAACGTGCATTCAATGCAATCTAAAATTAGCTAAAGATTAGCAAGCAAACCTCGCTGAGATAGTTTCAATTTCGCGTCTTCAAAATGTGCGCTTGTTCGTCTCAATCTTCTCCCAAAAAATGAAATGAAAGCTTTCATCAGACTAGAGATTAGCCAGTTGCGCGCGCGGAAAAAATATTTTCGCGTACAGCAGAGCCGGCATGCCGTCACCCAATTAATCGCATCACGCTGCAATCACACCGCAACTTTGGGGTGCGAGATGTCTTCGCTTTTAGCGTGTTTATCGTGAAATAAAAATAAATAAAATAAGAAATTATTTCGCGTACTTAAGAGGGATGCGCTAATCGGAAATAAATCACCCGCTAATAAAATCGCGCCGAAGTGGTATCAATTTTTTTAAAAAAAATTCTATAGTGATCGCACCACCGTAACTAAGAAAGAGGTTCGAGTCCTCGAGTACTTCGGTTTTGAGGACAAGACGATCTTGCTTTGTCTGCTAAGAAATAGCGTCCAGCTCGACTAGATCATTTTTCTGTTTGGTGATCATCTTGCTCTGTTCGGCAGTTGTGACTCGATCGTTGGACAGCAACTTTTGAAGCAGACTGGCTGGGCAAAATGTTGATCATGTCTATCACCTTCTTAGAGCTGGATTGCGATCTCGGGCGGGAATTCTTTCGAGCTAAGTACGTTTGAGGAATTTTTTGAAATATATTTTTCTATCTTCGGACGTTCTATTCCGGTGAGCAGCAGTGAAATGGAAATCGAGGATGAAGGTTGAGGCGAGGAATTCACGGTGCAACATTGTTTGATCATGACTAAAAGCGCACCTTTTCTATAAAAATATAATGAAAATGACTTAATTTTAGTGCGGTCTTTTGTAATTTGGTGTGAAGTGGTTTTTTCCTCTCTGGGCTCCGCTCTTTCATATTTCAGGTGTTTCGCGTTTTTTATCGTTGAGGAAAAAATAAAAATGTTGGGTATCTTAGCTGAATCACTTTCAAGTTGGAGTCATTAACTTGAATTAATGAGTTGTTTCCGTCGATTATATTTTTGATGATTTGATACAATTTGGACAGAGTCCAGATATGCAACATGTTAATAGAGCAAGGTTTAAAACACGATTGTTTTTTTTATTTATTTCCAGAGGTATCAGTTCAACAGTGCGGCGATGTGTTGAGAAGGAAACAGGAAAAGAATTTGCTGCGAAAATTATTGATTTGGGCGCTACAACAGAATCAGGTGAAAGTAATCCGCATCATATGTTGGAAGCAACAAGACAAGAAATTTCTATACTCAGACAAGTTATGGGACATCCCTATATAAGTAGGTGTTTTTTTTTTTTCTAAATTATGTAATTTTGTCTCTATAAAGTTTTAAACCTCTTACAGTCGATCTGCAGGATGTATTTGAATCAGACGCCTTCGTATTTATTGTTTTTGAACTTTGTTCTAAAGGTGAACTCTTCGACTACCTCACTTCAGTAGTAACACTGTCTGAAAAGAAAACGAGGACCATAATGAGGTAATATTCTTTAATTTTATGTTTAATGGAGTACACAATTTAGAAGTGCAAAATTCGGAAATAATTATTAATTTAAGACAGAATTACGTGCTTGTCTGCGTGCAAATTTTTTTGAAATTTTAAAATGCTCACTTTGGTTTGATATTTTCCTTCTTTTCTTTCTAATGTATTTTTGCTTTAATAAAACAAAACGAAAATTTATTTCAGACAAATATTCGAAGGTCTAGATTATATCCACTCAAAAAATATAGTCCATCGGGATTTGAAGCCCGAAAATATATTATTAGATGATAATCACAATGTTAAAATCACCGATTTTGGTTTTGCTAGACATCTTGAAGAAGGCCAGAAGTTGTATGGTGAGTATTTCGTGGCAATCAGCTACTAAAAATTTGTAATGGTTTAAATAATTTGTTTCAGACCTTTGTGGCACCCCCGGATATTTAGCACCAGAAACATTAAGGTGTAATATGTTTGAGGGTTCACCAGGATATTCAAAAGAAGTGGATATGTAAGTTATTTTTATTATTTTTGTTACTTCGAATCCTTTCTCAGATCTGCTGTTTTTATGTATTTAGATGGGCCTGTGGTGTAATTATGTTTACTTTATTAGTTGGATGCCCGCCTTTTTGGCACAGAAAACAAATGGTTATGCTTAGGAATATTATGGAAGGAAAATATAGTTTTACGTCGCCTGAATGGGCTGATATATCAGGTATGTACTTATTTTATTTCATCATTTTTACATTTTTTTTTTACATTTTTCCTAGTTGAGGAATTTCGTATGTATATCAAATATTAAATTCTGGCATGTAGATTTATTGAAGAAATAGGAGATTGCTTTAATTTTGAACTCCCCTACAGACAATAGTCCAGTCCAATATTTGAAAAAAGCTTTATATTGAAGAATAACTTAATATAACGCTGCAGCAGTTTTTTGTTTATGTTTTCAAAAATTCAAAGATTTATATCCAACCACACAATTGCGCAAACGATTGCAGAATTAATTTCTTGAAAGTAGGGAAACTGCTTCTTAATTCAAACATTTTTTTTTAGCAATACAAGCTATTTTTCTATAGATCTTGACTCTTTGATAAATTTAATAAAACGTAATGTTTAAAAAATTT